>JAXCLO010000208.1:67297766-67310208 GCA_035583995.1 Arremon aurantiirostris | reverse complement strand
AGAAGGCTAATTTATTACTTTATGATACTATATTATATTAAAGAATACTAAACTATACTATACTAAAGAATACAGAAGGGATACTTACAGAAGGCTGAAAAGATAATAATGAAAACTCCTGACTCTTTTCAGGGTCTCGGCACAGCCTGGTCCTGATTGGCCAAAGAGTGAAAACAACTCAGAGCAGAATCCAATGGAACAATCACTGTGGGTGAACAATCTCCAAACACATTCCACATGAGCACAACACAGGAGAAGCAAATGAGATAAGACTTGTTTCCATTTTCTCTGAGGCTTTTCAGCTTCCCAGGAGAGAAACCCTGAGCAAAGGGATTTTATCAGAGAATGTGAATGTTCCACGCTTGCCCAATGTACCTGTTTAAAAAGGCCTCTTTTTGGATGCTGGCCTTTTTGCCAAAGTGTATCCTTTCAAGAGTAACATTTTCTATGCTGTGTGTTTCTGAACCAGCTGAGAAAAAAAGTCTGAACTAATTCTGTCCCATTTGAATCACAAAATCATAGGTTGGAAAAACCCTCTGAGTCCAACCATTCTCCAGCACTGCCAGGGCTACCACTGACCCCTGTCCCCAAGTGCCACATCCACATGGCTTTGAATCCCTGCAGGGATGGGGACTCCAGCACTGCCCTGGGCAGCTGTGTCAATGCCAACCCTTTTTGTGAAGTATTTTTTCCCAAATATCCAACCTAAACCTAATTTTTTTTTTCCCAAATATCCAACATCTGGCAGAACCTGATGCTGTTTCCTCTTGCTCTATTGCTTGTTATATATTCTTACTGTGAGTTACAGATTATTCTGATTTTTTTTTTTATTTAGCCCAAATTGTGTGTGATGGCATAAAAATGCCTTGTAGCAATCTCAGTTTGCAAAACTGACACCATACACTTTAATAATGTGCAATTTCCTGAAAGGAGGCATTAAATTAGCTTGATAGGATCACTTTCAAAAGAAAATGTGATTTATAGCATCTTGTTTTAGGTCTTTATCTGCTATATCTTGTGTCAACCATTATTTTCCTCATAACCACTGTCAGGCTGATGTGCCTGTAGTTACTTGGTTTATCTAAATATTGATTTATCTAAATACCACCACTCTCTCCATTTGAAGGATGTGGATGCAGGGACACAGGGGATTGCTGTGTTTTCAGATTTATTTTTTTCCAGGATTGGAAATCACCCACATTCATCTGGGCTAATGGGGACACGTAAATCTTGCAGTCAAAGATGACACTGCTGGGTGCAGCTGAGCTCCAGTTCATTACATCCTCACACATAATCATGAAATATGTGAGATTAACTGAGCCCTGGGAAATGTCTCTTTCTCACTGGTGGTGATGGAGGCAGTTTAGGATGATTTGCTCATAGGTGTCCACACTCTGCCAACTCCTCAAATTAAATATTGTTCAAAGAAAAGTAAATAGGACAATGGAAGGATGGCAGAGCCTGTCAGCTGAGCAATATTTCTGAGGGAAATGGAGTGTGATGAGTGACTTCCAAGGAGGAAATCACAGGGCAGACAGAGCATTACTGACAGCCCATCTTTACCACAGCAAAATCAGGCAAAACTTGTAGTTAAAATATCTGACTCTCTGCTACCTGCACAGCCAAATTTCTGTTCCCAGGTTAGTCTAAACTATGGGACAATTTTTAATTTTAATTTTAAGCACAGACATTTTTCCCAGCAATATTCTGTCTTAATCCACAAGTGTGATGGAATTCTGGGAATATATCATGACTGCATTTCAAGGAGATTGCCTGTCAGACTTTATCTTCTCTTTCTGACAGCAGCTGGGCTGAGCAAGCCCAGGGACAGCAGGAAGGGGGCACATCCTCATGGTGAGGCAGGGAATAAATGAGATTTCCTTCTCTGCCCTCAATTAGGTGATGCCCAGCAAGTCACTTAAACCAAACTTTGCACAAATGTTCGTTAATTGAGCATCCCTCACCTCCAGGTCTCTCACCTTCTCATCCCACGTGGTGACTGGCAGGAGTCTGAGCTCCTGCTGTAGCAGCAAAAGCCACTGAGTCTGTGCTTAGAAAAAAAAACCAATCCAAGATATAGGGATAAGTACCCTAAAAAATATTCTAGGTGTTTCAGGCTGGACAATCCTTATTATTTGTATTTACTCAATTTTGATCTCTTTGTGTTTCAGCTCCCCCTTGACAGAATGGACACATGCCTCCCAGCAAGGGTAATTTATTAATATTTAAGAAGTAGTTGGTTTCTGAAGTGATGAGCACACTAGAAGGTTCAGAAAGAAATTAATAATTTTGTTTTTGAAGCTGGAGTTGACTAGGGCAGAGTAAATACAGGACAGCCCAGTAAACTGCAAGATGAGTGTCAAATTGCAGCTGATTAAGTGAGCACTGTCCTTCCTGCTTTGTGGATGAGGTGAGAAACACAAGCAATTATCTTTCTGTCTGTCCTGAACCCCAAGAAATCAGATAACTGTGAAAATGGACCACTTTTTCCACGAAATGTTATGGTGAAAGCTTGCTCTAGAGAATTATGTTACCCTGGGAAAAGAAATTACTTTTTCTTACTAAAATGGTTTGAACGTTATTCAGAATTTCTTCTTGCAACTGGAAAGGAAGAGGAAAAAAAATTGAACAAAGCATTTTACTCAAGAAAACACAATTTCCAACATTTTCAACCCTGGAAGGAGACACTGACCGAACTCCAAGTCTTTGTATATTTTAGTGTGCAGGCTTCCATGAAATCCCAGAGCAAAACATCAATGCAGACACAAAGTTTATGTATTAACAACTTCAGTGTAAAGCTGAGCCGCTGGCTTTGTGTCCCTAAGAAAGTTTCTGTCTCAGGTCATTCTTCACAGAATCATGGAATGGTTTGGGTTGGAAGGGACCTTAAAGATCATCCAGTTCCCACCCCTTGCCATGGGCAGGGACACCTTCCACATTCTTGTGGTGTGAAAAGGAACAAATCTGAGTGTGGTAGTAATGGAGGCATAAACTTTATCCTCTGATCAACTACTGGAACTTATGTTGAGGGGTTTTTGTGAAGGAAGATGTACTTTACATCCCTGGCATTTTGTATATCCAACATGCTTGTGAAAATAATCCTGTCCTGGAATAATTGCAAACAATCATGGTGATATTTTCATAATTGAAATGCAAACGTCCAGAAAATTCTCTAACAGTGATTCCTATACAACACTCTCATCACTGGAATATTACTTTTTGGAAAAAGGAGAAAAGAAGCAGAACCATTCCTTTTGTTTTACAGATAAATAAATTGAGGTCAGGTACATTACAAACACTACAGACAGCATAAATTGAAATATCATAAAATGCCATTTCTACAGTATCATGCATCATAAAAATAGAATAGAGAAATTAATGTTCACTGCTCAATTCAATAAACTAGGAATTATTAAAATTTACAATAGATTACACATTCTCTTTATGCCAATTAAGTCATCATTCTTGTGTGCAATATCTACCTGCAAAAAAAGATTGAATTGCATGCTGCTATCAGACTTAACAGTGCTGTTTGAAAATGTTCTATTGAACAGTTCCTTTTAAAAAAAATATTTTGCTTTCAAGAATCTGACAAAAAGATGGTTTTGGGATGGGGTTTTTTGGCAGTTAGAATTAGCAAGGGTTTATTTCAGCTTTCAGGAGAAACACAGCATATTGGTAACAGCCACATCTAAATTAGTTAAAGTAGAAAAGTACTAATTTCTTATTTCCCTTTCCCTGAAAATATATTACTTTTCTAAGTGCTATAAACAAAGATGTTTGTTTCATCTGTCAAAAGTTAGATTGGTGGATAATTTGCCCATTTTCTATGACGAGTATCACCTACAAGAGCCATTGTTTTTGGAATTGACCCCAACACTAAGAAAATTGCTTGTGTATGGTGAAATGTCAAAGGCAGATCCTAACAGCCTTGCCCTGGGAAGCACAAGGCCTTGTTTTAGGAGGTAAAAGCATTGCTGAGGATGAGCAAAGGATGAAGGCTCTGCTCACTAGCAGAGATACCCGTGAAGTGTCGTGACTAATTGGACAAGCGGCTCTGAAATTCGCATTTGCTGAATGGTTTAATAAAAATCAGTGTGGAACCAAAAAAAAAAAAAATAGCAATTACTGAGTTGCATAACTCTCAGGAAACATCTATCAGACATCACAGACTGGCTGAAGATGGATAATTTAGCATTCCCCTTCCTCAGAACTGCCTGTTCTTGCTCAAGATGGTCTCTCTCCACCATATCCCCCATCTGCTCCACCCCCGCTTCCTATCCTGTCTCGTTGCTTGTACACTTTTTTTTATATATTTTATTTTTTATTGCTGGTAGTCATTTTAAGGAATCAATATCAGTCCTCCAGTCCAATCTTCAGGCTGCTGAGGGCCTCTGCCAGTTAAGCAGTGACTCCAAGTCCCATTAGATCCAAGTCACTGGTTTCCATTTAGTCTTAGTTTATCTAGCCAGACCATGGCACTGCTGTCTACCAGTGCTATCAGTGCTTGGGTTGCAGTTGTGAGTTGGCAGGGAAATTTCACAGAGGAATCTCTTCTCAGCAGAGCTGCTTTTAACATCCTGTGCACAGTGCTGATTCTTAATTTATTTGTGAATGAGGGAGTAAAATGTCACAGTCCAGAGATGCTGAAGGAGGGTGGCTGGGACACGCTGGTGACACATCAGCGTGTCCTTAGGTGAAATACACCCTGGGGATATTATAACTGTTGTTGCTGATGGTTTCTTTTTGTTATTTTTATATTTCTTGGGCCGTGACAGTTTAAACTGGGGGTATTTATGACCAGGATCTTGAGGACAATTTATGGAGACTTGGTGAAGGCTTTGGGTCATAACTCACCACTGGTGTCAGGGGGTCTGAGGAAGCTCCCTGAGGGGAAGTTCATGCAGGTGGAGTTTTTGAGAGGATGAGCAGTGTAACACCCCTGATCCAGCACTGACATGTGGGCAGGTGGTGTGAAAATCAGGACGCAGTGGTCAAATCCTCCCCTCCAGCAATGTCTCCCTTCACTCCAACAGCCCCAAGGACTCTTGATGTCCCTTGGCCTTTCGCACTCTTCCACAAGATCATCTACACCTCATAGCTCCTGTCTCTGACCTGTGCAAATCACTTGACCATGCAAACTATTTGATATTTAATTTCTAAGAATTGTGCCTATAAAGATGTTTAAATCACCTAAGATAGGACTTCAGTTTGTGTTGAAAAATCTAATAATACCTTTGCTGGTTCAAAGATAGAATGTGTCTTTTAGATAAGATCCTGAAGGGATTATCTGCTGAATTTAGATACTTTAAGATATAATAACATCTTTTCCTAATGGAAGCTGACAATCTACGAGCACATAAACTCTTTGCATATCTTCAGAGGTCTCAGTTACCAACATTTCCAATTTGGAAGCACATCCCTCCCAGACAACACATCCTCCCCTTTAAATGTCATCAGCTTCCAAGTTTCCAGCCCTCACAGGGAAAAACACCTTTTGCACTGTGGATACAGCATGTGATAAATTAGACAGAAGCTTGCACCTACCTGTTTGTGTTTTATTGGCATTTCTGACATGTGTAAAATTACTGTAATGTAAAGAGGGTTAACCACAGTGTTTAGCTGAGAGACTGCTCAAACAGTGACTGGAAACAAGTGCTTCTCTAATAATCACAGGCAATTAAAAGAAAAAAAAAAGTTAAAGGAGAGGAATCTTGTTTATCTAATAAATAGGTCACTAGAGAGAAGCTGATAAGAGGGGAAGAAAAAGAAAATCGATGACTGACATGAGTGGGAAAGTAAAAACCACTAAATTTTCTGTCCCACACCGACAACACCACTTGTCCTGACAGTGTCATAATTGTTTGGGCAATTTTGTGTGACAACAAAATTCTAGTTATGCTGGAAGAAGTTTTGTGACCTGCTATTACAGCTTTAAGTTTCCATTGAACAGTCACTCTTTGCATTCCCCTGCAATTTGTGGCTCCAACTTTTGACCACAGAAAGAACTCTTATGGTTGCTTTGTGTTCTGCATAATAATGAAAATCCTACACTTGTGCTGCAGCAATGGAGCAGGATTAAGCCTTGAGGACAGCAGACTGTTCTGCTCAGCTTTTTGTTGGATACAAGGAGTACACAGGGAAGAAAAAATTGAAATAAACCCCCAAATTCTTACAGCCAGGCTTTTAAACATGAGTCACATCCAATCATAGATTCATTTAGGCTGGAACAGCCCTCTAAAATAATTAAATCCAGCCATTAATCTGGCGTGCTGAGTCCTCCACAAACCCATGTCCCCAAGTGCCACCTGAGGGTTTGTTTTGGTGGAAAAAAGTGGAGATAGGAGGAAATAAATTAAATGTCTATGTAAAGCAAATTGAGGAAATACATCCTCCAAGTGAGCTGATGTAAAATGAGGAGTAATAAATAACACTGGGGAAAAGAGGAGGCTCTAAAGAGAATTCCCTCCCTGGGCGGTGCTGGGGGCTGGTTTGTTGGTTTGTCCTCTGGTGGAAGGTTCTGGATATTCCTGAGCACTGTGGGCAGGTGGGGGCTGCTGTTGTCTCGTGTTCCTGGGGGAGGTGAACAATTGCTGCTATCACTGGGGTCGGTTCTGCTGAGATTTGGTTATCCTCAAAAATAAACCTGGTGTGTTTTGGGAAAAGGAAGCTATTGATCGATTCAGATATTCTCCAATTTTTTGTTGAGTGACCTGAGCATTGTCCAAGCCTGATGTCAGGGATGAGGTTGCCTAACCAAACTCTACAGTGCAGATATTTAAATTATTACAGTGAGTCACTGAAGGCTCCTCTTTTAGTAAAAGAAAAGAAGCAAGTGACTGTAGGGTGCTGCTAGTTGCATCCTAAAGCAGGCAGCTACCTTTGGGCAAGAAGATCAAACTCTAAAATAGTTATTTTTGCCTTAGACAGAAAAAATAAAAAGGACCCTGAGGTGTCTTGCTCAGGGTGTGAAGGTTTACAAAGTTAGGAGATGTGAGTCCTAATCTGCATGCTTTAGGACAGAGAATATTAGGGAATGCAAAGGCAGGTGAGGAACTAACATTTAATTAAAATAAGGACTTAAAGTATGATGACAAAAACATCAAAAATGTTTTATCTTAGATGAGAAGCAGAAGAATTAAAAAAAAATTATTGTGATTTTTCCTGCCCGTCAAGATTGTTTTGAGATGAAAATGAACTTTGCATCAACTCTTCCAGTGAAGGATAAATTAAGCTTGATGAGCAAATAGATGAGTAAAGCATGTTCCATCTTGTGAGAAGAGTTTTGCTTTTTCCAGCCTTTCTGCAGCTAAGGAGGCCAGGATTAGCACTACTGCAATGTTTTTTTAAGTAAGTCCAGCATTTCCTAGTGCAATATTTTCCAAAAGATGAGAGGAGTGTGAAAATTAAAAAGAAGAGAGCTTTGTGCCAGCATTTTAAGAGCTGCTTACTTTCCCCCTTGGAAACAACGTTTGGCTCCCTGTGTGTTTTCTGGTGTTTTTTATAGGACAAATATCTCCCAGTCTGCAACCTGAGTTGATGCATCTCCTTCCTGATTTTATCTATTTTTCTTTAATCTTTAAAGAATAGAAATGTCAATATTTGATGTTATATGTAACAAATACATATTAAAATATATTCTTGCTCACCTCATTATTAAGTACCATAACAGTTTCTCAATAGGAAATCAGATAATGCTGAGATGGTTTTTGAAAATTGGTTGCTGGTTAAGGATATTGCTGGAAAATTATTCTGGTAATATGAAGGAGAAGAAGAGCACATATCTAAAAACATGTTGTAACAGAATATTTGTAGACAGATATTCTAAATTAGGGATATCAGGAAGGATAAGATTTGGCTTTATAGTATGGTTGGGGCTGAATGTAGCCATATTTCATAAAAAAAAATACAGTAGAGGTGTGAGGAAAAGTCTGAAGATTTAAATTAGAATAAATTTTTCTTATTCTCTTTATTTTTATCTCTATGCTGTATAAAATACAGTAACATTCCTTGGAGCAGAAAACACAAATCAGAATTTTCCCAGATGAAGTCATGAACCACCTAGACTAGAGATTTAAACTCAGCCTTCCTCTCTCTCTCTCTCCCTCCAGTCTAATCTTAACTGCATTATATGAAATGAAACAAACCCAAAAGGAAGAGGTCAGGGATATCCTTTCCACATTTTACCCTGGCAAATTCATAATATGTTGCAGTGCATTCTCCTGGAGAAAGAGAAGGTTTTGAATCCTCTCAGGGAAAATCAGGCATTTATTCTGCATCCTGGCAGCGTGCATTAAGTTCTAAGCTAGAAAAAAGATGGAGAGAAATTTATTTTCTGAGTAAGAGCAGGAGCTGAAGAATAAATTCAGCATCCAAGACTCCAAGTCACTCAGCCTGGGAGAGACCACTGGAGGTCACCAAGATTTGCCTTCTGCCATGGACTGGCCATGGAAGTTACACCTAACTTATAGGCTAGACCCATTATTCTGAAGAGAAATTAATATTCATGCATGGTATCCAGGATCCTCTTCTTTTTAAAAACATAGCATCATTGAGATTGCTCAAAAAATTCATCTTTCTGGTGACCAAAACATCACAGTCTGTTTCAGATCATTCATCACCACAGTATGCAACATGTGTCTTTTTGAACACATGTCCAAAGGGTTTTAGGCTACCCAAAAGTACTTCTGAAAAATATGAAAAAATGTTGAATTTATGTACATAACACTTAAAGCATTTAATATTCTTCCCTGATGAAGAAAATCTGTGAAGAATGACTTCACAATCACGTATTGAATTGGCTTGGCAAAGTTTTACAGAGTAGTTGAAAGGAGTAAATATTTTCTTATCACAAAATTTAGTTATTTTTTTCTATGTAAAACTGAATTTTTTTATTCCTATAATGGCTTCAAATGTGCAAAGAACCAGGTTTCATCTCTTCCAGTGATCTCACAATCTGCACAAAACATTTTCAAATCAGTGTATGGACAATAATACAGTCAAAAAAAACATGAACAGAGCATGACCAGAAAATTCAGAAGAGCTGAGACACATTCACAGATTTCCAGAAATGCCTTTTTGTCTTTCTGCTGCATTTTCTGTGCCTTTGTTTTTGAATTGGAGAGCTGTGGGGATGCTTCACAACCTGTGCTCTGCCTGTCATCGCCACTCCCATGGTCGTGATTGAAGACTCCAGGTGCAACTGCAAGAGAATTAATAACAGAAAAACAACATCAGGAAAAGGGCAAAAGAAGCAGTGGGAAGGTGGGACAGAACCAGGAACTGACTTTATACTGTTCAAAGTGCAAGTGAAGAGAGGGGAAAAAAATAAAAATGGAAAAAAGGAAAAAAAAATGTTACTTGGAAGGAAATGCAATAATCTTGTTTAATCCTGAATCGTTGTTGCAATCAATTCAATTTTGTAGGTAAGCTCCCATGACACATCTATTCCAAGAACTAACAAGAGACAGAGCTGAAATATCAACAACCCCAACAGGAGCCCAAATTTTCTGTTATGATGAAAATCTCTGCTTGGAGAGGTTTCAGATCTGTGTGATCAGTGTGAAATTGAAATTGCTCCAAGTGATTTTGATGAGCCACTGTCTTCACAGACAAACTGTTTGATATTAATGCAAGACAGGAAACAGAGTCATGAGACCAAATGAAAGCTTTGGGCAGGGGGAGTAAGATATTTTTTTTAATATTCACTATAAATACATGTGATAGAATTTAAAAACAAAACCAAACAAACATAAAACCCAAAAAAACAAAAAATCCTCCAAAAAAAAAAAAAAAGCCAAAAACCCCCTAAAACAAAAAAACAAAAAACCCCAAAACCAGAACAAACAAACGAAAAGAAAACAACAAGAAATCAAACAAAAAAGAGAAGACTATAAAGATGAGCAGGGTTGAGCAGATATCCAGGATTTATTCTTTTCACAACAAAAGCAGAAATGAGCAACAGCAGAAGATAATGTTCAGCAGCACATCAAAAGCTGAACTGTGTGTGTATCAACCAAATCCTTCATTTTGAATTAACAGAGTATTATATTAAAATGAAAGGGATCTCATGTGCTTTCTGTAACTCATAATAACAAAGTTCCTGCCTTTAGTGGAGATGAGATCTTTTAATCTTACGAGGCATTCATGCTGACAAACAAGCCAACCCTTTAACAGCGGCCAACTCATTCATCTCCTTATTAATTTGCGTCACCAGCAGCTCTGACTGAAATTGAGCCATTCTGGGATGAGGAGCTGCTGTTGGGCAAGGTGATGCTTGGCCCTACTTTCCTCCTGCGGGGGATAATAATATTTATTGAGCTGCACTTAACTCTTCCTTCTCTGCCGTGATTTTAACTGGAGTTCTCAACATTTTAGTGCAAAACTCGAGGTATTTGGTGTCGACATCTCGACATTTGGGGTATGTCTCACCCTCTGAATGTAGATTCAAGTGTATGTGAGGGTTTCCTTTTATAAGATCAGACTTGAGCTTTCCTAAGACTAATTTTTCAGTTTTCAGAGCTATTATTTACCAGCTAGCACAGAGAGCTGTCTGTATTCTTCACAGTGCAAGGTCACAGAGTATTGGGAATGTGCAATAAAACTGGTGGGTTTGTACGATTTTCATCTCAATTTGACAAGAAAATATATGTTTTTTTAAGTTTGTAAAAGACCTTTAAATAGCACTAATCTTTACAAAAGACCCTTTAAATACCACTAATCAAACCATGGGGACAGTTGATGGAAGTGGTTTTAAACATTTCTGAGGGGCCAATCAAAGTTTGTCTGCCCAGCAAGCCGAGTTGCAGCAAAACTGGAAACTTGAGGAGTTCAAAAACTTGGTCCCTGTTTAATTCCTGCTCTGGAGGGTAGAAAACTGTGCCAGTCACTACTTGGCATGGCTTAGCTCTTACATACTTACTCAGGTTGGAAGAGCTCTACCAGCTGATCTATTGGCAAGATGGAATCAACACTTTTTGGTTTGTTCTTTTAAGGGATTTTCATATGGTCCAGCCTCTGTAAAAGAAAATATAAAAATGACTTTTTACTGTTAATATAGATCCAACAGTATCTGAAGTCATGGAAATAGGAATTTCACAGCTATTTGTTTTGGAAAAGGATGGCCAGGAAAATCTGAAATTGTTCGTGCCTGCAAGAAGAGCCCTGGCTCTGGTTCATAAGGCTGTGGCTCTTTAATGACTCGTGCCAAAGCAGTTTTTCTTCAGCATTATTTGCATTTTGCATGACATATTATATAATTGTAAATTGGCAATGTTTTCATCTACTTTGAAGATACTTTTGAAGTTTGGTTTGCTTTGCTTTGGGTTTTTTTTGCTGTGGGTTTTTTTTATCATGTAAATATTTTTTATCTTTTTTTGTCCTCTTCTTTGGGCCAGAAACTGTAAGTTCCGCTTCCCAGATAAAGAGGACAGCAGAGTTTGTGCCATGCAATTTATGCTCTGGTTGATCTGGGTGACCTAAACTTGAGGATGAATGGAATTTAGGTCTGGGCCTGGGTCTTTGTAGTTACAGCATACAGAGATATTCTCTATTATTGCTGTTTTCTATTTGCAATTGCAAATGACCTGAATTATCAACAGGTCTGGGTGACTGGAGATAGAAATAGGGATCTAGAAAGATGAAAAAAAGCAGGGGGATATCCATGTTTGTCAGGTGCTTTAATGCTGCTCCTTCTGCCATATAGCAAGATGCAGATACTCCTGACAAATCTCTTCAGCTGTGCCCCATTGGACAGACACCCATAAAGATCTGGTCGGAATTCCTTTGATTCCATAAGGAATCCCAGGAGCCTGGAGGTACCATGCAATGGGAAGCATGATTTGATAGAGAGCTCTGTAGGATATAACAGGACTGATTTTCAGATGTCCTCAACACACTCAGCTCTCCTCCTCTTGGAAGAAGCCATGGTTGCTCTTTGATTTGGATTCCCCTTTTCAGCTTGTTGAAGGAATTAATGCCATTACTTACTCATAGTTGGTATATGACACTTTCCCACCAAGCACATTGCCAAGTGTTCTCTAGGGCCACAGTCTCTTCAGAGTAGATTTCAGTTATGAAGGATATTCAGAAGAAAGTAAACCCAAGGGGAATGTGTGCCCTTGAGAGGACTGAACATCTATAATCTAGATCAACTAGTCCTGTGGTTGAATAATCTAATTATAGTTCTCATTGGTTTTAATTTTTTGTTTTAAGAAATAAGCAGAATTAATTTGAAAGAAAAATAATTTCTTCTTTAAAAATAAATTATGTTTATGTGGTTCCTTTTATTCTAATGGGTATTGTAATCTTTTATAAATTGACTGTGTATAGAAGTCATTGATTCAAAGAATTCACAGAATGACCAGGTTGGAAGAGACCTTCAAGATCATCGAGTCCAACCCAGCCCCAACACCTCAACTCAACCCTGGCACCCAGTGCCACA
>JAXCLO010000208.1:67279007-67294724 GCA_035583995.1 Arremon aurantiirostris | reverse complement strand
TTTCTTTCTTTCTTTCTTTCTTTCTTTCTTTCTTTCTTTCTTTCTTTCTTTCTTTCTTTCTTTCTTTCTTTTCTTTCTCCATTTTTAACTTCTTTCTCCTGCTGAACGTGCTGCTCAGTGTCAGCTGAATATGCAGCTCATGCATGGAGATGTGCAAAAAACCCAAACTGTTCCCCTTTCAGTTGACCCTCTCCAAAAATCTGGTTGTGTGTGTGTAGCCTCTTTTAAACTGATTCATGCTGATTGTGGGTGTAGTGGAAAGGGATATCATCTCACCATGCAAAAGTGAGGAAGTTTGCTCTGAGTATGTCAAACAAAAATGTTTTGGCCTTTCTGATGTGCACGGTTCTTTTCTTAGTGAAATTGTTTGAGAAATGTGATGTATCTTTTCACGCCTCTGGGGTCAAATGTAGCCAGGAATTTTTTTAAGATCATACCATTGAACCCAAACTTATATAAGAGAAACCATTTTAAATCATTTAAACCATTTTAAACCATTAAAATAAATCATTAGAAAAATTTCAGTGTGCTTCAATGAGCTTAAACCGATTTCCTAAAATGAATCTTTTTACCAATGGACCCACTCCTTTTTCTGCCTAAGGTATAATGTTCTGAAGGATTTGCAAATTCTATCAATGCTTCTTTCTCTTTTTCCCTCGAGCCAGGGCTTAGTCAGAAGCCTCAGCCATTTGTCTTCAGCCCTCACTTGAAAATGCAAGGAATAAAGCTTAAATACTGCAAAATTCATTCTGACTCCAGCACAGCCACATTTTCTCTCTGAGATGTTGGATCTTTACACCAGCAGAAGAATCAGTGACATTTTGCTGTGTCACTAA
Organism: Arremon aurantiirostris; assembly: GCA_035583995.1. Classification (NCBI taxonomy): domain Eukaryota; kingdom Metazoa; phylum Chordata; class Aves; order Passeriformes; family Passerellidae; genus Arremon; species Arremon aurantiirostris. The sequence continues at coordinate 67,293,888 of JAXCLO010000208.1, read as the reverse complement.
ATCCATGCAAGCAGAAGTAACTTTTGCCAAAGTGAAGAATATGAAGTTGTTACACACAGTTAAGCTTTAAGGGTTATGCCAGAACAATTCTTTGAGTCTTTCTAAATCCAGCTGAAGATGGCATCGAATTTATCTTCCTAGGCCTTATGCAGGAGGATAAGACTAAAATATCAAATCTATCTCTGAACTAAATCTCTATTTAGCAACCAGTATTCTATCTATACAATATGTTTTATACACATATTTACATGTATATCTACATATTTTCATTGAAGTTGGAATTTGGTGATTTATTTAAACATGTATAGATGGATTATATATCACAGGCTATTGAACAGAAGAGTCAGCATACATCTGTAATTTCCTACAAAATAATTAATAGCTATACACACAGATTAGATGTTTTAAAACAAACCATTGTAGCTTCAGCAGTCACATCTCTGGGAAGAATTTAGCCTACAGTAATATAATTTGGTAACAGGAAGATTGTATTTTCTGCTACTTATTATCAGTTGTCCCAGATAAATACTATTTTAAAGGTGGTTTATTTGTCACTCCCCCTTTATAATATTCTGTCAGAAAAGCATTGAAGTTATTTGAGGAACTCTCTTTATGTGCTGTACGCCCAATATTTTTGCAAAAAATAGCAACATTTGGATTAGCTGCATTTTAGAATTTCCTCTTATATCTCTTGTTTTCCCAGTTATTGCACTGTTTGTGTGATTTTTGCTGTATCTTTAGGAAAAAAAACCCAAACCCTTCTATGTTTACTTATACTTAGCTCTTGACATGCATTCATTATGTTCACAGTGAATATCATTTTCTTGTGTGGGAATGGCATAAAGTAGAAGTAGAACAAGTGAAATGAAGTCTTGGAAGATGAACACAACCCACTGGGTGTTTCTCTCATGACACCAGTGGGTTCTCCCTCCCCTTCCTGCCCCCTCTCTCACCTTCCCCTCCTCTCTGTCCCTTTGATGCCTTAAGGGGCTGGAACAGAGGGAGTTAAGAGGAATAAAGTGGATATTTATTGCTATTTATTGCTATTTATTGAAGTGCCTTCAAAGGCCACACCCCAGCAGCGCCAGAGCCACAGTCACAGCTCTGCCTGGATGGCTCCAAGGTGGAAGCAAAGGAGAGCTTGGTCATGAGATCCCACATTTTTAAAGGTTTTAGTACAATTTCATAGGGCTAGAGGGAGTTAAGAGGAATAAAGTTGATATTTATTGATATTTATTGAAATGCTTTCAAAGGCCTCACCCTGGCAGTACCAGAGCTGCAGTTGTGGCTCTGCCCAGATGGCTGCAAGATGGAAGCAAAAGGGGTTTAGTCATGAGATCTCACATTTTTATAAGTTTTAGTCCATTTGCATAGGGCTAGAGGGAGTTAAGAGCAATAAGGTGGATATTTATTGATATTTATTGAAGTGCCTTCAAAGGCCACACCCTGGCAGTACTGGAGCCACAGTCATGGCTCTGCCTGGATGGCTTCAAGACGGAAGCAAAACAGAGCTTGGTCACAAGATCTCACATTTTTATAAGTTTTAGTCCATTTGCATAGGGCTAGAGGGAGTTAAGAGGAAAAAGTGGATATTTATTGATATTTAATGAAGGGCCTTCAAAGGCCACACCCTGGCAGTACCAGAGCCACAGTCATGGCTCTGCCTGGATGGCTCTAAGGTGGAAGAAAAAGAGAGCTTGGTCACGAGATCTCACATTTTTATAAGTTTTAGCCCACTTGCATATAGGACTTAACTGTCCAATTAACAGCGTCAAATTTTGAAGTTTCATCCTCCTTGCTTGCCCACCCTCCTTTATGCTTTGGGCCTAAAGTTTGAAGAGCTGTCCTTGAGTCTCCAGCTGGAACAGGATTGTTTTGTCTTCATCCCCTGTGAAAATATACTAGTAACACTTAATATAAAAAACAGAACAGAAGAGAAAAACTTAAAACCCAAGGTATCAACTTTGAGCCTGTGGACAGTTCCCTGCACTCAGGGCCCTGTGGGGCAGGATTGCAGATGGACATTCCTCACCTGCAAATCTTCAGGGAATCCTGGCTTTTATGGGTGGTGCAAGAGGCATGGCTGTTCCTTGGCTCTGCTCGGGGCTTAGAGGGCCATGAGTGGTGTCAGGTGCTGAAATGATCCAGCAGCGCTGCTGCTGAGGGGTAAAATTTAAATTTAAAATTAAAATCTAAAATTAAAATTTAAAATTCTCAACATCCAGGGTTCCAGCATGTACAGAGAGATGTTATTTAAACCCCAAAAACAATTGCCTGAATGTGTCTTCTTAGATCAGCGCAGAGAGAATTTTGAAATGCAGCATGTGAGAGAGATTCCTCCTTCTGCTCTCCCTGTTCCATGGAGTAAGAGCATCCCCTCAAGCTGCTCTGACCCATGTAGAGGGTCTGGACTCCCTGTGTCACCTACAATTTGTCATTTGGAGGTCCCTGCCTCTCCCACTGCCTGCATGGCACCAAATTTACCCCATCCCTGGAAATGCCCAAGGCCAGCTGGGATGGAGGATCAGCAGCTTGGTCCAGTGGGTGCCATCCCTGCCCGTGGCAGGGAGATGGAACCAGATGATCCTTAAGGCCCCTTCCAACCCCAAAGCACTTTATGATTCTGCTATATTTGCTTTAGAAAAACCCACAAGAATTTATTAGGAATATGATTAGGTGGGGGTTTTTTGACTTCATTTGTTTTGCCTTAATGAATATTACAGATAGGCTAAAACTGAAGTAATTTTGAGTCCAGATTGAAAAGTACTTGAAACCAAGTACTTTTAAATAAGTTTATAAAAGTCTGTAAAAAGTCCCTAATTGGCATAAAAATCAAAACAAATTTATAATAATAATTAACAGTTAATTTTAAGAGAATGTTTAACATATGGAAAGTGGTAAAAAAAAATTATTTTATTTACATGACCACAAAATAAATCAATCCTTTTCAGTTTCCAAGTGGTTTAGTTGCACCACTGGAAAACAGTTTGTTTACCTAGTCTAGATTTTGTGTCTTTATTTATGGCGTTTCCTTCTCATTTATAACTGATTACTGCAGCTCTCAGGACTCCAATTTCACTCCATCTCTACACAAAAATAACTTCTAATGTCATATAATTATTTCTGGAATAGATAACTTTGATTTAGCAAGTGGGTTTGTGTATCTTACAATCATGGAAATTGGTAAAATGTATAAGGTTTGCATGCGAGACTTGAAAACTTTTAGCAGAGGTTATGTGTGAGTGGTGCCCATGCCCAAGTCACTCAGAAGTGTCACATTCACTCCGTGGTTTGAAACAGACATTTTCATAAAAATCACCCTTGGGATTGTTTTGTTGGGTTTGAACTCATGAGCTCCCGATGCAGACTTTCAAATAAATAAAACATAGCCTGGTATTACTTAATATTATTTCATACAATTGGTGAAAACTAATTTGATGAGCTTGTAGAGGGATTTCTTATTTCCCAAAAGAGCCAACAGATGACATCTATCTAATTTGCCAGTTAAAATGTGTACATGCAGGTTCTGTGAGAAAGTTGATTGGAACTCACTTGACTATGGAATGAGATTCACATCAGAAATATACTGACTGCATTAGTATTTCCTAAACTTTCAAACCACAAAATACATTTTGCCTCATTTTATTTGTAGAAGAATGGCATGATAATTTTGTGAATAAGCAACTCTTCAATTTTGCTGCATTTACATCCTCTTATAATAATTAAAATTGCACCCTTCTATTCAGATTACTTGAATGGAATAATAATTTCTCAGCTCAAGATATAAGTAGATCTTTCTTTTTTAATCCCAAACTTCAGAAAATAGGATTATTTTATAATCCTATGTGGGTTCTTTCCTTCTGTTCAGTGTTCACCTGGTTTAGCTCACAATGCTAAAATATGGGTACTTGAATAACTGTGACTAAAATTCAAGGACTGTATTATTTAAATTGCTCTTTATGGAACACACCTTTTCATCAGACTATTCATTGAAAAGCAGGAATTTTCATCAGTCTGCAACTGAAGTTTGATTTCCTTCAGCATCTTGTGCTTGTTGGTGGCTGGCAGATAATGCAGAATATTGTACAGTAGGCAGTTATTTTATGCATGGCATCAAGGAAAGCTCCTTAGGAAATGTGGAGGATTTATATATACATTCCCTAATACTTATCTATTCACTATTTAAAGCTCTTAAATCTAAAGACTTAAATATTTCCTTTTCCTTCCTGAATGCACTTTGATCTGCTTATGGCTCTTGAAACCAAATTGCTGCGCTGGTCCTACACCCAATATTCCAGCAGCAAGAGGGGTCTCTGGAATATCTGCTCAGCTGACAGACTCCCCTGTGTCCCCAGCCTAGAAGGAGAAGCTTTTCTTGGTAATCCTTTTGCTCCATCCATTTTTCTGTGCAGCAGCTAAGCAGGGCAAAACACAGAACTGACACACATATGTCTTGTCTCCTCCACTTGGGGAAATTTCCTTCCTTTTTTCTCTGCCCATGAGTGCTCTTGTTCTCTGCCAAGCAGCAGAGCTGATACTTCACCTCTCCAAGTGCAAACCAAGAGGAGGATCTCTGCCAAGCCCACTCCATTACAAAACTTCAGCAGATCTGACGCATATGGGTTGATGAGTCTTCTGATGTCTCCTACTCTCACTTCTCACAACAGCAACAGGAGGAGATGATTGTCTCAACCTCCCCAGTTTCAGCTCACACAGCTAGGAGCCTGCTCTAAAATACTGTGGTGGTTAAACCGATATTATACTGAGATTTATTTGGGAATTTTCAGTACATGAAGCTGTCGCAGACATCTTTTCATTAAAAATCTTTCCTTAGGACTTTTCTTCCTGAGAAGCTGAGAGGCCTCAGAAACAAAATGTAAACATTGGTTATCTGCTGCTGTGGAATGCAACAGGTGCATCTGTGATTGGTCTTGTGTGGATATTTGGAATTAATCATCAATCACAGTAGAGCTGGCTCTCTCTCTGTCCGAGCCACAGACCTTTGTTGATTCATTCTTTTCTATTCTTAGCCAGCCTTCTGATGAGAACTTTTTCTTCTGTTCTTTTTAGTATAGTTTTAATGTAATATATATCATAAAATAATAAATCAAGCCTTCTGTAACAAGGAGTCAGAGCCTCGTCTCTTCCCTCATCCTCAGACCCCTGGGAACACCAGCACATGAAGTAGCTAAAACGACACCTGGAAGATCTCAGCAGAGCAAACAACCTGAATAAACTCCTATTCTGTGCTTTGGACTCAGCTGTGGCCACCACACAAAACCCTGAATGGGAGCAGTATTTTGTTGTTTGTACCAGAGTTGTGAACAGATTTTCTATAAAGACAAAACACTGTTGCAGATGGCAGGAATGCCCTGCACCTGGTGACATTCTGCTGGACCATAAAACAATAGACCTACCTTGAGAAAATGCTGCTTTCTGCATCAGTAATCTCAGTGCCTCTCCAGGTACAATTCAGAGCTAAGTAATAAAAAAGCTGCAGGGTACATTAATATTCTATGATGCCACAGAGCTCTTTTTCACATTCATATATATTATATTTCTGCATATATGTTTGCACAATTAAATAAATTATAATGGCACATTAGAGGAGAAAGAAAATTAAATCTCTTTTTATCCTTAGCTTCGCTATATGAAAAACTGGACAAAAAACTTTCATAATAAGTAAGATATTAAATATTCTTATGAAGTTTTCTACACCTGGTCATCTGTTTTATGAAAGATATGAAATCTGGTGTGTCCAAGCATCTGTGGCACATTAAAAACAACATCCACAGCAGTGCGTAATCAATTAGTACTTTCTGAAAAAGGTTCTTGTCTAGCAATTTGTACTGGAAACAAAATCTTGTGTTTGGAACAGGAAGAATGTGTCAATTTTTGATCTTACTGCAGATTTTGAGAATGATGTCAGATCCTTCTTTCTGTATCTCAACCCTCCTTATAAAATGGGAATAATGAAGTTAGTCTTTCTCCAAAGGGTTTTCTAAAATGCAACCATAGAACACATACATGACATCAAGATGGTACAAACACATTCTCTTGAGTCTCCTGATTAATTTCAATTTTTAATCTGTGGAAGCTACACTCACTTTCTTTGCAATTTCTGAAAATTTTTGCCTTTTTAAAGTCTTGAGCCTTTGCAGTATCACATATTTCTATGAGATTTCAAGAAAGTAAACAGGCTTAACTTGGATTTAACTCCAATTCTGCGCTGTAAAAGAAGAAAGTTTTTTTTTTTGATCATCATGGCCAGTCTGAAAAAAAAGAAAAAAAAAGGGGGAATCCTACTTCAAATATTTATTTCTGTCCTAATTAATGTATAAAATTCCATGCTGACTTTCTTTTCAAGATTGAAAAAGCCTGAAGACTTTTCTTTTAGGACTGTTCTTACTTTTAAACTTGACATGCACACCCCTTTTATGGCTTGGGTATTTGTTGTAATTGCCATTAAAAGCATGGTAACTAGTGCTGAATATTGTGCAAACCCAGAGACACCCACAAAACTTGCACAGAGGAATTTTCACCTAAATAAGAATGACGGGCAGAGTGTGAGTAGAGAAGGGCTGGTCATGGTCAAGAGCAAAGGCTAAAGGTGCAAAAATGGCATTTTTGGCGGAGGAATAACTTCCAGGAAAAGGAAACAACAGGAACATAGAAACATTCCCTGAGGAGTGTGATATAGACATGGGGTGGCCTCAATGAAAAGGGAATGAGAACATGGCAGAAAGAAAAGCCAGCCAACAGTGCATGTTCCACTCTGCAAAGGAATCGGATATTTACCTCCTTTAATGCTGATTTTCCTACAAAGTGCAAGCTCTTTTTCCTCCTCCTCTTCATGTTTTTGTTCACCTGTGACAATGCAGGAAGAAAAGGTGCCATAGGGACTCTCCTGCACATGTTCTACACAGTTTGGGCTAAAACAACCCAAAGACAGGATTTTACTCTGTATTTCTCTCCTACTGCAACCACATTTACTCTACTTGGTCCTGCTTCTGAGATTCCCCTCAAATTTAATTAATCTGCTGGCACTATTATTAAAAATTGCATTTTGAGACAATATTGAGGATCTTCTCAGCTGTCTCTGCTACAGTTGCTGAATTCTACCAGGATGTTTGCACAGACATTGCCTGCCTGCCTTAGCTGAGAGCAGCACGTGAAGTGTTCAAGCAGCTGAAATTGCCCTTCAGCTCCCAGTGAAGCTGGCAAACCTGCTGGAAGCTGACACGGTTGTAAACAAGGAGTAGTGTTGGATAATCACCAGGAAGTTTAAGGAAAGTTCAAGAAAGAAAAATAAGTCTTTAAGTAGGAGAAAATTCAACTTTTCCTCCCTGTTACTTTTGTATTTTCAGTCTGGCACCAGCATAGTTTTTGAAAACCCCACTAGTGTGCCTGCTAGGCTCCCAAGTACATGATTATTTGGCTATTGTTGTTGCTATAAATAACAAAATTAGAAGTTTGTGATAGCTGATCTCTGAGGTTTCTGAGGGTTTGTTTTATGATTTGGACTCAGTGGGGCTGATTTGCTGTGTTTGCTGCCTGCCAAATGACTGCAGTTGCATGGCACTGAGACCCAGCTACCTGCAAAGCTCCTCCTAGCTGGAAAAAGCCAGCCCAGCACTGGATCTTGCTTTGCACAGGTTTTGCTGCTGGGTTTGTGACTCCCACCCTTGGCTGGAGGCTTTTCCCAGGCAGAATCTGCTGAAATCCCTGAATTTCTTGGTGTAATACCAGCAGGGTTTATTTCAGCTGTGATGTCAGGTGTTGCCCTGTTCTTCTAAGTTCCCCTAAGTTTCTCTAAGTTCTTCTAAGTTCCCCTAAGTTTCTCTAAGTTCTTCTAAGTTCTTCTAAGCCTTCTGATATTTGCATTCTTGTAATGAAGTTTCTCACGCACTTTTATGTAAATAATTATTGGTTTACATTCTTTTCTGGAGGAGGAGAAATTTGATGGATTGTTGGTTTGTCCAGTGTCATTGGAGAGGTGGCACCTTCATCCTCCAATCCACTGTCACTTTTGAATATCTATAAATGTTGGAGTCAGAGAACAAACTTCCTTTCTTTTTTACCTTGCAGGTTCCAGTGTGTGTGTCATTTTATTTCGTGTCCTATTGCGACAGTCAGGCAAGAAATAGTTCCTAAAGCCCCTAAAATTCCAGGTAGAGAATCCAAGCTCTAGGCAAAACCTCATACCCCAAAGCCTCTCTTTACCTTCAAAGCTCAGCTGGTACAAAATCCCATCCTAATTTAGAGTCATCTAAACCTAACTGGGGAAAAGACTGCTCTGAGGCTGATGGAGTTAAATTCCTGGTAAATTAAACTACTTCTGTCTGTTGTTTCAATCATGTTGTTTCCTGACTCTCCTTGTTGTAAATCTCTCTGTTCAGTTTTTGTAAATTTACAAGATTCAGTCTGGTTTTGAGCTGAAGCTTTATATTCTTGTTGAATGCTCTGAGCTAAATGTTTTGGGGCAGGTTTTGGAGAAGGAAGGACAGCCACAGAAGAGTCTGTCTCCCCCCCCTACACTAAATACAAATCTAGGCATGCTAAATTAGGGAAAACTATCTTGTGAAAGCAGCTTGATAGGTTCATAGCTGGAGGTTTGGAGATCAACAAATAAAGATGTTCCTGATCATGAGAAAGCAGGAGAGAAAAATAAAAGATCTGGGACTGATTGATCCTGAAGTGCTGGTTCAGTACTGGGCTGTCAGTTCTTTGATACTCAAGGAAAACTCTGTATCTCATCTGCAAAAACACTAAACTAAAGATGGGAGGAGCTTTTCTTTGAAGAGGCAAATGCAAATATGCCTAAAATATTATACAAATGTGTTTTGAAAGGGAGATGAAGAAAAAACAGTCTTGATTACCCTCTACCTCTCCTCCCTTTCAATAAAATGAGGACATTATTATTTTTCACAGAATCTCAGAGTGGCTGAGGTTGGAAGAGACCTCTGGAGATCATCTGGTCCAACCACCTGCTCAACCAGGGCTCCCTTAAAACATTTGTCCAGGACCATGTCCAGATGGATTTCATTTTGCACAGAGATATTTTGAAAATTAATTAATGTTTTGAAGCATTTGGTTACTATAGTAATAAGCACTGAAGAATTCAGGAGGAGATTGAGAATTCTCCTCTCTGTGGAAAGAAACAGAAGAGAATTAACATAAACTTCTATAATTAGAAAATATAGTGCACACTGAAGCCCATTGTCTGATTGTTGTGACCTTGGTAATTCTTTCAATTTATATGGTTTTTATTTTATAAATGGTCCAGTGGTCAAACTGGCTAGTCCAGTCAATAAAATATTTTCTTTATTATTTTTGTGCTTAAGTTACATTAAGGCTTTGTGAGAACTCTTGGATTGCTTATCCATGATAGCTTATACATGAATACAGGAAATAATGTGCTGCTTTCCCTGATATCTTATTTGTTTTGAGTGTAACATAATTCTTGGTGAAGTGAATCAATAAACACTGAATTCCTTTGTATGAAGAACACTCCTGCTGTATTAGCTGAGATTTCAGCCATTTAGGTTCCTTCCTTTTCTCTTTTGTCTGGCAGTATTTCTGTCAAACCAGATGAACTTTGCCCTCAGTGTGAGATTGGAAAATGTTTAATTAGGACCAAAATGAATGCTGTACCCTACTTCTTCTCAGTTTCCATAGCTTCTGTTCATTCAGTGCTAAAAAATAATCCTCTCTCCTATTTTAGCTGTGTTCTGTGCATGAACAGAAGGGAAGTAATAACACTTCCTAATCCCTCTTCATGTTAAAATGAGGAGTATAAAACCTGGACTTCTAGCACCTTGCCCTCTCTGATTTGTTCTTGCTTGCTGCTTCTTGCCATATTTCTTGATTTCCAAGTACAGATTTTTGCATCCCTGCCCTCCACTTTATCTGTTTAGGAAACACTGATCTGAGTTCTGCTTTCTGAATTCTTACTCAGCTACAATAGCTCTCTAAGTCTAAAGAGATTCTTTTGTTGTTGTTGATTTTATCTTGCATCAGACAAGTTTTGAATTTGGTAGGTTGTATTGCTAGACTTGCTTTAACATTTTGAAATGCAGTGGAAAAGCTAAACCAAGGAGCACCGTATCCGTCTCCATTTTGTCACAAGTTTATTCCATTTGTCTGCATTTGCAGTGGTCTTTGCTGCAATATCTTGATGGATCAGGCAGGTGGGATGGAAGAAAAGAGAGAATTTCTCTTGAAATGTGTTTTTTGTGTCTCTTAAGGAACTGGGAGGCAAAGGCATGAGACAGTCACTGACATATGAAGAGTGACACTTTAATGTGTAAGCGACAGAGTTCTCTCCTGGGTGGGATTGTCGGTCTTTTATAGACATGGAATGTCACCAAATTGCACTTGGGGTTCTGGTCTCAGCCATCACATCAGGGCAAGGTACAAGACTCTGTTAAGAGGTTGACACTTTTCCTTCCCTTTTAACCAACAGTGCAAGAGGGTATTGGCCAGTGCAGGAATCTGGTCTCTGGACCTCAAAATGAAGCAAAAAATTGAGCAGGTTTGGGTCAATCCATAGGGTTTTTGTACCGGGCACTGAGGCAATCAAAACAGGAGACACAGAATCTCAAGGTCACATTCTCTTTATGCAGCTCTCCCCTGGGTAAGGACTAGAATAATAAATCTCTCTGAGATTCAGAAAACTGAGGGTTTGGCTTCCACTCAGTAGCCATCCATCTCAGAGATGTACAGTTCCCATCACCTCCATATCTGAATGTCTTGCATCCTTAATGTATTGATCCTCCCAGAAATCCTGGGAGGCAGAAAAAAACCCCATTTCCCCTATTTTAGAAGCAGGGAATTAAGACACAGGGCATAAGGCCTGAAAGTCATAGAGCAAGCCTGTTCAGGTGCAGAGAACTTAATCTGACCTAAAAGTTGTAAGGTCAAGCCCATCCTCCACTTATCCTAAAAGAAATTAAAACCTCTGCTATGTTAAAGACTCAGCTGTGCTTTTAAACACTTGCTATTAAAAAACAAAAAACCAAAACACATTGATTTTAACTTCTAAACCCTCACACCTTTTTGTTTTTCTATCAGCTGTATAAATATATTCTTGTTTCTCCTTTGCTTCAAAAACAGACCTGAAAAATCTTTCATCTTCTTTGAAGGCTTTTGAGGGTTTTTTGTGCATATTATTTCACAGCTCCTTCACAAATTATCTTTTCAGTGATATAGTCTAACTGCTTGCCATTTCCAAAGCAGACAAAATCTTGATCACATAGAATGCAATCAAAATATTTTTCTCTTAATTTGGTAATCTGTCTTGAGACTCTATTCAGTCAAAATAGGATGTAACAGTATTTACATTGTTCTAATCTCTTCACTACACCCCATTATTTGGGCACCCACATAAATTACTATTAATTTGTTACAGTCCTAGTAGTTATAGAGATAAGTCAGTCAGCTATGTTTAGCTGAGAAGGTTTAAAATTAAGTTCTTCATGTAAATTGAAGATTTTATGAAATTACCATGAGTCTTTTTTTTAAAGACAGACCAACCAGCCTGGAGGTGGAAGCTCCTGTCCATGGGGGTCTTGGTTTGATAATAATTGTCCCTTAATTTAGGCATTAAGTTAGAGGAATTTAAAACTGATCAGGAGTAACTGATGAAGACTGAGATTTTCTTCAGACTCCTGTTTTTGCTCAGATTCTGGAGAGACCAGGGCATGTGCAGGTTGATCAGAAAGATCAAAGCCAAATGCAGGAGTTGCTGTGGGGTCTGGGAGTCGAGTGAGACTCGTTTGCACATGAGAGAAGGGAGAGGGGGGATCAAGGGGCAGCTGCTGAATAAACCATTTAAATCCTGCTGCAGGGGAGATCTATGTGTGAGTATGATCAGCAGTCCAAATGTAGTGTGAATATTTACAAATTTTACATGATGCTCTTAACTTGGAATCTGCTTTTTCAGTGCTCCCCCTTTGACAGTGCCTGGGAATATGGCCATTTCATATGATTCTCTGTTTTTAAGCCCTCTATAACAGGTTTATCAGTGAAGTTATTCATGCCAAGTGTTTCTCTCCCTGTCCTGTATCACAGGCACCTAAATTATGAACATATGCATCTGTATTAGATTAGAGAGGAAATACTCAGGCTGAACACCTTTATATTCCAATCCTCACTCAAAAAGCATTGCTATTCTGGAAAATACACAAGGCTGGCTGACTTTAGTGGGACTGCCAGATTAAAAGTAAACAAATAATGTTCTTTATTGAGTTAGGACCATTATCTGGTTTGCCACTAATGCAATTCCACCAAATTAAACTAATTTCTGACAATTGAAGGGAGAGAAGGATCAGCGTCAAGGTCCCACATTGCTCTCCAAAGCCAGTAATCTACAGGGGAGTGGGAATACTGACAACAATTCTCCCAATGTTGTAAAATCCTTTTGAGATCATGGTCTGAAAGTGAGATGGGAGTTCCCGTGGATGAGAAACGTGTAGGGCTTATGGAATTAAACCTGGTGATGGTGATAAAGGTTTTTTTTTGAGCAGATTTTCATTGTTTGGGCAACCCTGACCTGCAGGGGGCTGTCCTGAGAAAGATGGAGTCAGGCTGTGTGATTTTCCTGTTATGTTTTCAAAATTACTTGTGATTAGGAGTAAATGCAGGGAGTTTTGCTTGCTTGGTTTTGTTTTTGTTTTTTATTGGGTTTTTTTTTGTTTTTGTTTTTGTTTTTTTGTTTTTTGTTTGGTTGGTTGGTTTTTAATGGAAAGAAACTGAAGCTGAGTTCTCCTCATCCTACATATTTCCAGACAATGTTTTTAAAGGAGTTCCAGAAGGCAAGGAAGTAACCCCAAAACAGGAGAATAAGCCACCTGCATATACAGAAAGGAGAGCTGGAAGAGACAAGGAGCATTTCTGAAGGAAATTTACACTGATAGAAGGGAAAAATTGAAAGGCAATGAACTTTGTAGGAAAGTTCAGTTACAGAAACAAAGATAGGTGGGTACCCTGTAGATAAGAACAAGATGTCATAAAAGAAATTCACTAGTGACTAAACACTTCCCTCAATATAAAAAAATAACAAAATATTTAATTGATTTTAACTGTAGAGAGAGTTTTGCTAAGAAAAGGACTGGCTGCAGCCCAATAATTTCTACTGACTATTTGGCGTCATTATTTACCCAAATATTTCTCCAAGAGGTTGATTTTTCTCTACCTCCTCCTTAATTAGGTTGAGGAAACTAAAATTTTCCTGCAATTGGATGAGTTCTGTCCTGGTTTTTTCTGGAAAGTTCAGCTAAATTTGGTTGAGATCAAAGCAATGTGTGCAGCATGACTGGTAAAACAGGAGCTGAGATCTGAAGATGCCATTCCTTACATTCCCTGAGTTCAAGGGTGGCACAAGTCAAGACACTGATTGTGACGTGAATTACTTTAAAAGAACTTTGAAAAAAATTCTCTTCCACTGCTATACAAACCTAAATACAAATCTGCAAATTTAGATTTTATCATTTCACAAATGCTATAAAATTCTTTTTTATGTTCTTGCTCTGCTGGGTGTTTTCAAACCCCTCTGTTTGGTATATTTCAGCAGAATTAATAAGATAATTTTTCCCTTTTTTTCTTTCAAGATTATGTAGTGAATATATTTAACAAAGCTGACTAAAGAGAAAAGGAAAAAAAAAATCACACCTAGTTTAAAAATATTTGTTTACCCTCCACCTTCTTTCTGAAATTTGAAAGCCATGTGAAAGATCTAAAAGTAGCTGTAAACAACACAAGAAAGAAACTTTTATGAAATTTTTCTCTGGTCCCTGCCAGCTGAAAAGAATAAATTCTAGCAGGGAAATTTCATTAGCACTTAAAAACCTTGAGTAGTTCTAAGATCCAGTGTGACCCAGGTTCTTAGAGCTATTAGAGGCCTCCCTGCTCCTCCTGTTGCACTCCTGTTTAATAATTTTTTTCTATTTTCCCTCTTTTCTCAGATTACATGGCATAGATATACCTGCTGGTGTGTAAATACAATTTCATGAGGTATTACATTAAATGTCTGGCAGATTCCAGTGGGTCTGTGAGATACAAAACAGAAAGATCTGAATCTCTCTGTCTTCATTAGCAGAACATAATTTGTCTATGTGTTTTTTTATTATTTCAATAATGTTTCACTAATGATCATGTGGAAAAATATAAATAAATTACTTCTAGAGAGGAGAGAATGTAATCAGCATTTGTTGTACAAAAGGACATCAATTCGAGACTTCACTGGGCTAATTCCCGTGCAAATCCAAAGCAAAAAAAGATGTTTCTTTTGCTTAATTTGATTATTAATGAAAGGAATATATAAAAATAAAACCTGTGTTAACAAATGTTTGAATCTCAGAGGACAAGGTCGTTTTTCACTATTTCAGCTGAGAAGACTCCATTTATTTTTGGTTTATTTATGTCCTTCCTATAAACCCCAAGGAACTGTTGGTGTGGATTTGTCCTCTGCCCTGGTCACTTTTGCAGTCGTTATTACAGTGGCCACAAAGTGTCACAGTGAAGGGAGGGATTGATGGGGCCATAATAAGTTTTTAGAGAACTGTCATAGAGGTTAGCAAGAGAGAGGCTCAAGACAGATGAGATGGGGACAAAAAGTCACCAAAGAACCTTCATAGAAAAGGAAAAAGAATTCTGAAGTGTTAGGGTTTGATTTGCTCTAGAAATGGAGGAAAGTGGGTTATGGATCATGGAATAATGGAATGGTTTGGGTTGGAAGGGGTCTTAAAGCTCATCCAGTTCCAACCCTGCTGACAGGGCAGGGACACCTTCCGCTATCCCAGGGCGCTCCAAGCCCTGTCCAACCTGGCCTTGGACACTTCCAGGGATCCAGGGGCAGCCACAGCTGCTCTGGGCACCCTGT
>JAXCLO010000208.1:67245896-67262386 GCA_035583995.1 Arremon aurantiirostris | reverse complement strand
GGCCAATTATCAAAGATTAGGAACAGGCCTGACTTTAACAGGCCACAGCTGTAACCAGTGAGAAGAAGAGTGCTATAAAAGAGTGGGGTGGGTGGGTAGGTGAGAAGGGAAATGGAGTCAGTGCTGTGAGGAGATGCCTATGAGAAAAACCAAGAATGTATGGACCTCTGTGAAAAGGAGACAACAGTATGGAACCCCTGCAATAAGATGACAATGCAAAGGAGGCATCAGGATGGTCAGAGGGATGGAGCAGCTCAGCTGGTGAGAAAGGCTGGGAGAGCTGGGATTGCTCAGCCTTGAGAAGAAAAGGCTCTGGGGTGGCCTCACTGCAGCTTTTCAATCCCTAAAGAGCTCAATAAAAATGGAGAGAGACACAAGGCATGTAGTGATTGGACAAGCGGAATGGATTCAAACTGAGAGGAGGTTTAGACTGGTTATTAGGAAAAAATTGTTCCATGTGGGGTGGGGAGGCCCTGGATCCCTGGAAGTGCCCAAGGCCAGGTTGGATGGGCCTTGGAACACCCTGGGCCAGTGGAAGGTGTCCCTGCCCATGGCAGGGGGCTGGAACTGGATGGGCTTTAAGGTCCCTTCCACCCAAACCATTCTGTGGTTGTACCTTCTGAACTTAAGTGTTTTAGATATAGAACTTCAATAGTCACCCAGAAGCTTCTCTGACAAATTTTCCCACAGTGCCACTTTGTGTAAGAGTCTGTATTGTTCCTTCTCATTTCTTATTTTTAGCTTTTTAGCACCACATATTGCCACTAGGGAACAGCTTGGTACCCCTCCAAAGAGACAGTCATATTTAGCATTTATACGAAATGGGAGAATCTTTATGCCAGTCTTGAGCTCTCTGTTTTAGATGAGCTTTGAATGACTGAAACAATGCCTGGGAAAGGTGCAGGTTTGTTATTTGCTGCAAGGCTGAGGCTGGAATCCTCCAGTGCTTGGACAATATTTGCAGGCAGTAGAGTGGTCTTAGAGTTATGGATAAAGCTGGACATTTAGCACACATTGCAGTGTCTGGAATTTTCTTTGAGCACTTGAAGATCAGAGACTAGAAAAAATAATAATTTTAATTTTCTTTCCACTTAACTCTAAATAGTGTATTTTGATAGCAGCTGACATATGGAAAGCTGGGGGAAAAAAAGTGCTTTGAAATGTAAGTAATGTTTGTCAGAAATAGAAGCCATGTAATGATATGACAATGTCCCAAACAGTTTGTATGGTGCCTTAACCATATTATTTGTTTTGATTTGACTGTGATAGAAAACACCCATCCACAGACTCTGCCTGGCTTGTCAGTTATGTAAAATCACAAACCCTAAACCAAAGCCATCAGCTCCCTTCTTATGCTAAATATCAGCACAACCAAACAGTACCACCTGCAGACACTGTCCTGCATCTCAGCTCACCTCCCCTGAGGCCAGGGAGCAGGAATGGTCCACAGAGTGAGCTACAGGTCTAAATAGCCTGTTGACTATGTTTGTGGATTTAATTTGCACATGTTTAATCCCACCTTTGGTTCACAATTTTTTATGGTTATGTACTGCAATCACACAAAAATTAGGTTGTGAGGGGAATATATAAGACTGGTAGTGAAGGCTCCTGTGCAAAAAACGATTAACCTCAAAGTCAGAGCATGTTACTCAGGAGTTTGTCCAGTTGAATGTTGAAAATTTCCAAGGATGAAGGTTTAAACTACTCCTTTGGACCTCTGTTCTGGCACTTAACCAGTTAGTGGTGGCCTTAGCATTGAGTTGAACTCAATGCTCATAAATGTCTTATCTAACCTTAATGATTATCTAATACTACTTGCTTGTCACAGACATGTTTTATGAAAAATCCCTTTGCTAGAATTTTCCTCCTGAGAAGCTGAGAGGCCTCAGGAACAAAATGTAAACATTGATTATCTGCTGCTGTGGAGTGCAACAGGTGCATCTGTGATTGGTCTCATGTGGTTGTTTCTAATTAATTGCCAATCACAGTCAGCTGGCTCAGATTGTCTTGATCAGTCACAGGATTTTGTTATTATTTTTTTTCTTGCTTGCTAGCCTTCTGATGAAATCCTTTCTTCTATTCTTTTAGTATAGTTTTAATAATATATATATATCATAAAATAATAAATCAAGTCTTCTGAAACATGAAGTCAGATCCTTGTCTTTTCCCTCATCCTGGGACCCCTGCAAATACCATCACACTTCCTCAGTTTTATTTTGTCTCAATGTTTGCTAACACACAATCACTCCCTTCCTGCTCCTCTATTCTGAGGAAAGATCGGAAATTGGAAAAAACCAAATTTCTATACCTGTAATTGCAATGAAAGACCCATATTAGAGTCTTGGGGTCTAAGAAAAAACATGTTTGTGCTCACACATCCTGTTGGTGTCAGGCTGTTAGTGAATGCCATGCATACCAAGGGAAAGATAAAATGTCCTGCACAGATAACTGCGTGGCTAAAAAGCTTCTGGAGGTGATGCCTGTGGAAAAGATTAGAAAAACACCTATGAAGGAAAAGCAGCAAATGTGGAATGGAATTCCTACTCAGAGTCATCATGTTCTGGTAAATCTGATCAAGATTATCCCTGCTTCATATCCAGGGCTCTACATCTGAGCTACAACAGAAGCTGCATTTACTTGGAGAGAGGGAGGTGTATTTTTTAAAGAAATCAAATGTGTTTTATATGGGATATATATTTGGAATGAATTTTCTGCAGAAGCTGAGAGAGCAGCAGCTTTGCCTGATAGATCCTCCCAAGGCAGCTGTGGCTCAGAGCAGGATCACACTTGTGCTCCTCTTCACAATGGAGCAATCCTGGGAGCAGATAAAGTGCACAGAGTGAACACCTAGAAGAAAGGCTTAAGTTTGCCAGTGATAAAGAGCATTCATCCAAAGCTAGAGAGAGTTGTTTCTGCTTTATTTTGTTAAACTTCAGTCTGATCACCACTCGAGCTCAGCAGAGGTTTAAAAGCTCTGAGGGCACAAAACCAGCCATCCTATCATCCAGCTTATGTCAGCCTATTTTGATTCAATAGGGGCATTGCAGACAGACCTGCTCCTGCTCTAAGCTCTTTGTGGGTGCAGTTTAGTGCTCAGCCCTCCTTTACAATGCCCAGACTTGAGAACTAAAGGGAAGGGGAAAAAAAAGCTCAAAACCTTTTCACTTGCTCTGTGAATCCATATGGTTTCTGAGGAAAAAAGATGCAGTGTTCATGATGGTGCATTTGGATTCCTTAAGAAAAGCATCTCCCTCTTGGATTGATCCCATGGTGGAAATAAGGCACTGAACTTATTTTTAGATACAAAGTAAGTGGTTCACAGCCACCTTGTTTAATGAGTTTCTGTGATATACTGCAGCAGGGGCAAAAATCTCAAGCGCTGTAAATGAAGTCTCGTGGCTGAGGAAGTAATTCTGTCACTGCAGTGCCCATGTAGGTTAATTCCTAAACCCAAAGCACTGAGGTGTTTTCAGAAGTGGACGTCTGTAGGAGAGCAGGCTTTCAAAAGCAGCTCATGTACCCAAAGCTGTGAGGAACTCCCTGTTCACTTCCCAATTCACTGTAAAAGATTTCCTAATTACTGTTAAACAATTAAACATTACCTGCCCCCTCTTTGCTACCCTCAGGACCTGGAGAACAGGGGTACATCCACATCTCAAACTGAACCTGGGCCCTTAACCTGGTAAATAATTTCCTGCGAAACAAATTCTGAGCACAATTTGGGAATTGTGGCATTGCTGAGATAATTCCCAGCAGTCTGCAATCAGCTACGGCCACACATCCTTTCCAGAGCCCTTAACTTTTGGGGCTGTAAATGCCAGCTGTGATACTGGATTTAGCATAGAACTGTAACCTCAGTCTGTTTGACTGTGTCTGGGGCTCATGAGAGAGGTCTGTAATTATTTGTAGACATTTTTGTCCAGGATTCAGACTGTAGCTGCTCTCTGCACATTTCATCTTGTTGGATGTTTGTTGACTAAGCCTCTTAAAATATTTGAAACATCAGATGGATGGTTGTGAAGTCTAAAATTTGTGAATACCTGGTTGTTTGAAGCCACAGAATAATGAACAGAATTCTGAAAGAAGCAGAAGGTCAGAAAATGCTGGTATCTGATGTTTTATACATGCAAAACCATGGGCATAGCAGAATTAATTTCTTTGGGCAGCAAGGCAAGGAGCAAAGGAAAGAGCAGCTTAGACGGGAGAAGGATGAACTGTGAAATAAGCAAGCTTAAAAAAATAAAATAAATATTCATGGGAAAGATGTTACTTTTAACATTTTAAAAAAGAAAAAAATGATCTAATTTAAAATGTTGTAGGGATGGCTGTGCTGCTACAGAACAAAACACCTTTCTGAGGAAAAGGTGACTCTTAAGGTCCAAATCCTCAAAAATAAATAATAATAATAAAAATAGCACATTTAACTTATTTATGCTGCAGAAGCTACATAAATAATGGTCAACAACATACTGCCTGCAGCTGCCTGCAGAATTTTAACTCTGTCCTCCTGCACACACATTAAAATGGAAACTTAACTGGCAATTCCTCTTGAGCCCAGGTTACAGGAGTATTTCTTTCTCATTTCATACAAAAGACGTAAGAGCTTTGCATTCAGCAGGGAGCAGAGGATTACAGATGCAGCCTGTATAATGTTCTCCTGTATTTTGATCATACCTTAAATTCTGTAGGTGCTAAATGAAGGGATGAAAACAAAGGCTCTTTGTGTCCCCAGCTCCTGGAATCCATGATCAATGGAATCTCTCATATCATATTCAGCAGCACAATGTTAATCAAGGTCACTGTCTCTCTCTTATTTTTGCAGTGATTAAGGGTCATGTCAGAGAAGACATATTTCTTTGATTGTTTATGTTATTCACATCTGATAGGGCCTAAAATCACTCATTCCCAGCTAGATGTTCCTGCCTGAGGCAGTTTAAATGGATGCTGTGACTTCAGCAATGTTTTTAGTTCAACTTTTGCTGTATGTACACATTGTGTGGGATTTTCTGTGAGGCACACTGGAGTTTTAAGGATTATATGTTGCCAGTAGGCACATTCCCTTGATTTGTGTGTTTTGATCTTCCTTGTCTCCAGCAGTCTAAAATCAGCTTGAGGGTGATAAACAGAACTTTCCAGGTGTCCTTTTCTTCACCTGGCCTTAAAGGAAAGTCTCTGCTCCACAGAATTTCTGAGGGGAGGGAGAAATTGTGGTTGTTAATTGCATGTTCATTATTCAAAATTCACAGCTAACTGGCAGCAGCACACCAAAGGGCAGTTGGCTATTTTAGCTACTGATAAGTCTGTGGAAAATCTTTTGGAGTCCCCCAAAAATGAGAAATCTGTGTGAGTACAGCAGAGAGGGCTGGAGGCAGGAGCACAGGAAAGAGAGAAGCTGCAAGGGGAATTAGAGCAAGCTTCCTTCCACTGCCTGCGGTGACACGGAGAGAAGACGGAGGAGAGTCTTGGGGTTGCACAAGGAAAGGTCAAGAGGCAAAGGCCACGTGTTCCTGCAGTGGAAATTCACCCTGGAGTTTTGGGAATTCATTTTCCCTTCAGCACAGGAGCAGAGGCTCAGCAGGTAGGGAGCAGAATCACAGAACCTGCAGATTTTTCAGACTTCAGAATTGCCCAAGAAAGAGACTGGACTAAGGGAAATGGCTTCAGACTGGAAGAGAATAGGTTTAAATGAGATATTGGGGAAAAAATTCTTCCTAATGAAGGTGCTGAGGCACTGGCACTGGTTGCCCAGAGAAGCTGTGGCTGCCCCATCCCTGGAAATATTCAAGGCCAAGTTGGTTGGGGCTTGGAGCAACCTGGGATAGTGGGAGATGTCTCTGCCCATGGCAGGGGGTGGAATGAGATGATTTATAAGATCTCTTCCCACCCAAACCATTCTGTGATTCTGTGACTCTATGAAATCTGATTTATCTTGGAGGCTGCTCCTGCTTTGAGCAGAAGTTTGCAGAGCAGACCTCCAGAGGTTGCCTCTAGCTCTTGGGTTTCTGTGGTTGAAATTGCTCCTGAGGTATGAAAAATCTTTTTTTCCCAGCCCTGTGACAGAAGAAGTCAGGATTCCTCAGCTCTGGTTTTCAACGTTGTTCATTTTCTCTTATCCATCACATTGTTTCTCCGACCTAGTGAGATCTGTCCAGCAGTCAGATTGAGGCACACTGACCACCCTTGGGGTGGTGTTGACTTTTTATACTAAGAGCCACATGTACTTTATTTACAATAATTTTTCAATACCTATCACCTATGTTAGACAGTTTGTCTCTATTCTAAACCAATCCAGAAGTGCCACCATCACAGCAGAAGATGGAAGACAAGAAGAAGAAGGGCAGGACACACCCAGATTCCTCCATCTTGCCTCTTAAACCCCCATTCTAAATCCCCAAAATTCTATTTTTTCACCCTGTGACAACTCAACTATCATTCTACTCAAACTATTGTGGCTTGTAACTCTTCACACAAAGTTGGTAATTGTTTCCATGGGCTAAAATCAAAGGCATAGGTGTTTTTGATTCCATGCCAAGGTCTCTGAGCCCCTGCCAGGCTCTCGAGTCCTCTAGGGCAGCCAGAGCAATGTCCTGGGTTCCAACATCTGCTCACAACTGCTGTCTGATTCTGTGATTCTGGTTATGTGCAATCTCTCTTAGGGAAACGGAAATCCTCTCTGAAATAAGAAGAGACGTTGGAGAAGCAGCAAATGCAATGGGTTTTAATTAATAGGATGAGATCAAAGGGCTTTCATCAGCTCAGTTCAGAAGAGTTACGTACGACACAGTTCAAAAGTCAAGACAACAAAAGTTGCAGGGATCTATAAACACCTTGGAAATCACCAGGAGCTTTCCAAAGCACATATCTTGTGTTAATAAACTGAGCATTTCTAATTAGTGTAAGTGACCACAAAACTCCAACCAAGGAGCACAAATTAGAGAAAGCACACAGCCTAATTTAATGACTCTAGAAGTTATTACCTGCCTACACGAAGCCTGACACGAGGAGAGTATTGAGTGAATTATGTGGATTGAATGAGAAATGTGGTGGGTTTGTGCCAAGTGGAGGAATGAGAGGGGAGGAGGGGGGAGTAGCTCATTTACCCCGGATCAGAAATCCATATGCTTGTTAACCAGGCACTGGCTACATCCCAACATGAAAAATGAAGTTTACATTGTGTGTGTGAACCAGTAATTTGCATTGATTTGCACATGATTTGTGTCTAATTTGCTAATCGTTAAACTCCATGTGATATGTAAATAGGTAGAAAGTTAAAACCTCGGCTTTAAATTTATTCACTCTGACAATTTAATCTGGTTGGCAGGAGTTGCCTTCCCTCACACAGCCTGGGTACGCTGAAGGTCACACTCCATGAAAGAATTGCAAAAAGGCTTTTCTCCCATTGGTTCCTTCTGTTGTTCCTCTCCAAAGACAGACAAACTTTTCCACCAGTTATCTACTTTTTAGGATTTTTTAGATGCTTAGATTATTCCACAGCCATTTATGTAACTTGTGGGCCACCTGTGTGTAAGGCTGACCACTACAGCTAATTATCCCTTTGAGACTCCTGAAATATGAATGGGATGCAGAGCAGAAAATGTAGGAATGACAGAAGTAAAAACAGAAATAAAACGAGCAAAAACAGAAGTGAAAAGAGCTGCCTGAAGGCCCAGCAAGACTGGTGTTAATGCGAGCAGGGTCAGGCTGAAAATCTACAACCAGATCTTCTAATATTTCAGACAAATAAACACAAATTGGTTTATTTAAAATATGCTTAAATGCAAAAGGACAATCGCTGTATGGCACCATTAAACAAACAAAAAAGGGTAACCATTTGGTAGGGTTTTTTCTGAGATAGAAATAAGAGGTGACTAAACTGGGATGTTTGATATTATCAGTATCTCAGCTATCTTGGGTGATTTCAGGATCGTGAGAAATGTTGATATCAAAAGTGAAACAAAAAAAGTATGTACAGGTTTCAAAGATCAAATGGGGTTTGACCTCCTGTTGAAGAGAGGCTTATCAGCAATGTATGCAGTGTTAATACATTTAGTTGGCTGTAGGAATATATTAAAGTTTCCTGATGTCCTAGGAGACAAAAATGATATGCAAATGAATTTGTTTCATGTGTGAGTTGTTTGGTATTTTTTCTTTAAAAAAAAAAATTGATCACAAATATTTTAATAACACAAAAATTCACAAAGTGTAACTCAGTGAATGGAGCACTGGATTATAAAATAATAGTTTTATTCTCATTTGTTTGACATGAGTCTATAACTCCTCAACTGGAACAATAGGAGTAATTGGGTATGACAGAGGAGGGAGAAGAGGTTTCAAAGTGGACTCTGCAGAGCTAATGAACACCAGCCAATTGATAATTGATCAATGGACCTAATCCTGCAGCAGTGAAGCCATTGGAAATGTTTGTCTTCACTGGGTGCAAAACCAGACCTTTGAGGGTGAGGTCAGTTTGAATTCTGCCAGCAATGCCTTGGCTGTCCTTCCATCCCACTGCCCTGAGCCCTGCAGCCTCTGCATATTGGACTATCCATTGATTTAACACTATTTTCATGGTTTTACAATGCAAATGCTGACCTTGATAGAGGAAGGTTTTCACTTTCTGACTTTTTGTATTGCAGTCGCCAGCATAGCAATTAATGCCTACTTAGTGGAATCCAAAATTAGTCACTCCTGAAAGTAATTATGTGCTAATTATGCAATTATTTTATTTTATATAGGCAGCAAAAAATTTCAAAGTACTTCAATTATAGTTTCTTCAAAAAATCAAGTCAACTACTACTTGACTCAAATAGTAATTTATAAAATAATTTGTCACTTGACATTTTAAGACTTATGAGATTTTATAGCATTTTTATTGTGTCTAACATTTTTATTGTCATCTAACAAAACCATTTTTCTTTATGTGCCTTTTCCCCCCCTAGTATTAGAAATTTGATGTGGCTTCACCTTACCAGTCTGTCTGAAATTAGCAGATTATATGTTTATATAAATTACTTATTATCAGATTAGTATATGTTTGCCTGACTCCTAGCAGTTTTGGTGGAGTTGGAAATAAACCTTAAACAGATTTGAAGAAGAGGAGGGCAGAATAATTTTGTGTGTAAGTGAGGCTGATCAGACCAAGTTTTTTATGTACCTGATGCTTTTTGAATGTGCTGACTGTTGTTGCTCCATTTGTCAGAAGTGGCAAATGGAGAGAGACAAAGGTCAAAATTTTTGTGAGAATTCTGAACAGGCAAAAAACCCAAACCAGTGCTTCCAACCAAAGCAAACCAAATAAGCTCAACCTGTTTTGGTTGGGCATCCAGTGTTTCCAGCAGCACATCCTGACTGATGTATGGGCAGCTTTAAACCAGGCTCAGCTCCCCAGGGAATGGTCCAGATCCATGACAAGGCAGCTGGAACATCACAGTGGCTTTCCCTGAACTGCTTATTGCAACAGGGAGAAGATTTTGGGAACAGATGATGAAGGAAAGTAGTAAGAGATGTAGCAGTAGGACTCCAATACAAAGGAACACAGGATTTTCTAGTTCAGCTCCCTATGAATGACTTTAATTCTCCTTTAAAAGATACTTTACCTCCATAAAAATATTGTTCCAGACAGTATCTGCTGTGCTCAGAGGGAAACTCTCATTTGTGTACAGGAAACAAATAGCATCAATCAAATCACACTTATGACCCTTTCTGCATAATAATATAATAATAGGGGTCGGATTTGGAGTTACTCAGGCTACACTGGTAATGAGGAGTTCAAGTGAATTTCAGTCTTATTATTGTAAACAATATGGAAAGACATTCACAGAAAAATTACAAAATAATGTTGTGCTGTTTGATAGCTGGGAATTTAAGGGCAGGGAGGGGTGAATTATAAACCCAGGTTTTAAGTGCTTGTTGACTCTAGCACTGAGTGAGTCATTGTTGATACTAAGTTAATTTTTATCAGTATCAAAAATCAAGCAATGTTAAGCTGTTCATGTTTACTAAAAAGGACTTTGCCAAAACCTTTGTAGATCCTGTACAGAAAAGCCCATCTTTACAAGAAAGCTGCCCTCTCTCTCCCCAAAGGGAGATTTTTGATCACCCTCTTGAAATATTGCCAGTTGCTTGCATCTATTTTCTCTGGATAAGGTCACTTTTTGAAAGTTTTATGCCATTCTTGTCAGTAAAAGTACGGCTGGGGAGAAGAGTGAGATGTTCCTGTGGTCCTTGATGCCACCCAGCAGCTGTCAGTGCAGACAGTGCTCCCTGAGGGGCTGTCCCCTGTGACCCTGCACTGCTTCTTGCTCCTCCCTGAAGGAGGTTGTGCTGGGGCAGTGGGGATGTCTGTGTGTGTCTCATCTGAGCTTTAAATTGAAACAGGCTATAGGGATTGGATCTTTATCAGCTGCTGCAGGAAGTTGTATTGTAGGGAGCGTGCTGATACTGAAATATGAAAATATTCTCTAGAATTTATGTCTTCCTTCGATGCCTTCTGTGATCAGCTCCCTCGTTCTGTTTTTGCCTCCCTGACTCGTGCTGCTGTCATTGACTGGCAGGCAGAGACCACTGCATTGCCAATTTACATTTGCAATCAATAGAGCGCTTTGGTTTTCAATTAAGATATTAACATGCATTTGATAAACAACAAAGTTAACTTTCAGCTGGCATTTATGACTATGCACTGGAGCAGAAAAGCTTAGAATCTGATCACACACAGCTCTTCCTGGATGCATCTGTCATATACACCTCTCCTTTCCACTCTCCTCCTTGAACACCATTCAGGGCTCCTCCCCTGCTGACAAACAAAGGCAAATGTTTTGCCTTCTGACATCAGTAATAATATGCACACTATTTTAATTGAGAGCTAGTTAGCCGAAAAAACAAGGAGCTTGGACACACCCAAACAGAAAGATAGGATGCAATTTCCTTAGTGTGTATAGTCTGGAAACTTTGTAATTTTAATGTTTGCCTTTCAAATATTAAAGGCAATGTTTTGGTGATCACCACTCAGATTTGAGCAGTAGGCTAATCTGGCCTGTCCTTCAGAAACTACACCATTGTCTTGGTTTGGAAAGACAGGTGTATGCTAAGGAAGGCAGGAGACTCCCCTGAAATGGAGAATGTAAACCCTCTCCCTGTGAATTGCTGTAAAATTTAAACAAAGTGGGGCTCTCAGGCTAAAATATGGGAGCAGGAAATTACAGTTCTCAATTAGGGAAGGAAATAAAAAGATAAAATAAACAATGCAGTAAACTAAAACAGCACTGCCAGAGTCAGAACCCAACCAGACACCCTGTGGGTCAGGGTGTTGGTGGTAGTCCCATTGGAATTGTGGCTGCAGCCCTCCTGCAGTGTCAGGGCTGGTTCTGCTGGAGCAGGGATCCTGTAGAAAGGTGCAGTCTCTTCCTCTGAAGATCCAGTGGAAGAAGAAGCAGCTGCTGTTCCTGTGGGAAATCCAGTGGAGAAAGCTCAAAAACCTCTGGATTATATCCGGGTAGGAATGCTTGGCTCCTCCCTCTGGGCTCACATCTCCCAATGGGATGCCGTAGTTCTTATCAGTCATGCAGGGACATTCAATAGTCTGTTATCAGCAGATGTCCCCTCCGAGGGAGGTGTGATTGTGGTCACTCAGAGAGAGAGATAAAGCAAACTGCCCACTGACAAAAGATAATCTGCCATACAGATGGTAATTGAAAACATCTTGTCTTGCAATTTTCAACACTGTGACTCAGTGAGGCCATGCAAGTGATGCTCCCCATGGTTCCCAGCCTGACTTTCTCCTCTGCCTCCAGCTGTGAATTTCCAGGCCGACCTGGCAGATCTGACCTGTGAGATTGAGATCAAGCAGAAGCTGATTGATGAGCTGGAGAACAGCCAGCGGCGGCTGCAGACCCTCAAGCACCAGTATGAGGAGAAGCTGATCCTGCTGCAGAACAAGATTCGGGACACACAGCTGGAGCGGGACCGAGTCCTGCAGAACCTCAGTGAGAACTGCCTCACCCTTGGGATCCCATTCCCAGACCCCAGTTCCAGCTCAAGCCCAGCTAACTCTAAGTCAAAGCATCCAGCCGTTGCTCTGGTAGAGCTTTGTCATCCTCTTGCCTCTCCTTGAATCCCTGGCACTCCCAAGACTCTGCTTGCCTTGCCATGGGAGCAGCATCAGTCAGCTGCACAGCTCTGCACCCTGCTGGTGCTGCAGAAGGGTGGCAAAGCCTGTTCCAGCCTTGAGCACCACTTCATGAGCTGAGGGGACTCCTGGGGAAACTGAGGGGCAAAAGAGCCAGTGGTGTGGCTGATCTCCAGGCTTAAACAGGGCAGGGTCACCCCTGTGTGTGGCTGTGTGTCCCAGTCTGCAGCTCTGCTCAGGCCAGCCCTGTATCTCCACTCTGTGCTGAGCTCTTCCAGCAGGGATTCCCAGACAGACCCCAGTTCCTGGTGGGTGAGGGGGCTCAGATGGGAAAGGGAGGGATGCAGTGCTTGGTGCCTCCAAGCAAGTCTGTGGGTACAGGAGGGTCCTGAGGTGCATCGTGAGCTCTCTCCCCACCCACCAGGCACCATGGAGTGCTACACCGAGGAGAAAGCCAACAAGATCAAGGCAGACTACGAGAAGCGGCTGAAGGAGATGAACAGGGACCTGCAGAAGCTGCAGGCAGCCCAGAAGGAGCACGCTCGCCTGCTCAAGAACCAGAGCCGCTACGAGCGGGAGCTGCGCAAGCTGCAGGCAGAGGTGGCCGAGATGAAGAAGGCAAAGGTACCTGGATGTGCCGGGGCGGGGAGGGATCCTGGCCAGGCTTGGAGCGGCGTTTTGCACTCTGGTGGCAGTGCAGAGCGCTGTGTGCTGGGTGTGGGGTGCCCCGGGGCGGTGGCACAGCGGCCCCTCCTTGCAGGTGGCGCTGATGAAGCAGATGCGGGAGGAGCAGCAGCGGCGCCGCCTGGCCGAGACCAAGAGGAACCGGGAGATCGCGCAGCTCAAGAAGGAGCAACGCCGGCAGGAGGTGGAGCCCGGCTTGCCATGTGCAGGGGGCTGGTGTGGCTGGGGGGGGGGGTGTTTGTCCTGCTCTGGCACTCCAGGAGCTCACAGATAGCTTGGTGAAGCCTCACTGGAGGTCCTAGCAGAGCACAGCTGGATGAACGGCTCCCAAAGGCTTCCCGCTGTTCCTGTTGGTGTTGTAAGGGATGCTGTGAGAGGGGGAACGTGCAGCCAGAGCCAGCTCAAAGCTGGGAGCCTGCTTGGTGTTAGAATCAGGGATGAGACTATGCCAGAGGGAGGGGGGAACGAACAGCCAGAGCCAGCTCAAAGCTGGGAGCCTGTTCATTGTTAAAATCAGGGGTGAGACTGTGCCAAAGGGAGCACTGGGACTGCAACCACGTCTGGGCTGGACCTCAGAGGTGTCTTTTTCTTTCTCACTCATGCAGTTCCAGATCAGGGCTCTGGAATCTCAGAAGCGACAGCAGGAAATTGTGCTGCGGAGGAAAACCCAGGAGGTGAGGAAAGGGGGTTTCCTCCACACAGCCCCCAGCTTCCATGAGGGTCTGGGCCCCAGTGCTTGGCTCAGAGAAATCCCATCTTTCAGACAGGGCTGGCTTTGGGAATGGGATCCCCAAAAGGCAGGGAAAGGTTTTATGGCTCGGGAACCAGGTGGGATATGGGTGTAGGCAGCAGCAGAGTTCCCCATCCTGAGCAGCAGAGCCTGGTGGCAGGGGTGGGCTATGAGGGAGGAGAGGGAGCCCCATGAGGCACAAATATCCCTGGACTTCGCTGCTTTACTGCTCTCAGACCTGTGGGGACCTGGGGGTGATACCAATGTGTTTAGGCTGGGTGAGGCTGCCCAGCTGACACCATTTGCTGTTCCTTTGAGGGAGTCCCCCCAAAGCTGTGTGTTCCCTGGTAGCAGCAGGCAGGCAAGGAGACTCCACAGGGCTTCTGAGGGTGCTGATTAGATGAGGATTTGTTGGGGGTCCCATTTCTGGGAGCAGCAGGGTTCCTGAGGGAGAAGGGGGAAGGGAGAGGGAGGGAGAGAAAGGGAGAGCCTGGGGAGAAAAGGGCCAAGAGAGAGCCTGGTCTTCCTCCCACAGCTTAACAGGGAGATTCAAAGTGGTTGTGGAATAAGACTTGGGCCAATGGGATTACAGATCCATGACACTTTAGGGGAGGATCACAGGCTTGGAATAAACCCTACATTTTCCAGGGGTGAGACTGAGCATACATTGAACTAAAATGCAACACCACAGACCCTCTCCTCTGTCCTCCCTGGGGCAGGTGTCAGCTCTGCGCCGTCTGGCCAAGCCCATGTCCGACAGGGTGGCGGGCAGGACGGGCCCCAAGCCGCCCATGCTGGACTCAGGGGCCGAGGTCTCGGCCAGCACCACCTCCTCCGAGCCCGAGAGCGGCGCTCGCTCCGTCTCCAGCATCGTGCGCCAGTGGAACAGGAAAATCAACAACTTCCTGGGAGACTCCTCGGCCTCCATTAATGGGGCTCGGCCTGCCAGGTCAGGGAAGGGGCTGGGTGGTCGGGGGTGAGACATCCCAGGGATCCCATGCCTGGCTTTTGGTGGGTGGTGGAAATTGCAGGGTGGCTGCTTAGTGTCCACTTGAGCCATATTAAATCACTGTGATAAGCTGTGCTGGCAGAGTGTGACTGTCACCTGGGCTTGAGCTCAAAGCTGGCCCTCCATGAGGATTAAATGTTGTGGCACAAACCCTGCTGGACTCATCTCTTGTCCTGCTTTGCTAAGAGGAAAAGTTGGGTTTCCTCGAGCCAGGTCTCATGAGCTCTTGGAGATCTGCATCACACCCAAGATAGCTCAGCTACCTCAGAAGGCATAAAATCAGCAAGATGGCTTCTGTGGTAGTGTTGGAAACAGAAAAGTTTTAATAAAGGCAAAATAACAAAACTCTTTACAGAGAAAAACCAAGCCAGGTGGAAGAGGTTCTTGCTTCTGGTAAAACACCCCACAAAAGCCATTAGTTTCTTTGTTCTTTTCTTTTTTAGTAAATTGCTTAGGCAAAACTTTTTGGCTCCTGTCTAATTGGCTATCCTTAAGTTTGAGGTGAAGTCCCCCAAGTCCTATGAGGTGTCTTTTTACCTAATCAAAGGAAGAAACTTCTGGGCTTTTTTCCTTTTTAAAGAGACAAAGGATAGTTTTGTCACTCTGTCAACAGAGAGCACATTCCTACAGTTGGGCAATGCAGAAACAGCACAGATGCATCCTCTGTTTCTGGCCAGCCAGATCCCAGATCCTGGGGCAAGCCTGGCTCTCCAGCACAGTGTGGCCATCTGCCCAAATGCCTGTTCTTCCCTCTGGCTGTAGGAAGAAGTTCCCCAAGAAGGGGTCGAGCCAGACCTTCAGCAAAGCTGCCCGCCTCAAGTGGCAGTCGCTGGAGCGGCGCATCTTCGACATTGTCATGCAGAGAATGACCATTGTCAACCTCGAGGCAGACATGGAGAGGCTCATCAAGGTGGCTGTGGCACTGGGGACAGAGGGGGCTGGGTGGTGGCTGCGGGACAGGGAGGTGGCCATGTGGACAGTGCTAATTCCCTTCTCTTTTCCCCCAGAAACGTGAGGAGCTGTCGCTGCTGCAGGAGGCGTTACTGAGCAAGCGGGCAAAGCTGCAGGCAGAGAGCCCCAAGGAGCAGAAGGGTCTGCAAGAGCTGAACGAGGAGATTGAGGTGCTGGGGGCCAACATTGACTACATCAACGACAGCATTTCAGACTGCCAGGCCACCATCATGCAGATTGAGGAGACCAAGGTGGGCAGAAGGACTGGGTCTGGCTGGGAGGGAGGAAATGAGAGCATCCCTCTGTGGAAAGTGCATCCTTGGGCACAGCCAGCTGGGGCTGGGCTCTGCTCAGAGGACACAGAGTCCTGTGAGCTGTCACTCTTGGTAAGGCTTCACCCACACAGCCACTTCTCATTAGGTGATTAATTACAGAGAGGAGTTCTGGCAGGTCCTTGCATGTCCATGGACATGCTGGTGTCCTGCTGCCCTGGAATTGTAGGGAGGCTGCAGCCCCCATTTGCCCATGGGGCTGGTGGTCACTTGTACCCATGGTTGTTGCTTCATGCACTGGAAACATCCCAGGAGGATTGGCTTTTTCCTAGCAGAAACCATCTAGGTTTTGTGTCCAGTTGTGATACTGGGCATGCCACTGGGCAGCTCCCAACTCCTCTCAATGCCTGCAGCCTGAAATGGAGGCTGTGTGCTGTCCCTGGCTTGTCCCCAGCTGTCACCTTTATTACAAGGGAAGAAGGGCTGCTGTTAATTCACACTAGGCTTTGGATTGTGGATTTGGGTGAGCCTGGTGTCTGTTCATGGTCTAGTTTTGTGCTGGAACCAGAATTTCCTTAGCAGTGCATAAGCCCTTCAGCACTGGACAGTCCCATGGCTGGATCTGCCCAGTTGTGATGGTGTTCACAGGGGTCTTAGGATGAGGGAAGAGATGTAGATCTGACTCCATGTTACAGAAGGCTTGATTTATTATTTTATGAT
>JAXCLO010000208.1:67235076-67245796 GCA_035583995.1 Arremon aurantiirostris | reverse complement strand
GCTCACATCTCCCAATGGGATGCTGTAGCTCTTATCAGCCATGCAGTGACATTCAATAGCTGTTATCAGCAGATGTCTCCCTGGAGGGAGTATTGGGTGTGGAAGAGATAAGGCAAACTGCCCACTGAACAGAAGACAACTGCCACACAGATGGCAAACAGAATACAATTTGCTCGGCAATCCAGGACAGCCCTGAAGATGACGCGCAAGGAATCTGGCCTTCTCCTTGTGCTAAGGCACAATGGGGGCGTGGGCCTCCCTCTCCAGTCTGCTGGATCCAAAAGGGAGGGAAGAGCTGCAATCCAAGTTGAACTGAGACACAACATCTTTTTCTGAGACCTTTTGGGTTGTGCCAGCCTGAAAAGAGACGGAGCAGGAGACAATGTGCCTGCTCACGAGAGTACAAGGGAAAAATGGAAGTAAACAACTGGAGAGCTCTCAGTGCAGGGGGATAATTTCCCCTCATTTCAGAGTGGGTAATTCTATGGCTTTGAACTCCAACAAGCTGTCCCAAATTCAAACCTCTAGCTGGGGAAACTGTGAAAGCACAAATGCAGGCTGAAGGCTGTGCTTGATCAAGGGAGAGGCCAAGAACAAAAAATGGAAGCTCTGCAGTGAAAACATCTTTACTTCCACAGCAGAGGAATAGAGGGTGGGGTAAAGAGGAAAAGAAAAGAAAAGCCAACAAGTAGAAGATCACAGGATCAGCCCTCCTTTGTCCCAGGCTGTAGAAGCTGTGAGAAATGGGTTGTATTGGGATTGTGTGGCCAGGATTTGGGAGCAGGGGTGATCCAAGGGTGGCTCTTGGAAACTTCCCTCATTTCAAAAGGGTGAATTTCAGACAGTCCCAGCCAGATCCACTGCTGTCCAAGGTTGAGCCCATCAGTGATGGTGGTGGTGCCTCTGGGATAACAGATTTAAAAAGCAAATAAAAGCCCCAAACCCCAAAACTTCACTTGGAAAGAGGAGTGAGAATAAGAAAGAGAAACAACTCTGCAAATGCCTGGGGAATAAGAGAAATCTGGTTTTTTAGATAATATTTCTTTTGCTGGTGTTGATTTTTTTTTTTGTTTGTTTTGGTGTTTTTTGTTTTTTTGGTTTTTTGGTTTTTTTGGTTGTTTTTTTTTCAGATGGAGAAGAAAGATTTCACAGGAAAATTTTTTAAAACTTAGAGGTTTTGTCCAATGGGATGGCACAACTGGGATACCCTGTGAGGGATATTAGAAGCAAGCTTAGGATGCAATATGCTTATGAGTTCCTAATCAAGTGTGACCAAACAAGCAATTAGGTATTTACATCACTATATTTTGGAAGGTTCAGCATTTATTGTAAACCTTAGAATCCCAGAATCATAGAGACTGGAATAGGCCAGCAATGCAGACCCTAAAATGTCTCTGGGCAACCTATTTTAGCATTCAATCCTCTTCACAATAAATTAGATTTTTCTCATGTTTAAATGGAATTTCCTGTATTTCCATTAGTACCCATTGCCTCTTGTCCATTCAGTGACCATCGCTGCAAACTTAAATATTAGTCCTGGAAAGAAAAAGAGTCTGTTTTTGTGGCAGATGGAGGATTTCAAAGTTGTCAACTTCTGGGATGGTCTTATGTATATAAATATTTAGACTTCTTCTTCTTCTTCTAATATTAAAAGAAGGAATAGTAAAGGAGAATGAGAAACCCACCTAAGAATGTGAAACTTTTTTATGAAGCATTGGAATAAAACACTAAATCAGGAAAAAAGTAATCCAGAGGACAAGAAAACCAAGCAAATTTGGTGACATATGTTTTAAAACTTTTTACAGCAGTGAAAATACAAAACTAGAGTGAGTGTTTGAATTTATTTTGAAATTTGGTGTTTTGAGGTTGCGAGATACTCTCTGCTGAATAAGTACTCAAACAATTATGGATGTATGTTGGAAATATAAAACCATTTTCAATACTAAATAGACTTTAATGAAGAACAAAATAGAATATCCATCCTGTTAATTCCTTCTGGTATTATTTTCCCTCTCTAATTTTTTGAGTGCTGAGTAGACCAGGATTTGAATTGTGTCACAGTGGAAATAAGTTACTATGTTGTTCACTGAAATAGATTTGTTTAATTTGCTGAGATTAATCATTCAGATGTGAAATCAAACATTCCACCTGCAGTTCTTGTTAAGGTATTTGGCTTTTCTTTGCTGTTAAACTTTTGGGTCTTCCATCTTCTTATCATAATAGTAATTAAAAGTTTAAAGAAGTGCATTCCTAGATGCAAATTGATTCTGTTAACATACAGCAAAGGAGAGGGAAAAATGGCTGTTGTGATACAGATCATTTTGTATTTGGGAATTATGGGCTGATTTACATAGAAGGAGTTTATGGTAGGTCCAAAGCCTTGGCCAGCTGAGTGGGAAGGATGCACACTATTACTATTGACATTTGGGAGTCAGGGATGGCTTTATGGAGTAATTAAATTGGTCAAAGGTCTCTGAAGATATGGGCAATAACCTCATGTTTGCTGAATGTTCATTTTCCGGCTGCACGATCATCTTTCATCTCAGAAATGATTTGTCTTTTTTCCATAGGAAACCAAAGACATATTTAAATGTGTGAGTGAAAATAAGCTCCTTTTGGTACAAAACTAGATTTTCTCCCCATGATCAGATGATATTTGAACCTTTCTTTTTTTCCACTGTATTTTAAATTGAAATATGGAGATTTAAAATTTGTTGTGCTACAGGGGTTGTACCTAAAGTGAAAGAGGAGGCAGGGTCTTGTCCTTAGAAATTGTTCTCTTCTCAGAGCTAAAAAGACCCCATGCTTTCATGATCAATGATAATCTTTAAGATATATGACTGTTCTGCTGAGTAACTTCTGATTTCTTTAGCTTGGTCTCTTAATCTGTTTTTTACTGGATATTGATTTCAGTTCAGTTCTTTTCTGGGAGTACTGTACCAAAGATTATCTTTCAATAGACTTCAAGCATGAGTGGCTTAGTAAAAGTCTCTCATCTTATTAGAGGTTTATATTCTTACAGCAAGTTCTCTTTCTCTTGTAACACAGAGGCTGGTACTGCAGACAGGTAGATCTGTAAAAACTCTCTTAACTCTTTAGGTAACTGCTTGCAATGACATTGAAATCCACATTATTTCAATAAGAAATGCTGATATTATCTTCATGCTCATATTTTGCTTCAAATTTTGTATCAAGTTTCATTAAGATGATTTCTTTCAGGAAAAAAAAATGTGCAATTCTTGTTTGCAATCTGCTGGGAAAGGCTTGCCTTTTTTCGCAATAATATGGAGTGGTGGATAGTGGAAAATTAATTAGGAGCATTCAATTATAATCAGACAGACTGATGTGTGATTAAACAGAAAGTGTCCGGGAAAGCATTCTAATTGCAACACAGGATTTCCTTAATCTGAGGTAAATTTAATTAATTTAAGGTGTGTGTTAGAGTGACTGTTTGATGACCAGTGACAGAAAGGGACTCAACATCTCCAAACCAAATGACCAGAGATAACCATTTGACTTAGGGGTGAGGGGCAAAATTCATAATAGCACCAAGGTTCTTGGTGTGCATTTTGCTGCCCAGGTGTGATCCTCAAAACTCACAACCAGTTTAGAAGATTTTTCTGCATGGTTCTTGTGGGATTTCCCTTCTGCTCTGGTCAGCTGTGAGATCCTGTCCCTGCAAGCCTGCCAAATCCGCAGCTGGAGTGAGCACTGCACACCTGACCCCATTGGAACTTCAGCTATTTCAGCTTAGAGAGACTGAAAAGGTCAAAAATTTCATGAAATCCAAGCAAAGCTGAGCAGTGTCACTGTGCAAAAGAGATTTTAAGGTTCTTCGGAGGAATCAAGCCATGAGCTTGCAACAGAGAGGGGAAACATGAGTTCAAGCTCTCTCTTCTGGAAATGTTTCCTCTGTGTAATAGAAAAAGTTTCCACTGGACTTTCTGTAAGGTGTTTTAGTGCAATGATGCCTCTCTCTGGCTCCCAGACTGTGCACTCCTGCAGCTTGCCTGTACTCACAGGAAGGTTTGGGTCCATGGGGTTTGATATTTCTAATTTTGAACTCTCAAAACTCCAGGAAGCAGCAGCCCTGTGGTGAGGTTGGGTGTCATTGTGGGGCAGCATTCCAGAGAACATCACCTGGATTTTGTATCTTCAATTTGCCATGTGGGCACCTGAGTCCCACAGACAGACAAATGATACCTATCAATTGTCACATCTCTCTGCTGAACCTGGGAGTTATTAAAAATCACTTTACATTAGGACACAGTGGGAGTGTGATAAAGGTGTATTAGCCTGAGTGAGCAGTTTTCATGCCTGGATGTGCACTGAGTCTTTACACAACTCTTATTTACATTTAGAAAAAAAATAAATAGAGCAAATGTGAGGATCTCCTGTCTTGGACTGAAATATTTGGAATTCTGAGAGTCTTACCAGAGCAAGGGCTGGAGCACAACTGTGAGACAATTGTGTATCAAGAATGTCAATTTTCATGCAAATCTGATAAATAAAATCTGATAAGGAGGAGAAAAGTCACTGTGCAGCTGTGAAGAAGGCTGGACATCAAACACATGCTCTGGATGATGTTCTTGGGCAAGTGTTTCTCTTCTAGAAATCCCAGGAGCAGTCTGGGTTCTTTGCTCTGATTTAACAGTTGCATAAGCTGAAAAGACCCCAAATGTCTGTGCTGTGATGTGTCTGCTGAAAGGCCCTGGAGGATGATAAATTGGATTAAATTGAATTAGTTTTGCCTATAGGCATTTCCTTGGAATCAGAGACTGAATTATAGTAACAATAAAAGTGCAGAGAAATAAGCCCCCATTGCAATGCAACCCCCTTGAAATCCTGTTGATAATGGCTTATTAAGAAATAAGAATATGAATTTCTGGAGAAGGAATAAAATACAGTTTACCCACTTGAAAACCCAACTGGTTTAAAAAAAAGGAAAAAAACCCCACCCCAAACACCTAGGAGTTTATTCAGAATTCATGCAGAATCCTAAATTGGTTTGATCAAAGAAATAGCAGTTATTCTTCCTTCTTAATTCCTCCTCCCCCATAGAATGAAGACAAACAGTGGAGAGTAAAATCCTCATCTTTAATTTGAACTTTATAAAGCCCTGACAGATCCATCTGCTTCATTCTTTGTAGGGGAAAAAAAACCTCACATGCTAATGATTCTGACTTCATTAATCATTAAAAAACAAATTATCTGAATTCTACCACATCACAGAATGTAATACACAAAAGATTTTTACATGTGGTGTCTTGCTCATAATTAATACTCCTGTCTTTTGTGGAATTACATCAATCAAGAATATTTCCCTTTGCCAGCTTAGGTCATGTTTCTTTATAATTTTATTTTGTTTTTTGGATTTTGGTGGGGAATTGGTTTTTGTTTTGGTTTTTTTATATTTTTGTGTTTTCAGCATAAGCTTTAATTGTCTTGTAACACTCAGTTTTTAATGAAACTCTGCAGCAAAATCAGACAAGTGATGCCCGGTGAAATATTCCTGTTGCATTAAGAACCAACCTTTGTTCTTAAACTTTTTAGCAAAACCTCGAGATTTCAGTCAAAATTCTTAAAGATTATTGAACTCTTCTTATGTATAACAAAAAAATTCGATGTGGGAGTGTTTGATCTGGGGATTTAGAAAGAGACTAAGTGAGATTAAACTGAGATTCTCACTCTGCCTCACTGTGGAAACACCTTGATAAGAAAGGAAACAATGGGTGCCACTGCTCTGATTTCAAATTTGCTAATTTCTCAGCTTGAGACTTCAGCCATAAAATAGTTAGTTTTGGGTTTGTTTGTAGTTTTCTGGTTGGGGAAGTGCACTCCACAGAAAGGAAAACAAGCACACGACCTCTTATCTCTTACCTGCTAAGTGTATTACAAGATATACTAAAGAAAAAATATAGTCATAGCATCGCAGACGTGTTAGGGTTCAAAGGGATCTTAAAAACCATCTGGTTCCAACATCTCCTTCACTTTTCAGTATCCCAGGTTTCTCCAAGCTCCATCCAGCCTGGCCTTGAACATTTCCAGGGGTGGGGCAGCCACAAGTCAGCCAAACTTCACTGTGTTTATATTCCAAACACAGGAGGCCACAAGCCTGCCTTTGTTCTTTTAGGAAGAACAATATTTTTTGAACATGCAGAGGACCAAAGAGCTGTATTTACTGACAAGCTCTTCAAGTTTAGGAAGGATTTGAACTGTGAAAAGTAAACCATCACCTCACCTTTGGAGAGGTAAAAGCACCTCATGACATTTGCACTAGAGCTGATTGAAAATTGTAAGTAATATTCACAAGGTTCATTGTCTGGAATATTCATTGTCTGGAATATTCACTACCACATCCTCTTCTTCTCATGCCCTGGACAAAGTTTGTTTTACTCTTAAATTTACATCTGAGGCTCCCAGTAAGAAGGCTTCCTACCTCATTCCTCTGATCCTATTGCCCATTTTTACCACATGTTTGTGAGCTCTTCTTTTCCACATCAAACCTGATCAATTTTTTTTTTAAGGTCCTTTCTGATCTGGCTTCTTTTGAGCTTCTTAATTTCTTTTAATATGGTGCAAAGTAGTAATTCTAGTCTAATTAATTTTCATTTTTCTTCTGTTTTAGTTCTCACGCACAGGTTGCACACAGAAGCCAAATGAGCAGGGAATTTGTACTCTGGACTGTGCACTGAACTCTAAATCATTTCCAGACTAATCCACACAGAGTTCATACCTGTTCATTTTTTTGTCAACCAAGTCTTATTTAGTGAACATAATGTTCTAAAGGTTCAATATTTTAAAGGAGTTCAGGAGTTTTATGTTCTTGACCATGTTCCATATCCTGTGTCCTCTGGATTGCTCATAAATCTGGGCAGTTTGGTTGCCATTTCCTCAGTGTTTCATTCCAGTGAAAGTGCAGCCTTTGTGGGACAGAACTGGATAGTTCATCACATTTCCAGTCCATTCCAATGTAACACCTGTCACTGAACACAGGGCTGTTTACTGTCCTCACCTGAATAAGACATTCATAATGGGGGAAAATTAAAGATTTTCTTGAAGCTGGAGGAGCTTTTTCTCTTTTTTTAATTGATCACATTAATCATAGACTCGGTTTTGATTACCCAATGGGCTGAGCCTGCCTTGGGAGCAGTAGCATCAGCAATTTCCCCTTCCTTCTGGTTTTTGGAGGGAGGAGACAGGAGAGGAGGGGGAAATACCAGCATTATGCCTGTCTCTAATAAGAGTCTGAGGATGGGGAAAAAACAGTAAAGTCTTTTACTACCCTTGATAAAGAGAGCAGGGCGTTTACTGCAATGCTATTTCAGCTCTTATCCTGCTGCCCAGCAGTACATGGGGATAAAAGTGCTCCATCCAAGAAGATTATTTTGAGCTTCCATTCCTTTTGAGGCTCCAGTTGTGAACATTCTTTTTCCATTTAATCTGCCTATGGGTTGTAGGGTAGGTAGATATTTCCTGGGATGTTGCACTAAGTCCTTTTCTTCAGCAGGCAAACATAAAATTAGCAAACTCCATTTTGAAATTAGTGAAACTCTTTACCCATACCTTGTCAAATTATTCAGATCTTTCTCTCCATGCTCAAATCTATTATCTTAAAGATTTCACTTCAGCATAGTTTTGATGCCATTTATTTTGCATGAGGGCATTTTTCTTACACTCCAATACAGTTATAGACCCTGCTAGCACAGTTAATAGATGATATAACTTGGTGGTCACAGCTGCTATTTAAACTCTGCTTTAAGTATTTTTATTTCTAAACCAGTTATTTTTAAATGGTATCAAAACTGTGCTTGAAGAAGCCTGAGTTTCAGAGATTTGTATGCCAGGAAAATGGAATTATGGTCTTGGACTGTGATGTTTTTCATCTCAGAGGCTGTGGATCCCCACATGGTAAGAGCTAAATCACCTCCATATGAGAGTACCAGGAGGAATTATCACTCTCCCTGCCCAGAGTTTGACCTTTCTCCTGGCATAGCTGTCCATTTTGTCTATGATGCATCCAGGCAATCTGGTTTCCATATTCAAGAAATAATTCTTTGGGTTCTTTTAATATACTTTTTCACATTGTGCTTTCAGTAGTCAAACTCATGGAGATTTCACAATCACTTTGAAGAGTTTAGTTTGCAGACAAATTGCCATTTGATATCGAGTCCAAAATTACCTTCAGTGAATTTCCAGCTGTGGTTTCCTTTTTTTTTATTTTTTCTTTTGTTTTGTTTTGTTAATGAAGTCTGTCCCATCTCTGCCACCTTAAAAATTAAAAATCCTTTCTTTTCTTAATGCTCAGTTTTCAAATGCACAGACATAGTTATCATCTCTGGCCCCACAGCCATTATTCAACCACACTGTACATAATTACTTCTTTTAATCTTTGCTAATAATGCATCATTTCATTAAAAGCCAGCAAGACACTTATTATAAAATGTGCTCTCATTCATTTCAGCAGAATTATGTCATGTCCTAGAAAAGCAGATATCAGAGCAACCTTAAGTGTTGTCCTTGCCAATTTTGAAGTGGACAGTAGATCCTGCAGGTAATGGAAGAGGTTTTGCATGAGGACAGTTCATCTGGAATCACTGATTAGTTCAGTTAGATTTAGTTCAGTTAGATTTCCCTCCTGCTTGGTCTGTAGCTTGACAAACAATCTGGTCAGAGAGAATGAGAACAAATAAAGTGCTTTTCCTTGTTTCTTTTGGAGAAAGCAAACATATAACACCAGGCTTGGTGGTATTTATGATATGAACTTTAGGCCTACCTGAGCTGATCTTTGCCCTACACATTTCCTCGTGCCTCTTGGCAGAAACACTCTCTGTGCCACATTGCATCACTTGCCATGGGAGTTTAATGTGTAAATGCAAGACTGATGTGCTGTATTTTTCTGCATATACACAGGATGTTCAGGTCAGAAAGAAAATAATATATTATTATATTTTGGATCCACTGTGCTTATATGCAAGAGCAAGACTAGGAAGCATCACAGAGACAGATTAACTGCTACTTTTACAAGTGGGCAAAAAGATAATTCTCCTTAGTCTCAAAAGACTTGCCTGCATTCTTAATTCAGGGGTTTTTTCTGTTCAAGATCAGGATATGAAAAACCGCTGGGATTCAGTGGAATCATAGAACAATCCATCAAACAGGTTGCAAAGGAGCTTGAAAGAGCACCTGCTCCAGCGTTTGGAGCCTACATGGGATTATTGACCACCCTGAGAGGTGCCAGTGATGGGCACTCTACAACATTCCTGGGGAGGTTGTTCCAGTGTAAAGAATTTATTTTTTATACCTGGATGAATCCTCTTCTGGCACAACTCATCCCTGTTGTCCCTGGCCTTCTCCATGGGCTCGCTGAGAGCTTCCACCCTCTTTGTAGTCACCCTATAAGCTGGAATTCTGTGGTGAGGGTCCCCAGAGCCACATTCTCTCCAGGGTAAAAAGACCCAACTTTGTATTTCTAGCCCTCTGAAAATTTTTGTGGCTTTTTTCAGACCATCTCCAGCCTGTCCACAACCTTCTTGAGTTGTGGGGACCAGAACTGGATGCCATACTCCAGCTGTGGGCAGTCACATTAAAAACCAGTTTGTGTTTCTTTAGGAAAAGAATATATGGGGTGACATTATTACAGATCTAATAAGATGGATTTGCTCACAAGGCTTTTAAGTTTTAGTGGGGTTTTTTAATGCCACATCATTAATCCATAACTTTCTTGACTAGTGTGTTTAAGAGTTTTAAAGCTTCTCTCTTAAACTTTTTGGGTCCTCAGGGAACTATTTTGTTTCTGTGTTTTTCTAGCCTGTTGCTGTGTGGAATTTAGGACTATAGTATCTCTGTGGAAATTTTGTTCATTATTCATTACCCTTGTCACTATTGATGGTGACAAATGTCATTACTTTAATGGCTATCATTACCCATTGTCATAATTAAGGGAGATCATTTGATGGCACCAAATATAACATTCCTTAATGCATCAAATTAGGAAAAGATGTAATGACTAGGTACACAACTTCACCCATAATTTTTAAAGATGAATTAATAAATTAAACACTTTCTCCTCATTAATATGACAACATCATAATTTTGAAAGTTCACAGGGGCAAAGAGGCAATAGGGTGCCAGATGCTCGTTGTTTCTTGTTTCTTTCCACTTTGGTGATGACGTGGGAGGCTGGATGGGGGCTTATCCCCACTTTTGGAAGCTTACCAGAATGTTTCATGATTACCAGTTATGCCTGGCTTTTGTGTGGCTGCACTTCTCTAAAGAGTCCATTAGCCAAGTCATCTTCAACTCAGTGCAGCTCAATCATTGTTATTGCTGACAAAGATATCCTTAATTTAAGTGATGAGGATCTGGATCTCTGCAACAGATGGTTATGAACCATGGACTACTTTGGATGGTTCGGCAGATATTTCAGAAGGCTGATGAAGTTTCTGGACCATTTGTTGACAGAAACCATGCTGTATGAAGTAGCAGTGCTCCATAATAGAAATTGAAATAATCCTGCATAACACAGAGAACTAATGAAGGTCTGCTCATGGTATCAAATTCTTCCATTTCAACAGTTGGGGTCCACAAGTGAGAAAGATTCTCCACCTTTGTTGGGCAGGTTTGTGGTGGTGTTTGCAGGAATCCCAGGACGAGGGAAGAGATGAGAATCTTGACTCCATGTTTCAGAAGGCTGATTTATTATTTTATGATATATATT
>JAXCLO010000208.1:67210500-67234860 GCA_035583995.1 Arremon aurantiirostris | reverse complement strand
CCCTCGGACTCTGCCAGGGATCCAGGGGCAGCCACAGCTTCTCTGGGCAACCTGTGCCAGGGCCTCACCACCCTCACAGGGAAGAATTTTTTCTAAATGTCCAATTTAAACCTATTAAATTTTAATTTAAAATTTAGTAGTTTGAAGGTGCTCCCAAGGTCCCTTGGAGGTGTCCTTGCAGCGTGTTGGAGTAGCTGACAGGTCCCTTCCAACCCAAACCCTCCTGTGGTGCTGTGGTCTGTGCTGACACAGCAAAGAGGATGCTCTGATCATGGGAGTCTGGATTTCTGCTTGGTGGTAGGATCAGGAAGAACACACCATATGGTAAGTGGGCACAGGGGAAGAGAAATTCAGAGACAGAACAGGAA
Source organism: Arremon aurantiirostris (assembly GCA_035583995.1). Lineage (NCBI taxonomy): Eukaryota > Metazoa > Chordata > Aves > Passeriformes > Passerellidae > Arremon > Arremon aurantiirostris. The sequence continues at coordinate 67,234,492 of JAXCLO010000208.1, read as the reverse complement.
ACGAAAATAAAAGATTGAAAGATGGGAAATGAGAAGATCCATAGAGCGTGGGTCAACATGTGAGGAGAAACATTTGGCAGGCATGTGGAAGGAGGTTTAGCCATGGACTGTATTGGCTTTGTGACAGATTGAGGACCTCTAGAGTCACTTACACAGTCTACAATTTGTCTAAGCAATGGAGAGCAGGTCACCTCATCTCTCTGCAAAAAGAGAAGACCTTCCTTCTCAAAGGGTGTGTGAGGTTCCCCTGGCAGTGAGGATGGGACACACAGATCTTGTTATCCCTGACTGAGAAAGAGCAGGAGAATGGATGATAAGCAGCAATTAAGAGGATATAGCTCAGTACACCTCTAGAGAGAGGAACCCCTTCCCTCAGAATGAAAATAATTGTTGAAACATTGATGTTGTCTGCAACTCGTGTAGCTCTGTGTGTAATAACAAGATGGAAGATTTCTGTCTTAATATTAACAGTCTTTTTTTTTAACTGAGTTTTTTAGCTTGTGAATTCAATGAAATCAGTGCAGTGGCACAACTGCAAACTAATTGGCTACCTCTCAGTCATATTTATCGATACAAGAGCAAAAATGTCTGTAGGTGTACAGCTCTGATTTAACACCGAGCCTTACTGCAGATAGTAAGGACTGCTCCAGAGTTTAAAATATTAAAACATCATGCCCTTCAGGACTGAAAAATTCTGAAAAGTTTGGGGTTTTTTTTAGGACATGCGATTTTTAAAATATTTATTACGGCTTGTCAGTAGATCAATGGACAGTTAGACCTGCTGATTTGGATTCATAAACTGTAAAAAGTGTGGCACTTTCTACAGATTTTTTTCTTCTTTGAGTAACAAGAAGAACTCTTTGAGAACACTTTCAACCTCAAGGACAGAATACGTAATTGTGTTCATGAGATAAATCTATCACAATAGGGGAAGAATTCCCTTGTAAGTATTAAATGTGAGATATAGGGAAAGAAATTTTTTAAAAAAGGACAGATTAAAGCGCATTCTACCTCCCCATATCACCCTTTAGATCTCAGTTTTTACCATAACTTAAATCAGAAAAATGCATAGTGGTTAATCTGTGTCCAGCAATTTTACACATCTCACTGATTCCCAGTCCATGCTAGTACATGACAAACTGCATTTCTGGTGTCCCATAAAAACATAAGAATCTCATGTGGAAAAGGAAACAAGTAAACAAAAAAGGCAAAACAATAACCTCACAAAGTATTTCCTTCCCAAAACCCCCCTCATTTTCACCCTCTTTGTTTTGGAGCTGAGAACTGGATTAAAGCCCAGCTGTGTACTTTGTAGTGAGCCTGAGAGGATGTTGAGTTCTGCACTGTTCACACCTAAAGTAGCACAGGAAACCAAGAAGCTCTAGATCAAAAACCCCCATTTTTCTTCACTGTCATTCAATTCATGAATATCTAATCTTTGTTGATTTAATTTATCTGTCCAAATAACAGCTTAAGGAATAGAAAGCCACCAAACCACCAAAATACCCTCCAAAATAAATAAAAACTCCAAAAAACAAAACCACCACTTCCAATCAGTGCAAAAATTCTCTTTGGGGACTATGTAGAGTGCCTGCTTGAAAGTATTTTTAGCATTTTAACTATAATTGACGGTGAGTCCTGTTTTAATGCTAGAAATTCAGTCAGAGACATGGATATCTGGGCTGTGCACCTGCAGAATGCAGGAAGAGGATGTCCCTTTCCTAAAGAATTAATGTCCATTAAATGAAACAGGGTGATAACAATGAACAAATTAGGTCCAATATTTCTTTATGTTTCCATCAATTTGTAGTCAGCATCCAGAAAGCCAGAATTAACTTCTTGTTGCCTGAAGTGTAGCATAATAATACTAATACTAATAGTAATACTAATAGTAATAGTAATACTAATACTAACAATAATAAAAAAAATAACAATTCCATCTCTCAGTGGAATTCTTCCTTTTTAGGTTTCACTTCTCAGTACCAAGTTAATGCAGAGTTGTTGGCCAAATACCCTGCCACTAGACTGAGACAATACAAAGGAGCTAAATCAGTGGAAATATTTTGCAGTTATCCCAGTTTCATTCCATATCAATAAACTTATTAATTTAATAGATTTTAAACATTATGTCTGTGAACATCTTTGACAAAATATCACTGTGTGGCACGGAAAATTCACTGAACCTAAGGAAATGGTCTCACCTTGCACCAGGCAAGGTTTAGATTGGAAATTAGAAAAGTAGTTTTTCACAGAAAGGGTTGTAAAGCTTGGGTACAGACTGACAAGGGAAGTGGTGGTGTCACAATTCCTGGAAGTGTTCAAAAATACCATGTGCATATGGCACTCAAGGATGTGGTTTAATGGGGAACTTGGTGGTGATGGTGGGATGAAGGTTGGATCTGATGATCTTACAGATCATCCAAATTTAACAATTCTATGGCATAATGATCGTAACCTCTGCACTGAAAAAAAAAAGAGTGGGAATTGATTAGATATGGAAGCTCAGATTAGTATGTCGTGAGACATAAATATTTCTGGATACTTGTTTTTCAGGAAGATTCTCAGGATTATCTGAATTCACCTTCCCAACAAACTCCCTCACTGTTTCTGTGAATCTGTGTTGAAAAGTCCTGTTTAATACAAAATATTTGGTGAGATGAGTCTCTACCTCCTCAGTTCTGAGAACTGTAACACTTCACTGACTGCTTAGAAGAGATGGCAAGAAAGAAAATCAATTAATGCAAAACATCTATTTTTTGCAATTTAATAGAATTTAATATAAATGTGTCTCTCAGAGCTGCCAGGGTGTCTCTGAGTACTTGTTATAGGCAGTTTAAGACATTTTTATTCAGGGCTGAAGGGAAGGTGTTAGATGTGTGAAATTCTTTCCCTAGCTCTGGTGCTGTGCTGAGCTGTTTTTTAATTTCAGTGTATCAGTCTGTAAAGTGGCAAGTCATGATAATTTACTTCTCAGGGGTTCTGCAAGATTTCATAAATATTTTTAAGAATTTTGAGATGCTTGGATGAAGTGTATGATAAAGTGAAAAATGAAAAGATATACAGAGTTCAGGTGTGCTTGTTTGTTGATGTTGGATGTTGTGACTGCTCTGTTTGGCCTAGGTTGTCCAATATTCTGCCTAGTTTGTCTTTTGCAACCCACAGCAACTCTGATGCCCACTTCAGTTTAGTGTCCAGTGTCTGTGTGCTTCCCTTTCCAAGATAATACAGAGTGTGTACAGAAATTACATTTTCTTCTTCATGAGCAGGATCTTTGTATGACAGGGGAAAACAGGAAATTCTGGGAACAGTTGGGAATTAAATACTGGTCATGAGTAAAAGTGCAAAATTTCTGACCTCCTGCATTACAAATAGCCTTGGGAATATTCATGATGTTGCCTTTCAATTCCTTGTACATTAAATGGAAATCAGCTTTACTGAGTGTTTTTGTTTGGTTTGTTTGTGTTGGTTTGTGGTGTTTTTACATTTACATGTCCTAGCTTTATATTCTTCCTAAATGATGTTTTCCATGGTGAAGCAGTGTCCTCTTGCATACTTCAGGATGCTGCTTCAAGCTGGAAAAATTATTCTTGTTTTTCCAAGTTCCATCATAACAACAGAGCATAAGGAATCTACCTGAGAAGGCAATGCCAATATTTGTGCCTTGTACCTGCAGACTTGTGGGTATTCTGCCTTGAACATTTTTTTTCCAACCTCTTTTCCCTGCTTGAACAATTTAACTTGATGCCAGGTTTGTAATATAATTCATCTTCTAGCTCCAGATAGATTTATTCTTGAGTGCTCAGAGTGTGATCTTTAAGCACGCTGAATAACTGACCTGAGAAATGCAGTTAGAGTGGTTCTGTCAGTAAAACTGAAATTGTGAATAATAGGTTGCTCTTGGCACATAAAAGTAAGACCCAAGTCCAGTGATATTTGTGTTTGAAGTATTACTGTGAGCTGATGACTGGAATGCTGGTCTCCTCTAGAAGGAGGTGCTTCACATTTGTAACCTAATATTCTCTTTCTAAGGGCTTCATATTTTAAGAGTTTTGAGCTGTATTAAATGAAATATTTTTTGGAGGCTGCCAGCCTTGTTGTGATTCCATCCCTATAAAGTGCTCTGCAACTTCTTTCTCATTTCATGCTGCTGTTTAGTCATTTTTCAGACAATAACACACTGAATTTTTTAAAGTTGATGGCCTAATTAGAGCAATTAAGTTTAGCATGGCATAAAGCATGCTAAAAATTGGCTTGACATTGGACCTCAAAGGTAGTTTGAAAAAATTGCTGTATTGCCATATATTACTGATGGTCTGTTCATTGCAGTCCTCCAGTGACTAGTTATAAATTTAATTCTACCCATCTATTTTATGATAATTTTGCATGTTTCGGCTTTTTTTTCCTAGTGGCTGGTGTGAGCTTTGCTTTATTAAACTGTCTTTATCTCAACCCAAGAGTTTTGTAGCTTTTACCCTCCTGCTTCTCTCCCCTGTCCCCATAAGACAAAATATTTAAAGATTAGGTCAAAATCATAAATATCCTTATTAGCAGTGTTTTATTAGTCAATAACTCATTAAAAAGTTTTGTAACTAAAGCCTTGTGTCCTTCTGAACCATGCTGTAATGATGTGGGCTGAACTCACGCTTCTGTGAAAATAAGGAAAAAAGAAAACCTACCTATGTAGAAAATAAGAAAATAAACCTCATCATCAAAACCAACTCAGAGGTCCCATCTCTAACTCATTCAAAACTCCTTCAGAAATTCCCATAGTGGGGGAATGAGTGAGGGGCTGTGAGGGGCTTGGGGTTAAACCATGGCAATAATATAACCTGAAATTGCAAATTTTGTAGTGCTCAAATGCAAGTGCAAGTCTGAAGATTTCATGGAGTACCAGAAATTGCTCAAAATCTTGGAGAGTTTTATAATATCAGTGCAATTAGTCGTGTAAGACTTAGATCAAATGAGAAAATATCTGATACTGGAAGGGTCTTTGAAACAAGAGAAGCATCTTAATATCTTAATACTCAACAGCAGGAACTGGATAAGTTATGGGAAGGATAACACAGCTTTTGGACAGTACAAGAAAAAAATCAAATGCTTTCCATTTAGGATCATTGTGAACCAAGAGCATGAGATTTTCTTAAGAGATTTCACCATTCAACTATAAGATATTGAGGCTGGTGCTGAATTTGGACAGGCTCTGAGGCCTATACTAATCACTTATTAATAATTCACTGTCTGCTTGGAAGTCCTCCTTAAAAAGAAGACCAAAAAGATTATGCAGTATGTTCATAAACTGAATCAATTCAATTTTCCTAGGGTTATCTCAACATATCTTCTTCAAAGATTACACTCAGATTTGAACCACTTCAAGACTGAAATTACTACTTCTTTCATTTTAACCAATTTCACTAAGAAACACTGCCTATTGGAAAGTTTTTGAATTCATGACAGAAGCTTCCATATTGAGCAATTTCAAAGCAGGTAGCAGTGATTCTTCAGGGTTTTTAATAAACCCAGCACTAAACTTTAAAATTACAGTGAAGCAGACACTGCACACAAAGTGTTTTTACTCTTCATTAAAGACTTCATAACGTACTGTAGATCTTAGTTTTTGCGTATTTTGTTAATGAAGCAGCTTCAGGTATAAGTGCAGCATTTTTGCTTTGGAGTAGCCATCTGCTATGGTGTGGCCATGGTGCCAGTGGCTCATTCTGGGTGGATGAACTTTGGGAGCCCTGGGATTCCTGTGATCTTTCATCTGCACAACGTTTCATTCTTTCATGGAAGCCTACCAAGTGTCTGGAGCACAGCAGTACTTGGATGCCTGTATTGTTTTCAAAAAGACATTCACAGATTTGCAGAACCTTGGGCACATTTTACAATCCTGCTTTCCCTCTGGGTTTGTGGGAGGGCTGAGAAAAATGTTGAAACTATCCCTCTTTCACACAGAATCACACTCTCCTGTTTCTGCAGAGCAAACCTCTTGCATATGTTTCCTATATGATTTCCTTATTCACCCATGATCCATATTTTTTTTAAACTCTACTTTCCTTTTTATCCTGGTGCTAAATTTCATCCAGGATTCCAACATTTTAAACTGTGGGACTGATAAATGGAGCTGAACAGGAGGGCTAATTCTGATGTCCTAAACTGGTTTTGTGGTCTGTGAGTAATTATATACCTTGTTGAAACCAGTAAGCTTGAAAATAAACTGTCAGGAGCTCTGTGCCCTGACACATTTTACCATTCCAACCTTCTGATTATCACCAAATCAATGTTTTGCTCACTGAGGCTTACACCACTTGATGAAAGTTTGAACCTGGTAAATCATTATAAGGTGCAGCCCTGCTGTGGGGCACAGAGGACCTCACAGAAGGCCAGGTTACACTTTTCTGGTCACTTAATGCTCAGTGTCTGAATGAAAAATAATGTCTTTCAGGTCTTGGACCCATGGTTTCTGAGTATTGTAAAAAAAAGCAATTGGAAGTAATTTTTCTATTGCTAGACAGGCGGGTACAAAAATACCAGAGTAAAATTTTCAAGCTGAGCAAAGTTAGTTAACTATAATAAAAATCCAATATTTTCTTTTTTCCCTTCAGATGTTTGTAATTATAGCATTTCTTAATTAAAGAACATTTCAAAAATACAAAATAATTTCAGTTCTCCCAATTCATTCTGATAAGAATAGCTCTAGGATTTAAAGGAAAACAGTGTCACTTGCCTTGGAACTCTTTCTTACACATTGTGCACAAAATGTAAAAGATAAAGTTAAAAAGGAAAGTTTGCCTGCAAGTTTTAGCTTGGACCATAAATACTTGGCAGATTATACCCAAATCTGAAACAGCAGTGTTTTGCAGCAAGCACAAGGCAATGCTGCCTATTATCTTTGTGTCGTTTCCAAGGAAAAATGAGGACAGCAGGTCCTTAAGTTAAAATAGCAAATACACCACAAAGCAGGAAAAAAATGCTGCATTAATGTCTTCTTCAAACACCATTTTACTTGGTTATTTTCCACAGCAAAGCAGGAGGAAAAAGTCTCTTTTTTCTACCTTGTAATTTAGCTGGTTTAAAAAGGGTTCATCTTCAAGATTAGATACCTAAACCAGTGGCCAGTGTGGGCGCATCTGCCAGTTTAGTTTAATTTTGTGTTGTAGTAGCAAGAGATCAATCAGCTGCATCAGTGCAGGAATTCAGGTCTCTCACAAGAGACTTCGTGAGCTCTGGAGCTTTTTAGATTCCACTGAGTGATCTTTGGTGTTCTGTGATAGGATCTGAGGGAATGGCTGGAGCTGTCCTAGCAGAGGTTGATGTGGAAAGTCAAGAAAATCTGAAAATCTTCTTTCCCCAGAGGGTGGTGGGCACAGCCCAGGGAATGGGCACAGCCCCGAGGCTGCCACAGCTCCAGGAGGGTTTGGACAGCACTCCCAGGGACAGGGTGGGATTGTTGGGTGTCTGTGCAGGAACAGGAGCTGGACTGGATGATCCTTTCAGCTCAGGATATTCCATGATCTGTGCTATCATTCAGTTTCCCACACACACATTCCCCAGGAAAAGCCCTAAGATGTCCAAAGGGCCACGAGTCTTTTCCAGATGCTGCATTTTGTCTGCCAACCCCAGCACCCAGCTAAGGTTTGAGCATGTTGGTCTGTGAGTGAATCTCACCCTTTGTTTCCTTAATTCCATGTTTATGTAAATATTTTTGTTTCTTTACATTAGGGAGCTTTGAAACTTCAGAAAACATATTTCAAATTGTGATGTGAACCAGACAAAAGTGGGCTAAACTAAAGATGAATATTCTTTCAAAATACTTCTTGCCTTTGTATGAGATAAGCAATAATGTTTAGGATGAGGTCCTCATTAAAATAGCAAATACAATGCTCTGTGTAAAACCAAGGCAGTACTGGCTAAAAATAAAAAATTGTCATTGCTTATAGGTAAAGTAGTAATGAATGAGCATTGCTGAATGAAAAAGATCCAGAAAATGAAAAAGCTGTAATTGTTCTGGGAAGTCAGCCTTAAATTAATAAATGAATAAATACATAAAACATCCAAGCATTTAGCTCGGCAAATGAAGGTTAAGAGAGGACTTGCTGATGTTCTATGTTAATTCATCCTCTGAGACTCCTGAAAGTGAAGGGCACTTTAGTCCATCAGAAGAAAAAAGAAGTGTAAAAACTGTAAACCACACAAATTTAACAATTAGCATAATTAGTCACCAGAACAACAACTCTATCATTTATCTTTGGATTGAAAATTAATGACTTCTTAACAGACATTCTAGGTCAAGTACAAGTTTTTAATTTTAGTGTGGCAATAGCTTGGAGAAAATTTTCTAGTAAAATATTCAAAACATGGAGTTAATGAAGTGGCTAAACTGTGATCATTTACAGATAAAAGATACTTTTATTGTCAAATAATCAGATGATCTCCTCTGCCTGCATCAACATATGACAGAAATATGCATTAGTTAGATTTTTAGGAACTAGATAAGATTTTACTTATTGCCAAGAGTTATTTTCCTGAGTTCATTTTCTAAAATTATTTTTTTATCAAAATCTCTGTTTTCTACATAGGATGTGTATCTGCTTAAAACATCTAAGTGGTAGAACAACCATCTAATATTTCAGTTTAAAGCCAATTGCAAAAAAAAAAAATGATAAGCAGTAAAGTACCTACTTATCAGACCTAGAATTGTAAATATTGTCAATTATATATATTTCTGTCTTTAAAATGATTTTGGACTAAAAGTAGGTGAGAATACAGTAATATATAATGTATATTACTACAATACAGTATTTCTGCTATTTGCACATGCACATTGACTACCAATGTATTACTCTGGTTATTAACATTTACTCTTACTTTGGTTATTTGCCAATTTACTTTTTCAATGTATTATTTCATATAACCACAGTCAATTTGTACATTAAGAAATTGGGTGGCTGGCACCAAATTTTTATGTATTGCAAGACTATTCTTATCAATTTTCACCTTCTACTTTGCAATTCAGTGCAGGAAAATTCAAGAAGGAAAGAATTAGGTAGTGCACTTTATCTATTCTTTAATTCCTGTGTACAATAAATCACGCATAGTGAAGCCTCTTCCTAAAGAGATAATTAAAATTGGAATTAAGAAGTATGAAGTGCCTCTTTGGAGAAGAAATGAGAATATCTGGAAAAATAGTGATTCATTAGTGTGATCCACAAGGGAAGTGGAAAAAGAAGGGGGAGAAAGTCTCAACACTCTGTTCTGATAAGAGACTTATAAAAAAACCTACTGACTAATGGTGGTTTGTGGGACAGATGGATGGAATTCACTTACTATATTTCTCACAATTATTTAATGTCACAGGCATATATAAATAGTATGTATTTATTTTCCCTCCTGCTCTCTTTCCCTCATTCATAAGTTCCAGCCCACCTCCAGTTTTGACTATCTGAAACCAAAACTGCAATCCTCATGTTCAGCTGCCACTTTACCCCAGATACTCTTAAACTATTTTTCAATGGTTATTTTCCCAAGCTTCTGAAGTTCTGCTTCTTGCCATGACCAGACCCTCAAAGTTCTTGTGCCACCAAAAACATGGGTGTGAACATCCCACCTCTGGGACACTGTCCTGCTGTAGGAAATTCACCTGCTGGAATTATTTTCCCTTGCGTGTTTGAGAGTGGATTAAAAAGAAACAATGGTTAATGGTCATGGATGAATTTCAGTAGAAGCTGGAGTAGATATGGGCTCTCTTTGCTACACTTGTACTTGAACCCACCTTCCTTCTCACTCTGTTTTTGATGAGCATCTCACACTTCCTAACTTTTCTTTCCTTTAAAAGAAAGGCCTATCTGCTGCTGTAACCAGGAAAGGTAGATCACAAAGGCCTTCCTTTAGTAAATGGTTTGTGCTGTTGGTGCCTAATGACAAAAAAAAAAAAAATTCTTATATTTCAATACTAAAGTCCTGGAGAGTGATTGGATTTAAAAGATAACCTATTTCCAGTCTAGGACCTAAAGTAAACCAGGTGTCGGCAAAGATTCCTGGCAGGCAAAGAACTAGGCAGAAAAACTTAAAATTCAAAAACCTATAAGTTTTTGCTTGCACTCTAACAAATAATACCTTGAATTGTTTAACTACTTTTATATTGCCAGAGAATGGTTCTCTGGAAAGTAAGGGGTAAAGAAACCCCAAACAAATGACAAAACTACAGACAACTGAAGGAAAAAAGCAAGATATATAACAGTCCAAACCACAAGAAGTAAGAAATAAAGGTTGACAAAGGTGAATTAGAAAGTGTCTCTATTTCAACAGAGAATTTTTTTTCACAGTTATAACTAGGAGTCTATAAAAAAATCAGTAATTAGAAAAGAAAGTGAAGAAGAAAACCAAAGGAAGCAGGTTCTGACCTAATAACATCAAGAAGCAGCACAAGGACTCACCCTGTGGTGAGACAATGTTTGAAGTATCTCTCTTAATTATAGCTCTGCTAATTTGCAGTAGTTGTTAAATAAATTTACTGTATCCTGTAGTCTTTGATAATGAAACAGTGGTGAAATGGCGTGAGGCTTTAGTTTTGCTTCAGAGTGTCACAGTGAGCCAGAGGAGGCATTTGCCCACACGGCTGAGGATGCTCTGCTTGCTTTTGTTCAAGCACTCCTTGGTGAGCGCATCAAAAGGGTTTTCTCAATTGGCAGCCCAAGCAGATTCCTCATGTGGCTAATGAAGGTGAACTCCCCTAAAATTAGGGCTTCTAATATTGGACATTGCAGTACATAAATCGTCATACCTCAGATTTCATCCTGCAAGACAGGGACTGTTTTGCAGTAGTTGTGCACTAATTTTGGAGTCACTTTGGGTACACCCTGCAGTCACACTTGACAGCAGCATTTGATTGCCATTAACACAGGCTTAACTGTAGGAGTTGTGAATGGGGAAGTGCAATTAGGTCATGGAGAAGAATTGTTCCCCCTGGTATCTCCTCATTTTCAACCAGATTCGTTTAAGATGAAGCTATGCCTCATTGTTCTTCAGACAGTCCCAAGGGTCTCTGGCAGCTGGACTAACCAGAAATTCACCCTGACGGCTACACAGTCATCAAAGCACACTGGAATGGCTGCGTGCTTACCAAATGTATTTTTACAAAAGCACTATGTATGTATTTTATAACCAGAATAAATGTGCTGGCAACTGAAAGCTGGAAGCCTGTTACTGGAAATTATTTTTGCAAACTGTACTTATCCAGCAGCAATAACACATTTTAACATCTGCTGCTACCTTCCTGGAGCGTATGGATGTAGCTATTACTAGAAACTTAACAAGCCCAATGCCTTGATCAGCTGCTTTCCAAATCACTTTATCATAGGAGGGATTCTTTAGGGAGTTGCAGCCATGGTGTGTCATAATGCATTTAGCAAATGACAAATGCAAACGTTGAAATGCATATGCAGAGAAGGAAAAATGCATTTCCTGAGCTGGATACTCCTTGGGCTGGGAAAACAGCCTAAAATCCAAATAAAGACCTAGAGAATATCTTGTATAAAACCCCACCAAAATCACTGTAAATACAGATGAAGTAGATGATGGTTTAAAAATATGTGCAGAAATGGGTGGGGTTCAATATCCTCCAGGTGTTTTACTCTGAGGGTAAGAAGCAACACTCCCAGTTAAATCAATCTGATGGCTGATTTGCATTGTTTGACTGAGACAAAGCATCTCAAGCAGCACAGAACTCCTTAACAGTTGTATCTGTGCAGTGCCTTGATCCTTGGTTTGTGTTGTCCCTCACACAAGTCCCAGTTTTGCTCTTTCATAAATTATTCTCAAAACCAATGAAAAAAGGCAAACAAAATCCACTAAAATTTTAAGCTGGTCGTTGTCATTCTTATCTAATTCTTATTCTGGGATTTTGGACTTAGATACTCTTCAATGGTGACTAGGGCCATATTAAGATAAGTCTTAGAAGACCTGTTTTGTTGTAAGGGAGTCTTGGTTCTCATGTCCTTGCATCGTATTCCTGTCCCTTGTGTTGTTTCTCATGTTTTTTAGACCTATCTGTTTTCCTTTTTTAGACCTATTGCTTTCCTCACCTCTCATATGCCTTATCAGACATTTTTAGTGTCTATATTAGTAATAAGCAGAGCTAATTTAATCTAGAGACTTTATCTGTGGAATATTGGCTCATTTTATATTTCATCCACTTGCTGCAGTCTTTAATATAATTTACATTATCACTGCATTACTGAAATGCAGATAAAAACATTCTGCATTATAAAGTTATCATCTCCTCATGTCCTTGCTTGGCAGTTCTTTTGGGATGGACATTGGCAAATATTCCTCTCTCTGATTACACAAAGAGTGTCTGCAATGCTTTTGAGGAATCTCCTCTGTGATAATTTTCACAAAGAATTGCTGTGGAAGGCATACATTTTCACATTCTGTCTTCTACTGCTGTCTGTATCCTACAAAATTCCAACTTCAGCTTCCAAATCTTGAAAACCTACTGCAGTCTTAGAGCAGAGATTCTGCTTTGTTTTCTGCAAGGCCCTGAATGTACTTTGTGTTGGAACTGTGTCCCCTTAGCATTTCCCGCTCATTGCAGTGGTTCTGGCATCCAGCAGCTACCATGAGAACACTGTGGAGGCGTTTCCAAAAGTTAAGGAAGGAGCACTGTCCTCTAAACCTTGACCAGTCCAGCTGCTGCTTTCATGACCAGCCCAGCTGTTTGGAAAAGTCATCAGGGGAATAGATTGTTCAAAAAGGATGAAAAAGATTGGCACCAACCTGCTCAGTTTTCTCAGTGTGGTTGGGCTTGATTCTGGGAGAAAAGTCAATGATTTGTATGACTGTGCTGAAATATCGATCAAGCAAGGCAGATCAAATGGATTTCATTATAAAAACTCCTAAAAAGTAACAGGATACAGGTCTGCCTATGAATTATTAAGTAATGACATATGTAATAATAAAAGTTTACTGCAGTACTGCAAGGATAACTGTGAAACAGCAGCTGTAACATCTTATGAACATCTTATGTACGCTCCTAGGAGAAAAGTGAGGCTGTGGCTCTAACTGCAAGCTGAAATAACTTCCAAATATTTACCCATAGGTCTATAGCAGCATTTCTTTAAAATAATATAGTGTTGTCCTCAGTAGAGCATGGAATTGTCATTTCATTTCCCTAAACAGCTGCAGTTGCTGCTGATTTATGAAGACTGACTTCTTTTGTATAAGTAATTAGCAATCTGTTCCTAGATTACTGGATTTATACTTCATAGAATTTGTGTTTCCAAATCACTTTTCCCCTGAAAGATGCCAATGGATTATATCTCTTTTAGCTGACTGTAACTGTGGTGTTTGACTTTTTACCCTTCCAATTCTCTCCCTCACTGATGAGGAATGAGTGCTGTGTGATGCTGCTGCTGGCTGGGGTTTAATCACAATGCAGATTTAGGACATGTAGCAGGAAAAAGTCAAATGTTTCAAGAGGCAGGTGCAAAGCAAAGCTCTCTGTGCAATGCGTTAAGTGCTCTACAAAACTTGAATCTACATTAATCCTCTCTAGCTTTCAAGTTCAGAAAAGAAAATGAATGTGAAATCACCTGAAATCAGGTTTTGAATGCCCCTTTTTCACCCCTGTAATTTTGCAGGTCATAGGCTTTAGCAAAGGAAATTGAATCCCATAAAGCATTAAAACAAAACGAAGACAAAGAAAAGAATTTTAATGAAACTATTAGGAAGTTGTGATAAGTGTCAAATCAAAATTATTTATCTATCAGTCCTCAAAGACAGCAGGGAGGCAAAAAATTATGTCTTAGATATAGTGGTAGATTTAACTTAATTAGGAACAGACACTCTCAGCTGGGCAGTAGGAATTGTTCTGAGTGCAGAGAATCATGTTGGGGAACAGACCTTTACATGAATAACTGAGGATTAGCCCATGACTTTGTGAATAGCTGAAAAAAGGAATTTGGGGACACCCTTTATTTTAGAGAAGCTCCAGGAAGCCAAATCCTTTGAAAACATGTGCACATATTAACCTGTTAGAGGACATCAGTAGTCATCAATTCAGAGCCCACAATCTCACAGACCTGATTGCCTTGTCCCTACTGAAGGTCATTCTCTGCAGGATCATCAGGTCAGATCCTGATTAAGAATGTCTCTGTTTCATGGTTAATTGTTGCATTTCATATCTGCATGTTTGGCTCTGGGCTTGAGTGCTGATGTCTGTCAATGCTGTTGTAAGAGGAAATCCCTTCAATTTGCACCTGGAGGGTTTAGGTTGGATGTTAGGAAAAGTTTCTTCATTGAAAGGGGGGTCAGGTTTTGGAACAGGTGGCCTAGGAAAATGCTGGAGTCCCCAACCCTGGAGGGATTTAAAAGCCCTGTAGTTGTGGCACCTGATGCCATGTTTAATGGTGTGTTTGGCACTATGGGCTTAAGGGTTGAACTCAGTGGTCTTGGAGGGCCCTTCCAAAATCAGATTGCACCTGAAGGGTTTAGGTTGGATATTAGGAAAAATTTCTTCACTGAAAAGGTGGACAAGCCCTGGAACAGGTGGCCAAGGGCAGTGGTGATTGTCCCCATCCCTGGAGGGATTTAAAAGCCATGTAGATGTGGCACCTGGGGACAGGATAAAGTGGTGTGTTTGGCACTATTGGCTTAAGGGTTGAACTTAGTGATCTTAGAGGGCCCTTCCAACCTCACGTTGTACCTGGAGGGTTTAGGTTGAATATTAGGAAAAGTTTCTTCAATGAAAGGGTTTCTTTCACTGAAGGTTGTCTTCACTGACAAGCCCTGAAACAGATGGCCCAGGGCAGTGCTGGAGTCCCCAACCCTGAAGGGATTTAAAACTGTGTAGATGTGGCACCTGGGGACAGGTTAAGTAGTGTCTTAAGGTTGATCTTAGAGGATCCTTTCAACTTGAGCATTTTGATGAATCTATGATTGTCTCACACTTCCATGGTTTCTCTGGGAAATCCTCACTCCAGACCGCCCCATCATTGTCTCTGTTTCCATGCACCAGTGCCCATTTTCACTCAGTAGAGTTAAACTTGAAAATGCTGTGACAGCTCTTCCTGTGATGTTAGACCCAAACCATGGATCTCCATAACAGCATAACTGAGGGAAAGTCAGAATCAATTAGCTCCAAGTAAACCAGGGTTACAGGTTTACCCAGCTGATATAAAATAAGTTGTGATCCTTTGTCAAAGATCGTGAATCTGTTAATAATTTGCTATGTCTTCAGGTATGCTTATTAAGAGTGACAAATGGCTATTGTGAGGAGAATGACTCAGTACACTTAAAAATAATCTAAACCTAATAAAAAAAAAACCTTACTATGACCTAAAAATAATCTAAACCTTATTTCTTTATGCAGGAAAGAAAATAATAATCTAAACTTTATTTCTTTATGCAGGAAAAATCTATATTTGAAATATACTTCAGTTCATGATACATTTTGATCATTTGCTGAAAACATTGACTTTTAAAGAGGTCGAAATCAAACTAGGAGCTAAAATTTTTCAGTTTCCTAAATACCAATGGTACAAAGGGATTACTGCAGCACTAGGGCACTGGGCTCCATAAAATAACTTTTTGCCAGGAGCTGAGAAACCCAACATTGCTATCACCACCACGTGTGGTGGAGCCCTGTGTTCCTGGGGATGGCTGAACTCCTGCCTGCCCACAGGGAGCAGGGAATTAATTCCTCACTTTGCTATTCCTGGAATATAAAAATAGATATGGTGGAATACATCTATATTGATTTTTACATATGTTGTGCTCCTATTCAAATAGAAAATGTAGCGATTGGAACCTCTATTGACATTTACATGTTGAAAATGTTTTTCTTGTCAAAGTTAGCCGCCCAAATTTCTCGTGGCAGTGCTACATTCACATGGATCTCACAGGGACTGCATCCCAACACATTTGGACATTTAAATCAGTTGCAGAACCAATGTAGATGAACCTTTCTCTTCTTAAATACCTTGAAAATAATCCTGATAGTGTGTGTAATAAAAAGGAGATTTCTCCAAAAAATATTTTCCCCTATCCAACATGATAAAAATAATTAGATAAATACAGTATAATATTTCATTTCTGACTGTTGACTATGCTGAAAATTCCCTCCTTCACAGATGAGCTTGGTTATCTTTTGTCAGTGGCTCTTGGAACAATGGAATGGAATGGAATGGAATGGAATGGAATGGAATGGAATGGAATGGAATGGAATGGAATGGTTGTGAGCAGGCAAATTTTACATTTGGTGTGCAAAAAATCAGTCACTGAACTGATGAGGGAAGAAGGGTGTGCATTTACTTTGATTAACAACTGGAACATACTGTCTCCACTTTCTGCTTTGTCCCAACTTTAATGTGACTTTTATTCAGTTTTTTCTGTCTATGCTTTCCATACTCCATCCTCAAAACTGGGCAGAGTGTGGCTCGATTTCTTTCACTCATTTGCTGTATAAAGTGTGATGCCTTTTCATAACATCTGCTGCAATGAAGCTCTAGTTTTAGTTTCTGTCACTAAAAATCACTGTAAATCCCAAATACCAATGTCTGATGTGGGAAATATGGCATAAAGTGGTGAATTATGTTCCACTCCAGACCACAGCACTGCAACTACTTTTCTCTTACTTCATCTTTAGTCCCTCTCCAAAATGTTTAAAAAGATTTACCTTGGAAGCTGGCAGGAGGAGTAATATGAAAAATGGACTATTAGAGCTTCAAATTAGGGATAGCATTAAGCTTACTAAATTCTTTTCTTTCATAGCATCACATTAGTAAAGAGTCAATTATTAACACTGCTACTTGATTTATTCCAACATTTTGAACGTATTAGAGGTCAATGTATTTAAGAATTTTTTTTTAATTATTATTTCAAGTGGAAATTAGGTTCTCAGAGGTTAAGTAGATTATAATAGATCCCAGCTCCTGGGCCCATGCACTGCTATGTCAGTAGGATTTATTGTAACTCGTACCTTCAGAGAATAAGAATTAAGTGTAATTTTCACTTTTAGTTAATGAGATTATGTGCTGTTCAATAGGTATTTTCAGTGTGATTTGATAGTGAATTCTTAGTGAGGGATTCAGGCTTTGGCTTTATCAGTGTGGTTTCTTAATTTCTGATCACTTCTTTTTGTGCCTTTCCAATTTGAACTCACATTTCCATTTTGATATGCAAATTTATCACCAGATACAGTCTTAGTGCTTCACTTACAGGGATATTTAAGCTGTGTAGGCTCAGTGAAAGCTCACTGAACAGCTGAATAAAGGCAGGGAGTTTGTAAAATATGTTTTATTTAAGACTTAAACAGGTGAATTATGTATTGTCCCTGGAAATGTAAAATAAATGTTCAAATGTGGTGATTAGAGAAATAAATTAGCAGTGGACTTGGCAGTGTTGGGTTGATGGCTGGATTTGATGATCTTAGAGATATTTTCCAGCCTAAAACAATTCCATGGTTCTGTGACAGTGTTATTCTATATGTCCTAAAGGGAGTGGAATGGGACACAACCACTTGCAATGCTGGGGCAAAATCTCAATGTATAAATGATCCTGAGAGTACTGAGAACACGGCAGAATTCATTGTTTATTAAATTAAACTTTTGTAACCATGTAGGAATTTTATTGTCCTGATTTCATTAAGACGCAATGATGCAGGAAGGTTGAATTAATTCAATTTATTAACTGATTTACTGTTTGCTCCGACACTGAATTCACATGCTTATTTATTGAACTATCTGGTTTGGTTTGTTTTTTTTTTAATTCAAGCAAATGCAAACGAAAGCAGTTGCAGAATTTGCTGTATTCACTATCAGAACATGATATCACTATTTAGGCAGAAAAATGAACCAGATTGTTCCTGTGTCTTTTTCAGGCATGAAGTGGGGAGAACACAGCAGCAAAGGAAAATTTGAGTTTTTTCATCTGTAAGCTCTGAACCAATCTTGCTTTGCCTTTGCCATCAGTCTGAAATTATTGTCCTTACTGTCACTGAGGACCAAACAAATTTGCTTTCTAATTTAAGTGCAAATAATTTTTTGATAGATAATGCCCCTCTCTGTGAAAGAGGTAAACCGAATTGTGGTTATTTTTAGAAAGAAAAGGTTTGTAGAAGATTTCTGGGTTCCTACTTTGGCAGATCCTTGGAGTAAGGGGCACAGAGAGAAGTGGAAAAGTTCTGATAATGATGCCTGTTGTTCAAGAAACCTCAGTTAGAAACACTTATCAGCTACTGAGTGTTTGTGTGAGGATGGATTTCTTGGGAAAAAATACAAATATTGAGGACATGGGTAGAATTGTTTGATGTTAAATTTTTTTTCACTTTGACTGATGATTCTCCATGAAGGCTTTGGTATTGTGACATTTATGACTTTTGAATCACTCCCTGAAATACTTCTTTAAAATTTGTCTATACTTTCAAGCAGACACTTTCCCTGATAGCTTTCCCACATACAGGTATATTATTAGAAAAATAATCCATATATTCCTGCAGATATATATAGAGTCCAACAGTCAGAAAAATGTTAGAACTGGAAATATCTTCCCAATGCTTTTTGGTTTTTTTTGCCTAAAAACTGTTTGGTCAGTGTCTGACAATCTTAGTGATCCAAGAAACTACAATAAAGAAAGACTTAAAAATCTTCTACCTGTTAATTGATTGCAATGTCAAAAGGAGAGATTGATTTTTCTTCACAGTTATAAATGATTTTCAGAAAACTGAAATAGCTATTTTGAGAAGCAGTGTGAAATATTCTGACAATCTATAAGCTGGAGGTTTTTATAAGTAAGTAGAAACCTGACAAATTATGGGGGTTCTTTTTCTTCAATTACAATAAAAGTTCCAGCATTGAAGTAAGAATCAGACTTATCTATTTTTCTGACTCAGAATCTGAATTAAAGAGAAAAATAAGTCAATTACTGCAAATATACACTAGAAAGTAATTTCCTCACGATAGATTTAATTGAACTTGGTTTCTGGGGACAGCAGTATCATATTGTCTCAATTCAGGAAGAAATGAAGTCTTGCTTTGGAATTTCAGATCCTGCCTTTGCAATTTAACTTTGGCCCAAGTATAGAATTCCACAAAATCTTGGAATTTCAAAAAATTCACCTTCATTATCACTGAAGCTACCATTATCCTACAGAATTACACTTTTGTGTACCATGGATTCAGGGAAGGGAAGAAGGAAATCTTTAGATTCTGGTACAACAAGAAGGTTTCTCATTGTTGGGTTTGAGCCCTACTAATTCTGTAGGCTAGATCCTCATCTGATGTTATCTCAAATTAGCTTCAAAGGAGAAAGAAATCTTAGAGTGCATCAGGTAAGGACCTCCCTTCAGGGTAAGAGCAGCATCTTACAAGCATCCAGAACACTCCAATTTAAATATTGCATTGTGCTGCAAATGGAAATTCCATCACATCAGTGGCAGCCGCAGAAGAAAAAGCAGGTTGCTTTTGACAATTTTACAAATTATTTAGATAATTATTTGTTGCTGGGGAAGTTAATGTCAGGACTGTTTGGTGAATAAAGTGGTTTCTTATGTTGTTGGTGGATCGTGTCACAGTTGTTGGATCAAGAAAAGAGCTGGCGTAATGGTGGTGTTCTTATTATCAATACTTATTATTTAGTAAGGCTGTCACTGCCAGTGGTGCATAAAAAGTACAAGACAGGGCAGGTTTTCCTGGTAAGACTTGGATGAACTCATTAAATAATCCCTGGCTGAGCCAGAAATTGAAAATAAGAAAGGGAGATGGAAAAAGAGAGGTCATGCATAGTCAATAAAATTGTTTATTCAGAGTCTGTGTTGTAAATATGGTAAGGCAAAGAAGCTTTACCTGGGCCTGAATGGGAGTTGGCAAAATCCCATGTGATGAAGAGGAAAAAGGAAAAAACAGAGATGATAAACCAGGGTAGAGATGCTTCTTTACTGTGTTCTGAATTTGCTGATGTGTTACAACATGATTTCCTTATTAGCTATAAACAACAACAACAAAAATGTTGATTAAGTTTACAGGAACAGAAAAAAAAAATTAAAAATGCTTTCACTGGAGTCTGATGGAAAAAAGAACTAGAGCCATAATTCATTTGTCTATTGCTGGTGTTTTAGCTTTTTTATTGCTGTATTTCCTACAGATAATATTCAGGCTGAACTCTTGGATTCATCAGCTGAAAGCTTTTGGGAACCAAGTTTCCCAGAAGTATTGTTTGGAGTAATCATCAGGCTCCATTAATAGAACTCTTTCATAATGAATTCCTGTGCCCCATATAATTTTAAGTTGATTTTCATGAAGAAATTGTTCTTGAAAAAGAGTGTGAAATGAAAATCTTATTGTTATTCTGAAGCAATTTCTGAATGATTATAGCTTTATTAAATAGGTTTAATGCAAATTAACTAAAATCAAATATTCTTGAACTTGCGTGCCTGTATAAAGCCATGTATGTGCAATTCTGAAATAACATCACTTGTCATATTCCTTATGAAGATAAATCTTGTGCATAGAAGTATGACAGGGTATCAGAACTATTATAATTATTAGACTATCTTTTCTATTGTTCTGGAAAAAAAAAGGGCCAGTAATTTAGAATATAATAATTACTTGTAACTGCAGAGTGGTCTGAAAATTTTGACTGTTGGGCTCCACTCCCCTCCCAGAAGTTGTCACCATGATATTTTCTGAAAAATCCCTTTGCCAGGATTTCTTCTCATAGGAAGTTGAGAAACCTAAGAGAAAAATGTAAATAATAATTATCTGATTTTCTTCTCCTGTGTTTGGCTGCTTAAGAATGTAGTCTGAACATTGTTTACCAACAAGTGCATGTTCAATTAGTTTCATGCGAATTGTTTTAACTTAATGACCAATTACCATCAGCTGTGTCAGACTCTGAGGAGTCGGTCACGTTTTTATTGTTCATTCTTGTTAAACCTTCTGTATCCTTTTTATTTAATATAATTTTAGTATAGCATTCTTTAATATAATATAATGTCATAAAATAATAAATTAGCATTCTAAAAACATAGAGTCAGATTGCCATCTCTCACCTCATCCTGAAGACCCTCACAAACCCCACAAGAGGTGGGAAGATGCTGCCAGAACTCAGGGTGTTTAGAGAAAGCAGATTCAGAAGAGAGGCTTGGCCAGAGCATGTTTGAAGGTGATTGTGAGTTCCTTTTGAAAAGGCCCCAGGGAAACTCGTGAAGGACTTTAAATAATTCACGTGGCAAAAAATGCATCCGGAGAGCTCGGAGTCAATACAGCCTCCAGCTCTTTATAGTACTTTATGGCTGAGCCCTGGTGGATTAATTCAAGCTCTCAGAGGCAAAGACACCTCATTTTCCATGTGCTGGGGTGCAAATGTGAGATACCATATGGGACTCAGCCCCGAGAGGGAGGACACAATAAACCCAAAGGCAGAAAGCTGAAATAAGAAGTGGGATTGGTTCCTTTAGCATAAATAACACTTTTGCTGCCCTGCATTTCATGGGCCCACATTTCTGATGTGAATAATTCTGAGTAGGAAAATTGGGATAGAGTAGAAATCTGTGTGGGATGGAAGATAAATTTAGGTCTGTAATGAGGGACAGTTTGAATTATGAGCCCAGTGTATCAGCTGTTAAAGACATTTTTCTTTGCTGCATAAAATGCAGAAGTTTCAAAATGTTTTCCAGCCAACAGTATTTCTTTCACTTTCTGTGGATGCTATGGGTTTCTTAACAGGAAAAATTTTGCAGATAATGTAAAAAGCTTTAAGCAGAACACATGACTGGTTTCACGAAGCCTGTATTCAAGGGAAATGAAGCCCAGCTCTGACCAAGCAGTTATTTTATATTAAAGATATAACACTTCAGCAGATGCAAGGAATGTGCAAGATAAATCTGTTAGCATAATTGAAAACTATTTCTCTTCTTTGGGTTAAAGTTAATGTACAATTTTTTCATTTTAACAAGTTTGTCCAAATTCTCTAATGAAAGATGCAAATTTCTGACTTATTTAAAATCTAATCAGAAGATATGGAGCCTGTTTATCCATGGTTTCCCCATTTCATCTGCACAGTGTAGCCCAGTTAGAAACACCAGATGTTTGAACATGGATAAAAGGCTTTTTTTGCTACCACTGGTTGTGTCAGTCATCCAGTGACCTCCAAATTTTGGGAGGAAAGAACAAACATCAAGAACAACATCATGAATTAGGGTATGAAGAATGTGATCATTGCTTGTCATTTAATTTGCTGTGCTCTGATAGAGAACTTCTTAAGAGATTGTTCTGGTTTGAAGAGATGGAACAAGGGTACAAGGTGTGGTTTCCTGAAAAAAAAAAAAGAAAACCAACAAAAAAAAAGCCCAAAAAGCCAAACAAAAGAACATACACAAAAAAAGACCCTAAAACCACACAATAAATTTAAAAAAGAAACAAAAACCAAAAAATCTCAGTGATTTGACCCCTGCCCTTTTTGCTTTTTGCCCTGGTCCCCCAAAAGGTGGCATCTTCTAGGAAGAAATTACAGAGAAATTCCATTTTCAAGGAATTACGGCTATGGAGAAATACCCTTTAAAACCTGACAGTGCTGTTTGTCATACAGCTGGGAAGACTTAGCACAGAAATAAATGTTCAAACCTAAGATGTCCAGTAGAGAAGCAGAGTCCTGCAGAACATAGGACTAGATATTCCATGAAAAGATACAAGAATTTCACACCGGGCAGAAGTGTAATGATCTGTTCTTTATACTGTGTCTTCTGCTAATCCTCAATATTCAAAATTACATTAAAGCTAAAGGATGGTGCTCATAATCTGTCACCATGATATTTTCTGAAAAATCCTCTTTGCCCAGGATTCTTCTCCTGGGAAGCTGAGAAGTCTCAGAAAAGAATGAAAACAATAATTATCTCATTGCTTCTCCCTGTTTTGCTGCTTTGGAATGTGGTCTGGACATTGTTTATCCAGCAGGTGAATGTTTGATTGAATTTCATGTGAATTGTTTTAATTTAAGGACCAATCACCATCAGCTGTGTCAGACTCTGAGGAGTCAGTCACAAGTTTTTCATTATCATTCTTGTTAAGCCTTCTGTCAGTATCCATCTTTATTTAGTATAGCATAATATAAAATATAATATAATATAATATAATATAATATAATATAATATAATATAATATAAATCAGCCTTCTGAGAACATGGAGTCAGATTCCTCATCTCTCACCTCATCCTGGGGACCTCACAAACACCCCAAATAACTTCTTAGAACTTTTTACATTAAGTGCTGTAATTCTACATAATTTTGTAGTCTTGCTGATGTTCAGTCTTACCAATGCCCAGTCTTTATTTCAGCCTGTTAAACTGGAAGAGGTTTTTTTGTCTGTTCTTTTTTTTGTTCTGACACTGATGCTCTGTGTGGGTTAAAACTGAGATGGGCTCCTCTCCTCCTTGTAGAAAGCCCCACACTTTATCCTTCAAGTGACTCTTATCCATCATAAATCCTTTCAATAATTAAATGAGTCACTTTTAATAACAGGATTTTTTTTTTCAGCAGCTTTTACTATCCTTGTGTCTTGTATGCTGGTTCACACTCTTGACAGGGTAGAGAAAGGAAAGTGTGAGAACAAGGAATGAAGTTTCATTTAATTTCATTTTCATGTAAGTTCATTTAATTTCATTTTCACTGCTCATTCCCACTGAGCAGTGCCAGGGAGAGGCTGGAAGTGAAAGAGTCACGCCTGTGAGAATCCCCACAATCTTCTTCTGTCCTGAAACTTCAGTGTGAGTGCAACATATTGATGGGTCAGAGCCGGGAGATGGCAGGTTCAGGAGCTGTCGCTGGGACTGAGAGACTCCTCTGTCTGTTTGGCTCCATCCACCCACCCATCCATCCATCCATCCATCCATCCATCCATCCATCCATCCTTCATCCATCCATCCTTCATCCATCCATCCATCCATCCATCCATCCATCCATCCATCCATCCATCATCCATCCATCATCCATCCATCCATCCA
>JAXCLO010000208.1:67174206-67187302 GCA_035583995.1 Arremon aurantiirostris | reverse complement strand
GTGTCAGGACTCTGGAGAGAGTCAGGAGTTTTCATTATTATCTTTTTAGCATTCTGTAAGTATCCTTTCTGTATTCTTTAGTATATTTAATATAACATTCTTTAATACAATATAGTATAAAAAAATAATTGGCCTTCTGAGAACATGGAGTCAGATGCATCATTCCTCCCTGCCATGGGGGTCACTGTAAATACAATACCCCAAGGCTGCCAGAGCTCCGGGAGCATTTGGACAACACTCTCAGGAATAGGATGGGATTGTTGGGGAGTCTGTGCAGGGCCAGGAGCTGGACTGGATGATCCTTGTGGGTCCTTTCCAGCTCAGGATATTCCATGATCCCATATATAACATTATTGGACACTTCCCTGGAGTTGAGAACAATTTCCAGCAGCAGAAGGCACAGGATGGTTCCTTCTCCCTTTGCCACCACTGTAGCTTAACCACTAATATCATTCTGTTTAGGGCATCACTCAGACATTTGGATGACACCACACATTCGGGGGTGAAGGGCTCTATCTGGCACCTTTCACTGAACAACTTCTGGTGAGGCTTTAGTCACCTGCAGTTATCTCTGTTGGAAAAGAACTGCTCAGACCCTAAGGGGAGCAAAGGCAGGAGCAGAATTAAAGCTCAGACCCAGGGGTTGGTGTGAAATGCTGGTCCTGGTCACTCATAAAACAAAGAAACCAAAGACACAAAAGAAAATCTTTCTGCCCACATCCTTGACCTAGAGGGTACAAACACCTCTGGAGAAGAGGGAAAAGTATATTTTTAAAATTTTTTCTTATCGGATGATTCTCTTTGAAAATTTTTTATAATGACCCACTGAGAGAAGCACATAGTTGTTATGAATGTAAAATTATAACTTTTAACATCTGAGGCTCAATATACTGTAATTTCAGGAAAAAAGGACCCAAACCTAGGGTTTTCTTCATAATCCAACTCTCTTGATAATCAATAATGAGCAGGTTGCAAACAGATTCAGATTCCCCATCTCCACCTGTTGGCAGAACTGTATCTGAATGGTACAAAATAGATGTCCCTGCCCATTGCAGGGGGTTAAAACAAGATGATCTTTAAGGTCATTTTTAACCTAAACTGCTCTATGATTTTATGAGTGAAAATTACTTGACGGGAAATTATTGAGATGAGAAAACTTAGAGCTTGTTGTTATTCCTTTTTTTTTTTTATTTTGTTTTAATTTTCCATTCACTGTAGTGGTTTCTAGAAGCAAAGTATTGATATCTCAAAATACCTGTGAAACTGCAGGGCTGGAAATGCAAATGAGCTACCATGAAAACTGTCGTTTGCTCACATTAAGTTAACACATAGTAAAGATATAGTAGTATTACCATAAACAGAGTTTGGTTTAATTTATGGACTTTACATGCACACTCCTGTATCCCTGAGGGCCATAAAACGATACCTGAAGAGAAAATAGAAAATGAATAAAATATATCTTGTCTTCATTTGTGTCAAAATCACAATAAAAGGAGGAAATATAATCAACTTAGATGTTGTTTTCCTTTTATTTATAAAGCTTAGTGTTTCACTCTGTTTTAATTACCATCATAGGGTTATTAAAGTGTGGTAACACAGAAAAGGCTGCATCCCACCTTGGCAGTCAGATTAGTATATAGTTCTAAATGGAGGGCACTTAATTTAAAACTAGTTCTATAAATAATTTTTCAAATCTCTGTATTTTGGGACCTTGCTCTTTTTTTTTTTTTTTTTTTTTTGCCAAGTGCATTTTCTTCTAATTTTATGGTTCTTAATGGGCAATTCTTTGAGCTGGATGAAAAGGCATTGAATATTTCACATACAGAGCTGTGTAAGGCCAACCAGTGTTGTTTCTAGATGAATGGTATATCGAGCTGTGTCTTCCCCAGGGCAGAGGAAAATATGTTGAACTAGATACAATTGCTGAAAAACAATAACATCAGTTTCTTTATCCCAAAAATGGATGCCACACAGGAAAATGGAGAGGGAATATCAGAATGCACCCAAAACAATGCCAATATTTTTGTTTTATCACTGCAGCACGTCTAAACCTTTCAGGTTTTTTTTTCTTAAAATCAGAGAAACAAACAGACTAAAGCCTTTTCATACCGGAATTTCTCTTTGTAAAACTCTCTGAAGGGCCATACAGATCTTGTTATGGTTTGAATGAATGGCCATAGCTGGGTGCATTGCAATCTGCTCATGGGTTTGGAGTTTATTGCTGTGTTCCTGTGCAACAAAAAATAATACACCTCATCTTAAGAAACTCCCTCTAAAGAAACAGCACACTGAGACCTCCTGCTACACACCCTGCTCTGTGATCAGGGCAGAGCTGAACTGTCTCGATTAAAGAATTAAAAAAATGTTTAAAAAAGCCCTTTGCTGCTTTTAATTAACAGAGCAACCTTTGTTGTTTGCAAGGGTTGTGGTGGAAAAACTTTTATCATCGTTTAGCACTGCTTGGCTGGATTAATTATAGATACGTTAATAATATATAGTGCAATTTTATATTGCTTAATGATTTTGATCTTTCATGGTATAAACCTATTGAGGTTATTAAAGCTGGCGTGTTTTTTATTTTTGTTCATTGGATTATCTTTAAATTATTATAGGTAAATTAATTGCAAAAGAAAGGAGGGCATAAAAGCAGAGAGAAGGGTAACAAATAAGTTATGGAACTCCTTGTTTTAGAGCAATTCACCACAACATTCAGCAGGTAAACATACAGAAATATAGTGATCCATTTTTAATAGGATAGATTTTTTTTCTTTTATTTGCAATCCTGTTGTGCAAAAAATAATGCTAATTATATGACTTTAGAACAGAGCCCTGGCATTGTTTTCTCAGGCACTGTTCAAATTTCATACATATAAGGTAGTTGACATCTGAAACAGGCAGAATATCCTGCATCTACAAAAGTCCTCCTTCCTCTAAGAACTTAGTAAAAATGAACCTTCAAAAACAAGGTTGAGGCTTTTTTCAAGCAAACCCCTCCCTCCACTTGCTGGCCAGGCTTCTTTCCACAGCACAAGTGGATTTCTGGGCTGCAGGTGCCACCTCATGCCCAATTCTCCATCTACCAACATCCCCAGCTCCTTCTCCACAGGGCTGCTCCCAATCCATTCATCACCTGATCCATCTGGACACCTGGAGCTGCCTCAGTGCAGGTGCAGGACCTTGTCTTTGGGCTGGTTGAATTTCAGAGTGTTCACCCTCTCCACTTCTCCAGCCCATCCAGGTCCTTTTGGATGGCAGCAATTCCCTCTGCAGATCCAACTGCACTGCCCAGCCTGGTGCCACCGCAAGCTGGCTGCAATTAGCTCCCACTGGCCCTGTCACTAATGAAGATATTGGACAGATCTGGTCTCAGGAATGACCCTCAGAGTCTCCACTTGCCACTTTTAGCAGCCACTGACTGCAGCTCCTTGGGTGTCACCATCCAGCCCATTCCTTATCCGTCAGTCCATCCCTCAAACCTGGATCTTTCCAGTTTAGCAGCAAGATGTTGTGTGGAACCATGTCAAAAGTCTCGGAAGAGACTCAAAGAGATTTCAAATAAGCATCCTGGGACATTTAGGATTAGGGATTAAATTAGGAAATCAACAGGGTTTGGATACATACCTGAATTAAGAATATCTGTAGGTGCTTTAGTGCACAAATCTTGCACAGCTTTCCCAGAATTAATGATATCATCCTTGCCCAGGGCTGATGTATATTTTCTTATCTTTATCTTACAAATAGGGACAGCCTGTGGTTTTGAATTAAACCCAGTTATCCTCAACTGACTTCAAAAGAGAAGAATGAGAAACTGAGCTTGAAGAATCAAAGTTACAAAAGACCTCTAGGCTGGGGGATTTTTGTCTGTTTATAGCCTGCCATTTTTGAAGCACTTTTGAGTGTCTGTCCTCAGTTGTTGGTAATAAAACACTTTTAGAAAGTCTCATTTAAAGGATTTGCCTACAGGAAGAAGGCCAGATTGTAGTAAAGGGGGAAATGAAACCAGTTCTCTCAGGAGCTTCCTGTGCTATCAGCCAGAATAGAATCCCTTTTATGGTTCCTTTTTTTCCCTCCCTCACCAAGTCAGACCTTATGTGTGACCCTAGAAAAATGCCCATGGAGAGGTGATCAAAGAATAACAGCATGTGGGGTTTTTTAATTCCACGTCTGCATGCTGATTTCAAAACAACGTGAAATATGTTTCAACAGAATCTGTTTGATGGGAGAACTGAGCAGCCAACAATGGATGGAGAATATTTATCATGAGGCTGATGAGGAGAATTTTTTTTTTTTTTGCTTCCACAGGGAAACTTTAATCTCTAAAACTGAAGATAAGGGAGAGGGAGATGTTATTGATGGAGATTGCAAATCTGCCTTTAGTTGATTGAATGTTCTCAGTGATTTTGCAGATATGAATTTTACTAGCCCTAAGAGACACTGAAAACTAAAATATTTGTCTAATACTTAAATATAGCACTTGGCTGCATTTATTTAATGCTGTCTAAATGAAGATTTCAGACTGTCTGTACTTTAAGCCTCACTGTTCTCCACCATTATGGGGCCAGTAAATCAAATACCTTTAGATCTTTACCTCAAACCTTGTGCATTAATTTGTGAAATGGTGGAATAATTCCGTGGTATATATGTAATTTTTACCTTCTTTTTGTCTTCTCCCTGTTCAGTTGGCATTGCCCAGGATGATGGATTACTTTCAAATATCAAATATCACCATCTATTATGCTGCTCCTGAGAAGTGGCTGGGGTGAGGTGCCCCCCATGTGTTTCTGACAAGGTCTTGGCTTCGCTCTTGGAGAGTGTGGTTTAACTGGTGGTTAATGGATCCCAATGAGAAATCCAACAGGGGAACGTGCTGCTTGCAGTAATTAGTTTGGTTACTCACACTGGCATCAAACACCTCAACACCTTTCCCTGCTGTGGTGCCTCCTGTGAGAATGAACATTGGTAGCACAAGACAGGTTCATCCCTGACAGTGCAGGATCCTCTCACACAGAAAAGAATCCTGTGATATTTTTGAATAGTTTTGCAACTCTGTCTTGCCAAATTTTAGCTTGCCTTCAAATTTTTGTTTTGCTTTATTTTGGTTTTTTTTTAATGTGTTTTGTTTTGCTTTGTTTTGTTATTTTATTCATTTTTCTTAATTAAAAAGTTATCTCATTTATTTCTATTTAAATAATCCTTTCTTTCCTTGGTTTGTTTTCCATGACCTGTTTTCTTTTTATTTCATAAAGCCACACACTGAAGTAAATTTTCTGTAAAAATGCATGTATTTTATAAAATAATGTGTACCTTAAGAGAAGAGGCTCCAAATGTAAGTATGTATGTACTTTACAAAATACTATTTACCTTAAGAGACGTTCTTGACTGTTGAGTGAAAATAGAAAATAATAATGAATAATAGGAAGGAGAAAATAAAAGACATGAGTGTAAGTGGAAGGGGTCAAAGTTTGCCAAGCTGTCTGTTAATATTACTCAATAGTAGAGAATTTTTTTTTCATTTTCATGACCATTATTGGTAAAATTATCCCTTCTGCACTGAGATGAAAACAAGAGTTTTAGTAGTTTCCCATGAATAACTTTTTTTAAAAGTGCAGCAGTCAAGATTAACTTATCTCTATCACAGATATTTGTCCTGGAATAGTTAGGTCTGATATAGAAGTTTTGAAATGCAGTTTTTATAGCCTGTGATATTATTATGCAAAATAGTTCCGTTTCTTTTCTTCTTTTTGCTCTTTATTTATATGAATATGTGTTGACATATATATATATACATTATATATAGATGCAATAAGTACACTTACATCTATATATAATGTATTTATGTGTTATATACTTATATATTATATTATATATCATGTAAATTGGTTATGTAAGCAATTTACATTTTGAAAAAATAGAATATACGTCAGTCTGAAACACTTTTCTTAAACCATGTTCCACAGAAACTTCCATTTTCTTGTGAAACATTCTCATCTTAAAAGAATTGCAAAGACTTGTAATATAAGCCTTTTTACCAACCTTATCTGAAAGATATGACCTAACTTCATAAAAATGAGAAGAACACACAGGGAGGATGCAAATGTGCACAAGAAATAATGAGGAAATTTTCCTTGTGTGCACAGATCTATTAATGAGCAGCGAGAGAGAAAAAAAAATCTGGCTGTAAACCAAATTATCTTGCATTCCCAATGACCTGATTACATGGAATAGAAAAGCACATGCCTCTCCTGGAGGAAAAGCGTTGTAATGTTTTTATTAGAAGCTCTGCAATATTTCTGGCTGGCTGGAGGGGTTATACAAGGTGGCAGCTTGGGGTGGGATTAATCAGGACCCAGATGTCAATGGCCTGACAGTGCTGCCACAGGATGCAGAATCACAGAGACACCTGGCAGACAGGGAGAGGTTCAAGTGTTTTGTCATTTAAGGCATGTATTCAGTAAAGACAGTCAGTGAGGACATACATCTTAACTGTTCACTGAAGATTTCGACACTTCTCTTGTTTTGGATTTTTTTTTGGCCATCCCTTGTGAAAACTGTCTTATCTGGTCTTTCTCCCATTTTCATGTCAGCAAAACTTCCTTGTGCATGGGTCAGCAGAGAAGGGGAGAAGAGATTTTCAGCACTGTTCATTTTGGAGGGCTTAGGGAGATGATAACAGTTGTTCATTCAAACATATCAAATTCGTCTCATCCTCATTGGGTATTAATGGCATTTTGCCTATTACAAAATATAATTATCTCATCTTTTGTCACAAAGCACCTCAGTGTGACTCTGACAAGTGAAACCTTCCTGAGTGTTTGTTTATCAATAACTAAAAATGTAAATATTTGAAGAGTGCTGGGGATTTGTTTTAATCAGGTTCTTTATTCCCTACTCTTATTCTTATGTTTGGCTACAATATGTATGACAATCCAATTTCTTCTTCTTTGCTATAGGAAATTTTTGATTCTGGTTTTATTCTGACCCCACTTAAGAATGTAAGACCTGAATTCCTGGGATCTAAATTCCTGGAGCATGGTTGCAGCCAGTAAATGCACTCTTTAGCAACACAGTTTTCCTCTCCTAGGCACACTCAGAGTGCCTCTGACAGGGATTTGTTCTCTTGATATTTTAAGATGAAAAGTTCATGACTGCCAGTACCTGTTCTGTATGCAGAGAAGCCAGATGGAGCCATGAATCACTCTAAATATTTCTTTTGAGGTTAGCATAAGTGAATTGCTTTTCAGGTGGAATCCATCAGGTCCCCAAAATGTGTCCTTGTCTACAAATTTGTCCTGCTGCATTATATTGCTCTTCTTCAAAATGTTAAATGTCTTGATTTGCATTTGCAGGAGTTGATGGAGCCCTTGTTCTTACTTCCATGCATAAGGATTGCATTTTATCCCTTTTTCTTTCACTGTAATTTTTAGTTCATGTTTCTTTCAGAGCCACTGTTATATTGGCTTAATTTTCAAGTCATTTTACAAATATATATTTTTCTATTGTCACTGTGAATTTTGATTAAAATGTTGGCTTTATTTTCTTCTCTTCTCATTTAGTAGTTTGCTCACCTTCTGAAATCCCCAGTTGCATCTTCTGATGGAGATTGAATGAAATGCTGTCTTAATTTAGAAAATTATTCCATGCAATAGCTGTGTTAGATTATTTTTCCAAGAAAAAGAAAGAAAAAAAATAAAGAAACTCTCATTTTTACTAAATCATGTTCTAAGCAAAACTTTCAGCAGTTCCATTGCACTGATCTGTGAGGGAGATTTCAGAATAAAGTCCTCATTTTCAGTAAAAGACCGAAACCTGTAATGACTAAAATCCTAATTCCCTACACTTAGGGGTGAAGGGAATTCAGGACCATGAGCAGCAGGATCAGGGTCTAGTGGAAGGTGTCCCTGCAATGGCAGGGAAGCTGGAACTGGATGGTCTTCAGATCCCCTCAAACCCAAACCATTCAGTGATTTTATGTTTCTATGACAACCTGACACCATTTCGTGTTTCTATGACAAACCTGAACTCAGAATCATTTTTCAGAGATGACCAAGGTGGCTCATACTGACTTAGATATAGTCTATAACAACATAATCACATCCAGGTGATGCCAAACATATCTCTGGTTTGGGACAAGCCTTGAGTGTTGCCAACATTTGTGACTCACCCCTGAATGAATTCTGAATGCAAAAGTCAGTGTTAAAACTGCCAACTAACCCTAAAACTCCATATTTTACCTGCTACCTCTCTGTACCACCTTACCTTACTCTACCTTTCCTTCCCTTCCGTGAGACTGGAAAGCAAGAGGGAAGATAAATTATCTTCATTGGCTTATATATCTAAGATACAGGGCTTTAAATAAAAATTATGGTGGATGTAGAAGTGATTGATTAGAGCATGTTGTTTGCATTGTATTTGGAAATGAAAATGTAGGAAGGAGGGAATTTCAATAGCAAAGTGGAAATGGTTGTCATCAGTATAAATGTTAAATGATCATTCATGTCTGCCTTATCTCACACTAAGTTTTCTCCAGTAGAATTTTAATAGTGTAGACTTGACTGTGCATTATGGTGATAAGATCCTGCCAATGTTTATTTGAGCTGGCTAATTTACAGAAGCTAATTTAAAAGGTAGCTCTTGTGTTAGGGAATCTGTCCTGTTGGATTGATAACCCAGCTTTTAGGATATTATTTCCATGGAAGCAGATCTTCATCTTTTCTCTCCATCCATGCCCTTCTAATTATTCAAGTGTGAAGGGAATTTCTTTCATTTTTAGACACAAACATGCTCACCACATGATTTATAAGGTTGTCTCTGAAGTGAACTGATTATTTAGGCTTGTAACTGTTTCTATAGAATTTTGTGTTATGTGAAGTTTGTGCCTAGGGATAAATATAAACTCTATCTCATTTAATCCCAGCTTAGAGAGAAATTTTTCTTCTGAGAACATTTTTATGTATTTACTCACAAGTTTTATCATCAAATGTAACCATTCAGCATACAACTCATGTGTGCTTATAACACTTCACAGGCACTTTTCTCACCACTGAAATCGAGCCACCGGTGCTGAATGTGGCAGCTCTTTAACAATTCTCATCTGTGCAATGTGAGAGTTTAAACAGAAAACGGCCTTACCACTTTCCCAGCTTTAATGCATGTTCAAACATTTTCTGTCAGCTGTCATTTAGTTCCCTCAATTCCTTTTGTGTGTGTGCACTGGCTGCCATTTGTGTTGTCACTCTGAACTGAATCCCAAGATCTTGAAAGATTTTCTTCTCTACTGGCCTTCCTGAAATACTCAGCACTCTAGGCTTTAGAGAAATTTCAGCTAATCCATTGAAAAATATGACTGGCAAAATTAAATTCTCTGCCTGGTTCTAGCAGCCAACCCTCATCTCTTCCCCAGCCGCAGTAAAAGATGTAAAAGTGATTTAGCAGCAAAGGATTTCAAATTCTCACATCTTTTCTACCCACTTTCTGCACACATCCAGACAATCAAGTTTTACTGGTACAAATGTTCACAGCAAATGAAAATCAAATCCACATAAGAGCATCTCTAGAAGGTGAGATTTAAATCTGAAAGGTGTCCTGTGGGAAGCTCTTCTGTTCACCCATTCAAAGAGCAGGGAGATGGAAAACATGGCATATTTTCTAAATGAAAGTGATAAGCAGCACATGCTGAATCTCAAATATTTGCACTCAGTCCCCAGGGAGAAATACTGGGAGATGACAATGGTGAAATGAATTCACACAGCATCCAATCTAATATTCATTAAAATGAATGAAAACACAGTTTGAAATTGGACTAGGCCTGTAGGTCCCAGCCTAGTAAGGTACCCAAGCATATGAGAAGTCATTGTCTTTAAGCTTAAAGTGTTTAAAGTTATGCACATGTTTAAATGCCAAGTTCCTTTTGGGCCAGAATATATTAAATAAGGAACCAGTGATTTGCCCTGCAGGGGAAACAAACAAACAAAAAACCCAATGACAACAACAACAAAAAAGGTTAAATTTGTTTGATATATTTTAAATATTTCACAAAACATATCCACCAGCTAACACATATTCAAAGAAAGTTTTCCACAGACTTTGCATTGGCAGAATGTTAAATGATTCACCTTTTGCAAGTGGCAGTACAGCAGATGCCACCAGATAATTTCTCCAAATCCTTTGAGGCTGAGGTTATTTTATGGCAGATGATTGCTCTGTATTATTCAAATATGCTTTGTTGATGAGAATTCTAAACTTTGTGTTTTGTCTTTTCCCATAGAAATACAGAGTAAAGCCCTTCACCAAAAGTCTACCCAAACCAAGGATGCTTAAAAGTTCATTTTTCCTGACTCTCTGCTCCACACTGGATTCTAAAGGTAAAACCTATTCAGAAGGTGTCCTCCATTTTTTTCCCCAGACTTGTGTTTTCCTTTGAAACAATTAATTTTAATTAATTTAAACTAATTAAAAATTAATTCATTTTAATTTAATTTTAATTTAAAAAATAATTTTTATTAAAATATTGACCAGACCTAATCTCCAGAAGTTAATCAAAGCTATGTCTTATATCTGTAGGTAAGTTTTTCTGTCTTTCTTAAACCAAACAGAGTTTTCCTCTGGATACAATTTGAGTACTGTTGGGAGTAACTACTGGCACAGCCAACATCAGGAGAAGGGATTTGGTTTGTACCTAATTTAGAGAGAAAGTTTATTCAAAAACATTTCAGAGGAGTTTTGCATCTGAGGAATACCAAAGCTAGGTTTTGTCTGGAATACATTGCTGAACTCACATTTTAAACTGCTTGAACATGAACAAAAACTGCATAAACAAAACCAAAAGAGAATGGAATTTTGTAGGTAATAACATAAGGAATGGGCAGAGGCAATGGACCATATTAATAATGTAATTTTAATTTGAAGTTCTAGTTGACTCTGATTGCAAATCACTGCTTACTTTAATACTTTAATGTCTCTGTATATGAAATGTGACAATTTCCAGGCTGTTCAACAAAGAAATCATATTTATTCTCAGAAATATGGGATGTACATTATTGGAATGTTTCATTTTGCTTTGTTATCAACTTTGTCATAGAATGAAAGAAATTCAATTTCAGATTGCATTCAAAACAGAAATTATTGATACTTTATCTGCTGTTGTTATGACAGTTAGAGATCTTTCTGTATTTCAATTCTGAAACCTTAAATTTGATACACTGCCTCTCAGGCATTTAATAAGAAACAAATCTTTAACAAACTTTAAGTTGAAAAATAACATCATGATTCTCATCTCATTACCTTTCCTCTAATGTGCTTCCTTTGTAACTTATCACTTCGTGGATGTGCACATCCAAACATTATAAATCAAATTTCATACCTGCATAAAGCACTGAAATAAATGGCTTTGTGCTGGCGTAAAAAATCCAGTGATGAACTGGGCTCTGATCCTGCTTATTTTGTTCTCCTGGGAAATAAGAAAGGAAGACAAAGACAAGTAAAACATCCAGAAAAAGATCAAATGTGAGACAACATAAATGGCCTGAAATTGATTCCTTTTACTCTGGTGACATTTCATTAACTTCAGGGAAGTTTTGGAGGATTTTTATAGAGAGGCAAGTGAGAAGAAAACAGGGAGAAAGGAAAGAAAGAATTTTCTCCCAGACCCCAATAGCCTGATTTGCTGAACTGTGATTTTATATAGGGAAGAGCAATACACTACTTTCAACTCTCCAAAATAACCTTGTCTCTTATCTCTTTATTCACAGGTGACTTTGAAGCTCATTTATTTCAAGACTTTCTGGGGAAAACCCCAGCCATGCAGCAGCCTGGAAAAAAGGCTCGTGCAAAAAACCCCCAATCACAATCCTGGTATTTTTAAGTGTAAATTCTTTTTACCTTTTTTACTAGTCACAATAAGAGACTGTGACTTTGTGATTATTCAGAAATGTCCCAGGAAGATGAGTCATTTAAGGAAACCAAATATATTGTGTTCTCTATCTAGTGGTGACTATTTTTTAGTTACTCCAACCAGAATGAATGTGCAAACCCATTGCCACTGGGAAGTGGAGCTTTTAATTAAGCAATGAACAGTCATCTGTATTTGGAATATCCCGTTTCACATATTCAGTGGGGAAATATGAACACTAAAACACTTTTTGACTCAAAAATCAAGTTATAACCAGAATTAGGTTGAAAGTTCCTGCTATTTTTATCGCTGTACAGTTTAGTGCTTCTCTTGATTTAGGTGAAACACTCAAATTTTGGGCTGGGCCTCAGCTTGCAGATTCTGCTGCATCTAAAAGTGGATGTCTGTGAGAGTCTGGAGGCAGTTGTGGCAAACCAGGGATCTGGAGCCTCTCCAAGCACAGCAGCAGAGCTGGGGCATCTCCTCAGGTTTAGACAGGGTGGAGGAAAAGCCACACATCCTCTGGACTAATGTGGCTGCAAGCCACACTCAGTGTCCTGGGGTGTCCCAAATGACACCAGGTGGGTTTGGCATTCATTGACCCCATGGTAACCATAAAGAACTGAAAAAAATAACGTTATAAAGAGCTGGTGAGCAGACACCTCCAGCAAACAGCTCTTAGGCCTCTGTAAGGTCACAGCCGGGGCAGATCTCATCAGTGTCATAATTACAGAAACAAATTCAGGCTCAGCCTGATGGACCCCACTTTTGCTGGACAAATCAATGTCATGGCAGTCAAGAGAGCCTCTCTGCTGTAGCAAATGTAAAATTACTCTGTGACTGTAGAACAGCTGATAATAAAACCTGGATAAATGTCCCAGAGAAGCTGTGGCTGCCCCTGGACCCCTGGAGTGTCCAAGGCCAGGCTGGACAGGACTTGGAGCACCCTGGGATGGTGGAACATGTCCTTGCCCATGGCACAGGGTTGGAATTGGATGACCTTTAAGTTCCCTTCCAACCCAAACCATCCTGTTGTGTGATGGTGTTCACAGGGGTCCCAGGTTGAGGGAAGGGATGAGGATCTGACTCCATGTTTCAGAAGGCTGATTTGTTTTTTTGTGATAAATATTACATTAAAACTATACTAAAAGAATAGAAGAAAGGATTTCATCAGAAGGCTAGCAAGCAAGAAAAAAAATAATAACAAAA
>JAXCLO010000208.1:67075638-67086263 GCA_035583995.1 Arremon aurantiirostris | reverse complement strand
TAATATAATATATATCATAAAATAATAAATCAAGCCTTCTGAAACATGGAGTCAGATCCTCATCTCTTCCCTCATCCATAAACTCCTGTGAACACCGTCACACCATCCCCTGTCCCCATCCCCTGTCCCCACACAGCCACAGCACAGAACACAGTGGTGCTGGCACAGTGAGGGGCACTCACAGGTTGTCACAGTGGGTTTAAAGCTTCACCTCAGAACACAGGACTGAAATCCTGTCCCCAAAATAAATCCTATGAGAGTCCTTCACAGAGCACAGTGAGGCCACATTTCTCACATTAAATGTTAACCCCAGCAGAGGATGCTTGCATGGTCACCGGAGGCTTTGGGGACTGAGGCTGCTCAATTCCAAGTGTTCTTTCCTGATGGCTTTTCATGTTCACCCATGGCCCAGCCACCCTGACCCCACACAGAATCCCACTGACCAAAGGGTGCCAGTGAATGGGAATGGTGCCTCAGGTGAATGTGAGGATCTCTCATTCCAAATGGGGACACAAATCTAAAATAGAAAGCCAGACTGTTTCCTTTGATGGGTCTTTTTTCTTTGCACCCTTTTGACTTTTAAATAATTTTTCCTGTTCTTGTTTTTGCTTTTGAATGCACCTTTCATTTGTCCTGTTGCTGAGTTTTCTATCAAGAGAAACTAACTGGCTTCCTACATGCTAGACTCTGGGAATTAAAGGCTGTGTTAATAGTCCAATAAAGCAGGATCTAGAACCCTGCAGACAAACAGGGAGTGAACCAATTTATCAGTATAGATACTATAATAGGTGTAAGTGGTGGTAAAATTATATAATCAGTAGTTGCTTGTTTAAATAAAAAAACTAAGAAAAAAAAAAAAAAAGCCAAAGAAACAAACCCAGAAAATTGCAGGTCCCAAAGCACTTTCAAAGCCTACAGTCCTGGAGAAATTTTTTCTGTACAAGAAGCTGAATTTTCTTTCATGTGCACAGCACATTGTTCAGTATGGAAACAGTATTGAAATAATTACCTGTTATTACAGGAAAATTATTGGGACCACTTTTGGCCCAAAATTACAATGTGTAGTTGATTAATGGGGCATGCCCATGAGGGGAAATAAAATTTATAAATGAAACCCTGAAAGCTACTAAAAAATTCTTAAAATGCCTAAGAACTATTTTTCTCTGAGCAGTTGTGATGGATGTATGAGACCATTTATCACAGCCAAGAAGTTTATGGTTTTAATCAGGTAAGAAAGTTAAACAGTAGACAAAACTTACACATAACTCCTAAATCATTGAAATTATTTCTTGTTATGCCTACGGAAAAGCAACTCCTTCCACATATTACCAAGTTCTGCTCTCCTTTTAGTCATTGGTTTATCAACATCTCTCTGAGTAATAGAATATTATTTCTTGCAAATCATCCTATCATGCACACATAAATGAAAGATAGTAATCACCTGCTCCCTGTAAATAGTTCTGCTTATCAAGTA
Organism: Arremon aurantiirostris; assembly: GCA_035583995.1. Lineage (NCBI taxonomy): Eukaryota > Metazoa > Chordata > Aves > Passeriformes > Passerellidae > Arremon > Arremon aurantiirostris. The sequence goes on along the minus strand of JAXCLO010000208.1, from coordinate 67,084,789 downwards.
TTGGGAATTTTTTAACTTGTTTTTAATTTTAAAAATGTCCATTTGGAAAAAGCATATCAGTAACATGCAGTACCAAACTCTTCTGAAGTTACATATGCAGGTATTTCTTGTGCCAAAATGAAGGTGATATAATCAATCTAAATCCTTTTTGCTATCATACAATCTTTAACTGTGTGTAATATTTTTTTCTCACCATAAGGATTCAACTTTTTGCAACCAGCATTTTGGATGGTTATTGAGGAAATGTGAGCAAGAGACCTGAAGCTCTCACTCAGAAGTTTGGGTTCTGTAAATCTTTTTGAATTCAAGGTTTGCCAGATGAAATGCAGAAGGAGACCTTGATGTTCTCTATATTTATGCTATAAATTTATAATCCATAAATTTCATTAATTGCTGTAGTTTACCTATTGAATTAGCAGATCTAGGGCAGTTGCTTTAGCAGTTCAGAAACCCTAAAGATTACCAAGGTGTTGCTCCAGTGTTTCCTCAATATCCAAGTGCATCACAGTATGACTGCTTTAGGAAAGTCCATATTTTGATGACAGAGTGGATTGAGCCTGTTTTTACCCCTGCTAAATGAAATACAACATAATACAGTTTCTTTATAAGCTAATTTTCCTGGTTCATGCTGTGTTTTGTGGCTTAAATGGTCTTCTTTTTGACCCCACATCACCTATCCATTACAAAACCACTTGTCATACAGACAATCTGTGAAAAATTGAGAGTTTTGAATCTTAAATCCTTCAAAACTAGCTAGACCTGGAAACATGACAGTGCCTTGTGAAGAAGCACATATTTTTAAATAAGGGAAAAACTAAGGATTTAAAAAATTCACACATTTTATATTCATCAGGTTGTCATTCCTATGTCAGACTTCGGCAAATTTTGCTGGGATCTGACTACTATATCATCAGTGAGAGGTAAAAATAAATACACATCAAGTGTGGCTGCTTCTTCACCTTGCTACTAATCAACCACCCCACCTGCCTGGGATCTCAGTCCTTGCAGGCATCACTATTCAAGGTGTTGGTTTTGGCACCTTGCTTTGATTGCAATCCTTCCCTCCACAATGTGTGGGGTTTGATCCTTTGCATACCCAAAGAAGCTTTTAGGAAGTGCCAGGCTTTAAAAAAATCATTTACCCTGTTCCTGTTAGACTTGTGATTTCTACAAGATATCAGCCTTCAACTTTGCACTCTTATTGATCAGCGGCTTTTCCTATCAACACTTCTTCTCTTCACATCCACTGCTGAAAAAGTCACTTTAAACATTTGTGAAGAACTTCTATTATCAGTTTCAAATAGTTTTTTTAAAACCTGCCTTGTCTCAGATTACCTATTCCTCCAGTTTTTGCAGCTACATGGAAAGTTGTTTTTGTTTTTTGGTGTTTTTTTTTTGTTTTTTTTTTTTTTTTTGTTTTTGTTTTGTTTTTTTTTCACAGTTTTCTCAGTGTCTTTAACTAGGATAACTCACCATATACTCCTTGTTGACCTAAAGACCACAAACACCATCTTTTTTCTCCCCTTCACCACTCTTTCCTATGCGCTGATCTTTAATCGCAGCTCTTAAGGCTACAATCAATGCTTGAGTGGTGCAATTAAGAGTAATATTTATAGAGATTTTGGAATAGTGAGCCTCAAACAAAAACTACCCATTGTTTTGGAGGAACACATGCGACCTTAGATATTTAAATCCCAGCTGCCTCAGTCCTGTGACTAAATATTTAAATCTCAACTCCCTCAAGGAATGAAATAACTACTCAAGGAATAATGAATTGGATGAGGAGTAGACCAAGTTACTTGCTGGATATACTTTTATTCCTTTCTGTGATTTACGACACAACAGCACTAGCCCTTACAGCTCCATGGCTGTTTGAATATAGAGTAAAAATATAGAGTTTCAGTACAAATCCTGGCATCTATCCTCTGGAGGGTCTGGCAAGGAGAAAGCCTTGCTCCAAAGCACACTGTGCTCCTGAGTTTCAGCCCAGCAATCTCTGCTTGAAGGGCTGCACTGCTCAGAATCATCATGGGAACCTGTGATGTGGTCAGCAGGGTATGACAAAAAAGGCAGCTGGAAGAAGAAAAGCAGAAATGGACTAAAGCAAGCTGAGAATTGTCATAAAAAACAGCCAGGCAGTGAGGGGAGCTGTCATGGAGTTCCTTAGTGATGCTGGGGGACATATCTCAGAAAGGTCTGGGTTATTTGCTTGAGACAATAAATAAAGAAATAGATACTCAAGTAAAAGCACTGAGGAAGCTTTCTAAAGTTGAGTGGATCAAAAAGCATCTCAGAACCAGACTCACATTCAGATCTGTGGGATGTGTTTGCCAAGTAACAAAAGATTGCAGTTCCCTTCATGTGAGGGAAAATATGTGTTTCCTTCTGCAAAGTAAACAAACCCAAAGCAGCTGCAGATTCCAGGAAGCTGAAGCCAGGCCAGACACAACTCCTGGCTGGTCACGCAGGATTCCTGCAAATACCTTCAGCAATCTCCTTGTTAGCTGCCAGTTATTATTGCCAGAGCATTTATGCAGTTATTCAGTTTGTTTAATTATTCTGTAGGAAATAGGAAGTTTTATATTTTATTTTTTCTTTTTGAGGTGGAGAAAATTCTTTCCTCATGGAGGAAAAATGTGGGAGGGACACATAAAGCTCTTAAGACATCAAAAAGATTAAAAAGTGCATGTTCAATATAAGCAAAAACACAATGTACTCACTTTGTTAAGTTTATCCAGAGCTGCTTCAGAGCACTTCCAGCCTGGCTGCTTCAATTTAAGAACTCACCATAAAATAGACAAAATCATATTTCTCCTATACCTTACATTGCCTGTGTCCTCCATGGAGGTGAAGTGGGACAAAGCATTAATGTGGAAATTACAGGAATAATTCTAGGAGCTCACCAAGGAGATTTGGAGCTACAAAGCCCCTGCAGAACAAAGCAAACAATCCCACTCTGTACTCTCCCACCTTTATGGATGTGAACATCTGGAATACACATCTCATAAATGATTGTCCTGCAGAGAAACACTGTGTGTGCTCAAGGCATACACTGCAAGCAGTGAAAATGCTTTGTCACAAGATTGGATATTAACATTTCCTCATGAAAAGGCTGGTGAAACATCGGAGTGGATTGCACAAGGGAGTGGTGAAGACACCATCCCTGGAAATGTTCAAAACCCACATAAATGTGGTGCTTAGGGACACGGCTTAGTGGTGGCCTGGCAGTTCTGGGTGAGTGCTGGGCTCAGTGATCTCAGAGGCCTTTCCCAACCTAAACAGTTCTGTGATTCTGCAGAAACACAGATTAGAACATGTATGAATTGGGTAGAGCGAGGAGTGCCTCCTTTTGGCGGCTTTGTTAAGGATACAAACCCATAATTTTTTATCCATTAAACAGCTCCACACATCAAGTGAGATATTCCATGGCTTTTTTTTGTTGGGGAAGAACTACACAGAAAATTTATTGTGGATATAGCTCAGCAGAGAGCAGGAGGGTAAGAGACAAAGGTGAGACCTTTGAGTCCTCTTTGAGTCACACAACTTTGGTTGCAACAAAAATTTAAGATGCAGGAAACTCCTAACCACTAGTGCTGTTGGCTGTACGCTCAGAATAGTGTTGGAATAAATGTTTGATGACCAAGAAATTCCATAGTGCAGTGCTGACTTGTGCTGGAGTGTTTCTGCCACCAGCAGCCTCCAGAGCACACTAAATCAACATTTCCTACTGGCTGTGGGAAGTTGTGCAGTTATGACCACCAGACATTGCTCCCTTGGCCACTTTATCACTTGCCTCCTCACGCTTGGGCCTGCTGCTCCTCTGCCCTTTCCCACCCTCACAACACTGCTTCAGGTTCCTTTTCCAGACTGAGGCAGGGTAGGTATTTATTCTGTCTCTAAAATCATTTCTTTGGGGAAAATAACTGCATTAATCAATTTATTCCACCCCCCATTTTCCCTCACAACCCTTTAGCCTCAATGCCAAACACAGTAAAAGTTAGGACATTTGGTTCTGTGTTCTTTTCTAAGGCAGACATGGGCTTTAAAACAGGATCCTCTTCTTATATTGGATCTATTGCTATACCAGTTATGGAGTGCACAAGTCCTTTACAACCCTAATAAAAATCTCCCACTGCAGCAAATCAGATTTTCCAGCAAAAATTTGTCTAGCTGTATTCCCATTTTGTCAATCAAGGTAGCACCTCATGTGCCACAGGAGTGATGGACTCTGACCTGACTTCAGCTTTGATGTACGCACTAAAATTCCTTTTCCACAAAGACCAGATCATTCCCTGCTGACTGTAGAGCATATTCCTGAATAGGGAAATGGGATTGTTTGCCATCAGAGTATCAATGAAATCCATAAATTTTTTTTTTTTTGTATTTTGGTCCTTGAAGTCTGTGTACTGCTGTTGTAAAATTTTTACCGGCAGATTTCCTGTAGGCGCCATGAATTAGATGATAATAATAATAGTAATAACAACATGAAATAAGGATTACTTGAGTTTAGCATTAGAGGAAAATAAAACTGACTGTGATCTGCTGTATTCCCCTTCATGGCGTTCCTCTCATTCCATGAGATCAAGTATTTTGTCTTTTGAATTATTATCAGCCAAACAGATGGCAAGAGCCCAAGTGTGCCTCACTGATAGGTATTTTCAGAGAGCTTTTCATTAAAGGATAATGGGATAAATTCAATATTCAGCCACATGAAGGTACAGCCAGCTTGTGCCCCTGGAATTACTCCATCTATAAGCTGGGAAACACCCACACAGAGCAGAATTTGGTCCATTATCTTTAGGATTAATGCCTGAATGACATAGATCTGTCAGCTTTTCCTGCAAATGTAACTGTATTGCACTTCATTATGGATATTATTAATTAACACTCCATTTGCAGGTGATCTAATCAGTTAATATACGCCTTTGAAAAATGTAATATTGCCCTACTGCAAATGGATGTTTAAGCTGACTTGTAGAAATCTATTTCTGGCCCTTTTCATTCCAATATTCCTATTTCTAACTTCATTGCTTCAACATTTGGCAGGGAACACTTAGACTGTGTCAGGCATCCCGTGATCAGTATCCATGGGCTAAAAATGTTGGGAGAAACCAGTGTGAAAGCTGCAGGGTTTCCTCTAAAAGTGCGAGCTCTCTGTTTGAGCTCCCTCTCAAACAGCATATTTGACAAGCAAAAAATTAAATAAATTATCAACAGTTTTGCTAAGATGCATTCCTGTCAGCGTGAGTGAGTTCTCACAGATTTTGAATGGACATGTATGTAGATGTAAATCAGGGGAGAAAATGAATGGGAAGTGCAGCATAATCCATTTAGGAGAAGTTCTTCATTTATGCAGAAATAATAAAGAGTCTCAAATTCATGATTAAACATAAAAATTATGAGAGACCTTTACTCCTCCTCTGCCAGTATTTCCACACTTCTTGCTTTGTGTGAAGCTGTAATTTGTTGATTAAATTAACATTTTCTATAGGCATGTTCATGGAATGAGCAGCGAGGGTTATTACAGTCTTAAAGCAGTTTCCCTGGCATTTTACAAGGCAAGCATAAATCGCATTTCGAATTTCAGAGTTTCCACTTCCCTTGAGGGCCTTCAGTGAGAAATGTGCTAACTTAAGCAAAAGAACATGAAATGCCTATATTTTTGGAGCACTGTTGGAAGAGTAAAGTAACTACAGGATGAAGGAATATTTGGGAGAAAACCCAGCATGGATCCCTTAGTTGGTGGCCTAGAATTTAGGTGTTTTGCTAAGTTTAGAAACATTGCAATACTTATTGATTTACCAGATTATTATCCTGCTTTCTGGGCTGGCTTAGAAAGAAGACTGAACCATGTATATAAAAGGTTAAAAACCTATCTGGAGTACACATTACAAATTTGTCAGCCCAAATATTCTCAAGCAGTTGGAACCAATCAACAGCACACCAAATTACCAGCAATGCATTACAGTGTCATTCACAGATCACTATATAAATATTCATATAGAGAAGTAAAAGCTGTTCAGTCACAATTGTTTGTTTACATGAAAAACAGGGACAAAGTATCATCAGTGAAGAGGGACAGTTATCCGTACATGGAGGTTATGTAAATGCTCAGGAAAGGTTTTGTAGTTTAGACAGAGATGTTTTAATGGCTTAATTAAAATATATTTTATAGTTCCATCAGAATCATATAATGGTTTGGGTTGGAAGGGACCTTAAAAATCATTCATTCCACTCCCCCTGTCCATGGGACAGCAGCCCAGGGTGCTCCAAGCCCTGTCCAACCTGGCCTTGGACACTTCCAGGGATGGAGCAGCCACAGCTTCTCTGGGCACCCTGTGCCCACCCTCACAGAGAAGAATTTCTTCCTAATATCCAATCTAAACCTGAAGCTTGAAAAATTCAGGCAAAAGCCCATATTTCAACAATGACAGTAACCGGAACAGTTTATCTCAGCATCCCTTCAAATAATGCCACCAGGACTCGGATTCAGCTGTATCTGAACATCAACCCACAAACATCATCTTTGTTATCTCTGATCCTTTTCCTTATCATGGTGTAGGTATGGCTACAGCTTCTCCTCAGTGTCATGTATTTGTTTGCCAGTCACAACCCAATTCATTATGCCTCTTGAGCACATCTCTGCTCCACAAGGAGCACATCTGAGATCATCTTCAGGAGCCAGGCTCACCTTGCATGCAGACAGATGATTTGTAGCAACAAAGCTGGATTTGGAACAGGGCCCTAATGATTTATCCACAAGGCTAGGTGGTATTGCAAGCTTAAATCTACTGCAACAGCTTCTTTCTTGCCACTGTGGGATAGATAAACAGCAGCGTGGAAGGAAAGCAAAGTACTCCCAGACCAAGCCACTCTCATCCCAGAATAGTCAGTTCTGGTTATTACTGCACTTCTAGAGCATGATATCTTCCAGAATGAAATTTATAGTCATTTTGAGTGCCTCCTTGCAAAAAGAGAGGAAAATGAGCCTAGTGGGGCAAAGATTTGCCTTGCAAATAATGATTTTTCAAGTGTCCTCTAAAATCCAGGTTACACTGGCTGCACGATGCCAAAGGGTTGATGAGAGTCAGAATTCTTCTGGAAAAAGGAATGAAAGTAAAATACCAAAACTATCCAAAACTATGCTGAAAAATGAGAGAAGGCAGAATTTGTCCCACACACATTTATGTCAGTGGTACACATAAATATTAAGATTATAATGCCAGTTCCATACCCAGCTGGCTCTGCTGCAGTAGCTCCCTCCTTTCACACTCCTGGCTTGCACCTTACTCTGAGCTGCTCTTCATTTCTTTTAGTTTCACTGGGCCAAATTCCAATTACCTGGAGAGAGAGAGAGAGAGAGAAAGTGGGATGGCTGAGAACATGCACAGAAATAGTAGTTGAATTTTGATGGACCCACCAGCTGCAGAAGCTTAATTTCTATAAAATATTTTTACTTTTTCATCTCCAGATAAACAAATGTGACATGCAATGACTGGGATAGATGAGACAAATGGTAATGGAAAAAGATGCCACCTCACTATCTCCCAGTGGATGTAACTGGGGAGCTGCAGTTTGGTCTTTTTCTTTTTACATGTAAAGGATATTTTCTTTATGTCAGTTTTGGTCTTGTCAAAGAGAATGAGTTGTAAATTTAGAAAAAATTGCCTTGCTTGACATTCATTTCTTCATTACCAGAATAGATTTGGAGTAGTTAAAAAAAGCTTTCACAGAGTGACTGCTTGAATGAGTGAAGTAAAAAAAAAAGAAAAAAATAGCAACAATAAAAACCCTAAATACAATCAAGAGAGATTATAAATGTCTCATTAAAATTGGTGACAAAAGCTCACTCCCCCTCATCAGCATCCAAATCCTTAATCCCAAAAAGGAATAGGACATTAAAAAGCTTCCTTAGAATTAACATGCTACCAAATTTTTCCTTCCAAGCCCATGCAACCACAGAGGCCCAACTCCTGCAGAATTATCAGTGTTTATTCACCAGGAATTACAACATGACAGAAGCAACAAAACCAGCAGGTGAACTTTTCCATAACATTAGCAACAAAAACTCCTTTGTGTAATAGTATTTTCCACTTTTCAGCTTCAGCAGCCATTTCAAACAGTGTAATTTTGCTAAGTGCTGACTAAGAGAACATGATAACTGTCTGCAAAGGATATTAGGAAAGGAGAGTAAAATTTTAGGTCCTTCAGGGGAGCATTACAGAAAGTAAGGGAATCAAAAGAGCATTACAGAATGTAAGGGAATGCAATCGAAACTAGAAAAATCAGTGGCCCCATCCTCTTAATACCCACCAAGCAATATCACACTTTCTATAATGAGTCTCTAATTAATTGCTGTATCTGGGTTTTGATAACACTTGTCAGGTATTTATAGAGCACCATGCTTTTGCTCATTGCCAGGTGAGGCAGCATTAATGGACTGGTTTCTGTAGGAAATGTGAGTCCACACTGTGTGTTTACTGTGTAAGTCATTAGTCTATCTAACAGTTTAATAGGAACTGACTTTGAAATGTGTAATTTTGTGTATTTAATCTCACAAGTGAAGTGTGAAAACCCCAGAACCGAGGCTGTTGGAAAGTACCTGCAGTGAAAAAGCTCGGTGCAGTGGTTTCAGAAGTCCTTCAACATGAACATTTCTCTATACACCCTCCAGGCCATTTGCAGGCCACCAGAACCAATCATCCCATTTCCAGTGCATTATTAGAGCCCTTTTCCTGAGTGCAGCTTGGGAAATGGCTGCTGATTACATGGATTTTTCAGGCAGTGGCAAGAGGTTATTTTGTGCCACTGCCTTTCTCAGCCACCCCACAAGGTGACAGATGCCGATGTGGAAATGACCAGGAAGAAATTACTAGAGATTTCCTTCAAGTCCCTTGAAATGATGGCACCCAGGAGCAGCACCAGATTCACCCTAGGCTGGCACCCAGCTTGAGCCTGGGTTTGAGGGATATGCCTTGGGCAGAGGTCTGCAAAGAGCAGCTGGAAAAATAAATCACTGGCAGAAGTCTGGTGCTGGGTGGCATCTTCCCAGGCTCTCCTCTGGTCCAAGGAGCTGAAATAAACACGGGCAGGAGACCTTTCTCCTTTTTAATGCCTTTATTAAAAGTGATCAGCTCTGGTGGGGAGAACT
>JAXCLO010000208.1:67032071-67042961 GCA_035583995.1 Arremon aurantiirostris | reverse complement strand
TGCAACAGGTGCATCTGTGATTGGTCTCATGTGGTTGTTTCTAATTAATGACCAATCACAGTCAGCTGGCTTGGACTGACTGTCTGAGACACAAAGCCTTTGTTATTGACTCCTTCTTTTTCTATTCTTAGCCAGCCTTCTGATGAAATCCTTTCCTCTATTCTTTAATATACTTTTAATATAATATATGTCATAAAATAATAAATCAAGTCTTCTGAAACATGGAGTCAGATCAGATCCTCGTCTCTTCCCTCATCCTCAGACCCCTGTGAACACCGTCACACCACACCACACCTGGCACAGGCCAGGTGACATTGGCCTTTTCTGATCACCTGGGCACAGCTGGCACAGGCCAGGTGACATTGGCCTTTATTGGCCACCTGGGCACAGCTGGCACAGGCCAGGTGACATTGGCCTTTTCTGATCACCTGGGCACAGCTGGCTCATGCTCAGCCACTGTCACCAGCACCCCCAGGTCCTTTTCTCCAGGCAGTTTCCAAGCACTCAGCCCATGGTCTGGAGCTCTGCAGGGGCCTGCAGCAGATTTTCCACCTTCTCCTCTGCTTTTTGACTGACAGGCTGAAAATGCCAATCTTTTAAACATTAGTGCAACATCAAGCACACTTAAGGTTAAGTATTTAACTTACATTTAAGAGAAATCTTTCTAAGTACATTTTTCTCCATTAGCTTGTGCTAACAACTCCAATACGTCTATTTTTAGTAAGATTTTGATATAGAGGCTGTTTAGCCTCCATATAAAAATTTCCATGTGCCTCCTCTATGTGCTCTCATTTGTGGGGAATGAAGCTGCGGAACCTGAATGTGTTGTCATGTACTTTTCCCCTCAGAAAAACACAGGGAATTGGGATTTTTCAGCCTGGAGAAGAGAAAGCTTCAGGGAGATTTAACTGGCCAGCTGGGGAAGATGGAGAGGGGATTTTTGAAAAACTTGAAGTAACAGGACAAGGAGGAATGGCTTCAAAATGAAAGAGTACAGCCCTTTAACAAATGATGGATGTGGAATTTAATTAATTCATTAAAAACTGTGTTCCAGAACATTAGCAAAATACCCTGGTATTTAGAAGTGTTGATTAGGCAGTTAACAGGGACACATGTTTTCTGTGAATTTGGAATTTAAATCTCAGCATGGTGTGTGATAGCCTCTAAAGATTAAACCATCTCGAATGAGATTTCCATGTAAAATGAAATTCTCATGAGTACTTTCATGTAAATATCTACTTATGAAATACTTGCCTGTGCTCCCACTGGAGTCAAAGTACATGGAGTCAAGGGATTCTAAGGATCTGGGGACTTAAATCTGTATGACTGCAATGGGGGCTTAGGTGTCCAACTCATATGTGGGCAGCTACAGAGAGACACCTGAAAGGAGGGTGTAACCAGGTGGGGGTTGGTCTCTTCTCCCAGGTAAGAATCAATAGAACAAGAGAAAATTATCTCAAGTTGTGCCAGAGGAGGTTTGGACTGGATAACAGGGAAAAACTTCTGCACAGAAAGGGTGATCGGGCACTGCAACAGGCTGCCCAGGGCAGTGGTGGAATCACCATCCCTGGAAATATTAAAAAATAAAATAAATGTGTAGATGGGCTTGGGGACGTGGTTTAGTGGTGGCCTTGGTGAAATGATTTGACTCAGTGACCTCAGAGGGCTTTTCCAACCTAAATGATTCTGTGATTCTAAATGTGTCTTGGTCCAAACTGAACCCAAACCACGATGAGCTTCCTGACCAACACTAGAGGAAAAGCAACCAGTAAGGCCAGCTTGAACTCAAGACTTTCTAAAACATTCTCTTTCATTTCCACAAATATTTGTAGAATTGGAATATTTTTCCAATGAGCTCTGTAGTCTCTACACCAACATTCATCATTTCTAATCACAGCTGTGTAGAAATGTAGGACTTTTTGCATATGCAGCTATTTTTACATGCTTCTGTCTGTGCCATCCTATTGATCTACTGATCCTCAAGACCCAAATTTGTTCTTGCAAGAGAAACAGGCTTTTTTGAAATAGGTTTTGAACAATCTTCTTTCAAGAAAAACATTCTGGCTGCTTAGCAGAGGCTATAACATAGCTCTAGTCTGACAGTGTATTTCTATTCATGTTAAAGGTATTTCTCATGACAATGAACATTCACTAAACATAGGAATTTTCATATTTTCTTCCCTCAGAGAAGAAAAGTTCTTTGATGTACTCTATTTGGATTCCACAGGCTGAGACAAGAATGTGGATGTGCTGTGATCACTGCAAAAGTCAATGTCAAGGTTGAAATAGTTTACTTATATTTTAAAGCTCTGACTAAGGAAAAAAAAACCCAAACAACTCAGAGAACAGGATTTGATACCATCCATATCTCAAATGTTGAACTGTCTTGGACTGACAACTGGTAGCGACAGAATGGGGATTACTAGATTCTTATTTTGACACTTCCACTAGATTCCACACATTTTCTACTAGAATGTATTTTCATAAAAAGATATTTATAAGTCTGAAAGAATCCATATTCTTAAAATTTTAACCTTGTATAAAGAGCTTAACTATTTGGGGCAGGAGGAGACTTATTAAGAAGAAAAGTGGATTTTCTTTGTTTTGAATCTCCATTATAGACGAATTCAAAATCTGAATTCATCCACACAGTATTAACAGTGATTTGTTCCAGCTCAGGATGGTAATTTTGTTGCTTTATTCTTTTTTTTTTCCAAAGAGAAATGAAAGCAATCTATCTCTTAAAACATGACTTTAAGAAACTTAATACAGCGTAAATGCCATGCAAATATTGTTTTTCAACCACCCACTATAAAAACTTAGATACATGTGTTTAAATTGCTAACCTGGTCACCTAAAAGGAACACAACGTAAGAGATAAGGTTTACAATTTTAGAAGATGCACAGAGTCAATTAAGACTTCCATTGAGTATAATTGTTTGATTAGTTTGTTCCTAGGGACCATTACCACTGCCATTTTATTTGAATTTTAGGTGTAGTCTGTCTGAGCATTTAATTTAGTTTCTTTGCAGCATTTTCACTCTCTTAATCTAGAATTTAAGCTGTTGCATATGAAAGCATATTGTGCATGTATAGAAAACCCACCCACCACAACAGGAGGTATTTTTGCATTGAGAGATTTTCTTGCAACTAATGATTTGAAAGTTATTTTTTCCTGCTGAAAACAAACCAAACCACAAACTCAAAAAACTACAAACCAACAAACAATTAAAAAACCCAACCAAACAACAACAACAAAAAACAAAACAAAACAAATTAAACCCCAAAACCCCCAAAACAGCAACAGAAAAAGCTGCAACTAAATTTCCAAGAGGTGAAAATTTATTTAGAAATGATTCTAAAAACTTTCTGGTGACAATCAGGTTTTTCAGTAGTAGCTGCCCTGAACACTGAATAGTCACAGAGCAAATCAGCAGCACTGCCTATCAATAACATGGACTGAATATTCAGGCACAACCGTTTAATATTCAAGTGATTTCACTTGCATCTGTTTGCCTATAGATACTCATTTGCATATGCACAGGAGCCCTTTACAAAAGGATGGATGTGGAATTCAATTAATTCATTAAAAACTGTGTTCCAGAACATTAGCAAAATACCCTGATATTTAGAGGTGTTGATTAGCCAGTTAACAGGGATGCACATTTCCTGTGAATTTGGAATGAGGAGTTTAAACCTCAGTATGGTGTGTGATATCCTTTAAAGATTAAACCATCTCAAATGAGATTTTCATGTTAATATCCACATGTGAATTACTTGCCTATGCTCCCACTGGAGTGAAAGGAGATGGAATCAAGGGATTCTAAGGATCTGGTGACTTAACTCTGGTTGACTGCAATAGGTGATAGAACAACAAAATTATTTATTCTGCCTCTAACTAATTCTGGATGAGGAACACATATTCTTTCACAGCCCAACCTGTTGACTGTGGAAACTACTTCTCTTTTGCATTACAACACATCCAAATTGTGTTACAGCACTGACCAGGAGCTTAAATTTTCAACTGTAGGACAAGATTCTGTGGTGGATTTGATTCCACTGTACCATTTGCAATAAAAACCTAATTACAACCAGTGAAATTTAACATACTAAAAATTATCCAAGAATCCAAATGAAAATTATGGACATGAATGCACATGAATATACATTAATGTACATATAATCCTTAAAATCAAATAAACAGCTGATCCTGATGGTATTTCAGGGTGTTCTTCCCATTTGTGCTTTATTTATGCAATGCAAACCCAGTCTGGATGTGAACAGGAAGGTTAATTACATCCTGCACAAGCCTATTTCTCACTAAAAGGGGTTAAGAGTACATCATGCAAATGAGTCTTCAGGTCAGACTATGAGAATCTGGACTTCATATTCAAATTGCCCATGAAGTGATCATCTCTGTACCTTCTGTGTACCCAGTGCCTCACTCACCAAACTCACAGGTAATACTGAACCTCTGCATAAGCAACAGAATTTATATTGATGCACTGAAAAGAAAGTCTGTTTCTTCATGTAGGTTCGATTTGCTCAGTTTTTAAATCTGCAAGGCCATATTATCATTTATTAGAATTAGCAGGGAAATAACATGAAAACCTACAAATATACTGGATGTTAGAGAAGTTCAAGGAACAAGCCCTTGACTGACAGAGTTAATTGTAATTCTTGTTGCTTAGCACTGAAATTTTTAAACCATATCTCTATGAAGGCAATTATGTGAAGAATTAGTTAATCCCCCAGACATCAGCTTTACCTGCTTTATTTTAAGTACCAAAGCCACTGAACAACACAGCCTGCAAGGAGATGGAAACACTAGGCAGACAGGTAAACACATGCATATGAGCAAACACTATTTTGGGGTTGTTCCCAAAACAAGCTGTACAATTCCTAAAATAGAGACAGGCAAAAGTCTGAAATCTATGCAGTCTGCCAGAGGAAGATGAGCTGATCTTCTAAGATACCACTTATAAAGTATTAGCAGCACATCACAACCAGCAAATAACTGAAACATTATCTGCAAAACTGAAGGAAATGTGTCCTGTTGTAAGATTTGTCCTACAGCCATGAGCTTTCAGGTGAAACTTGAAACACTCAGCCCATGAAGGCTCAGGGATTGAGGCACTCAGATGAAAGTGGGGCTGCAATATCTGAGAAAACACAGGCTGATGTCAGAGGACCCTCTGGACTTTCCTGGATAGGAAGCAGCAGGCAGTAAGGATGGAAGATGAAATTTTTAGGTGCAAGCACACCTCTTTGGCATGTGAGAGGCTGCAGAGTAAACTATCCTGTGTTGGAAAGGTGGAATCAGACCTCAGGATAAGTTACAATCTCCACACTCTTATTCTCGAGAATGCTGTCAAAACACAAAGGCAGGCAGAGATCCAGAGTCTCAAAGCAGTGATGAGATGGTGCTGTAGTGAAGAGAGACTTAAATTTACTATGAATTGGGGAAATTTCTGAGATTTTAAGAACTTGTACTGAAAAGATACTTGTTCTTGTTCTAAATGTACCCACTGAAAGTCATAGAAAAATATTTGAGCTAGGAGCAGGGCAAAGCCAAAAGGCACACAAGGTGTCCCCCAGGAAACAGTGCTGCTGCTGATTTTGTTCAGCTAAACAAACTCCACTTAAAAACAATGAACAGAAAAATAAATATTTACATCCAAAAGCTTGTAATCTTGTTCTGGTAATCAAAAGTCAGAAGGAAGGTTGGGAGCAAAAAAAAGACCTCATAAATCTGAGTGAACCATGAAAAAAAAGTGGTCCAAGTGCTTTATGTAGTTATGAATAATGTATCTATAGAAAAACAACATAAACCATGTATATGTGATGCCAAACATTGAAGTGAATTTTTCTAAACCAGACAGTCAAAGAAGCCTATGAAATGTTGTGCCTCATCAAAAACAGCATTAAGAAAAAGGAAGAGGTGTAATTTTTTCAACACTTAAAAAAGCAGAATTTTATTTCATCTCCCTGTTTTGAAATAGTTACCTAGAAGTTGAAAAAGTAAAGTAACCAAGATTCTCCCATGTGCTTTATCTGGCTTGGCTTTCCCTTTGTGACTGGGTAAAGATGGGGATAAAAGCAGCCCCAAATGGGTAGAGAAGAGTGGAAGACACATCCCAATTCCCATAAGTAAAGCACTCTCCCCTTGTTTATTAATTGTTCTGGTACCAGACCCCTCAAGGCTTGGCAATGTAGGAAGAAAGTGCCTGTGTCCATCAACCTGCAGGAGCAGTCTCCTTAAAAGATCAAGGGAATGGGAGACATCATTAGCTTAAGAATGTTTCTTTAATAATACAAAAGGTGCACCAAGAACTTTGGAAACGTTCAAGCAAATGTTTTGTGCCTCATTGGGAATTATGCACTAAATGGATTTGTTCCAGAATTGTTGAAAACTACCACTTCAATTTACTGAAATAAAAAATTACAGGCTGTTTAGTTTTTTCTTAAATCTAAATGATAAATGAATGGATACAGCTATAATGCAGTGTGAAGTCTTAGCTTAGAACTTCTTAGGCTGGATTACAGATCACACTTAAAAGTCTAGTTAGTGTCACAGTTTGCCTGGCACTGACACTGAGTCTGATATTGACAGCTAAAAATATACAACATGCAATATACAACAGAGAGAAATTCTCTGCTGGTATATGTTTGAAAGACAAACTAGGAAATGCTTTCCAGCTTGAGTTATGGAATTTAAGCATTGTTTCTGCAGCTTATCTTAGCTTTAAAAAACCTTTTTTAAATACATAAATATTTTAAGAGCAGCAGGACAAAATATCTATCCCAAAAGATGAACTCTAGAATCCTTGTTACGTTATGAATTGTAAAGTGTCTGAAAATTAAGTAATGGTTTAAAAGCGGAACAAAGAACTTTGAGCAAGATGAAATGCAGTTTAAATTCAAAGTCTGGCATTTAAAGGAGGTTTCTTTAATATGTTCAGAGAAAGGCTGCAGTGAAAAGCAGAGATGACCAACCCAGGTTCTGACAAGTAGCTCCCTCCCAAATAACAATGTGGGTGTCATGTGGTGATCAGCCTCTACTAAACCATCCTGGACTTCAGAAATGTTCTGTAAATGAAACTAAACTGTGCTGTTGTAACTAAACTGATAAATTTAACCTACTCAGTCAGCACTGAGTTATTTCAGCCCTCTGTGGCCATCAGTTCTGTGGGTTTTGCCTCCTGCTCACATTTTGTTGCCTGTAGTTATCAGCCCTTGCTGCCCTACCCAGCCAGAAGCTGGAGAGTGTCTGTCCTTCTCCCCAAAACAGCATGCAATAAACTACAAAAAAGCATGCAATAAACTACAATTTATAATTAGAGGAACATCTACTACAGAAGTGGATGGCAGCAGGAATTGTACTCAATTCAACATGGTGATCCATTGTAGTAACTCCATTTACCAGTCCATTACAACTGGGAGTTCCTTCTCACCCATCCTTCTCCCCACTCATGATCCTGGCAGGTATTGGTACACACTGAACCCTTTACAAGATGTTTTATGTCGCTGATTTAGCAGAAACTATATCCAGGAATAAAAAGGTGGGTGGTTTTCTCTCATGTTAGAGATTTCATGGAATGATCCAGCAATCACTGAAGATGCAGCAAGGCAGGAGATAGGGTTGGGAGGTCAGCAGCAACTCATATGCCTGAAAAACAGAACTAAGGAAGATCACGGGAATGGGAGACATCCCCTTCTGGTGGAAACACTGTCAGAAAGACAAAACTACCCATGAAATTGTATCTCAGAACTCTAACTTATATAAACCACAGTGACCTAAGATTTGCTGCAGCTCCATTTCAGACGCTCCTGAGTCAGACACATTCCCAAATTCCAGCTGCTGAGGTTGGGAGCTGCCAACCTGGGAACGCAGGGAAGGAGTACATCAGAGCCCACAGGTGTTTGCTCAGTGCTGCCTTTGGGTGTCCTGTCACACAATTAGCACTCACAACCCTGCAGGAAACAGGCAGCACTATATTAAAGGGCTGGAACTATATCTAGACACAGTGGGTAACATCAGAGGAATCTGAGTTGCTGCAATTTGCACTTCCTCCAGGCCCCAATAAAACACAAATTACACCAAGTTGTGCTCCCTGAGGCTACTCATGAAATATTTTCTGTATGTGCCTCCATCAATCTGCCAATGCTATTTTCAATGCACAGCTCTGTTTCCTCTCAGATGGGCTGGAAGACTGAAATTTTTGAGGTTGCATAAAGATAGAAGAGATTTGTTAAAGCAGGACAATCCTCTAAACCACAACCAAAACCTTAAATCCAACACAGAATATTAATCCAAGGGCCTGGATTATTGTCTCATAGTTAGTGGGAATAGTTTGTCAAATGGGGTGGGCTGATTTTGGCTAGGATAAAGTTAATATTCTTCACGAGTAGCTCATATTCTGACTATAAAACAATTTGCTAAATAGCTTTGATACTTTTAGGGCCCTCCCTGGAAACTGATTCCTGTTTTTCATCAGCAATGATCAGCAGCTCAAATCAAGGAATTTGAGACCTGATTTGCCTCTAATGGATTTTGGCAGGGACTCTCAAAACAGTGCAAACCCCATTACAGTCAGATCCTAAAAATGCTCTCTTTCTTGTTTTACTGGGAAAATTACCACTCTTTTCTTGTTTACCATACTTTCTGTCAACTCTGTGTAATCCTCTAGAAAATCTACTCCAGGAGAGTTAAACCACAGCAAAATCCTGGCTGCTCAAGCAGTTGGAGTTTAGGGGTTAAGCACTGAAAGCTGCTGGAGAGGTGACCATGTTGAAAGGTGAATTCTCATGTCACAGATAGAGGTGACCAAGAAAATAAACCAAAAAAACACTGTCAGAGGGGATTGGTGTGCACTTTGCAGCCACTGACATTTCACAAGGTGGGCTCAGTTAGTGGAAGGAAATGATTTTGTCCATTTAACTCCTGGTGCTGAAAGGAGGAGGGCAGGGCAATCTTGGGAACAGTGACTATGAGAGATTCCCACACTGATCCAGAGCACAAGGAGTGTGACAGGCCCTGCCATCTGAGATGTGACTTCATTGGCAAAGCCTGCAGGTTATGTCAAGTTAGCCCCACACCTTTCACAGGTGAGCTAAGTTATTTTTCAGTCCTTTCTTCCCCTGCTCTTCAGCCCATGAGTTTATAAGCATCTGTTTAAGCAAACCCCCATGTTTTAGCTTTTTCAAAGACTTTCACATATATGCCAGAGACAGTTGATATCTTCTATCTGCTGTAATATTTATACTTTTTAAAAGTCTTTTTATGCTACAGGCAAACCAGGTTCAGACATGTTCTCTGCTGCAAGGCCAGCTGCTCTTTGGTTTCCTTCTTGTAATTTATCTCATCAAATTTCTCAGGAAAGCCATGAATACTGTCTGAATAGCAATGCTTCCCACCACTTTTGTACAGGTGTTTCTAATGCAGGAAGCTCTATCTATACTTATATCCTGGAGTCTTTCAACTATAACTGGAGTGAATAGATTAAAAGACACCAAGACTGGTGTATTGGCTGTGGCCTCTGTTTCTGAGCCACAGCACCAATTATATCAAATAAAAATGCAAGGAATATCCACTGAAGAGAAATACTAGTAATCAGTTCAGAAAAAAACAAATCTATGAATTTGAATTCATTAAAATTTTCTTTTTTGGATTAATTTGATTTTATAATATTTCTATTCATTAATTGAGGTTCTTTATGCTCATGTTTTGGATTGATTTGGGAACAAGCAGAAATGCCTTCAAAATATCAGCTTAGAAATAGCTACAAGCAAAATAGGTGCAGCACTAATAATAACACAAATCGCCAAAATATTTTTTTATAAAAATAGAACAATGAATTTCTATTGTATTCACTGTTTCTCTGCAATAATTTTTTAACCCTTTTATGATTCTACTGTCTCTAGAAGTCTGACAAAATGTGATTATTTTCTGTTATCTCCCATAGAATGGAAAGGAAGAACAGATATTATTAATAAATGGACTTTTAAAAGCAGAAAAACAAAACGATGGAAAAATAAGACTTCAAATCTGAAAACTTCTATTTAAAGGTCTTGTGAAAGGCTTTCTTTTCACCAATGATATCTAAACCTATTTAAAGCCAAAATAACAATATTTTTTTTTTAAATTTGGGCAATAAAAGAAGACCAAAACAGACCATTTACTTCTAATCTGTTTTTAGGACCTATAGTGAAGGTAATATTTGATCTATAAAACATCTTTTTCTTGTTTGCTTTAAACCCCAGCATTGACACAGTAATAAAGTCGAAAAACTAAGTGATAAATCTTACAGCAGCCACTCGTTTTTCCCAAATTTTCTTCCACTGGTATTACCTGCTAAATGCTTGAAAGCAGAAGATTTACAGTTTTCTCATATCTTGTAACTTTCTCTGAAGCCCAGTTAAATACGAAGCCAGCCTGGGATGTTCTCCAGCCCTGTAAGATGCATTGCCTCCTGCAGCTGTTTATCTGCATCCAGTCCCTTGACAGGACACCCAGACAGACACTTCAGATGGGACACCTGTCCTGGGGTGACTTCATGATGCTCAATTTTATCCCCATTCATTTGTTTAGCCCAGAAATAAGTTTTGCACCTTTAAAACTAGATCTGAGAGCAAAGCAGGGGAGAAGGAAAAGTGATGGAACTTTTCATGTCTGTATTCAAAACATAGAGATGTGAGAAACACAGCTCACTATTTTAATTTTTATAATTGATGTTTAAAAAGGAATAAAAGGGACAATATCCAGTGTTGGGATTCTTTGGCAATCTGACAAAACACCATTGCGGCATTCACGTTTTCTGGAAAAATCCCTTTGCCCAGGATTTTTCTCCTGGGAAGCTGAGAAGCCTCAGAGAAAAAGGAAAACAATAA
>JAXCLO010000208.1:67004753-67022211 GCA_035583995.1 Arremon aurantiirostris | reverse complement strand
AATCGCAAGATTCCGTTTCCCTTCCCGAAAGGAAATGAAATTTCCTTTCGGGAAGGGAAACGGAATCTTGCGACCCCAAAAAGAAAGCCAAACAAACACTCTGGAAAGGAGATAGGAGCAAATGAAATGCAATTGAAAAAAACCCAGAAAATCGGCAGATTTAGTGTCCTCAAAAAATGGTCTGTGAGCAAGTGAGTTGCAGTGCAAAGGACCAAAATATGCCCAAACAAAGCTCACAGAAGTTGCAAAAGCAGGGGAAAAAGTCGAGGAGAAAGACACAACTTGGAGGGGAAGATATGAGGGACATGGCAGGGATACTTGAAAGGAAAAAAAAAATTTCCAAAAGTCAAGCCCATAAAAAGGCAGGCCATATGCCATCAAGTGCAGGGACATGCACCAAAGCTTGCTCAAATTGGTCCCCGCTGAAGGCCAAAACAGAAAAGAAGGACTTACAAACGCTCTGGAATGGAGATACCATCAAGGGAACTGCAATTGGAGGAGAAAAAAAAAAAATTTTGGAAATCTTGTGACTACAAGGAAATGGACCGGGATTCTATCCAGCGCAGTGCAAAGGACCAAAGCAGGCCAAAACTAAGTTCGCAGATGCTGCAAAAGCAGGAAAAAATGTCAAGGAGGAAGACTCAGCTTGGAGGGGAAGATATGAGGGACATGCTGTCCCTGGCATGTGGCGTGTGGGAATGGAAAAGCTTGGGGCTGCTGATGGGGTGAGTCAGGGCAACACCTGATCCCCAATCCAGGTACAAGAAAGCAGTTTGCAGTCATAAATGGCACAGACGTGCTGAATGACAGACTCTGGGAGTGGCCAGGGCTGGTTGATGCGACCGCAAGTGTATACAAGGCGGAGCACCCATCTTGAAGATGAGCCGGCCATGTGGTGTGTATGAGGGACAGTTCCCAGTGCAGTAGGTTTTTCCTTATGTAGTCCTTTTGTTGTATTTTTTTAAGGTTTAATAAACCTTTTTAAATTTTCATAGTGAGCAGTTATCTCTCACATGCCTTTGGCCCATCTCCCACTGCTCCTGAATGAGGGAGTTGCCAAATAGACCTACAACTGGGGTCCTCAACCTGCCTTTCTGAGACTTCCAGGATACTTTATCAGAACCCTGCCCTGCTGCTCAGGTGTACCTGGGCTGGGAAAGACTGCCTGGACTGTGGTCACTCTTCATTTGCCCTCTCCCACACCCCTGTAGTGCTGTGCCTGACCCATATGGCACTATTTGAGTAGATGGATTGTCCCAGATCTCATTTAAGCCCATTTGCATGTGAGGTGTGAAAAACAGGATT
Organism: Arremon aurantiirostris; assembly: GCA_035583995.1. Lineage (NCBI taxonomy): Eukaryota > Metazoa > Chordata > Aves > Passeriformes > Passerellidae > Arremon > Arremon aurantiirostris. The sequence goes on along the minus strand of JAXCLO010000208.1, from coordinate 67,020,906 downwards.
GTTCTATGGTCTCCTTCCTGCTATTTTTGCTGAGCTCCTCAGGCCTCAGTACATTTAATGGTGACTAAGTACTGCACTTCTAATCTTACCCATTGTGCTAAGATCTTCTTTTTCCACACAAACTCCTCTAAAAATGTCCTTGACCAGCACAAGTAACTTCTTCATCAATATCTATGGGTATTGATGACAGCTGAGTTTTGTTCAGACCCAGCCAGATTTCTCTGCCAGCCCCCAGCTCTGCTGACCCGAGCAGAGTGCAAAAAATGCAAATGCACTGCAGAAGCCACATTTGCATTCTTGTTCTGTTGGATGCTCTTGTCCACAGGACACTGGGAGGAAGGAGGGGAAGCTGGTGTCTTGTAGGCAGAGCAATAGGAGGTCTGAATACATTTACACACACAGCATTCATAAGTTAAATCTCAAGCAGACATTGCCAGACCATCAGGGATTAATGCCATGTAATGGAGGGCAGAGGGAAGTACTTGCTGCATGGAAGAGTGAAGGTTGCTGCTAACAGCAAATCCAGTGATGAAGAGAAATAAATGGGGAAAGACTTGCATGCAGACAGACACGTTATAGCAAAACATTATTTTATTAGGGAAGTAATGATGCTGCATACCTCACACCTTTCAAGGATGATCATTACTAAGACTATGTCCTGGCAGTCTGAAATGAGGGAGGGCTAATAGGAGACAGGAGCAGGAACACGGGTCATGGCTATGATTAAATTTGATCAGGCAACATGCTCAGGAGCATAGCTCATGAAATATTTTTCTCTTCACAGAGGACAGTCAGATGTGTAGGTAGCTTTGTAGAGTGCCCTGCAACATCAGAATGAGCAGCACCACAATGCTGTGCACTGATGCTGATTTGTGAATTGTGTCACTGTAGAGGGCTGATGTTTGCACATAATTAGATAGTTGCTGGTTATTTAAATGGGAGATTAAGGAGTGTCTCTTGTGTAAAAAAGACTGGTTAAAGACAGAATTTTCCCTAGAAAAGATGGAAACTTTTTGGAATAGTAGCCAGGGATTGCTGTTTCAATGTGCAGTACAAAGTCACATGAGAGCTGTTACACATAGCACGCTCAGTACATCTCCTTCACATGGTACAGAAGAATTTTATGAGATGCAAATCACTTCCAAGCAGATTTGAATTTAGCAAGTACAAGTCTTCTGGCACACAAGTCTTTAATATTTTTTTTCTCTTCTCATCCAAGGCCTTCCAGTGAAACATTAGTTAAGAAAAAGGATTGGTTCCTGGTAGAACTAGTTTGACTGAAACTTCACTTCTCTTCTTTGGTATACCCAGCTAAATGTCCAGATTGCATCTGCAAATTTCTGCCATCTAAAAGTTAGTAAGGACTAAAGATGCTTTGCCTAGTGCAGGAACTTGGCCAAAAATGGATTCCTAAAAGGAATCACTGCAAGGAATTATACCAGTGTGTTGTCACGTGCCAACTGCTTCTAGCCCAGAGACTTTCCAAGTCAGAATTGGTTTCTACACATCTAATCCACCTGTCTAATCTAGTATTGTAACCCAGCTTTGTAACTATGGTAGAGAAAGCCAGACATCTCCCCAGAATGATTCATCCACTCTGTGTGTGTATCCAGGGCAGATTAGATGAACTACTCCTGGATCCACTTTTGATCCTTTCAAATGTTCTCTTACTTGAGGCTGCATTTTGGTGTCACATTGCATCTTGAAGGGCAGCAAATTCATTGAGGATAGCAGGAGAATCAAAGGCAGAAATTAATTTGAAGACATAAGGAGGCACAAAACCCAGAATTAGCAAGCCCACCACAATTTGTCATTTTAATCAATACATACAATTTTAAAACTACACATATTGTTGGGTTAGTTTGGCTCAAGACAGCCACAGGAAATAAATACCTTTCACATTCTTAAGGGCTGAATTGTCAAAGTCACCAAGTGAAGCTTACACTGTGCAGTAGGATCTGAGTTTTCTATCTCAGACAGTGCTCAGAACATCAGCATTTGCCTCCTTCCATCGTCTAAACTGTACCTTTGGTACAGTTAATAATTCTTTAGACATAAAGAACTGGAGAAGTCTGGGACTAAGTCTGGATCCAGCTAAACCTAAGCTCCTCACTAAGAAGGTGTTTAGAATGCAAGAATATCCTTTCTGAACATCATGACTCAATGGCAGGATCTCCCTGACTGCATTGTCTCACCCATTTCAAGGCTGTCCTATTCCTTCTGCTGCAGTGAATAATCCATTAAAAAGGTCAGGACTGACTTTCTTCCTACAACTGCCATGGCTATTACAGTGAGCAGAAACAAGTATTTGAAATGTTTCACTATTGATTAGCCCAAGCTGCTTGTTCAGGCTCTAGAATGAGAGCCCCTATGCAGTGAATAATCCAGGGTACCTTGCAATTACACTTTGCTAAAACACTCTCAATTACACCTTGCTAAAACACTGTCTCTTTTATTATCAAACTTTTTTAAATCACTGTTTTCTATCAATAAGCATGTTGCTGTTTCTCTCTTGGGAGTGAAGGGCGTCACTCCATCCATGACAGCATCCAACAACATTTCTGAATGCTCGTTGTTAAATATTACATTCATATCACAGCTTGATACTAAGGCACAAACAAATTAATTCAGTTAAATATATAACAATTTTTTTTCAAGCAACTAAACCATCCACAGTTTGAAAGACCTATTCTGCATTTTCAGCATGGTGCTAAAACATGCACATTACATTTTTTTTTCCTTACTCTAGGAGGGATTCTGTTCAAAGTCAAAGAATGAGATCAGCTGGTTTAGATGCTCAATGCTCTTAAGAAAAAATCCCAGTGAAGTCCATAAAATGTGAAAATGTTTTAATGCGAGAATAAAGTAATAAACCAAAAGCCCTTCACTGTTCTTTTCCATCATGGCTTTTAAACAGCAAGAATTCTGCAGCTGTAGAAAAACACAGGAAGGGAGGATCATGAGTCTTCCTTCTTTTATCCCAGTGGAAATCAAGAGTAACCCCTCTGACATCTGAGGAATTACAATGATGTAAAACTGGTGTATATGAGGGGGAAAAAAGCCATGCAGAGGAGTATACTTCATTGGTTTCAATAAATTCTCTTCCTTTTTAACACCAGCTGTATAAAAACCTCCAATAAAATTTTATGTGCTAAGTCTGGTGCTGAAATGACCAGACACTTTCCAATAACATAAAACTGCAGTAAGCAATTAGAATATTTCTGCTTAAATACGTTGTTCCAATTTGTTTAGTGTCTCATCCTGGAGTAATTCTCCCACATCATCCACTATCTCCAGTTTTATCAGCATGATTTTCTTCAAGATATAGAGGAATATTATACTGAAACATGTATTTATATCTACATCTTTCTGTGCATTTTCCCAGATGCTATATTTCACCTGAAGTTCTGCTATTGCCTTGTTAGCAATCATATTCAAAACGCTTATATTTTATACTGTTTTATTCCTACCATAAGAATATCAAACCATCTCCAGCACAAATAATGTGAAGCCATGGAGAGTTACAGATTTAAATACTAGAGTGCACATTAATTAGTATTACAGTCTTTTATGAGTTCACTTAATTTTTATCTTACTGTTGCATTTTGAATTTCAGTAGCAGCATATGAAGTTTTTGCTATTACATCCTAGACTTTCAAAGTAATTTGGCCAGGATTTAGATGGCATTGGAAAGTTCTTTAAACATATGTTATTGCTATTAAATCCCCACATTTTCCCCTTCAGTTAATGAATACATACATTTTAGTGAAATTGTGCAAATGTGAAATCTATGGTCACCCATTTCAAGGCTGTCCCTATTCCTTCTGCTACAGTGAATAATCCATTAAAAAGGTCAGGACTGACTTTCTTTCTACAACTGCCATGGCTATTACAGTGAGCAGGAACAAGTATTTGAAATGTTTCACTATTGATTAGCCCAAGCTGCTTGCTCAAGCTCTAGAATGTGAGCCAGGATTTTAAATGCCTGTGGCATGCAAATCTGTAACAGCCACCACCAGGTGATGATCCAGCACAGACACAAAACATATCTGTGATGAACTCTACAGTCAGTCCTTGCATGGTGAAGACATCAGATTTGAGAGTGTGGATGGGGAATAATTTTTCAGTCTGCTGATGAATTTAGCTAAATTAAAAGTTGTTGAACAGCAAAATCACTTAGGTATCAATTTTGGCTGACCAAAATTCTTATATGATATCAAACAAATGGGATTTTTAGTGTTCTCCATCACATCCACACTCTTAAGCAAAGTTTGTTTTCCACCACCTTTTGAAATATAAGTAAATGTTTGTTGGTTTTCCCAGCTTTTTAGAGATGGGGCACCTGAGAGGTATTTTTAAAGAATTTATTCCATTACCAGTCTGGATGAAGGGTGAGACATGGGAGATGTAAAGCTCTGTGCTATTCTATCAGAAGCCAGCCTATTTCCTGGTTACAATATCTGGTAAATGTTTTTCACCCTATTAGCTTTTGCCACACTATGCTGCTAATAGTTCTAACAACAATCACCTATATTTTTACCCCACACGGTCCTGCTACAATGCATCTTTCACAGTTCTAATTCTCTAAAATATCTGGTCTTTTTACAAGGCCATAATTTGAAACTTGTTTCTCGTTCAATCTCCCTCTCAACCATGTCATCTCTATTCCATGGCCTTCCTAAGTGAGCACACCTTACCTCAGCGTTTGCATCCACAGGTGCAAGACTGTGTGAGCTTTCAGTCAGTTTTTAGAATTCCTTACAAATCCATTTCTCATGCATGTTAAATGTAGCCCATCTTTTCAAACTTGAATCAAGGAAAATGTCACATTATCACTGTCCACAGAACTTGGTTGCTTTAGCATGCCTGTTTGGTCTTTCCTATGTGGAGCAACATTTTGGTGCAGGAGGCTGTAAACCTGATTTTGTGATTCCCTCTATCCTCTCTGCAATGCCATGTCCAGGGAAGAACTGGATCACTGCAAAGACTGTGAAACAGAGGATTTTCATGAATTAGAATGAGAATATTTTCAATGCAGGTACAACACTACTTCTACACAAAAGGGGAACCAATTATCCAAACTGGGACAAGAAATGTGTGAGTTCAAATCCCAAACTTGTAAGCTGTGAAGTTGTGGAACCCTTTTCCACTGTTAATTCCTCAAAGCGAAGTCCCTGTCATACAGGGACTTTCCCTGTTCTACCCCGTTTTACAACACATGAAACACCCAGTAAAAATGCACAGCAACATTCACTCAGTCACTGAATTCCATCAGTTGTGCTGAAATCTGTGATTTTCATGTATGTATTTGCATATGTATGCATCTACTCTATGTTTGTAAATATTACATGCATGCAGAGTGTAACTAATAAACATTCTATAGAGGAAAATTGAGGCACAGAGTAGTTAAATTTGCTAGGGAGATTGCAGGCATCTGTATGAAAAGCACGAGCTGAAGGAAGAACTCCTGCACCTTTCCTTGAACCAGTGCTGCCTCTGCCAAATAAAGAACTTGATTTCTAGCAAAAATTCACTCAGTTTAACAGCTTAAATCCCACCTTCCACTCTTTTGTGCCTGTCACTGTTTCAACTCAAAAGTATCTCTCTAAAAGAGTCTCTCTAGAGTCTATGTTTTCCAAAAGAAACAGGAATGTATGAGTCTCTGAAAACACCAATTAATGTCATCCAAACTGTCTTTTCAAACGAAAGACGAAATGCAAATAAAGATTATACCCTATGTGTGGAGTGTATTCAACACACCAATTACAGGAGAGAGCGTGGTTAGAATATCAAAAATGCACACAGTTAATTGTTTATAAAACAGATGCCAGACAAGAAGATATTAATAGTTACAGAAAACTTGATTTTAAACACCCTATAACCTCATATTGCAGAGGTGTACATGGTGCCCCTCCAGATTGAGACTTTTTCCTCCCAGAATGCTCTGTAGTTCTTACTGGCTTTATCTGGTGAATTTTCTCATTCTATATGTGACTCCCATTTTTTGGCCATCCTTTTTTGTTTGGTTCGTTGGTTCCTCATCGCTATTCTAATATTTTCCTCTTTTTTGGGTGAAACCTTACACAATAATTTTTGCTCTTTTAACTTATAATGAAGATGGCTAGCTTTCATTTTCATAATTTTGGGTATTTTCACATACCACATAAACAGTAACTAACTTTAACACTCCTATGTTTTATTTTTTTTAAATATTAGTTATGCAGAAAGGTGAAATACAGGTGAAAATAATTGGTCTGAGCCTGGCCGAGTGATTTCTGTGTCTTTGCATTGTGGCCAGAATAAATCCTGTGTTGCTCAGACTGAATATTTTACAATGACCCTCCTGAGAGCTGCCTCAGGAGGGAAATGGGTGATGAAGAAGTGAATTCTCAGCCCTAAGAAAGATGTTGTGAGGGTTGTACAATCACTCTGGTGCTTTGGCTGATCACAACTACTGGAACAACAATGGAGTCAACCTTTCCATATCAAACCTCCACCCACCTGGGGCTGGGAGGGGCACTGTGCTACACACGGGCATGGATATATTGATGAGTAGCTAAGTACCTCTAATTGAAATGGGAGAAAAACACTCTGCATATAAATATTTCATATAGATATAAAGCTGTGATTTGTATGCCATGTATTTTAGTGACAGTGGCGCTAATGAGGACATCTCTGAACAGAAAAAGAAAGCAGCAAGGCTTGTAGTAATTTTTTTGCAGTAACATCAAATTCTATTCCTTCTGACTTGCAGTCACACGGATTTTGTTAGAAATAATTTTCTCTGGGCAAACTCTTAACCCCATCCTGAAGAGGGTGATTGCTAATTTCTATTTTTCCTTCTGTTCACGCAAAAGTAGAAGTGGTGGGGAGCTCTCTATAAATAACTCCATCAAGGAGGCACTTGGAGTTATGACACTTGTGGAAAAGGAATATTCCATCCCATTTATGCTTTTGTCTAAGTGGCATCTCTTGATGATGTGTAGGAATTAATACTTGAGAGACAGATGGCCTGAGAAGGACTGTTCAACTCCTTCCCAAAAAATGAGAACCACAGTTCTAATTCTTGCTGCTTTCAAATGTGTATTTATATATTGCAGCAAACATCAAAGGTCATGTTCACATGTGCACTGCCATCGAGAGCATTTCCACAGTGCAGCTGGTTAATCTGATGACATCAGCTAGTCATTCTCTATTTTAATTCTGATTTCTCAAACACTACATAAATGTAAAGTAAAGCAATCAAAATAAACTGCTACTCTTGGGAACCACCAAAAAACCAATACTTTACACTAGAGAAGTTTTTACAAAACGAGTTATAATCCTTCAGTTATCACATACATGGCAAGAAATTAAAATATTCACAAGTACCTATGTTTTAGACATACAAGCTGCATGTACTGCAACATTTTCCAACCATAAATGATATAGCACACATCAAGCAAAAATGTTTAAATGCAGATGAGTGAAAAGGATGGACTCAAGTTTAAAAACATGAAAAGACTAAAGAATATGAAAATAAATTGGTCAACCAAGCAGCCCCTTTGCAAAGGTAATGGATCTTAGTTAAACAGAAGGCAGGAGCTGTGTGAAGAAGCTATTACTGATCAAAGAAATTACCCTGAATTTATGAGGAAGCAGCAAGAGCATGAATTGATGCAAGGCACTTACACAAAATCACATTCTGAGGGAAACCGAAAGATTTCATGGACGATTAATGCCTGTGCAGCACAAGAGGTGAAAGCATAACTTCATTTAATGCAAACATGATTATGGTCCTGATTCTGCATGAAAGTCAACTTCATTCTCATCTGTTATGGGACACTTGGAGTATTTCAAATTCAACATTTTAAAGTAGGATGCTGAACTGTGGAAAGGTGTCATTAGGTGTGAGGAGTACTTACAAGGATATGTGATGAGATAAATATTAAAATACATTTAAAATACATATCAGAATTAAGTTTTTGACACTTTGTTACAAAGGGAAGCTCTGTGGAGAATGATGAAGAATCAGAACATGAAGTTGAGTTATGCAAAAAACCAAAACAAAAAAAACAACACCCACCAACCAGAGACCAGAATGTTTTATTTACCAATTTATAACCACATAATTCCATATGAATGTTTTTGGAATGGGTATACAAATACTGTCAGTAGTTCTTGTGCCTCCAGGGATATAGAGGCCATAAGAAACAGTTTTAAAATTTACTTTGATTACTTATGTGTTACCAACACTTGTGCTTCACCCTTGTGCCACTTTTGAACTCAGTGAGGAAACATTGTGTGTGTCTAAAACGTGAACTCAATGAAAACTGGTGTCCTGGTTTATTATATATGTGTTTTTTATGGTTTTTATATCCAGGTATCCTAGATATAAATACTATCAGGATATAGAGAATCTGCCTTTACCTTGGTAACTTGTCCAGGGATTAAACATTTTCACTTTAAATTTGAATATAGTTCCATTTAAATTATCATTTAACTAAAATATACTAGAGAAAATAGTTTTTTAAATAATAAAGGTGATTAATATACCAAAACTTTAACAAGCAAAGCCAATTTACCAGGAGAACTACATTTTTCACAGTAGGAACTATCATTAGCAAGATTTCTATTGAAAAATTAATCTTGATTTCAAATGTAGTCCAAGGTATTCCCATCTACTTCTGCTCTATTGGTGTTCACTTGTTACTTGAGGACTCCAATGGATCTGTAGAACCATTAAGATTTCTGGAAAAATAACTAGACTGGTATTGTGTACACTACTGTTGCATATAAAATGGGAGAGGAGCTGGAATGGGTTAGAAGTGCCTTCTAAATACCAGCCAAGAGGTTTGGGGCAGGGAAGTGAAAAAGCACATTAATTCCTCCATCCAACACACTCTAAGCAGGACAGGTTTGGACCTGTGATATAAATCAGAAGCACCACTTGGATCAGAAAGATTTTCTGGCAAAAATCTTGCCTTACACTCCCAGCAGAATGTCCCATATCATGCAAGAGGGAAGTTTCCAAAGGAACCCTCCTGCATGCAGAACACACTCTATTGTCAGGTATCAAAGGATACATTTCTGACAGAGAAATACCCCAGCTTCCCAATGCTCAAACAGACAATTTCACCAAGTGCATGGCTGCAACAGGCAAAATAGACCTGACATCTGTCAGCCACATTAACATCTCACTGGATCTGGCACTAAATCCCTTTGCTTAATCTGGTAGAAGTTGCAAATACAGAGATTCCAGAGCAGTTCAGCACATCCATGTTGTCCCTGCCCTCTGGTCTTGGGTTAGCACAGGACTGGGGATTTGAATGTCTCTGCTCCCTTGTACAGAGTAAGCTTCCTCAGTGTAGCTGTGATAATCTTTCAGGAAGGAGCTAGTTTTAGGAATTAAAAACAAAAACAAGCCCATCCTTGGCTAAATTCCACAGCCTGTGAGTAGAAAAAGATCTTCGACAACTGAGTTAAAGCTTCTTCTAAGATAAAGGCAAATGTGCAGGCTTCACCAGACAGACCTTACACAGCCTAGGGCCAGCCTCAGTTAAACCACACCTACTGTAACTACTGACAGACAAAACCCAACAGAGGAGGACACTTATTTTTGTCTCTGCATGTCCATACTGCTTGATATCTCATCTCTGTGAACAGCCCACAGGAGGTGAAGCCAACAAAAATGGGGACTGTTTGTCTGTGATGCATCACCTGCATGAGAGCAAAGCGATTACGTCAAACATTTTGGCCAGGAATGTTTTCACTGACTGGGAAGGCAGCTGCTGTGCTGTCCCTGTGACCCAAAAGTCCCAACAGAAACACTGATGACTCAAGAAACTGAGGGCAAAAAGGGCTCTGAGAATGCAAACTTAGAGAAATTAACAGATTAACCCCTGAGGGATACCAGGGGTATTCTTATTACTGTTTCTGTTCATGTGAACATAGGACATAGATTCAAACCCAATTGTTGTCAATTTATTGCAAAACTCCATACCTTCTTGGTGATTTCTCATGAGTGTCTCCTCACAGCACAGACTCCTCCTTCTTCACAGCACAACCAACAAATTCCCACTCCCTTCTCACCCAGCTAACCCACTCTTTTATAGCACTCATCCTTATTGGACACAGCTGTGGCCTATTAGGGGCAGGCCTGTTCCTAATCTTTGGTAATTAGTGCAGCTGCAACTCTTCAAGAGTGAGATTACCTCCTGCAATACCTTTATTTTTACATTCTATCCCCCCCACACCCAAGAGTTCTAATAAAAAACAAAGGGGAAGAAACAACAACACAAAAAAATACAAAAAAAAAAAAAAGGCAAACAAACAAAAAAAAACAACCAAAAGAAACGAAACTCCAAGCCCCAAAAGAAACAAACAAAAGTCTCCACCAAAACCAAACCAAAACAACCAACCAACCAACCAACCAAAAACCCAGGAAAAAAAAAAAGGAGATATTTGTAAAATTGTAACGTGTTTGGAGATATTGCACATCTCATCAGATATCCAAGGATTTTCTCATGGCAGAGGATTCTGGAAGACGCATAGAGGGACGGTTGGGGCAGGCAGTTTACAGGAGTTCTCAGAGTATTATTAATCTCTCCATTAATATGATTGTGTGAATAACATTTTTTATGCTGAAGGAGATGATTGGGGAGGATCTCTAATGGACAGCTGAAAGAACAGGAGGAACAGATTTACTCTGACACAAATTCAACTTGCCTCCTGCAGGAGCACTAGAAAGTGAGGGTGTGTCAGCCCTGACCTAGATCAGATCTTCTTTTTCCAGTTCCCACCTGAGAAGGAGCAAGGTTAGCTCAAAATCCTGCAGCACTTCCACTTTAGCTAATTTTTGACAGGGAATGTTTGGAGATGCTTTCTTTCAGGCTGCATTTGTAGCAGCTAAATCAACAATTTCCAGAGTTCCCTCACTCTGATCACAGTGTCTGATGAGGAGGACATCCAGAAATCCCAGAAAACGTAAAAAATCCATTAATTCTGCCTTGGACAAAATTGTGGGAAGAAAAAAAGAATCCTTCTGCAGAAATTTTGAATAAGAGTGAAAGTGAAATGGCACCAGGGTATAAAGTTTTAATAGGACCCTTAGGATGCAATAAATCATGTAAAGACAGTGAGATAATTTTTCATATTATTTCCTTACTCCAGAGTTTCCCTTTTCATTCTAGACACTCACAGTAGTGTTCCCCTCTGACCACCTGAAATATTTTTTTAGCTGTATTCTCAGTTTCCTTCTACATTTCAGGGAAAACTATATGCTCTTCCTGAGAGAAATTCACCAGTTTGATATCAGCATGAGATTCCTCTCAATGGCCTGTGACCCTCTCTGAGTTTGGTATGTTGCTAATGCTATTGATCATGTCCATATATATGTGATTAGAATATCAAAGTCAACATATAAAATTACTTGGATCAAGCTTCATCCATCAAATTATAGAGCTACATACTCCATATATTTATTTTAGAATGGAATAAATCCACCCTATCCATCCAAACAATCGCATCTCTGGCAACATTATGAAAAGAGCCCAGATTGCTTTTTATGAGTTTGGTACCTGACTTGCACATGGAAAACTTGTGTAAAATGAATGATTATATGACATCTGTTGGACAGGACTGTGATGAACAATGGAAATGGAAGAATCCTTACCACCAGATGATACTTTATAATGTTTTACTATAATGTGCTGATATTACAGGGTGTCAATACAATAGTAACAAGGAAAACTCTTGTGAGTACATTGTAATGAATTGGGGATGATACTCAGTTAAACAGAGAATAACAAAAACCTCATATCCATTAATGAATATGGCTCTATTTTTAAGTAAAGTACACTGCCCTATAAAGCAAGGTTTAAAATAATTAGATTACATGCAGTACATCCCAGGGACCAGCAACTGTGGTTCAAGCTAAATTAAATGAGGCTTCTTTGTTTTATATTATGAACAAGTGCTATGAGCCTTGGGCACATCATTTTCATCAGCCATTAATTAAGGATTCTGATAAATATTTCCTTCATAAACTACAGCAAGGTCTCTTAAATTATTATCTAAATATTAAGTGCCACTGAATCAATATAGGCCAGTTGCACTGCTGATTTTAATGAAATGCTACCTCTTTTCTCTGTTAGGGATATAAAAATTCTGAACCTATTCTGCAGCAAAGCAAAGACAATTTAGAAAGCTTTCAAACCAGCAGAAGCAGTAAGGAAGGAAGCAAGTTGTCTGACAGATGTAGAAACTTATAACATGGTCACATTAAGCCATAATTAAATTTGGCACTTCAGCGTGGTCCCACAGGCTACAGTGACTGCAGTCACACCTGTGGGGAATTCCAATTAAACACAAACATGGGCAGGGGTGAAGCTCTGAGAAATGTCAATCCGTAATTCGCAGCACGCAGAGCAGAATCCTCACCTATTGCACTTCCCTTGCTAAATTAGCACCTGATTTAATTCAGCAACAATGTGTAGCTCAGTCTTGCATGAACATCCAGATTTGCATTCCCTCATTCAGCCACGTTTCTGGATATTGCCATGACAACATGTGGCATTCTGCTTTTAGAGGACTTGACAAGGGCACGACTTTGGTGGCACAACTGAGAATACCTGGCTGAGCAGTAATAAGGGGTCCTGCAGGTAAATGATATTCTACTCCCTTCCAACACAAATCATTCTTTGATTCTGTGAATACTTTTTTGATAAACTTAAAGAGAATTTCATTGTGCTTTTTTGCCCAAAGAAAAAAATTCTGAACTCATCCTGTATTAACTGAAGTGTTCTGGTGATTTGCTGATCTCAGGAAATAAATTTGAGACAAGTTATTTTTATTAGCAGTCTTTTCCACATGTAATAGAAAAATGGGCAAAGTTCAAATCTGTTTTCCTCCAAAAGATATGCTCAGAGCTGTGCATGGACTGTGAGTGGGGAACTTTCCATTTCATTCTTGAGTTCTGGTCTCCTGACCCTGATGTACCTGGCTGGGTACATGCTAATTTCCTTGGGAAAACACATAGTTTTATTCAAGATTCAACTTAGACACAGCAGACAAAATGGTTTTCTACACAAGCTATCCCAAGAAGAGTATGGATATTGACTGTAACAGGTTAGGTTGTCTCCAAAATCACTCAGCCACCTTTATGCCCCCGTGCCTTCGAGCTCCACAGCAGCTCTGCTGTCACACAGAAAAGAACTTGGCTGCTCTACTGCAACACTCGTTCTGTATTACCTTGGGCACTTTGAATTAAATTCTCTCATGGTACCTTTGGGTCCACAGGGCACCACAGGGACCACACAGGAACAGTGCTTGGGCAGATGGAAAGAGTCACTCACTCATCTCTACAGAGGCTGACACTCCTCAGCATGAAAGTGAATATATGACACCTCTAACTTCTCTTACATTCATTGATCAGTACAATTCTGTGGTAGTGTTACACCTGCAATTTTTCTGGGACATTGACAAAGATGTATTCCATGGTCACAGAAACATCTGATATCCTATTGTGTTTGCTGCCCCAACGAAGGCAGGAATGATGGATCTGACTCCATGTGCTCAGAAGCCTAATTCATTGCTTTATTATACTATATTATATTAAAGAATACTATATTATATTAAAGAATACTATACTATACTAAAGAATACAGAAAGGATACTTACAGAATGTTAAAAAGATAATAATGAAAACTCGTGACTCTTTCCAGAGTCCCAACACAGCTTGTCCCTGATTGGTCAAAGAGTGAAAACAACTCCCAGCAGAATCCAATGGAACAATCACCTGTGGGTAAACAATCTCCAAACACATTCCACATGAGCACAACACAGGAGAAGCAAATGAGATAAGAATTGTTTTCCTTTTTCCTCTGAGGCTTCCCAGCTTCCCAGTAGAGAAATCCTGGGTGAAGGAATTTTTCCAGAGGATGTGAATGCCACACATGGGTATGCAGGTCATATGCAAAGGGGTACAGCCAACCTTGTATTCATAAAAGAAGGGCAGACTGTCTCTATTTGCTCTCTCTCCCCAGCCTGAACTGTCAGAGGCAGGGATTCTCCCTCTGTGTCTGTGCACAACAACCACTGGAGGTTATTATGGAGTTGCTGGGCACTAACTTTTTCTGGCCAAATCCACGTTCCCAGCAGTGATGTGAGTGGTTTCAAACAGTGCCAAACACTCACACCCCTGTCTCAGTGCCCAGCACATACCACAGAGGATCTTGGCACCTGAGGATCCTGTTCTGAGCAGAGCTACAGCAGCAGGATATTTTCAATCAATATTTTTACTTGTCAAGGGAACAAGTTTGCCCTGAAACCTGGCTTGGCTAGGTGAGTCCCTCTGTGTGTCACTGGGGTGATGTGTTTTACAGGGCCCATCTCCCTTTTCTGGATAGATCAGGAGAAAAGTTGTTCCTCTGAGCTGATATTTTTCTTGGTTGCTTTAAACCCATTAGTTCTGCTTGGGTGCTTTGTGGCTACTAATAGATAATGTTATGGGAAGGACTGCAAATCCTGGTCACTGGAGAGGGCTGAAAATGTGGATGTCTGTTAGTGTGTGGTGTCTTTTTCTGCAAATTCTAAAGCATATTGCAGAAGTGTAACCTCTCCTGCCATCATGAGTCCTCTGCCTAGACCAGATGTGATCACCTGGTGTTATATGTTCCATATGAGCTGGAAAGCACTTAAAGCATCCTGTTGGCTCCCTTCTTCCTCATTGCTTTAATCACAGACATCTCCATTTTCCCAGACATTCCCAGTGTGGGGTATTAAGGGTGGTAGATTAAAAATGAATGAAAGGAAAAGCAAAGGTAAGAGGGACAGTGCCAAGCTAAAGCTGACCATCTGTCCTCTGCCCCTGAAAATGAAAAGCCAGTTTTGGAAGGGAACTAAGGGGACCTTGATGACTGGAGTGGCTTCAGATCTAATGGCAGTGTCCACTGCCCTGCAGGCAGCAGATTGTCAGGCAGAAATCTAGTTGGAAATTATTTCAGCATTTCTCAGGCTGGTGTGGTTTCCTTTGGCCTGATCCACCTTTTATATTTTTATTCTTTGTCTCATGGAGGTACCTACAGCCCTGAATTGTCTTGCTGAAGGCACTGGTGCCAGGATGAGGCAATTTTATTTCAGCAAGTCCATCCCCAAAGCTTTCAAAGTGCCTGAGATTATGGAAGTTACCCTGCCTGTGCAATTTAATTGCACTACTGGGCTGAGACTGCTGTAAAGATATCCCTGTTAAATTATTAACTGGTATCAGCTCACACAGATGAAATTTTATTTCTTGAATTATGATGATCAGAGCAGTCCCACCAGGTAGAACTGCAGAGAACAGGTTTACTAATAAATAGTGCAGAGCAATCCTTCATTTCTGAAGTCTGTGAGAAGCCTGGAGCACAACAGATTGCTGCTGGAGGGTCCTGCCTGAGAGGCTACCGAGCCATTCCATTGCAGCATTTGTTAAACTGCAGGGCAGCACTAGGCTGGCCTGCCATTTCCATCAGTGAGAGGTTAAAACACTGCAGAGTGCTTCAAAGGCCTGCTGGGGGAGAACTGAAAAATGCCTGGGAAATAATGGCTTCCCCCAAACCCTCATTTTCCCAGCGGTTCAGAGTAAATCTCTCTCTCCACATCGCTCTGAAGCAGCGATTCAGACCCGACCTCTCACAAAATTACCTGATGCCTTTCAGCTGAATTTCATCCCTATTTTAAGCCCATTAGGGGATAAGAATATTCATTGTTGAGGAAATGAAAGGTTTTAGAGCGTGCCCAGGCTGGTAAAGGAGATGAGGGGGCAGATAGAGAAGGGAAATGAAGGCACAAGGCAGAGAGCCAGGATCACAGACACTGTTCAGACACCAGGAGCTCCAAGTTCAGGCCTTCCTGTTTCACTTCCAAAATCTTCCTGCCCACTGATGTCCACTTGTCGCAGACATCTTTTATGGAAAATCCTTTCCTTAGGATTTTTCCTCCTGAGAAGCTGTGAGGCCTCAGGAACAAAATGGAAACAATGATTATCTGCTGCTGAGGAATGCAACAGGTGCATCTGGGATTGGCCCATGTTGGTTGTTTCTAATTAATGGCCAATCAAAGTGAGCTGGCTTGGACAGAGTCCGAGCCACAAACCTTTGTTATCATTCTTTGATATTCTATTCTTAGCTAGACT
>JAXCLO010000208.1:66990663-67004653 GCA_035583995.1 Arremon aurantiirostris | reverse complement strand
TAAGAATTGTTTTCCTTTTCTCTGAGGCTTCTCAGCTTCCCAGGAGAAAAATCCTGGGTGAAGGGATTTTTTCAGAGAATGTGAATGCCACAGAAATATACTTAAAATTCTTTCACTGCTTTTAAAAACTGAGGCTTTCAATTTTTTTTTTCTTTAACTAAACTGATTTCATTAATGCCAATCTGTTGTTTGGCCTCAGCTGGCAACTAAGTACCACACATTCCCTTGCTCATTTCCTCAATCCCTTGGTCTGGTGGGATGGGGAACAGAATAAAAGACAGGTAAAACTTGTGGATTAAAATAAGAACTAATATAATAATTGATAATGTGAAGAATGAATTAATAAATATGTATATAAAGTAAAATATCTTTAAAGAATGACAGAATAGTTTGGGTTGGGAGGGACCTTTTAAAGAACATCAACCCCCTTGGGGTGGAACAGAGTTAATTTTCTTCACAGTATCAGTGATGGATGTTTGATCCCATGGCCAGGCACAATGCCATTTCAATTGACCCTTCCTAGGAGTTGTGAAATTCCTCCATCACTTTATGTATTCCTTGATAATCAATACAGCCCTAAATGAAAACCAAATAAATTTTGAAAATGGGATCTCTTTGACCAAGTGTGTTAAATTAATGTTTTCCTTCACAATTGGGACAGCCTAAAAACGTGCCCAGGATCAATAATGGTGGCCAGAAAAGCAACTTGATTGCTCTTCAAAATGTGCCCATTCTTTGTTAATCTTTCAAAATACTTCTGTTTAACAAACAGCTGTTCCTACCATTAGAATCACCATTAAGGTGTATCTCTTCCTAGTGTATAATTTCTTCCCTCTGATTTATCTCGGAGTTCAAAAGCATATACAGAGACATGAAGATAAGGGGGAGGAGAGATGACATCTCCCTTTAAAATGCAACTGATTTCAGGCAAACAACTTATGTTTCCACTATTCAACATTAAACATATACTTCACATTAAAAGCAATCAGGCCAGAAGAGAGAGAGGCAATTAAAGCCAAAAGAGGCAGAGAGGAAATGTTTCAGTAGCAGTTCTTTTTCTTTTCCATTTTTTTCCCCTCCCTTTCTTCCTCCATGAAGCCAATTTCATTTTCAGAGCCTGAAATTACATTGCAATCTCAAAGCAATTTCTCTTCTTTTTGCTGGAATACAGAGATTGCTGGTTTCTGCTGTTCTAGGGGGGTTTTTTTTCACCCTCTGTAAAACAGAAGGCTTGCAGGAGTACTATTTTGACAGGCACTAAAAAGGAGGCAGAGACAGGCTTGGTGTGGAAGTGCTTTAAAATCTCGTGTGCAGTGCATTGTGTTACAGCACAGTCATCTGACTGGAAGCAAAACACAAGTCCTGTCTCTGTGATAAGCTTCTCTCCAAAAGAAGTGAAACCAACTGCAACACAGTCCTGAAGCACAAAAGGGCTTAGGTCTGAATTTGAAGGTGAATAAAAAACATCTTCCTGAACAAGATAAGAACAAGCAGGTGTGAAGACTTTGGTCTCAGGGATTGCATTTGAGGTGCTTGTTGCTGGTTGAGCAAATGAGATCACTGCTGTATATCACTCAGATTTTAAATTAAGCACAGATCAAAATGAAAATCACATCAAAGGTCTTAATTTAATTATTCATTAAGAACCCTAAAGTAAAATGGCAGTGGTGAACTTCACTGTACAGTCAGTAGTAGGAAGGGTCATAGGCTGGGTCTTAGTACTGAAAAAAGCACAATCTCTCTGCTTTTATTTTTGTGCAGTTCATGTTTTTATTGTAGATCCTGGATTGCCAGCATCCTCCAGTCCTTTTATCCCATCATGATGAACAGGAATAATTATGGCTGTGCCTGCCCTTACCTCTCAGAGAGGGAGCCTGTTGTATTTGCAGGGACCCCTGTGGCAGGCAGGAAAGATGCATCTGACTCCATGTTCTCAGAAGGATAATTTATTACTTTATAATACTCTGTTATATCAAAGAATATTATACTATACTAAAAAATACAGAAAGGTTACTTACAGAAGGTTAAAAAGATAATAATGAAAACTCCTGAGTCTCTCCAGAGTCCCAACACAGTTTGGCCCTGATTGACCAAAGAGTGAAAACAACTCACAGCAGAACCCAATGGAAAAATCACCTGTGGGTGAACAATCTCCAAACACATTGCACATGAGCACAACACAGGAGAAGCAAATGAGATAAGAATTGTTTTCCTTTTCTCTGAGGCTTCTCATTTCCCAGGAGAAAAATCCTGAGCAACGGGATTTTTTCAGAGAATGTGAATGCCACAATATCCCATAAAGATATTTGTTTTATTCTCTTCCTCTCCTGTTCTTCCTGGTTCATTAATATCTTAACCCACTCAGCTGTTGATCACTGTTTCCATCGGGCACATTTTCATTAACGTTTTAGCAAAAGCTGAACATACAGGTCCAAACTCCAGCCAGGTCCAAGGCAATAAAAAGTAAAATAAATTCACCAAAGCCTTCAAAGGTAA
Source organism: Arremon aurantiirostris (assembly GCA_035583995.1). Taxonomy (NCBI): domain Eukaryota; kingdom Metazoa; phylum Chordata; class Aves; order Passeriformes; family Passerellidae; genus Arremon; species Arremon aurantiirostris. The sequence goes on along the minus strand of JAXCLO010000208.1, from coordinate 67,002,157 downwards.
CCTAAATTCAACTTTCACACAACTCATTTTCCAGCATGTGACTTCACAATCATCTGAGCTGTACAGGACTACAAATACAGTGATAAAACACATGCATACAAACATGGCATGAAGATCTTTGTTCATATTTCCAGTCACACAAGGAGATCAGGATAAACAAGCTTGAGCTGTCCTTGGAAATGGTGTTTACTGTTTTCAATCACTTTCTTCTCTTTCACATTTCTTCACTGTTTGGGTGGAGTGCAATATGGATATTTTCTTCTCTGACTGCTGTTTTCTTCATAAAGGAGGGAGAGCTTTCACATTGGCCAACTCTTGCAGCATCCCACTGTCTTGTGCATGTTCAGCTTCCCTTGTTAGCCCTCAATCTCACACTGCTGCTGCCTCTTTTCCAAATATCCAGAGATATCTTGGAGTAGGCATTTCCAAGAAAAACTAAGCAAAATAAAGGCATTTAATTTCTGTGGTTTTTTCACATTCTGAATCACAATACTGTCTCTCCTACCTATATTTTCCCTAAACTGCTACTCCCCATGAGCCACCACTGTGATTCTTCATCTCAGCAACCCCCTGGCTGGGAAACACAGCTGTGCAAGAGAGGCAGCACACACTCATAAGTGACAGGAGAAGAGGGACACTCACTGGACAGTCCATATTCGTATTTTTGTCCTTCTCCAGCTGGTAGAATTGCCTTTTCAAAAAAAGGAAATAAAAATTTTTGTTGCATGCCCAGCACTGGACAGACTCAGGTAGATTCTGATATGTAAGGTGAAATTACAGCAGCTGCCCCACAGCAGCAGCAGAAAGTATCTGTGCTGTGCTGAAGGCTGAATTTATTTTTTATGCACATGAAACCAATGGTTGCCTGCAGAAGGGAGCCATTGTTTTCCTAAGAAGTGGAAATTCAGGCGCAGTGGGAAACAAGATATTAACTGAATAACATTGCAGACACTGTTTGAATATGAGAAGGGGGAAGAGGAAGATGAAGAAATCTGGAGAATAAGACAATATCCAAGACAGGCAATGATGAGAGAAGACCCAGCAGTGCACACAAAACCAGGCAATCAGAAAGCAGAGAAATGTGAGGCTGAAGACAAAACAGATCAAGGGCTCTAACAATATCACATTGTTCCCAACAGGGGAAAACACTTACTCACAAAACCCATTTAGTGAAAGAAAACAGCAAGGTAATGAGAAAGCATCGACCATAAGGAAAAATTTAAGTCAGTTTATCAATCCAAACTAGGTTTTGACTTTGATTTGGTGATTTTCATAGATGTCACTATGTCACACAGTCATTTAAAGAAACAGTGGGTGTGAGTTGCACAGCTGAGAGAAAAAGGAATGTGTTTTCCTCTTGCTGCCTTGAGTATAAAGATAAAAACATAACAGAAAAAGCTATATGATCCTGTTTTCTGAATGATCTGGGCTGCTCTGGCTGTGTCACTGTTACCTCACAAACTCAGAGTTAGCCCCCAAGACTGCTGGAGGCACTGTACATGTTTGGGGTAAGGAGGCACCTGTGCTCCTCCCATCAGCTGCTCTGCTGCTTCCTAACCTGCTGCCTCTGTTTAGTGCAAAAAATGGTGTGCAGTAATTATCAGCAGTAAGTGCATCCCATCTGAGGTAGAGGGGACTTTATTTGAATACTGAAAGCTGCTTTAAAGATTCTCATGGAGAGTCCCTTAGAGGAGAATGTACATTGCTAAAGAGCAACTGCACATAATTGCTGACTCCTGAACACTGATTATAACACTGCTCTACAGAGTATTAATATGCCATTTTCATAATTAATTAAAATATCCCTCTGTAGATGCAAAGTTATAATTATAAAATCTATAAAATCTTTGGTTTTGTTGAGCAGAAGAAATACATTTCAGCTGATTTTATATGGGTGTTCTGTAGACCATAATGATTCCATTACCAGGTAGTATATTTTGCTCTTTTATTCAATTGCTCATAGTTAAGCTGGCATCAGAGACCATCTTTCATTCAGAGGCCAAGAAGAAAAAGATGATTTTTATAAGTGCCATTTATGAACACAAATTCCTTCCTTCTAATCAACCTGGCAATTAAACTCTTATGAAAAAGTGCTACCAAAAACAGAAAAAAGAAACCAAAGTATCCTGTTGAAGTCCTTTTCTTGTCAGAAAGCTTCTTTTCACTTGAGTTTCCTAAGTAAGGCTGCCTTCCTCTAACACCACTTACTGCTCTCAATGGCTGTTTCTAAAGTGCCCTTATTTTCTTTTTTCCTGTCCTTAAAGGCTGATTGTGCTCACACCAATGAAAAACATGGAGGTTTCTGAAAAAGGTTGCAATTAAATCCCTCCCAGAAAGATGAGGTGGATGTATTTATTAATTTGCACTCACATTACAGAAGTGTTTGAAGGACTCTCTGTGATGAGTAAGGCACAAACACATCTTCAAATATTGTCCTGCTCCAATGTTTTTGTAATATGGAAGGGAAAGGAAGAAGGATTTGACTGATGTGAGGATTATTATTTCCATTTGCAAGTGGGCACTGATGCACAGACAAGGAAGTGTCATCCTGAGAGTCACAAAGTGTACCAGAGCTAGAAATGCACCAGGGCTCCTGAGTCCATGGCTTCATCCATGAACCAATTTTCACCTTTCCATGTGCTTTCACCCTTGCACCCTTCACTGTCTTTCAAGGGGTTTACACTTTGAAGTTCTCAACCATATTCTAAACTCCTAGAACAGAATACATTACGGCTAAAATAAAGTTTAAAAAGTAACCTTATCAAGCTGACAGGCCATCTATCAGGATTTACCACACAAATAAGACTAAATCCCATAAACAAATGACTGGTTTAATCAAATCATCAGGGTTTTATATTCAACCAGACCCTCAGTGTTTGCCTTATACTCCTTGTTCCACAGTGCTGTGCTGCTCTCATCAGTACTGATATTGGATATTCCTTGCACAGCCAAAGGGGCCCAAGATAAACAACAAAATATGTTATTGACTTCCTGGGCAATGACCTGAGCAGATTTTTCTGCATAGCACACTAGAGGCACTTCTTGAGAGACTGTAAGTGAACTTCTTAAGAGAAATTCTTCCCTGTGAGGGTGGTGAGGCCCTGGCACAGGGTGCCCAGAGAAGCTGTGGCTGTCCCTGGATCCCTGGAAGTGTCCAAAGCCAGGCTGGATGGAGCTCTGAGTGACCTGGTCCAGTGGAAGGTGTCCCTGCCCATGGCAGAGGATTGGAATGAGAGGATCTTTAAGGTCTCTTCCAGCCCAAACCACTCCATGACTCTATTATTCTATGATTTAAATGTCTTGACTATTATTTGTTCTAGTTAAATAGTCTTGGACCTACATGAACAGATAGTGATAACAGCACTTCCTGGCTCTAATAAATTAACTCCCAGCATTGTAAAGGTCACAGCTAAAAGGACATAGACATCTCACAAAGATTCCTGACATGAAGTATGACAGGAGAACCCAAGTCTGCCATACACTGCTTATTTACCTAACCACAATATTCTCTGCACTATGTTTTAAAATCCACTTCATTTGAATCTCTTGATTGACAGGAAAAGCATAGAAATTGGTTTTATGGGTATTAGAATTGATTTTATGTGTGGAACCTGCTGGACTGTTCCTCACATAGGGCAGGACATTTCTGATGGCATTTTTGCATTACCCTTGTGAGGTGGTGCTTCATGTATTTCAGATCTCAGCATTTATCATTAAGCAATCATCTTTACCAGCAGGGAGACAATCTTTTCATGTAAACACTTGGGTTGTTCACAGCCAGCCAGGTGTCACAGAAAACAAAAGAAACATGACACGGTAGTCTAATTCACAGTCTCAATCTCAGTTTGTGATCCAAATGTATTTCATAAATAAGAGTCTAGAGACTTCCTCAAATGTATTAAGTTTGTGAAGAATATTTTTTAGATTAAAGCTTTTAGAATTAATGCTAATTGCACACTTGCTCAATATTAAATTTCTTTTAATTTTTCTTCACTTGTTTGTAAAAACCTCCCAATTCTTGTATCAAGTCAATTTTCCTCAGTCTGACAGTGAGATTTTAGTCAGGTGTAAACAACATTATAAAAATGGAATGTTACTTTTTGAGCTAAATGTTTAAAACCTTAAAGTGGCGTCATCAACTGGTTCAGTACCAGAATTCATCAACTTCTCACACATCATTAAACAAGCAAAAGGAGACCAATCTTTCCTATCACAACCTTTGAAGCTTAAAAATGATATCTAAACTGTTGAATTCTCTATGAGAGTTTTCATACAAGCTGGAAGAGACTATTAGATAATGGTTGCAGTTTTCTGGGTAATACAGATGAAATATTTGATGACATCCTTTGCAAAGATCCTAATAACTTGTATTTATCTACCTTTTTGTAAAATTTCGTGACACAAATATGGACACATGAACTGTAAAGGAGCTGTGGAGAAGCTCTCAACACGGAGATTTCAGCAGACTTTATAACTAAGAACTTCATATTAATCATTAAAAGTAACAAATTGGGTTAAAGAATGAAAAAAAACAGATGTTCAGAATGAAGAAGAAATGTAGGGAAGTACAAAATCAAGAAACAAAACCAATGTAAGCAGAAAATCATAAGACATAAAGGTGAGAGAGCTAAATGTGTGGAGTCTGGAAGAGTAAAAACTGGGGGGGGCAACATGGTCGTAGTCTATAAATATCATCAAGGTGAGGATAGAAATAAAAGGAGGAAATTATTCAGTTTCAAACTATGCAGGCTGGCAGGTAAGGCTTGTCCCTAAGAGGGAAGTTTAGATGAAAGGTTTGGCTGTAGGAAGAGATGAAACAGTGAGCAGGAAATGTGACAGTCAGGATCTGACCCTGAAATGGGGTGTTCACAGCAAAGGAGATGTTTCACTTGTGAATTTTCATCTAACAAATCTCCTGCTACTTCAGGAACTTGAGCTGCCATTGATTTCTCATGGTCTCCTCTCAGGCAGCTTTTAAGCTTCTGACATGTCAGTAAACTGAGCTGCTGGTTTGAAATTGGTCACAGGTTATACAGGGAGGGAAAATATTTGATGGCCTGAGGTAAGCTGATCTCTTTGAGGTATGGGGAAGTTAGAAGAAATATGTTTATAGCTCTTTCTGGAGGTGTTACAGAGATACCAACTTCTGTGGATGATCCAAGTGCTCTTTTCCATAGCAACTTCCAAATATCACATCTATCCTTGTTCTTGATTCAAATGCTTCATAGAAAAGACACTTCATTTCCCTTCCTTTGCTTCACATCTTTCTTTACTTGAATACTTCCTCAAAAATACTCCTACTTTATTCAAATAGCTCCAGACACCTTCTTCTCCTGCTGTTCCTGCTCCTTCTGTGACCCTGCCTTCAATCTAATCCTTGATCGTGACCACAATCTTGCAGGAACTTCTGAAGTTACCTTCAGAAACTGAGAACAGTCTAAAGAAGGAACTTCCAAAGCCTCATCTCCTCCTCCTTCATTTCTTACAGCACTATTTAAAGTATCAGATAAGGTTCATCTCACCTTAGAAATAGCTCTTCCCAAAGATGTGTCAGTCCTGTGCCAGCTCATGTAGGACCATAAAGTGAAAATGTAGAACATCTTGGTAATGACTAAAAATTGAATGACAAAAACATTAAGGGCTGGAGAGTGGGCCTGTTTAATGAACTTGGCAGATATTTATGACATTTCTCAGCCACTGTAAGCCCACCTGCATGGTGTTTTTAATGAAAAATGGAGCCCTCACTTCTCAAAACTTGATGGCAACTTGTGGGGGAAGAAACAAATTTCAGACCTGCAACAGCATCAAAGAAATAATTCATAAGAACTTGGATCTTGTTTCTTTTCATGATTGTCCTGAGACAAAATAGAAGAGTACATCCCTCTTCTGAAGGAATTTTTGAATTCAGTTCTCTGAATACTAGATTTTATTTACACCCAATGGAGGCAAACCTTATTTATGGAAAAGGGAACTTGGTCTCTTTGACTAATGTAGTCAATTTAAGTATCCTATTATAATTCAAAAGGCCAATTAAAAATAAATATAGGTGTGTGTGTGCATATATTATATCTATCTATATCTATATCTATATCTATATCTATATCTATATCTATATGTATAAATAAAATATATAAAAATATATAAACCAGTAAAAATTACATCCATATTCTTTTATGGGTAATAGAATCAAGTCTCCTGGCTTGCTACATGCATCGGAAATATGGAGAGATTCCCAAAAATATCAGAATCATGATTACAGAATTAAGAACTTGGTAAATATTTGTAGTACAGGAAATCTGACTCTAGCACATGAGAGCTGATCATTGTGGGGGAAGAGCAGGCTCAAGATCTTTAACTGCATGAGACACCTGGAAGAGAAAAAAGGAACTAATCTGTTTTCCTTCTTCATTATGGATAGAACAAGCAGTAAGAGGCTTATACTTCTGAAATAGAGCTTCAGTTAGGCCTGAGGAAAAAGCTTTCTGAAGATAAGTAAAGTACTGGCATAGATCTACTGGGGAGATTATGCATCACAGAATCATTTTTGTCTTTCAAGAACAGTTTAGACAAGCTCTAGTTAAGAATGCTTTAGATAGAGTCATTCCTACCCTGAGGCAAGGAAAACTTCTGGGGTTTGCTTCTGCCAATAAGAGGAAGGATGGACCAGAAAGCCTCTTGCAATCATTTTTAAAGCGTTTCCTTAATGACAAGGCTTAATGAATGAAAGTTGTAGCTAATTTCACGTAGGTGATGGATAAAATCTGTGTTTTTAATAGGGAAGGCATTCATGAAAATATTGTGATAAGCGATTAGGTTGGTTCCCCATTCATTCAAACAATTTTAAAAATAAGACTGAGTACAGAAATATAAAATAATTGCCAAATTCAGTTTTGGCTAATTACCAAGACAAAGGAGTTATTTCAGTAGAAGCCCTATGGCCTACTTAATAATAGCTCTAATTAACAATCTATTAATTTTGTTTATTTATTTTAGTTTGTATTATTTTTCCACTGGCCATGTTCATTTATCAAATTACTTCCTGATTCTTGGTCCCTTGACAGCATGTAAAAGGCTTAAAAGTTTTTTAAAGAGGTAACAGTTGATCCCCAGTAACTTTCCTGGATGTTAATTCTTCCACACTTAGTGGTTTGCTCACTATGGGTAGGGGGCCATGGATCACTATGGGAATCCTTTTCAGGCCAAGAAAAAAAACCCCCACTAATATATTTGAGGCAAACATCTTCATAATAGTTAATGATGCTGTGATTAACAGAAATACAGATAAAGCCATTCTCTACCTCAATGGAAACATCCTTAATTAAGACAGATTTAAGTACTAGGCATTAGATTGCAAATGGAGGCAGGAGCAATGAAAGTACTCAGAGCAGTTTCCCTCCTTTCAAGCAGCTTTTAAACCTTATTTAAAGAATTCCCTGATTTATTCTCTGGTTTGCAGCTTTGGGCCTGCATGCTCAAGAACAAGAAACATAAACATAAACATAAACAAGAAACATAAACATTAGACAAAGATTTGTATTCATCCCATCTGCCACTTCCTTCTCTATGGGACAGACCAAGGGCCTTGATCAGTGCAAGTGCAGTTTAGGGGCTGCTGGTCCACACAAAAGTAGGAGAAGAAAGATAAAGTCCAGTCCAAAAGGAATTTGAGTCTCTGTATAAGTCAAATATCAAAACTATTTAGACTTATGAAACTACTCTGCCATTCAGTGAAATAAAAAGTTCCCTCTAATTTTACATGGACATGGCGCCATCCAAGTAAAAAAAAAAAAGAGATAAAGTGATTTGATATTTTCATTTAAAATCTTTGCATGGGTGTATAAAAATTAGAATAAACATTCAGGTTCCTGAGACCTGTTCAGTGGACTTTATCTCAAAGTTTTACTTCATTCCTCCAAGACTTCTTACACTACTGTCTCATTTCTCTTGGAGAAAAAAATCCCAATTTTTCCTCCTGCCTGCAATCTTCTAAAGTGCAGTTAGATAGTAATGGTGAAAATTAAAAGGGACAAAAATGACTTGAGAAAGAATGGTTGTGCACCTATTCCTGCAGGTGTCACACACCAGTGGCATCCATCTGAGCACTGGGGGCCAGAACAGGAGTAAGAAATTCTTGATGCCCATCTCTTCTCTTCTTCCAGGTGCTTCAGTCACTCCAGACTTGCACTGCTGCTTTATTTTCACCCTAAGTGAGGTGAATAATTTGAGATAAATAAAAATAGCAGAAAGCTATTTCCTCTACACTTAAGCAACACTTTTAGTCAGATCTCAGCATTACTTGTTGGGGCTGATTTATTCCAAGATGCAAACAAGGGCAAAGATTTTATTATTGAGCATCAGACATTTCAGTCCCCTCTGCAGAGGCAGTTAAAGGGTGTCTCACAGACAACAAGAAAAAGGGGTAAAAGAGCTCACTGTCAGTTTGGATACTGACTATTCATATCACCAGTTCTAGCAACCCAAAGCAAGATGAATATTTGAACTGCTTGTAAACACAAATGATGTTGAACAGGGTAAGTGCATCTCCATTTATTATGCAAGGAGCTTAGGAAGACAGAAAATATTTATTGTTAATAGCATATTCATCTCAAGCTATACCAGCCTGGCTTTTGTTTTGATAAAACCTGTCCTCGAGAAGCCAAACACAAACTTCTGAGTTTTCCAAGGATTGATATCCATATTATGGTTAACTCAGCTGAGGTCTGAGTTGCCAGCTTCTACTCTGAAGGTGATTCTAAATCTTTAGAGGGGGATTGAAACCATAAAAACTCAGAACAAAAGTTTTCTACCTTCATTTTGCAGCTGTAAAAATGATGCATAGAGCTGTAAGACATCATGGAGCAACACACAGTGTCCCTATTTGCCCTATCTGTAGAAGAAAATGACCTTAAATTACAAAAAAATTAATCACAGGAAATCTAAACAAATATAAGTACTGGCAAGCAGTTGGGCAGCATCTATAAATGAGAAATAGTGTAACAGCATTGCAAGCTTTACTCCATCCTCAAAGCCTAGGATTTACTTCAACTTGTGTCTTCAAGGAAAGTGAAAAAGCTGAATACGAATAAAAAATTGTTAAACACAAACCAGACAACTGGGAGCTGAATTTTGTAAGTATCATGAATCCTGAGCAATGAGGATCCATGTTTTTGGATCTAGACAGCAAAAATGTAACTCCCAACCTGAATCCAGACTTGCAGGAACAGAATCAGATGAGTCTGTTTAGTTCATTCATATTTATTTATTTATACACATATATATTTCTCTTTGTTTCTCTTCTCACATGATTAAACTCATAACATGGCATCACATTCAGCAAGTAGACTTGATGGAAGAAGATGATAAAAGGCAAAAATTTACCATTAGTTTAACTGAACAACACAAACTCATTAACAGGGCTGAAAACAAAATTACAAATTATTTGTCACATCTCAGTGGTCTCAGGGAATTCTAAAGGATAAATCAAGGACATAAGAATCAAAGCATCAGTGATTCTGCTGGAATATGCTTGAAGCTGTTTAATAGCTCTTGCCAAATGGGTTGAGAGAAGAAACTGTCATTCTGAAGGGATGAACAAACAAAATCACCACCTAGAAAAGGCTTAAATAGCCTTTATTACTGCCACAGCAGCAATAGTGCTATTAAATAAATACAGTCTTCCCTGGATATTCATATTTAAAATAGTCAATAACCTGTACTTTCTAGCCTGCTCCATATCTCTTTATTGCCTTCCTAGTAAGAGAGACAAAAAGCATTAAAAACTGACTCATATTCAGATGACCAGCTTCAGATAGTTATGAGCAAAGCAAATGAGAGGGCCGTGACCAGGGAGCAGAAAAGGAGAGAATAAAATGTTGCTCTCTACTGTCTCCTTATCAGTCCTCTTAAACAGATGATAAATTTAAGGGTTTTTTTGGAATTACAAAATAAAGCCCTTAAGTAAAGTGTCATAATGCACAATGGGACATTTAAAATTTGTATTCAGAGGAGCAATGTAGGAAAAAAAAAAACCAAAACAAAACCCAAACATAAATAAACACATTGTAGAAAACTGTGAGTAATACAGAATAATCTGGATGGTGCAATATGTTTTTATGTTCTCAGACAGGACAGTGTGAGGGTAGAGGCAAGAATAGGTGGCTTCAGAACAGATGTTACAGTTCAATCCAGCTCCATCTGAGCTCCTCATGCTTCAGTGGGCAGAAAAAAAAATGCTTTAGGATGAGACTGAGCAAACCACCATGCTGCTTTCAGATAGATCACTGATGTCATTAATGTTTTGCTAAGCTCACTGATAGTTTTGGGGTCTGCACTAAGTGGAGAATCACGACAATACCTTCCGAGATCCTGAAGGCAGCAGTCTCAAAAGAGATGGACACTGCTCCATGTGAAATGGACTATAAAATACAGAATTAAAGGACAGCTGTTCACCTTTCATTTGAGTGCCTCCACAGACAAAACTTTCCAACTGGTGTTTAATTTCACCTGACAAATTGTTCACACAGATTCTCCTCAGGACAGAACAGAGAGCAAGTGAGCTAATAGCCAACAAAACTCCTCCAAACACTCTGACTGGAACATACCCTAGCTGGTAAATTGGAAAAAATACTGGATGAAAACACTGCTTTTTCTAGAAATAGATTATGACCAATTCTTTTTTAATCAATTTTGTAATGAAGATTGTTCTCTCTGTTATATGTACTCACATATTACTACCACAGAGTATAGAGACTATAGTGTTGGCATGCAAAAAGGTAAGTCCAAATTAAGAAATTACATCTTTGCCTGCATTTGTTTTGCTTAGAATCCCAAATGCTTTAGCAGGGCAGTAAAAAGAAGAGGAAATTTGCTCTTGTGGGCTCAATTCTTAGTTGCAATCCCCTTGGATTTTTTTTTTTTTAATCTAAAGTGAAATGCTCTTTTAAGATGATGGTGCTGAAAGGTGATGTTCCTCTGTAATTAGTGAAACTGTTAACAGCATTAACAGTGTGTTGAGATTCAAGTTTACACATGTATGAAGTGTTTTAGGAGTGACTCTAAGATCCCTTGGAGTAAGTTGGACTTTTTAAGGCAGTCATCCCCTTTTATATTCAGCTTTCAAACACTTGATAACACTACAAAAACTGCCTCTTTGTGATGGAGAGTCCTTGAAGGAAATATTCTGTAAATTATTTCCTTCTGGGCCTCTCTGTTGCTGCATCAGCCTGGAGAAGGAGCCACAGGCTGGAGGAGCAGCTGCTCGGGCTGGTTTCTGCCTCAGGACATGGTGACTGAAGCCAAACCTGCAGAATTCAAATCCTAAAACCTGGAGGTTACATGGACTGAATTTTTCCTTCTTTTTCCTTCTTTTTCCTTCTTTTTCCTTCTTTTTCCTTCTTTTTCCTTCTTTTTCCTCCTTTTTCCTCCTTTTCCCTTTTCCCTTTTCCCTTTTCCCTTCCCTTCCCTTCCCTTCCCTTCCCTTCCCTTCCCTTCCCTT
>JAXCLO010000208.1:66975785-66987588 GCA_035583995.1 Arremon aurantiirostris | reverse complement strand
AGTTTTCATTATTATCTTTTTAGCATTCTGTAAGTATCCTTTCTGTATTCTTTAGTATAGTATTCTTTAATATAATAAAGTAATAAATTAGCCTTCTGAGAACATGGAGTCAGATGCATCGTTCTCTCCCCTCGTTGGGGTTGCCTGAATTTACAATATAGGGACAACTTCTACCATCCCAGGTGGCTCCAAGCCCTGTCCAACCTGGCCTTGGACACTTCCAGGGATCCAGGAGCAGCCACAGCTGCTCTGGGCACCCTGTGCCAGGGCCTCACCACCCTCACAGGGAAGATTTTCTATTCTATACCTGCCCTCTGTCAGTCACTATCAGTGACTCGAAGATGAAATTCCTTCCTGTCTGACAAGGCTGTTTCCCTCAAAACAAAGTAAAATAAAACACACAGCTTCACACACAAATATGCTTTCACACACACAGCTAAAAACAAAACAACCAAACGCTTCTTGAAATATTTGTTCATTCTCTGGAAAATTCTGAAATCTGGAAAATCCTGAAAACTAAGAAATGGTAAGCCAGAAACACCTTTTCCAAGCAAGATTTACAGCCATACTGAAAATGAAAGTGGGAATTTTCTAGTCAGTAAACACTATGGAAACAGCCAAGTATTTGAAGCTGCAATTAATGCTGGCAAACACTGCTTTAAAAGCAGCACATTTACTAACCCATGTGTAGGTTATCTTTCTGTTCTTCCTGAAATTACTATATTAAAGTTATGTCATTTACAAGACTTTGAAAAAGCTGAAAATCTATTAAGATATGAATAATAAATCTTAGTCACCATTTTCTGTAGTACAGAATAGAGCTGGTTTCAGAAGAAAATGTAAAGTCATAAAGTTCTGTTTCTGACAGTGATCTGAGGGTATTTTGAGATTAGTTTGCAGAGATGTCACATATAGCTGTGAATTACATATGCGGCAATTTAAGTGCTTCAATTTACTTGAGCTCTGTAGTACAGTGATTCCATAGTTGCTGTTTCTAAGAAAAAAAAAGGAACTTTATGTATTTTTTTAATGATGGATGAGGTCAGATCATTAATTTAATATCAGTTCAAGGAAATACCCTGCCAGATTACAAATCCTAATGAGAGATTAAAGAACTACTAAAGGAGCAGACACAAAATTCTCACAAGATTCCTTCATTTTCATAGAGAAGTGATTTGACTTGCTTTGATAAATTCCTAATGCAGTGTGGAAATGGGTTTACCAGGCACAGAATGAGCATATCATCTGGTTACCTGCCAAGGAGTGCAAAACTCACTGGGAATCCCATTCAATGTCTGTTTTCAAGTCCCAGTGAAACTAAATGTCTGTTAGCTTAAAGGGCCAAATAAGTGAGCAGTGTCAACATGATTTTCATTTTTATTTTCATTTGTGTACGAGCTCACTTCTGAATTCCTTCTGTTCTGGGCCTGAACAGATATTAGGTAATCCCTGCTGATTGTACTGCAAACAATCCCACTGATGGAAGGGGAATGAATAACAACAGGTAAATCCTCTTTCTGAAACACAAATCAAGCTTGTCACAGGAAGAGTAAGGAGGTTTATTTTAAAGATTTATATGTGATCAACTTCAAAGAGCTTCAGGGTACTTGGAAAATGTAAAGGATAGAAAACATACTTGCACCTGCTGCACTTTTGTAAAACAGGGCCACGCTGCTATTTCTAAATCTATTTGCATTCTACATGGCTCTGATGCACTGATCTCCTGTAAGTAGAAAAATGTCAATTCGGCATCAGGCATTGAAGAAAGCTCCTGCTTACCTGGATGAAATGTGTCCAGAGGCCTACCTAGCATGGGGAAGAGAAGAAAAAGTACAGGCAAGGAGAAATTACTAAAGCTCCCCTTCCTCCTTTGCCACAGATTGCATGTGCCTCATGGGGTTAGATTAATTTTCTACCTGTCGTGTGTATTAATATCTACATTTCTGTGGTTTGGTTCCAGGTGAAAGAGGTAACTAAAAAAAGCAAGTTGCAGGGCTGTGACTCTTTAAATATTGTATGAGAAAAATCAAAATCAGTACCCTTAGAAATAAGAATTAAAAAATATCCTACCTGTTATAAAAGTCAGCTAGAAATAGCCAACAGGAAATACTAAGTACAATGAGAGCCTTTTTAGGTTTTCTGTCTCAGAGATGGCTGCCAGGACATCTTTTTCTAACGAGTTTGCTGTGATGCTGTGTAAAGCTGCCAATACCTCATAGGACTGAGGTGCCATCTCACCTAGAATTCTAGTGAGATTTAACAACAAACTTCTCAGGACAGGCAGTTTTGGAAGCAAACAGAAAACCTTTATCAGTTATCTGAATTTTCAGGTCTAAGAAAGAGAAAGCATGTTTGAAGCTAAACATGTTTTCATATACCCTGTCTTCATGTTTGGACTTTCTTTTAAAGTGCTCCAGAGTTGGCTCCTGGTTTTTCCAAACCTCAGGCAATTTTCTGTAGAAAAGAGATGAAAATATTTCTCTACTCCCCCGGGATGTTTTATGTATCCCCTCTTGTGCAAAGGTCCCAATAAGAGCTATTATATGGAAAACAGGAACCTAATTTACATGTGTTTAGTTGTTTAGACTTTTCAAATACAGCACTGATTTATTTAATTTAAAAATTATGGGTACGACGAAGTGGTGTAATTTTATACACATGTTGCACCATTACACAATGTTACTCTTTAAAATCTTGGCTTGTAGGATGTATTCATCCATTTTTAGCTTTTGATTTTTTTAATGGGTACCCTTCCTTAAGGTTTATGGTTATTCATATTTTTTTTTTCCTCCACATAGAAGTCTAAACTGAATTTAGAACACTTGGAAAAATCAGCTGCCTAATTATTAAAGCAACTCACTTGTTTTTATCTATTCTAACCTCTCCTAATGCTGAAGGCAAATGTTCCCTGTGCTTCCATGGGAGCAGAGTTAAAATTCAGAGGAGCACACTGGAAAAATTCCACTCCATTTGGGTGTTGTTCTACAGTATCTTTGTCACATACCAAATGGATTTATCTCGCGTACAACATGAATTATACAACCTCCGTGTACAACAGGTCACCAGTGATATAACTTGGGGCAAAGGAAAGGTTCAGGAAAATCAGCAGAACAAAAAGATGGGGAAAAGGTTCAAATGGCATGGACTGGCTGGAGTCACAACATTTTGAGACACCTCTGGCTGAGTGGCAATTCATCTGCATGCCAGTGTGAGAAACAACTGCTCACTGTGAAAATTTGAAAAGGTCTATTAAACCTTGACAAAAATACAACAAAGGACAACCTAAGGAAAAATCTGCAGCACTGGGAACTGCCCTCGTGAATACCACATGGCCAGTTCATCTTCAAGGTGGATGCTCAGTCTTTTATACTCCTGGGGCTGCATCAGCCAATCCCGGCCCATCCCAAAGTCTGTCAGGCAGCTCTTCTGTGCCATTTATCAGTGCAAACTGCTTTCTTGTCACTGAATTGGGGGTCAGGTGTTGCCATGCCTCACCCCCTCAGCACCCCCAAGCTTTTCCATTCCCACTGCCCCATGCCAGGGACACCTGTGCAGCTTCTTTGTACCTGTCCTGGACAGCCCAGGGTGTGTGATGGCAACAGTACAGGGGGAAAGGGAACTGTGGGGAGAACAGAGGGCATCTAAACCACAATAACATAACCATACATCACTAAAGCTTTTCTTAATGTTCACACAATAGTCATCCCTTAATTGTGAGAGCCAATGATCTCATTATCCATCTATAACACCAGTGTGCTTGAAAACAAACAACTTTATTTTCTCTGCTTTTGACAGTGCTGTTGGTGCAGCACACTGCTGTTCATTTGCCCCCAGGTGTGAGAACACTGCCCACAGGTGAGACAGTGAGCTCCAGCATCCCTCCACACCCAGAGGATGGATTCCTATCAGTAAGACCAGCATGGCAACAGGTACAAAATGCTGATCTCTAAGTTAGAAACTTCAAAAGAGGTTAAAGGCTGAATGGCACGTGAATAAGTTGGTTTTCCTTCACTCCCTTGACCTATGTTGTCAGAGCCCCATAGGTCTATAATATAGCTGCATGTCCTCTTACTGAGCTGTGAACCTCACCATCTATAAAAAATAATATTTAACAATATTGAATATTCAATAAGAGTATGAGAGCAAAGCTCTGGAGCAGATTCTAATATTGCATGACCTGTATTAATATACAGGTCATGCCTGTGAATTATCCCACAGATCCCTTCCAGTCTTTATTACAAGTAGCTGTATAAAAAAATAAAAGTTTATGTCAAGATAAATTTCCATTTTTTTACATCTGAGCCTTTATATATTTTACATGGTGATAAGAACTAGGCCCGATATTCACACATTTGATGTTCAAATATGTAACATTAACTGAAATTCTTTAATGCTGTTGTACATGTGACACTTCTGAAGGAAATATATGTATGTACTGGGAGAAACTACAGGGATCAAAACACATTTGAATTTCTGTTTTGATTTATGAACCTTTGTCTACAAGAGCAGTCCCACAAGTATTTACTAATCCATAGCTAATGTGAGAAATCAAATAATACATATGAGTGAAATGGGAATTTGCAGTGATTTTCAGCCATATACAAATATGCACTTCATTAACCACGAACTGCATTTATTTCAAGGGGGGGAAAAAAAACCCCAATTTATGCAAAGCACCTCTCTTCTGCAACTTTCACCTTTAATTTCAGAAAGACACTGGCTGACGGGAGAAACACAGATTTACAACAGCTGATGTCCTGTCTTCTATTTTCTCTGCAAAAATGAGGTTTGCTTTTTAAAAAATGAGGTTTGCTTTTATCCTTCTTTTGGACAGCAATGCTCATGAGGTCATCTACAATTGCTGGAGGATCATCTCATGGCAGTAATAAGTGTAAGACAAAAGATGATTCAGATGTAAAGGGTTGCCTCCCTGGATGATAAAAATACTGCCAATTTCCAAACCAGGTTTAATTTACCTCCCTCTTACCCTGAAATAGAAGAATCCAGAATAAGAATCTAACTTGGAACTAAAATAGCCTCAAGGTTAGGCTGGTTTTTACCATGGAGGGCAGCCTGTAAATGCATCCTGTGAGAGTGCCAAGATTGCACAAAGTCAGTCCAATATTTATAGAATTTTGAAATATTTCTTCTATGGAATTTTGAAATTCCTTCTTCCCCAGTGGTAGTACACCTCTGGATTGCAACTGCTCTCTGCAGTCATCATGGATATGCTCCATTGCTGACATCAAAACAAGAACCTCAAACTATTTATCTATCTATCTATCTATCTATCTATCTATCTATCTATCTATCTATCTATCTATCTAATTTATCTGAACTAAGATTTTTAAACCTCTCCTCCTAACCATCACAATCAGAGAATCAAATGATTCTATATTAGAAAATCTGCAATATATTGCAGGTGACTAATGATGAAGATTGCCAGAAAACCCCAAGTGTTGCCTGTCTGACAGGAAGGGAAGATGAACAAATGACTATTGAACTTCTCTTGCACCCTCTTGACCCCTGTTAGTCTGCTTCTAGATAAAGCACAGTAGAGAATCTAGAACACTATAAAAATATATTCAAACACGTAGTCCAGTTCTAACTCTGCAGGATTTACCCTCATATATCGTTTGTAGCAAAACTTTTCTATCAATTCTGATTGTAATTTGTGAGAGGAATGAGACATACTAAAATTGATTTGTGACTGGACTGTTTTGTGTGTGCACAGAATCAAAAGTTTGAAATTGAAAAGAATTATCTTCAATTTGGAGCCATTTAGTCAACACTTTTTCCCACTGTTGGAATCCCTTTTGCTGCAGAACTTATTTATTTTGTCAGTAAATTATGAGTTGGCTCAACCACGTCCTTTCTATCATCACAGTAGTTTGCCAAACCCAGGAGGTTGATCAAACATAGAAAAACTCTTAAAACAAAAAGATTCAAAATATTATTTAGGGTAACTATAAAACGATATATTTTGGGTAACTAACTATTTAGGGTAACTATAAATGGATATATTATAAACAATATTTTGAGTAACTATAAAATGATAAGCTCCTAAGAAGAGTCTGTGACCATTACCACATTTCCAGAACTGGGAAAACTTCAACTATTTTGGGAATATATAAAATAACAGGAAAGCTAAAGCCACATTATCTGTCCTGGGATTGCTCTTTGTCGTTCTATACCCCATGAAGTATGTAAACTTCATGGCCAATAAGTGATCTGCTTATCCAAAAATGTCTTTAATTTACCCTCTTTTCCATTTACTCTGCCATTATATTATATAGCTTACATTATTTTGTGTAATATACACTTTTTTTTTGCACCTGTCAGCTGGAACTTTATAGGGAAGATAAATTTACAGATATCTGTAAAACCCCCATGAGACTGAAGGGGGTTTTTACGTAGGACCAAGGAAGGCTTCTTTCTGAAAAGGATTCATGTATGAAACTCTACAAGTCTCCCAGCTCCTCAAAGTCATGTTGTTAATGAAAAGATCTTTAGGTAAAACAACAGCATCAAGAACAACCCTCCTCTTTTCTTAAAATTTATCATTTAAGATGAGTAATCATAAAACCTGAAGGGAGCTTTGGGAAATACAAGTTTAAGTACCTTGGAGCGAATGAGCTGAAAACATTTTATGTGGTGGCTGCAAAAATATCAATTGAGGCATATAAATTGTCTAAAATACACATTAAAGAAATGCTCTAAGTAGCCATATCCAGAGCAGGAATTACAAGTTGGCTGAATTCAGGCAGAATGTGTAAAGTTACGGATGAAGCACTTTGTAAGGTGCAAGAATCAACGAGTTAAGCAGTTAATGTACTCAATATTGGCCTCATGAATATGAAGTCTGGGAAGAGGGTGGATTAAATAAACTTGATGGAGAAAGAAATTTGCTAGGAATTATATACTCTGATATATTGAACTATGGAAATCAATGAAGCACTACCCAGGCAATGAAGACAACTGATACAGTTCCAAGCAAAAAAACCTGGTGTAATTGAGTGAGCATTAATACAAACCTTGATGGGGAGAAATAAATGGCAAGAGGTAGTAAGCAGCACAAAAAAAAAAAAAAAAAAACCAAACCAAAAATAGCTAAGGAATAGTGAGGAAGTATGAAGCATTATCTGGGCTGATTGTGAAACATAGCTGGGTGATAAGGGGGTCATCTGGCATGCTGAGGAGGTAAAAAGGGATCTGAGAACAGGAAGCTAATGAGCACCGTAGATCATACAGGCTAGGAAGATAAATGGAGAGGGGATAGTACAGGCAGCCAGGGAGAGCATTAGCATAAAGAGGTGATAAAAGTATGCAGTTGGGAATGCAGACTGTAAAAATCCAAAGATAAATCTGACAATAAACAAGTACCAATATACTTGCCTTGGGAAAAAAAAAAAAAAAGGAAGGAGAAAATCCTTCCATGTGCACAGACTTCAAAGGACTCAAGCATTCTATGAAGATCACAATGGTTCCAATTCAATACTGTCAACAGGTCAGTCAGGCCTTGATTTCAGCAGAAGCAGGTCCTGCTATGAGCAGCAGGTCTGTAAAAAGCCATAATGCCAGAAAGAAGCCACAGCTGGTTGATGTCTGGGAATATTTAGGCTCCTCTGCAGATTGGGCCAGGTGTGATCTCAGCTGTTCTGCAGCCAGTCCAGAAATAACCCTGCTCATCTCTGTTTTAACTGTGGAAGCTGAATGTGAAATGGCATTTTAAATAACCAGGTGGTTAAAACTGTTATAAAGTCCTTGCTGCATTTTGAGAGCTTGAAAGTCATTGCAGCAGATTTGTTGTGCACCATTTTTTTAATAGAATATCAAAAGTGACATGCCTTACAGAGGAAATCCACATATGAAAATCAACCCAACCATCTCCTCATTCCAAAAATGCTGAATCCCACTTACAAGAGAAATTAATAAATTACTCAGAAAAAAACAAACACAAAACAAAAGAAACAAACAAACAAAAAAAAAAACACAGAGAAACCCACAACAAAATGTAGCCCATTGGAAATAATCACTTCAGCCTGAATCAAATGCTGAAGTTTAAGAAGCTGTATTATAATTGCATTATTATAAAGTCAGGTTCCATTTTCTTGCATACTTGTGCTATGTGGGATTGACATTCAATAAGAACAAATAATATACCACTCAACAACCAGTCTAGTTACTCTCTCATCTGTACACAATAAATCTTCTAAAAACTTTTTCTTGCAAGCCAAAGAGTATCTCCGTGGGGCACATCAGCATTATTGGGTTTTTGGTCAGATTAGGGGAACCAGCACAGCTGGTAGTGAAATTATCTTTCCTGCTGTCATACTACTCGTAGAGATGTCTGTGGAGTGATTTAAATTCAAACATTCCTCACAACACTAAGTCCATTCCAGATGATTAAACTCACAACAACTGATAGTGAGAGATAAACTATGTTGATTGAAGTAGATCTTAGAGACTTTTTGAGTATGAGTAAACATATATTTCCTTACTGTAGCATGATATGTGAAGCAGAAAGGACTGAATTAAAGGAAAAATTCACCTGTTCCAGAGTTTATGACCCAAAGGTGCTCAGAAAGATGAAGTGGAATTGGGCATAGAATGCACCAATCACTCTGGACCATGAGCTCCGTTCACTGGCCAATGTGAGCCATGAATTCCTTTTATTGATTAGAAACTCAGTTGTGAGGAATGTGTATGTATTCACAACTGGAGTATTTATGAGCTATCAGCCCTGGTCTGATTCTCCCTCCTTTTGACAGAAAGTACAAGATGTTTGCTGTTGAAATCATGGCAAAATTCCCAATAACTTGGATGGAGAAAAGGTAGGTCAAACTGTGAATATTTGAAAGGACCCCTATGACAAATACTTTAGTAAACTTTGCACCGTTTTGTGGATCAGTTTTTAAGCATATAATCATGTAGGTAACATTTTGTCATTTACAGGAAGAGTCTGAACACCTGGAGGCTGTTATTTGAAAAATAAAAAGTCATGCTAAGGCAGGAGAGTCACATCAGCAATAATTCTGTGTTTTATTTTCTCAAATTTTTAGAGATCTGAAGTACATCTTCAATGTGCCCTGTCACCATTTGCTATTCATCAATTACTAAGCTTTTGCAACAGTTGTAATTCACTCCAAGGGCTATGCTTTTTTTTATGCCTGTTGAGATACCACAGGTCAGAATTTTCCTTTGCAGAAAACATTGACCGTAGCAAGCATATACAATTTTATTTCATTTGAATGTGTGCATTTATACAAGCTAAGCCTTGAGATAAATTTAAAGATGGCTTTGATTTGTTTTTTTTTTTTAATTTCATTTTGTATTACCATTTGGATAGTTCAGCTTCTCCTTGTGCTATTTATTTGATTTTGAGACATAGATAAAGATGATAAAGGCCTTGTGAGAGTGAGTTTCCTCAGGCTGTTCCTTTAGGTACAAGCAAACTGGGTATATGGTTTCTCCAATTACATTCAGCTAGTGCTGTGGTGTGGAGAATCTGCACAGGATACTTCAGGTCTTGACTGATTATTCTGCCACACTGACAAAGGATATTTCTCACCTCACACAGACCAGTTCCACTGAATATGCACCAGCAATTTTCTGCAGGAACAGAGCTGGTGAGTGAGGCCATTGGATTGTTTTATTTTTCTTTACTTTATTAAATTCATATTTAATACTCAAAAAAATCAGTTCCTGGTACAGGCTAGCTGATACATGGGATCATTTCCATTTAAGTGCTGAATCAGGTATTACCCACCAAAACTATTAAAATCTAACTGGTGTCACTATAGCCAGCACTCAGGATCAGTAATTAGAATAAGCAACAGGTGAATAATTAGTGCTTAAAGTAGCAAATGCCTCCCTGCACCTCACATTCTGGTTTGGGATTATTCTGCTGCAGGATACAGAATCAGACTGATCTTTGAGAATGGCTTTATGGGTCATTGA
Source organism: Arremon aurantiirostris (assembly GCA_035583995.1). Lineage (NCBI taxonomy): Eukaryota > Metazoa > Chordata > Aves > Passeriformes > Passerellidae > Arremon > Arremon aurantiirostris. The sequence goes on along the minus strand of JAXCLO010000208.1, from coordinate 66,977,628 downwards.
CACAAAAGCTGAAGGCAGTGAAAGCAATGTGCTGATGGATATTTTCCCATTTTCTGACTTGAAAGAGATTGTACTGCTTTGTTTTTTTAATTGGAAATTGGGTATATTTCTCTACCCTTAGAGTATCCACCAGCATGTGTCCAACAAGGCAGAAGAGGTAAAATGGCAATGACCTTGGAGACAGAATTCCAATTTGGACGCAGCTCTTTTCCACTTTAATGATTTTTATAGAAAGTGCAGAGAATAGGATTTAATCATTCAGCGCTGTTACCCATATGAAAGTGATGGTAACTTCTAAAGCAGTTCACCTCATAATAAAGCATCAGGAAAAGTATTTGTATGCAGTAGAAGGTAGAAGCTGATGAAGCACTGGGAAAGTCAGAAGTCTTTTACTCTCCAGAGGTAGATTCATAAAGAGTGCCTATCAGCAAACAGGGCGGTAACTCTGCCAGCTTTTCCCATTTGGGTTGGGAGTGACAGAAACTGATGAGATGCATTTGGTAATTAGGGATGCAATTTCAGTTTTAACAGGTTTATGAGTATTTGATATTAAATGCCTGAAACACTGGCAGTGCCACATCTTTCTGTGTGATTATGTCACAAGCCTGAAGGAATCTAAATCACCCATTATTCTCAGAGCACTTGGTCAAATTTTATGGGTTTTTCCACTAGAAAGTTAGGTGCCAACATTTTCAGCACTGGGTTTTTCATATTCAGTGTCTTTAGGTGTTGTAAGGGATGTTTTTAAGTGGACAGCTGTCACATTCATATTTTCTGAAAAAATCCCTTCACCCAGGTTTTTTCTTCTGGGAAACTGAGAAGCCTCAGAGAAAAAGGAAAACAATTCTTATCTCATTTGCTTCTCCTGTGTTTTGCTGTTTTGGAATGTGGTTGGAGATTGTTTACCCACAAGTGCATGTTTCATTGGGTTTCTGTGAATTGTTTTGACTCATTGGCCAATCAGGGCCAAGCTGTGTTGGGACTCTGGAAAGAGTCACATGTTTTTATTATTATCTTTTTAGCCTTCTGTATGTATTCTTTCTGTATTCTTTAGTATAGTATAGTATAGTATAGTATAGTATAGTATAGTATAGTATAGTATTCTTTAATATAATATAGTATTGTAAAGTAATAAATTAGCCTTCTGAGAACATGGAGTCAAATGCAACATTGCTGCCTTCGTTGGGCATCCCTGCAAATACAATATAACACCCCCAAAATTCTTGATTTACTCAAAAGAATTTAAATGCCAAAAAAAATCTTCATATGTCAAAAGTATGTTGAAATTATTTATTGGTCTTGAAATTTGGTACCCTGGCAGGACGGGGCTGCTGGGTCTACCTGTCTACAGGGCCCTGCGGGGCTGTGGGGTTTCCTGGGCGAGGGGCCCTACACAGTCGCCTGTAATGCCTGGCCACAGTGGGGTAGAGCCACCACAGTGTCCTGGGAAAGGGCGAGTGGTTCTACCTGGCTCTTGGGTTGTTCTTGGCCGCTGGGTCCATCAGCTGCAGCAGGATTTGGGTGAATATCAGGGTGAGCCAGGTGGATCAGTTGTCCCCGGCCATCCTGAGAGCTCACCAGGGCTCAGTCATGTTCGCTGACTCCAGTTCCAATACTGAAGGAACCACTGGTGCCGGCAGCGCCCCAGGGAAGCCTCACAGCAGAGCTGGCACAGGGCATTGCCCTGGCAGAAGGGCAGGGAAATTGTCTTGGCCATGAGCAGCAGAATGGCGAGAAAGCCGCTGGTGCAGGAGTTGCCCACCCCAGCAGGTTGAAGGCAGGTTTGGGTTGCATTCCTGCTGTCCTGGCAGTGAAATTCTGAGCAGAGGGCACAGAGGTGTCT
>JAXCLO010000208.1:66942925-66961055 GCA_035583995.1 Arremon aurantiirostris | reverse complement strand
CCAACATGGGCCAATCACAGATGCACCTGTTGCATTCCACAGCAGCAGATAATCAATGTTTACATTTTGTTCCTGAGACCTCCCAGCTTCTCAGGAGGAAAAATCCTAAGGAAAGGATTTTCATGAAAAGATGTCTGTGACAGAGAAACACATACAAGACCACATTGTCAGACCAAACACCCAACTACCATAATATTTTTCTTTCCAATAGCAATCAGTGACAAATGGGTTAGAAAAAATAATGTAAAAACTGGTATGGGAAGAAAGACCTCCCTGGTAGAATTCTCCAAAATTTCAGCCACTGCAGCCCAGATTTTCCTGACATTAATTTCAAGATTTTTACATTTTTCCAACCTGCTAGTGGTTTTGGTTTGCAAAACATCCTTTGGAAGGTTTGAAGCTTAGTTACTCATTGCACAAAAACTAAAAGTGGAATAATCATCCCACAATCACTTTTTTTGTACTACTGAAGATTTCCTATTCTCTATCACATTTTAATTACAACAGCCTCAGGTCATTCTGTCACTCCTCATAATTAGTGGTTTCCAGACCATTTTTCTTCTCCAGACTCAAGTGTTCTCTGTCCTTCTCAAAATGCCACATCCCAAACCATAATGCTGGCACACAGGATGAAGTGGTGCTGGGCTGCTGGCTCATTTGTGACACATTATTTGTGTTTCAGAGTAAAACCTTGCATTTTTCTGTAAATATTAGCATCCTTTAAATGTTTTCAGACTTTAATTTAAAATTGGCAAAATTAACTTGAACTTTTGCTTGCTCTCCCAGGGTACCTGCAGCCCTGAAAATGAAATGACCACAAGCTATGAACTATCAGCTAAAAACTGACTACACTATGGATTGGTCTGAAATCCAAGAACTCCAAGAAACTTCTCTTAATACATTCTTCTGTTTTGATAATAAATCTCCAGGAACTACTCTCCATATGTTTTTCAAGACAGCTTTGTATCCACCTTGGCATATTTCAAATTATATTTAGACTATGGATCCCTGGGTGCTTTATGAGAATGTCAGATGAGAAGATTTACTAAAATTGTTATCATTACTTACTAAAGGGTAAAAATTCATGCAAACAGAACTGCAGTTTTGACACTCTCCTTTGTCTACAGCACTCGTTAATGTGTCGTAGAGGGAAACTGGATCAATTGACCTAAATCCATAACAATTATTCACCTCCTTGTTTTCTGGTAATGATAACTTATTTTTCAACCCTTTTTTTTTTGTTTAGAAACAACCTGAAGCTAATCAACCCACAACTCCCAAGATTTTCCCCCCTCCCCAGCTCTTTTCAAAGATCAAAAGCAAATTCTCCCTTTGCCAATCCTCTGGTTACTCATTTATTCTCCAAACTGCTTTTAGAGATCACTGGCGCCTCTTAAGTACCCAGAATGAAGTTTACTGGGTGCAGATGTTTTAAACCCTCTAAATTATAATTAGAAAATGTTAATGGATTCTGTGCTGAAGGCTTGTGTGTTTTTCAGTGGCTGTCTCTGTGTAACAGCCCAATTATGGCTTGTGGATTTTTTTGCCCCTAAACTTAGGAAAAATGGTGAAAATGCTTTAGCCACACCAGCACATGGATTTGCTGTTTGTGCCCTTCTTCTGAATACGTTCTGGATACTTTACCAACCTTTTTCTTAGTACTAACCTACTTGTAATTCTCAGTGTCCCTCAGTGACTGTCTCTCCCTTTGTGCTTTGGCTTTTCTCACTGGTTATTTTTATGCTTGCTCCTGTCACTTCTCAAAGTGACTGTGCATGTACACATGCAATACACTGGTGTATTTGTTAGATTTCTTCATGCCCACTTCCAGAGTAAAATCTTTTAGCTGGACAGAAGCTGCTTTGCCAATTCAAAAACAAAATCTCCTAAACAACACAATAAACCCAAATTTTAGCTTTCAGATTCAAAACAGAAGTTAATTCTATTTTTCCTTTGATACCTCGGGCTGGAAGGACTAATTTTCAGATCTTACTGTTTAAATCCATTTGGATTCTATTTCCAGCTTTCTGCTACAGAATGAGACACAACTTGGACACTTTAATATAATATTAGATGCTTAAGCAAAATATTTTGACAACATCAAACCAACTGGGGTTTTTTTAGCTCTTTTTTAAGCCATAATTACTACCTTGGTAGTAAATGTACTCTTGGAGGACAAAAATAACTTTTTTCCTTACCTGCCCCACAGAGTTTCAAAATGAGGACAAAGAATCACAGTGAGGATGTGTCACAGGTGTGGTGGCATTATTACACCATCCCACACTGGAACAGATAACTGAGGCAGGAAATGATAAAAAGGCATAAAAATATGAGTGCCAAGGAGAAGGTGAGAAGGGAAAAACTGATCTTGGCTCCTTTCACAAAAGAGCTACTGACCACAGACCAATCCAGGTTAATGGCAAAGCAGGGAAAACAAGAGAAAAAGCTGCTTTTTGTGCTTTCACCTGAGCTGGGGAATCCCTTCCAAAGAAGGCTGTAGATGCTGGAAGCTTACAAGACTCCAGCAGGGATTGTGCAAGGTTTTGAACAAAAAGTTTGGTGAGGATTTCAACAAACACAGAAACCACTGTGTTCTCTGGAAGAATTTGCTTAAAATCAGCTGCAAACAGGGAGCAATAAATATGAGAGCTTCATTCCTCTGCTTCATCTAAATAATTATTTTTTGGCTGAAACACGATGCTGAGGTAGATATCCAAATATCACACAAATTTCAACATTTTTTACTCTAAACACACATTTTTCTTCAGCACCTACTTTATAACATTTAATCTCCTGCATATCACTTCTTGGCTGCATGTGACAACCTCCTTTTGAAGCCATCAGCGTTGGTGCTATTTTTCCCATTCTTTCCCATTCTGTCCATCATATTCATATAAAGGTGTATTTGTGAAGCTTGTTTTCCTGATTTTTGTATTGCAGCAATAGATTTTCATATGATTAGTAGTCTGTAAACTCTGATTCAAACTTTTCTCATTATTAGGACAGTGATTTCTTTCTCACTACTCTATTTCCTAATTGCTGAGAAAGTTTTTAGATAATTTTATGAAAGTTCTTGAAGTGAAGGCCATGAATAAGGTCTGAGATCTCTGCTACGTGGTTGCCTAGTTACTTAAAGCCCACTAGAAACAACTTATCTTGAATTCCTTTATTAAATTTGGTTGAAATAGGTAGAATCTAGAAGTGATCACAGCAAAGGAAGAACATGAGTATGTCTTGTTCCTTCAGAAAAACAACCCCACATTGCACATTAATTGGCTGCAGTACAAAGCAAGTTTTATCTTCAATGCTGGGTAATTGGCCAGTAAAAGTAAAACAGAAAGAGTTTATACTTCTTTCATAAAAACAACCAGTACTACATTCATTTTGCTAGAGTGAAAATTTTGCTAGGGAATTGGGGGCTTTTATTTATTATTTAATAGCTTTTTTCATTATTGAAGTATATAGATGCTGTGTCAATGGGCAAACAGTTTGTGCATAACTTCATATTTCTACAAATTCCCTGTTCTTGTCCCAATAAAAATGGAACACCAGAACTAATAAACACTGTTTTATTTTCATGCCTCCAGCATTTTCAGAAGCTTTACATCTCAAGCTGGACCAACACAACAAGAAAATTCCCTGCACTGCTAAAATCCATAGCAAAGACAAATTTTCTATCCAACAGCCTCTTACTTTTACGGGAAGATGTTTATGAGAAGAATAATTAAAACATCCCATTTGCTTTTTCTGTCTCCTTATACCCAATAAAAGAACCCCTGCTCTTTTAATCACTTCTCCACCAAAATCTACATGGCAAACTCTTCCATTAATTTCCTCCAGTGCAAAGCAATAGATAAAGAGCATTTACTTGATTTTTTTGTGGGATTGGGGAAAACTTTTTTGTCTTTTTTTGTTATAACTGTAGTGGAACAGATTATTAGAGATAGGACTTCAAAATATACATCAGATGGCACCAACTTTGCATGCACAAGCTGACCTATAACAGCAGAGTTGTCTTGTACTTGTATTATTTCTCACAACCTCAAATTCTTGATTTTCCAATCTTAATAGACATTTCCTATTCACATAAGCAGGAATTGAAATAGTAAGGATAAACTGAACATTTGCTCTAAAAAGAGAAAATCCTTCTCTTCCTCCCCTTCTAGGTCATCTCCCCATTATTGCTCATTAAGGATTTGAATTTAGGCCATATGTACAACTACGCTGCAATGCCACACATGAAAATCGCTGTGAAAATACATGATTAATCACTGCGTGATTCAAGGTGGAAAGTGAGTCTCAAATGAACAACAGGAAAATATTTTAAGATGTGTATTGTAGCACCTTAGCACCCCTTGAACTGAGCCCCATGTGCTGAGCACTTCCACCTCGCGTCAGCACAGAAGAAAGTTTCACAGGCTGTGACCATGGTAAAGCTTTTCTTCATTTGTCTGTGAATGAGTCCCTAGTAAGTTATCTTTGTGCAAGAGCTGACAGAAATTCTGTTTGCTGTTGATAATCACCACATCTCTACCCAAATCTTCCTCCCTTGCCTTCCCTCCCCAGGGCAGGTTCTGTACTAAAACACAGGGAAAAGACTCAGGTACTGTAATAAACTATACTATATTACATACTATATTATTAATTATTACTATATTACATATATGATTATTATTTATTATTTTTATTATATATTATTAATTTATTATTATTATTACATCAATATCTACTAATACTGTAGTAGAGACCTTGAGTGATCCCCATTATTTACTCACATAGGAAAAAACCTTAAAATTCCAAGCATACAATTTTTCTTACTTTTTTTAAAAAAAATATTTATTTATTTAATTTATTCCCACTCTCCCACCACAGGCAGAAATAAGCCAATCAATTCAGGAATGAGGTTCAAGGAGAAGGAACCTGGGCACACACATAGAGCACATCCACACACACAACTGACAAAACCACTACTAATTATTCTCTCTAATGGAGAATGCAAACCAACAGTTTTGGAACACACAAGAACATTAAGTGATTATCTGAAAAAAACCTTCAAGGATTTAAAAACACTGCACTAGAAAGTGCCATATTTGCATTTTCTTAGCAGCACATTAATAGGGATTTCTTTTTCCTTCCCTTTTCCTCGACTTATCCAGGCAAACTTAATTGGACTTAGATTGATTTAAAAAGCAGCTTTGACTTACTTGTCTACTGATCTTCTGCTTTAAAATGTTTTGATCTGGAAAACATACAATAATATTTATTTCTTATCCTATCTTTAAGAGCCTGATTTTGCTGGATTTCAACTGAATAACATGACAAATTTGAAAGCACTTTGAATTTAGGTCCGTGTTGGCTTTAGGTTATATTTGTTCTATCCTACAAAAGCTGGTACTTTCAGATTCTAATCCATCCCATCAATAAGGCAGTTTCTATTCTTTTTTTTTTTCTCTCATTCTTTCCTCTTTTGTGAGTAAATAACTCACTCACTAAATTACTTTAACTGGAATATGGCTAACTCTTACTTCCTTCCCAAAATTCCTCAAAACCATTTTGATGGAAATGTTTACAAAGTGCGTTTATAAATGAACCCTTTCAGCTCCTACTCTACATTTTACACATTAAATTTTGGCATCTTCAAGTAAAGTTCTGCAATCTAAATTAGTTTTCTTCATTAGGTTACCACCTGGAAGCCTCTCTAGAGAATTCCAGTAGCCCTGGAGAAAAAAATAAGTATTTCAGATATTCTTAAATATATATTTACTACACCATTGTTTCTGGTTTTTAGTGCTTAAGATATGCTTGAATTTTGTATCTCAAGACCTATCAAGAGATTAAAAGTATCATGATGAACGTCTGTCACCCTTACTCCTGAAATAGAGGGTATTTAATTTTTCTCATTGTATACAAAACTGAGAAGACCACAGCACATTTCTTGACTATACATGATGAGCAAAATCTTAAATTCTCTCAGACTAAGGTTTATTATTACAAATTGTTTGATTAGGAAATCCATGCCAGCACCTTGATAAGTTATACTTCTTTCCCTGGCCATTCCCAAAAAAATTCTCAACAGAACTGAAATTACTGGGTGTCAGTGTTGTGTATTTCATTTAAAAACAGACTGAGAAGCCTCAAACATTCAGAATATTTTCCATTTCAGTTATTTTCAAAGAGAGATGCAAAGAGAGTATCTTCAGCTTGTTCAAAGTTTTTGTTTCGAAATAAATATAAGAAATTGAAATCAAAACTGAATGCCTTTCAATACTTTATAAGAAAGACTCATGTGAAATAATTATTTTCAATCTGCTGCCTTGCAGATGTGTGAAATGTGGATTTTTTTTCCTCTCTACAAAATACATAACCCAGAAGCATGGAATGGGAGCACTATCTCTTAATTTAGAAAGACACTGAGCTAAGGATGATCCTCCTTCAGAGTTGGTGCTTTCACATTTCAGTTCAACAAACACCAATGCTATTCTTGCATAATTTTTTGGGATTTAATCTCTGAGTCATTTCTCATGTGTAAAATGAAAATAAATTTGCTAGCAAAACTTACTTTTTCAACTTAGTTACTATTAATTTTGGCACAAGAAACATTCATTATGCCTTTAACAATCTGAATTTTGCTACTACAAAATACCTGAGTGCATGCTTGAAGAAATAAATGTCTTTAAATATTTATTTCAACATACATCACCTAACAGTCAGAAGATTTAAAAATATTCCTATACCTTAAAATATTTTCATGTAGGGCTGTATTTACATAAATGTTGTGGGCTCCAAGTCCCTCTGATTCATTCATTCAGTTTGGAATTTATCTATCCCTGCACTTATCTCTTGACAAATTTGCAGCTGAATCTGTGAGTGGCACCACCACAACTGCAAAATGGTTGTTCCAGTATGATCAGGTCATCTAGGGAGGCTTCCATCAGAAATGTCTCACCTCTTTGGAAAGTTCCAACTATCTGGTTCCACAGGCTGTCTAACAACATGAGTCATTGGCAGAAAATGTTACACAGCTTTAGAAATTCCTTAAAAAACAACATTTTTTCTTCCCCTAGTCTTTGCCTCTTTAATTAAAAGAGTGTCAGAATTCTATACAGAATTGAGATTCAATTATTCTAAAAAAAAAAAAATCTGGGTTATCAACCTTTTGACATTTTACAATGAGAGTAAACTCAGCCACCCTACACAGAGATGGAGAAAGATTTGGTTACTGAAACAGAAATTGATTTAATATAACAGTCAGGATCCTTCCTTCTGTCCTGGCTCACTTCTTTGCTCAGTAATTTGGGACACTATATATATTTTCTCATCTGTAACCTGCATTTACCTGGAGCTTTGAGCTAAGATAGCTTCCACTTGTGTTTTTTTCCCCCTGACCTCCTCTTCAGCTAATAACACCATTTAAAACCAGCTAATGGAAGCTGGAGAAAGCCTGCCACTTGACATTTTCAGTGCTGCAGAAGAAAATTAAACTCTGCAGTGGTGACTAAAAGAATTGACTTGCTATTTCATTGTCTGCTCCTTGCCAACCTGACAATCTTCCTGTTTCAACCCCACTTCAGGAAAACTTCTCTTATAAAAGATATGAATTCAACATTAAGCGAATTGCCTTCAATCCTTGAATCCTTTGAATCTTTCTGTTCCAGGTTCAGTTTGGGTAAACAACACAGCACCTGTGGCACTGACTGTGCACAGCTGAATTAATTCTATTAACGCTGTAGATTCTAATGGGGCAGGGTTGGCTGGACTCCTGCCAGACAAAAAGCAGTAAATTCCTAAACTGGAAGGTGAAGGCATTTGGATTAGCCTTGCTCACTCTCCTTGCAAACTCCAACCCACAGCAACTCTTCAGATCAGGTTTTTCAGGTCAGAACGCAGAGGCAGATTGTTCAGCTGCCTAGTAGGGTGATAAATGATTTTCCTAGGCTGTGAACATTTTCATAGACTGCAGAGAGAGAAATCTAAGGTCTTCTAAGGTTGAAATAAATGCCTATTTCAGAGCAGCACTTAAAGCATTTACCACGAAGTGGGGGACCAACTTTGGGCTGAGATTAATGCCCAATTTCAGCCTCATAGAGTGCAGAGGCCGGAACCAGACAGCTGAATGCTGTAACCACTGGAACACCAGCAAATCTTCCATGGCATGAAAAGAAAACCCTTAACAGCAGAGATGGGGAGTATTTGAGAGTGAGATTTCTTGTCCAAACAAGAAGAAAGGCATCCAATTCAGCTATTTATCTGAAGTTGTCTGGAGGAGCATTTGCACTTGTTCTGTTTATGGCCTATATTTCAGAGCACTCAACAGCTTAGTGATAAGGATGCTCATTGAATTTTCAGAATGGAATACATAGTCTCTGGTCCAAATCAGCTACATAAGACTTTTCAGTCTCAGTAAATATCTGCATTTCAAACCAACTCTTTATTCCAATACTTAATATCTCTCTTTTCCTTCATCTGCAGTTTATTCCAGCTCCCCAGCTCTTATTAAAAAAATGCAAATCACTGGAAGATTTTCAACTTTAAACACCTACAGATCAGTGTCCATAGCCAACAACTACAGAGTAGCTGTTAAGTAGGGAACATTTCCTATCCACTTTGAAGAGACAGTACCGCTGATTCCCAAATTTCTTTGATTTCCAAAGATCTGATAAGTTTTTTTTGTGTCTTGTTAGTGTTAACCAAATCAGCTGGACAGCATGTATAAAAACACAGGTGTAATACTTGAATCATGCAATTACTCCAAATTTTCTTGTTCACAATTGTGCTCACAACCAGAGCATACACAGTAAATAGCATTTAAACTGATGGGAACTATATAGTAATAAGAGAGCTTAGAATCTTTAGGCAGGGATTTAGAAAATCTCCATAAGTTAACCTTAGGCAAGAGAGACTGTGTCTAATCACTCACCCCTGGCAGTCCTATGACAAAACAAACATTTAGCGTTTTTAATTTACAAAAAAAAAAAAGGTAATAACATTTTCTCATAATCACTTCAGAGGAAGGATTTACAGAGTATTGGGGGAAAAAAAGAAACAAACATAAAAACTTTTGGGTTTTAGATTAACTAAGAACCCAATAGCGACAAAGCCAAGGTGGAACACCAAGTAGCTGCTGGAAGTCTTCAGAAATTAAAAAGTTCCAAAGGAGAGTTTACTTTTATTCCATGGACATCTAAAAATTAAAACAAATTTTTCTTTTCCTTAAGACCACCTATTTTTTAGTCCATCACTTTTCAAATAGCTTTGATTTACTTTTTCCTTACATTTTCCACTCCCTTTTTGCTCATTCTCACACGCACCCTCTTTCTATTGTGTACCATTATTCTATTTCCTTAAGATTTTTCCAGAGGAAAAAATACTCCTCTATACACAAAAATTATTTCAGAAACAGGAAACAGCGTAATATTCAACTTCCAAGTCACACAGGTAAGTGAACAGCATGACTGGCAAAGGAGAAGTAAAAATCAAGGCTGTATTTTAAAGTGATCAGCCTGGAAGACAGTGGCTGTAACTGGACATATCTTGGAGTCAAGAGCCAAAAAACATTTCTTACAGCTGTTGATGACAGAAAGTGAACATATGGAGCAAGTGAGGAGAAAAACACTGGAGGAATGAAGACTACTCGGGAAGTTAAATCATGTTAGAAGTAGTAATTTATCAAATTCTCCATCAGTGTGCCCTTCCTGCAAGGACTTAGGATGGAGATCTTGATAACTTCTTGTAAAAGTTAAAGAAAAAGAAAAATAGTTTGAAGGCACTAGGGGCTGAGAAGTAAAAGAAAATAAAATCAGTGCTTGCTGTCCAGCCTAGGAGTAAGTAGTTGTCATCCTGACCAAAGTTGAGTTTTAAGATTAAAAGGCAAAACTCAGAAGCCATTGCTTACACTAAACCCCTAAAACCTCTGCAGACAGAGATTCTCTTTACTGGACAAAACCACAACCCTTTATTGGTAGATCAATAATATGGATATTTAAACAACTCACAACACCATTCCAAGGGGAGAAATGGTATGCATTAAAAAGATCAAGTTATTCCTCCAATTAGAACTTTACAGTGAAGTTAAATGAATGACCTAATTTTCCACCAGACACAAAAAACCCACACCATCTTTAGGAACAAATAAATAACAAGGACAAAACCCCTAATTAATCAAGACCAAATTAAGAGTGTTGAGTGTGAAACACATAGATCTGCAGGCAACAAAGAGTTCAATGCCTAATCACTTTTTCTAGTGTTCAGGTAGAATTTGTATCTGACAGAGCAGCTCCCCAAGCTTCTTGTACCAATCAAATGTACACCAAGGTCAGTACCCAGTGTTGTAGCACTCCAAGGAAGATTGAGTGCAAAGTCCTGAATTACAAACAACAGGTGAGAATATGCAAACATCAGGTACCACAAATCAGCTGAAGAAAGATAATTTGTTGAGGAAGATAGATGTTCTCAAGAGGAACCCCAGGAACAAAGGACCTGAGCCTCATTTGGCTCACCTGGCTGCATTTGTTTTCAAGTCTGGGTGGCCCCAGACCTTCCAGGACTTGGCTGCATAAATAACATAATTCTGAAATGAGCTAAATAATCACTGTTCACACACATCTCAGTGAGATTTACCAAGCACAGAGGGAAGCTAAATCACCAACAGGGAAACTGAAATATTATCAGTTATCACACCATGAGATGTGATCCCTCACTAAAGTTCTGATGATATTCTATAAAGCCATTTAGATGCAGAACTGTGGCATGAACCAAGAGGACCCCACAGCAGAACCTTGGTTTGAATAACCATCCTAAGAAGCAGAAACCAAGAAGTCAAAATCAATCTTGCTACTACACTGAGCATCTTCCTAATCAAAACCAAGTATTTCACATGAACAGTTTTTCCCCCAGCACCTTTTCTAGACAGAAATAAAAGTTCTACATGTGCGTCTGCCAAAGGCAGCGATAAAGAACCTGTGATTTATCCCTTCTATCAGTCACTGCAGCTGATGAATCACTGTGACATGTAGCAAAACACTGACTGCAAAGAAAGAAACCTCTCAAGGCCCCAGCAGCATTTTTTTCTGAGCCAGATGAAGTTTGTTGTTGCTGAAGTATTTGAACTTGGAATTCCAGGTAAATAAAAAAAAAACAACAAATAAAAAGCAAACAGACAAAAATCCCCACCTGGAACAAACCAATAATAAATGATTAATCATTTTAATGAGACTATAATTCCATTGCTATGTCAATAGAATAATTAAAAAATTTAATTAAAATTAAAAGACATACCAGTTCAAGTTAAATGGAAAGCAGAATTACCCCATTCAAGCAGTGAGATACTTTGCAAGCCATTTTACTGCTATGCAACTTAATATTGGACAGGAAATCTAAAACTTTCAGGGCAAATGGTCCAAAGAAAAGAAGATGGTGGTATTTATATAGAAATTTTCATATTGAAGGGAATATATATCCATATGGCACATGAATGTCTGGAGTCCAATAACTCTTGGAAAGAAATGATAAATGCTCTAAAGGGCATAATTAAAAATTACATTCCTTTAACCTTAGAGCTATGTATTTCTGTTTGCAGAGCATATATAGACATTTACAGATCTATTGGGAAAATCCAGGATATAAATTCAAAGGCAGTATCAGTATCAGATGGATGGTCACTGGATTTGAATGCAACAAAGATTTGTTTTTTTAGACCTTGCTGATTCCTTTCAGCTCTGCAGATGGGGAACATGCATTAGAAGCTAGCAATTCACAGCCATGTTTTGATTCTTAGAAATTGATTATTAAGTATTATGTCCCATCTCAACCAGAAGAATTTCACCCCAATATATTTAGAAGCCAATAAAAGAAAAGAAGAGGACTGCAGGTATTCTTTGCAAATACAAGTACATTAAGTACAGCAAATTGCTAGCTACCATCAAAAAAACCAAATTCTGCTTGTTTCAAGATGAATATATAAAATTATAACGTAAAGGTTTCATGTAACTCTAAACCATTTGTTCAACAGGGTAACATCAAAACAAAAATGTATTTTTAGGGGGAGAAATAGGACTCCATCACTTTGTTATACAGCACCACAATACAAATCTGCAGAGCGAAGAGTGATCAGAATTACCACTGTTATAACACAAGCATCAGAATTCCTTGACTCTCTCCTCTCAGTCCTGCTCCTCCACTGCATGAAGTTGAGTGATTTTACAGCCAAAGGAAATCAACAAAAAAAAAAGGACATGCCAAAGGGGAACATGACTTGAGAATGCAGGCAAAGAAAGAAAGTACAAGTAGTTATCCTGGATTAATGGAAAGGAAAATCAGAGCCAGTATTAATGGCTGAATTAAAACAAGCAGTGCCAAAAACCACATCTGAGAACTGAGTATCAACCAGGGAATGTGCCTCTGTGACTGAAATGAGAAATTTAAACAAATAAATAGAGGATGGCCATCTTCTTAACACATTTACTGGCTAATGGTATTCAGAAAATTAAGTATACAAAGAGAAGTAAACAAAACTCATCAATTGATGTTATATGTTATGTTCTGATTGCTTCAGTCCTGGGCAGTTCTGTTACACCTCTTGCATCTCTTTCATGAGTAAAGTGGAAAGCATTAGCTTTAAATCACTGCAAGACACACATAATTACTTAATTCTATGCTGAAGGATCATGTGTGACAGTGATACAGCAGTCCCTGTGAAATACTGGAGAATCTCCTTAGTATTTCAAAGGAACAAAAAAAAAGCTGCCTCATAATCCACATTTGTAGAAGATTTATTAGAAATCTGAATTGAAGTCAAGCCTTTTAGTGGTCTCCATTTTCTGGTTGGTAAATCTAATGGCAGGATAGACTTTCCAAATGCAATAATATTGATCTGGGCAATGCAGCACCAGTAAATTAAAGTCAGCTTTTAAAAAAATCTCTCCATGCCAACTATATCAGAGGCATGTGCTATGAAAGGCTGCAGAGAAGATATCTGAAGTCACACAGAAGAAACTGCAATGAAAATGGAAATATTCAAAACCTCAGAAATGTTATTTGCTTCAATAAAAAAATATTTCCCAAGTTTCTGAAAATGCACACAAGGACATCCTCTGATAATTGCCAGTTTCTGTGTAAGTGGTGGTAGTTTGTACAGCTTTATTTCTCTTCTATTTTGCATAACCTGGGGGGGAATCACAGTGTTTTAACCATTTTGATTGACAGATTTTTTAATTTGTCAGCTGCAATCCCTGTTCCACCTATTCTGCAAGGCTAAAGCACCTAACAATTTTTTTTGGTAGTGCTCCTAGGTTGACTTAAATAAACCAAAATATACCATGTTATCCCAAAATGGCCTGTAGACATCAATAATCACTGAGTTCTCACCACCCTTTGCTCCAGGGAAAATCCAGGATATAAATTCATCAAACCTGCTCATTTAAACCTGCTTCATCATACTCCATTTCCAGCATGTTGTTTCATAAGGAAAGAGAAGACAACAGCTACACAAAGTCAATTCTGTTGCTTGAACTGTAAGATACTTAGATAAAAGAGATTATCAGCCTAATATCCAAACAGGCAAAAGAAAACCTAATCTTAAAAGTCATGATTTACACAATGATTTAAACATTATTTATGCAGCAAAAAGTTTCTATCCTCTCATGTATGAAGAATTAGACTTTATGCAGCCATGCAGTAACGATGTCATGACTTCATTTCCATTGGGGATGGCATTCTAGGACAGCTAAGGATTTACACTGTTCTTGCACAGATATGAATATTTTATATATTTACCTATGCACACACACCCATCACTCAGGGACATCCTACAAATTGGAACATCTTGGTCAGGAACTCAAGCAAGCTCAATTAAATCCCTATTTAGGGAACACAATCTATGCACATGGAAAGTTATCTGAAAAGCAATCAAAAAGTGGCCTCTGAGAAAGGTGGATACCACAGGCAGAGGCTTAGTTTTGCATTTAAAATTTAAATATATGCATTCAAATACAAGCATGCCACAATGCAGTACCAGCCAGAGAGGGGTTTCACACCCATGTATACCCTCAGGAATGTCCCCACTGAAATACTACCTGAAGACAGAACTAATTTTCAAAGCAAAGCAGTCACTGCAGCTTCAAATTTTGTTCTTTATATTCTATAAAGCATATTTGGCCTTAATGTAAATCTAACCTTGAATAAGGTATAATGGTGGTCTAAGGAAAATGACACCCAATGCCGCTGCTGCCTTTGTTCACACTGTTCTTCCTCTGCAGAACTATGTTTAACACTGCCACGATAAAAGGATGCACTGCCTCTACTGCTCTCTCCCTTCTGCAGCCCTACACAAGACTTAATGAAACAAAATAGTTTTTTTCTCCCAAAGTCTCTTGACACTATTGAAAATGCAGCTTCTTTCAAGCACTTTGGTTGGATTTAGCACATTAACTGCAGTTACCTATTCCTTCTGTAGCACAGAGGTGACAGCATTGCAAGGTAACAACACCCTGAGGAACAAGACAGGTATAAACAGATAAAATAAGATATATTCTTTTGTTTGACCTTTCCTCTTCATAGCGAGAAGTGGGTGGATAGCTTTTAACCCCTCTCCACCTTTGCCCATACATAAATTCCCTTCTGTTATTTCCCCCACACCTGTTTTTTTGGTTTTTTGCCCTTGAAAGATTTTTCTCGTTGATGAATGAGCTAAGAGAGACTGAAAACATGAGCTGAAATAAGCATTCAAAACCACCAAATGCTGATGCAAAAACGGGTAGCCACAATGTTCCAAATCTTGTTTCAGAACTCAACTTGCTCATATTTTCCTCACATCACACTTTGCTCAAAGTTCATCTCTAGGCCAAAACCTTTGCAAACAAAAAAAGGTCTCATATGGGCAATTTTGGAATTGATTAAAAGCAAATAGTTTGCAATAGAATCTCAGTTGTGCAACTCCTTACCACAAGATATTGTTAGGTTTAACTAGATTAAAAATGATTGAGTATTCCTGCTACCCATTTATAAATATTAAAAAGAGATGGCAGGACTTTGAGAAGATTAAAATTACATGCTTTGGGGCTTAGGCTAAATTTAATGGGGATTTAACAGAATCCCCCTCTGTGAACAGGTAGTTTACAGCATCTTTCCAAAGCTTTTCTTGTGCTTCCTTGTGAAAGCAGCTTATACTCAGCTGTCTCAGGGGCAGGCATTTCATAGGAGACTGGCTGATTTTTATATCAAATGGCAAGTTTTGGGTATCAAAAATTGGAATGGCTATGGGTCTATCAGATATCAGGGGTTGCTGAGCACGAGACCCTAAGAAGGGGATGCCTGTATAGACAGAATGTGAAGATCAGGGTAATGTTCAGTTTGCTAAAAATACCTGTAGCAACCCATGTGAGAGAAATAACTTGTGTGGTGAAAGTTCCACTTAGTAATAGGGACTGTAATATTTATTTTAAACCTGCAGTGAAGTGCAGTGTTTTGCCAGTGAGCCAGAAGCCAAGGAATGGATGAGGTCTGAGTCACAAAAATGTACCAGGAAACTAAGTTAGCCAAGACAGGGTAAACAAACTGATTCTATTTGTTCAGGAATTCTGGTAATTGCAGTTTCTGGCTAACCCACGAATAGTTAAAACAGGATAGAACTGCATGGACAGTGATAGAGGAGATGTGTAAATCTGGCTGGGTGTGGCAGTCACTGCCCATGGTGTGGCCAGGCTTTGGTCAGTCCCTCCTGCATCACAGAATGGTTTGGGTTGGAAGGAACCTTAAAGATCATCAAGTTCCAACCCTCTGCCAAGGGCAGGGATGCTTTTCAAGACACCAGGTTGCTCACAGCCCCATCCAGCCTGGCCTCGAACAATTCCAGGGATGGAGCAACTCAACAGGGAAGAATTTTTCCTAAGATCTAGCCTAAACCTACTTTCTTCCATTTAAAGCCATTACCCCTTGTCTTAACATTCATTTTGTGATCCTATCACTTATTTTTATGTTCTTTTACCATTATTTTCCCTTTCTGCCCTATTATATTGTCTTTATCACACGCCACAATTTCACCCTTCTCCCATTCTCAGCCCACAGGGGAGAGTGAGTGAGCAGCTGTGCTGTGCTGAGCTGCCTGCTGGGTTAAACCACAATGGGGTCCTTGTATTCCAGCCACATTATCAGGTAGACACATCTCCAGGGGGATTTCCTGGCCATTTAAATGTTCCATTGCACAGTGGGGGGACATTCCTTTCAAACATGAAGGATAAGGGCTGTGGTTATTAAACAGAAATTCACCAGCTGCACCTTCTAAACATAAAGACTCCCAATGCAGTGAAAGCACATTTGAAGTTGTGCTTCAGCCACAAGCAAGGAATGGCTTTTAAAGCTGCTTCAGGTGATGGTGACAGCCTGATGCCAAACCACACAACCCAGCACTGGCCACAAAAGCATCTCCTGGCCCATGGTCTGCTGTTGAGTGACATCCAAAACAGCCATGGGGCTTCCTTCCCCTTTTTGGTGCAGAAAAGCTGTGGGACAGTGTCAGACCCCAGGGAACACCACAGCAGTGCCAGCACTAACAGCACTCAGTCTGTCCCCAGTAGCTAAACTGTCTCTAATAATTTTGCCATGATACTAAACTTGCTGCTGATGTTGGAAAGAGATTGGATTTAGATACAGATCTCATGGAGCAATTGCAGGATAATAAGAATGCATAAAGTGTGCAGCAGCCACTAAAGCATCCTTTTAATCAACTAGTCAGGCACAAAATTCACATCACATTTATGTTTCTGGGCTTCTCCTGTGCAATTCTCTGCATAACACAAGTTGAGAATCAGAGCCCTGTATTTTTGTTTTCTGTGCACCAAAGCATGGTTTATTAAAAGGCACTTCAACTCTGAACCCCTCACAAAACCTTGGTGCTGAGGGTAAACACCAGATATTTATTCTTAATGACCACAGTCATTTGAAGAAGCAATAATACAAATCTTAAAAAAAAGAGTTTTGGTCTCCCTTTAGCAGCATTTAATTAACTTACATTCCAAAGCCCAGCTCCACTCCTCCTAGGTTTTTGTTTTATCCTCAAGCAAACAATTATTGTTTTGCCCAATTACTGGGTTTGATAGCCGGGTTTACTCTCTGCAGTCACTGCTGAGTGCCTCAACTTCCTGATCTTTAGCTCTGGCCGTTGTCTCAGCAAGTACCTACAACAATATAAATAAAATAATTTTTGCACAGAAATTTTTGATCTCTACTGTGTAAATCATTATTCATTAGTTAGCAACATACTGTTAATGCTGTTTTTTTCCCCCCAAAAGTCATTTTAGACCTTTCCATCTCTTGTTGGCTGGAGATCAACAGACATTGCCACAGAACTCGTCAATAATGGTGACCAATTTGTCCAAAATATCAAGTGATTCATCAAAATTATGAGTATTTTAATAGGATTTTAAGGCAAATAAAATACATATTTTAGAATGGAAGTAAAGAAAAGTTCAAGTAGCTACAAAAATTATTCTTCTGTTGTACTAATATTTGTTGTACTGGAAGTTTGACAACCAAGAGAGAGGTTTTGTATCATTTAAAAAGTTTGATTAATAAAGATGAAAACCTTGTAGTCAAGATGAAATTAAATTAAATACTTCAATTTATCTCAGATTTTCTTAAGGTCACATTTACTAATGGAAAGTACTTGTCAATGCTGACATAGAACTTGCGTTATTTCTTCATCAATTTGAATTTGCAGCTTTCTGCTTAGCATTTTCTGGCTGAAAAGTTCAGCCCGGCTCTAACAATTGGTTAATTTAGTAATGAGAAATGCCTGACTCATATCTTGACGAATTGCTCAGTTGCCTTGTGCACTGTGACAAATAGACAATTTCTCATATATATCTCTGATACAAGCACATTACAGTTGGCTCCTCTCTGAATATACCATGGTGTACAAGAGGAAAGAAGAGACATTTCTGAATGTATCACAAAGAAAATTTTTGGCTTTTAATGTCAATGCAGAATTCAGTTTCCCCCATGTGTCACTGGAAGCCCTGGTTTGTCACATTCACATTTTCTGAAAATCCCTTCACCCAGGATTTTTCCCCTGGGAAGCTGACAAGCCTCAGAGAAAAGGAAAACAATTCTTATAGAAAAGGAAAACAATTCTTATCTC
>JAXCLO010000208.1:66931699-66942885 GCA_035583995.1 Arremon aurantiirostris | reverse complement strand
TACCCACAGGTGATTGTTCCATTGGATTCTGCTGGGAGTTGTTTTCACTCTTTGGCCAATCAGGGCCAAGCTGTGTTGTGGAAAGAGTCAGAGTTTTCATTATTATCTTTTTAGCATTCAGTAAGTGTCCTTTCTGTATTCTTTAGTATTGTTTAATGTAGTATTCTTTACTATAATATAGTATAATAAAATAATAAATTAACCTTCTGAGAGCATGGAGTCAGATTCATCATTCCTTCCTGCCAGTGGGGTCCCAGCAAATACAATACTGGTAGAAAGTTCAAACACGAGAAAAATGCCACACGCACTTTGCACTGAGAGTGACTGGAACATGTTTCTTCAGAGATTTTATGGAATTTTTATCCTTTGGGATACTCCAAGCTTCTTGTGGCCCTGAGCAAGCCCTTGCACTGGGCACCAGGGTGGAACCACACAGCCTCAAGAGGCTTCTACCAACCTCACAGCCCTGCACTTCTCTTTGGTCCATACACTCCCTCAGAAGAAAATGTTACAGGTTTGAAATCTCATCTGTTCCTCCCCCAGAGCATTTAACAGCTCTTAGACAGCCTTGAGATGACACTGAACAGATGCCAGAGAGCACATTGTCACCCTCACAAATGTGAACTTGAATTCCTATTCCACAGAATAATTTTCCTGCTTTCTAGTGCTCCTATAGCACCATGATCCTTGAATTCTTGGCTGCACTGTGATCCAGTTTCAATAAAAACTGTGGAAGCTATTCCCAACCAATGTGTTCTCTAACACCTTACTCTGCCACCTTCCTGCAGCTTTTTAACAAGTATTCAAGAGATCGGCAAGACAATTAATAGTTTCTACTCTGAAAGAGGAGTATCAGACAGCTACAACACCTAAATTATTTAAATTTTTACCTCTGGGAAGCACCTGAGTCTCTCTGGGGTCTTTTTTTTTTTTTTTGTTTTTTGAGACATATGTATGCTGTATAATTTGATGCTTGTTTGTGTTTTCAATAATTTACACACTGTCTCTCACTGAAGAAACTATATTGCACTACCTCCACTTCCACTCATTTGCTGTGGTGTTATGAAGCTCATTTTAGACACTCAGGAATTTCCCACTCAACTGAATAAAGGTTCATACACATTGTAAATCTCACTTTAACGACAAGTAAATAGAGGTCAGGTATGGACATATTTTGTTTAAACATGAGGGCACCTTTAATACTTAAAATAATTATTGTCTGAGCTGCTTAGATTCTTAATAATGATATTTACAAATGCAAATCCATTTCATAAAGCTTGAGCCGCAATTTAAAAATGTCTGCAAATTGTACATGGTCACAGCTGGGGTTTTTCTTTAATAAAAGGGAAGTCAGAAGTCACTTCAGGTTGGTTTAGGGAGTTGTTTTGGTTTGGGGAAATTCAAGGCTAAGGGGAAATTCAAGGCTATAGAGTAATGCAGGCTGGATGGATTTTCTTTCTATTCTCATCTCTATGTACTCAAACAAATATTCCAAACAAAACAAACAAAAAACTTAGCAAAACCAAACTTACTTCTGCAGACAGCATCTATGAGCAAGGGTCACACAGCAGCAGCTGTAAATATTCTGGTAACAGATTTCTCTATCATTTCACTGTGCTCATGTCTTTTACCTTATCTGGAATTCAGGCTCTTGGGGTAGTCCTGCCTTGTTCTGTTTTATTCACACATCTTCTACCACACTGCAGCTGAAATGCAGCTGTCAGGTGTTCTCACAGTTTACACATATTCTGTCAGCTCTCTAGAAAGGATCTGTGCACCTGATCCAGCATCAAGAAACTTTCAGGTAAAGCTGGCTTGGAGGAAAATAAAAGACATGAGTGAATCCCTCTTTGTCACAAAGCTCTGCTAATAAACATGGACTTTCAAAATCAGTGCTAATTTCAGCAAAAGTTTCTTTTAAAATACAACCAGGTAACAACTAAACACATTGGAATGAACCACTTTAAACTCCCAGAAGTGAAACATTTCAATTTTTGAATTTTTTTCTGACTGTTAGAATTATAGTATGAAAAGGGATACTTAAGAGTCACCTCTAACTGCCCCTACCATAATATTTCAATCAATCCCAAATAATTTCCATTTTCCCCTCTGGAAAGAGCACTCTCATAAAGACCTCATGCTGGCAGATTACTTCTATACTAAAGTCTGTTACAGCATTGTAAAACTTTCTGCATTCACAGAATGTGAGAAAACCAAACCCTTTGCTGGTACCTACATCAGCAAATGCCTATTCCTTGAGTGCATTTGTCATTTCATGACTAAAACATGATTTAGGAATTCTTGGTGCTAAATATCCACTAAGAAAACGATATTCTTTAGAACCTCTCACTACTGCCATGTCCATGCATATACATTCAAGTATCCCTCATACATAGCCCCTTTTTTTTTATTTATTTATTTTTTAAACAGTTTTTAGAGGCTGCTTTCATTTCCTTTCTCCTCTCACACAAGGATCAGTAATTGTACTATTTTTACTCTATTCTCACTCCAGTCACTTCTGCTCTGAGTGTTCATGTCTCATCTTGTCTGTTTAGATTTCACATTCCTGAGTGCATGGTCTGTACCTCACTTTACATCAAATTTTAAGAGACTAAAATGCGGATCTTCTCTAGGCACCAATAATCTGCTCTGTGCTTTTCTGAAACACAAATTCCATATGCAAGATGCTTCAGCCAGACAACATAAAACTCCAACAAGGTGAACAAACTCATGCTATGAGCTTAAGGCAATTATGAGAACTGCAAATAACAAAAGGAACATTCTATTAATAGCACCATCCAGAGAGAAAGACACAGTACCTGGAAAAGTCTGCAGTTTTAACATCCAAATGGAGTCTGACACAGCAGCAAAGTATCAGCCAAATAAGCAACGAGCAGCTAATTTGTTAGGCATGCTTAGCCCACCAAAAGGATGATTGATGACAAGAAGCAATGCCAACTGCTTACACTGAATACCAGGAACAGCAAACCCTGGCAGCTCAACATTCTTAGGTTTTTATTTTATATTTATGGATGTTAAAGTGATGCACCAGACACAGACCTGAATGCAATATCAAGCTTTGCTTATTTACTATGCAGTGCATCAAATAAATTCTTCAAATATTCTGCTGCTCTATTGGCAACATCTTTGCTGCTCTTTTACTTTTTTAAGAGCTGTGGCTGAACTTCAAGCAAGTTCCAGATAGGGTGGACAAATACTGCTACAATACTGTGGTTTGTCTTTGCACCACCCGTTTTTCACTCCCTCACTGGAAATAGGGAGCATTTTACAAGAAGAAGGATTATTAACAACTATTTCACAACAAATTTCACTTTTGAAATGAAAAAGTAAATTCAAACTCTAATACTTCTAATAACTTCATTCTAAGGAGTTCATGCTTTCCTTCCCATCCTCCTAATTTCGGTATGTGGAAGTAAACCAGGTTAGCATGGGCCCTTTTAGGCCTCTGTTATTCACATTCTGTCCAAACAATCTTTAAGAAATCTGAATTCATAACATCTCAGGAACTGCAGTGACATATGTGCTCTGAATCCTCTACCAGCTATTATGTCAGGTCAAGATATCCCTTTTCCCATTGCACAGTTCTGCTGACATTTGTCACCTCCATCTGCCCTTTAGCACATCTCTGTCTAATTAGGCTCTAAATGCCTCATTTGTAGCACTGAGATCAGCACTGCCCCATCTCATTTCCAGCCAGCTCCTGGATCTGGATATCATTCCCCTTCAGACAGAGCAAACACCAATGCAGCCACTTTCAAATCCTTTTGGCAGCTCCACTTTAACTATCTAGAGAAAAATTCTCATGTCCTGGAGGTACTGGGAGCTTTTTCAGCAGATTTTATTTTTCAGTGGAGGAACACAGATGACCAGGTGTACATGATGCTGCCCTGTGCAGCTTCTTCCTTGCTGAACCTTGGCCAGAACCCTGCATTGATTTTCAGAACTTTTGAAAGGAACAATTTTGACTGTTTGGAAGCTGAGCTTTTCTGAAATTAAAGTATTGTTGCCTGGTGTAGGGCAGGTCATGCCGGTGGGAGTGGGAACTTTTGCTGTAAGTAGATCAAACAAAAATTTCTAAGCCAAAAGGAATAAAAGCAACCTCTGAGCTCACACCATTAAGAACCAAATGAAAAGCCTGACCATGATTTCCTGTAAGTTCAGCAGTTCCCTCAAATCCTTTTATTGAGAAAGGGCAGAGCAATCCCCCCAGCCTGGGAGGCTGGATGCAGCAGGAAGGGAGGGAGAGAGACCATGGGCATTGTTGGCATTGTTGGGTAGGCTCAGACATTCCAGTGATCAGGGCATGAAGGTGGATGGATTGTTTGATTGATGGTTTCACTGACTGATAGACTGCCTGTCACTCCTGACCCAACAGCCACAGTGGAGCCATTGTTAAGAAAATAAACAATTACAGACTTTTCCATGCCTCATTCCCAACTCAGTTCAGAATCCCTGAACCGTTTAGGTTTGGGAAGATCTTCAAGATCAAGCCCAACTGTGATGGTGTTCACAAGGGTCCCAGGATGAGGGAAGAGATGAGAATCTTGACTCCATGTTACAGAAGGTTGATTTATTATTTTATGATCCGTATTATATTAAAAGAAAAAGATATATTAAAACCATACCAAAAGAAGAGAAGAAAGGCTTTCATCAGAACGCTTGCAAGGAAAGGAAAGAATGGAATGATAAAAAAATCTTGTGACTGACCACACAGTCTGAGACAGCTGACTGATTTGCCATTAATTAGAAACAACCACATGAGACCAATCAAAGATGCACCTGTTTCATTTCACAGCAGCAGATAATTATTGTTTAAATTTCATTTCTGAGGCCTCTCAGCTTCTCAGGACTGAAAAATCCTAAGGAAAGGATTTTTCACAAAATGTGTCTGTGACACCCAACTATTCCCCCAGGACTGCCAAAGCCATCATAAAACCTTGTCCCCAAGTGCCACATCCACACAGGAAATCTGCACTTTAGGACTCCTTCAAAATAAACTGGTAGAATTAATGAAACTACCATGCACCAAAAATTACATGAGAAAATAAGAAATAGCAAATCAGTAGTTAAGGTAGCATCATCAAACATTTAATAGAGCTCAACATACTTGAAGGCTTCCAAGAGTGCACATACATCTTTTGGAACAGCAGAGTAACTCTAAAACTTGCACTGTTGCCAAGTTTTGAACTATTTTTCACTGAAACCTGCCCACCATCAGACATTTCAGTGATGAGTGTGCCACATTTTCTTGTGAAAAATGAAAATTATTACTGAGAAAAACATACATATTTCAGTGGAAATAATATTTTAGAAAAACACAGAAAGAAATAGTGTTGTAGCAATATTAGTTAAAAATCTGAAATCTGGACAGAAATATGGCTTTCTGCAAGAGAGGGGAAAAGGGAAAGGGAAAAGAAATAAACAAGTATATGAAATGCAATGACCAGTGTTTGTTTAAAAAACCAGTTGTGGTACATCTGAACCACTCTTTTCCACCAGACAGAACTGCAATTTACTCCTGCTAAAAACCTGGCCCAGAACACACTGAGGTATAACATCAACAGCAAACCAGCTGAACTTTCAGATTACACCTCAGTAATTCCATACCCACTCAGGAACACAATAATTCTCCATTAACTTCAACAGATATTGGATTAAAACCCCAAGTCCTGTTGCATCTACGTTTCCTCACTGAAACCTTCAGCTGTAAAATTTTTCCCTCTGAGAGATTTTTATCAGTTAAAAGCTTAGAGGAAAAATTATGTGCCCCTCCACAGACACATTTTGAGCACAGGCAATTCAAGAATATCTGCATTACCTTGTATAAAACCTAAAGGAGAAATTCTAACTCATGGAGCACATCCTTGAATCTGAGCCTCAAATGTGGGAAAGACAGAAACGTCCACAGATTCAAGAGGGTTTGATCTGCAGCCTTGGAAGGAGCTTAGATTGATGTAAAAATAAAGTACACAGACATTAAGCAGAAAAATATTAATCCTATGTTTCTATAGTTATAGGTAAGAATATACCTTAAGTAAGTAAAAAAAATCATATTGAGTAAGAGTGTGAAAGGCCTGTAGTATAGTAAGGTGATTGTATAAAGTTAAAAGTTTAGAAGTTATAATAAAAACATGTGTACATACAACAACACCCTGTTAGATAAAAGTATCTGCAGTACAGCAAAATTAAATAAAGGTAGTAAGTTAAAAAAGCAAAATAAATTTTGTGGGGTCTGTCTATTAAGTTAGAAAGTTATATATTGTCTCATAACAAAAAACTTGTAAGTAATTTAAGCTATAACCAACTACTTACTCTTCTAAAATCTCAACTAATCTCTAAAACTGTTTATCTGAACAATAAAACATTTTTAGTCCAACAATAATCCCATCCTTTCATTAAAAACAGCAACAGTAATACTCAAATATCCAGTTCCTAACTGCTGCTCTTCCACTTGACGTCAATGCTTTTCCCAGCTTTTCCCCATTATGCTCCATGCCTGAATTTCATATTTATATGTTGCAGAACTTGTTTTATATTGGTACATTCCTGCTTGCAATCTGGATCCATTCTGGAATCCAGAACTGAAAAATAATGAGATTTCTAACAGATCAATATTAGAAAACCAAACACTACTGACATGCAGTATTTTTGTCTGAGACTGAGCAACAAATTCCTTAGTTTTTAATGTAAAATGTTAGGCTTTGCTTATTTTTTCTTTGAATGAGGTGTAAAAATTTTTGGATTTGGGTTGTTTCTTTCATAATGCTACTTTTTTTACCTCCTGACACTTCTCTGGCTTTCAGAAAATTAAGAATTCCTTCCAGTTAACACACATATATACATATATTAAATGGAAAGCAAAAAAGCAAAAATCTAAAAATTCTACTCATGCATCTCAGGAAATACAGAATTCATAGAATACCACACAAAGTTTAACTTCTATTTCTACATTCATACCTATGAAGTGAAAAAGAAACAGAACACAATTTTTTCCCCTTGCTACCCTTTAACTCTGTACACCATGAAACAGATTTCATTACCCTTTTGGTGGAAAATGGCATTTTTAAGATGACAAAATATAGTGTTGCACACAAATTTGCAAATGCACTCATTGCTACATGACCCAGCCCCTAAACACAGAACCTCAAGGGCCAAATTCTTTCAGGTACTACACAGGGCAGGAAAAGGATTTAGCAGAACATACAGAAATGACATTTCTGCAAACCTCTTTGAGCCTCTTCTATCCAGTGCACATTATAAATTAATTTTGCACTGATCAGAATGACAACCTGGAGCGTTATTATATCCCAGACAGTTCAGTTTCCCACCTGGAATTGGCTCAATAAGGTATAAATGGACTTGTAGGAAAAAATAATAAGGTAATGCAGGCTAATCAATAAGAAAGTTTGAAGCATAAGGCTTCAGTTTTTCTCAGTTTTAAAAACCCAACATTAATTCAGTTTTAATCTCAAATTACCATTCAGACTGGAAAATCAAATCACCTAAAGCAGCCCCACATCACAAATGCCCAAGTCAGACCTCATAACCAAAATTACAGCACTTTTTTTTCTCCCATTTTGTATAATAGCAAGGACCCTAAATCAGGCAGGAACACAGAGGTTAGCCCTTGTGACATCCAACAATTCGCAGGGCTCCACTAATAAACCCAAAATGATCATTTAAGGCACTGTTGAAGAAGCACAGGAATAGCAGCTCTCCCCTTGTACAACACAGGCTGCTTCAGATTTGGTCAGTGGAAGCAATTGTGATAACTAATCAGAACAAAACCACAAAAAAACCAATACAATATTAAAGGAACTCAAAACCAATCAAAACAAACAAACAATGCCAGAAACCAACCAACCCCCAACAAAATCAACTAAACCAATCCAAACCAACCAACCAAAAACCCCCAAACAAACCCCAACCAAAGAACAACACAAAAACCCTGACCAAACCACCAAAATCTATAAACTAAAAAAACCTCACAAAACCAAAACCAACCAAACAAAAACCACACCAAACAACAACAAAACAAATGCCAAAGGCCCTCAAACAGCAGAAAAGCCCCAAACAGTTTTGTTTTCCCAATGGAACAACCCTGCCAGTGTTCACAACCAGGCTGGATGAGGCCCTGAGTGAGCTGGCCTAGGGTAAAACATCCCTGCCCATGGCAGAGGGTTGGAACTTGGTGCTCTTTAAGGTCCCTTCCAAGCCAAACCATCCTATGATTTGAAAGACTCAATAAAGTTATTAAATACATATCATTTACTAACAGTCATGGAGCAAGAGAGTGAAGTTACACTTGGGAAAAAAAAGGGCATAGCTTTTTTTTCCTCACTACCCAAAACTAGTCTAATTTGCAACAAATTAGAACCACAGGATCATTTGGGCTGGAAAAGACCTTTAAGACCTTATGCCCATCTTTAGCCAAGCCCATCACTAAACCATGTTCACAGGTGCACATTTACACAACTTTTAGATGTCTCCAGGGACAATGACTCAGCCACTTCCCTGGGCAGAGCATTCAACTGCTGATAACTTTCTCAAAGGTGAGCCTAGTTTGGCAATGACTGTAAGTAAAGTGATGTACCTCTGTTTATCTCTGCTCATGAGCTCTCATCCTCTTTTCTCCCCTCTCCTGATGATTAGCTTCTATGTGAGAAGATGGGAGGGAATTTGGTTCTTAATCATGGTTAAGTCATCACAACAGCATGTGTGATGTCTGCAGCAAGGAGTCCACAAAAAAAGAGAACGTTAAAAACAAAAAGAAATTAAATAAGGATTTTAAGAACACAAAGCACAGTTCTAGGCTGATGATTTGCTGCCCACTAAACAGAAAGAGAAAATGTTCCTTGTCTGAGTGAAGCAGCCAGCACATCTATTTTGTGCTATACTAAATATAACATTACAGCTAATCTGTCCAATTTATAGCACCAAGATAGCTTTTCTTGCTTCTTGTCTGGGCTATTAAAACATATCACCATAATAAAATAATATCTATAGGAGTGTTGTGGTCCAACCTCAGCTGGCAAGGAAGCCCCACACAGCCACTCAATCACTCTCCCACAGTGGGATGGAGGAGAGAAGCAGAAAAGTGAGAAAACTCATGGGTTGGGATGAAGACAGTTTAATAGATAAAGCAAAAGTCATGCCCACAAGCAAAGCAAAGCAAGGAATTAATTCCCTAATTCCCATGGGCAGGTAGGTGCTCAGCAATCACTCTTAATTTGCCTCTTTCTTATTCTCCTGGTTTTATATGCTGAGCATGAGGCCCTATGTTTGGGACATCCCTTGTCACCTGTCCTGGCTGTGTCTCCTCCCAGTGTCTTGTGTTTAGCTGTCTGTGGTCACCTTAAAGTCTTTCCTGAGAGGACTTTTGTCCCCTTCTGTTGTCTTATATATCATGAGTTCTATTATCATTATAGTGCAAGGATTCCATATTGCCAGAGTTTCATACCTCCTCAATGTTTCTCGTAGCCATCTCCTCTAAGCGCTGACTGTTCCTGGCCCTTGCAGTGGTCATCTGACTCCAGTTCCCACCAATCCACTCTTTTATACCACTAGTTCTTATTTGCTAAAGGTTTTGCCTGTTATCATCCGGCCTGCTCCTAGTCTTCAGTAATTGGTTCCTGCAACTCATTGGGGGATAAGATTACATTCTACATTACCTCTTTACCCATAATGTCCCCCTATAATTCACCCCTTTTCTTTTAACCACAGAGTTGCAGCATTTCCAGAAGTACATACTTAACATTATGACATATTTGCACATTTCATTTAAAACTAGGAGTTATACAAGCATTCAAACAGCATATTATAGTATAGATATATATTTCTATATGTTAGTTCAGTTCTATAGCTTTTCCCAGTTTACAAAGCACTTATCTTTAAGGTCTTTTACACTCATATTTAACAAACACCAATGGCTGTAATTGATACATTTCGCCAATAGTCTAGTACTCAAATCCTATTTCCCCGAATCCACAGGCTTATATGGTCAAATCCTGTGTGGTCAAATCCGGCTTCCCTGAATCCACAGGGTTGTATGGTTTAGTCCTGACTCCACAGGCCATCCTGAATCTATGGGGTAATATAGTTTAGTATTCAGGTCCTTTTTTTTCCCCAAATCATGAGGTCATTTCCTGAATCACATCAGTCATATAGTTTAGTATTTAAATCCACAGGTCCTGAATCATGTCAGGGTCACCATTAGTTGCCTGATATAAAAGTTCTATTATCATTATAGTGCAAGGATTCCATACAGCCAGAGCTTCATACCTCCTCAATGTTTCTCATAGGCTGCTCCTCTAAGCACTGACTCCTCCTAGCCCTTACAATAGTCACCAAACTCCTCTGACTCTAGTTCCCACCAATCCGTTCTTTTATGCCACTTGTTCTTATTTGCTACAGGTGTTGCCTGTTATCATCCAGCCTGCTCCTAATCTTTAGTAATTGGTTCCAGCTGCAACCCATTGGGGGATAAGATAACATTCTACATTACCTTCATTTACCCATACTGTGTCCCCCTACACCCTTCTGCTTTGCAGAATCCCTAACAAGGAGCCACAAGTAGGCTGCTGGTGTCCTGGGACTAAATGCTCCCTGACAGACAGGTAGTGCTGAAAAAACATTTTTCTTTTCTTCCAAATTACTGACACCCTGTCAGCACTTTTCCTTAGCCAAGAAAGAATCCCACTCAAGTTTTTGTCCAATTTTGGTGTTGCCTAGGAATGAGGGCTGTCTGCCCAAGGACTGAGGCAGCTGGCCTGTGGAAAGCAATAAAGGACACTGATCATGAGCACACTCCTTAGCTATTTGTCCCTGGACCCCATTTTTTCCAAAAATTGTCTCTGAGACAAGCTCTGGGCTCTGTCAGACCTTGATCTCTGCTGGAGCTGCCTTTGGAAAATGTCCAAAGCCGGTTTGGAAAAGTCTTTTTCAGGCATATGTCTGTGCTGAATACATAAATCCTGCCAAAACACTGCATCTCCTTGAACTCCTCTGATGTCAGGCAGGAGGGATGGAACCCTGGTTGTTCTGACACAGAAAGACAGTTCTCATTTTATAAAAGCATGGAATATCTTCCTTTTGAGGTTTAAGAGAAGTCACTCAGTCCTTTTACAGATGCTCTAATGAATCTCCAGGGTGATTTATGTTAGGGT
>JAXCLO010000208.1:66920712-66931599 GCA_035583995.1 Arremon aurantiirostris | reverse complement strand
CTTTTGAGGTTTAAGAGAAGTCACTCAGTCCTTTTACAGATGCTCTAATGAATCTCCAGGGTGATTTATGTTAGGGTGGGATAGAATTGGCCAAGCTTGGGTTATTTGCTCCCCAACCCAGTCGTGTGAAGAAGGCAAAAAAAAAAAAAAAAAAAAAAGCAGAGCAAAAACCTCAGCTTCCCTCAAACTTATTGGTTTTTCATGTAACATTTTTATATATTAAAATTTCCTGAAAACTCTACAGAGGTTTTCATGTGCTATTTCTGAGACTGCTGAAGAGGAAATGAAACTTCAAGCTCACCAATCTGAGTTTTGTTCTTCGTATTTAGTGTCAGAAGTGGGGTACCAAGCCGGGGCCAGGACCACAAAGGTGAGGGAAGAACTTTCACTGGAAGTCAAGATGTTCTAGAGGTCCCACGACAGCTATTTGTTGGATCTAAATTCCTATTCTCACAAAATAAATTCTCTTAGGAAGTCTGGCCTGTCCCACCTGGATGTGCCCATTAGAAAAAGCCCCTCAGATTCCTCCAGTCATGGATGAAAATCACACACACCTGTGCCTGGGGAAGGAGTAAATTTTCCTTCTTCCCCTGAAAGTCATAATCACCCATGGACATGGAAGCTGTTGATTCACATTTCAGGGAGTGCCAGCAGAAGAAGCTTTTGGAAAACCTGATGCAACTCTCAAGGTTCAGCAACAAAAGACAAGTCTGATATAATTTTTGTCACAAGAACTTACTTTAACCATTGTCATTATTCTCTATTTAATTGCTATTTCTGGCATTGATTATTGAACTTCAGTAAGGTTACTAATTACAATGTTTTAATCCAAAATCCCTTTCTGTGAAGAGTCATCTGAATCTCTCCTTTCTATCTGACAACACAACATTTCTTTGAACTTCTGCTTACTTGGGATAGATTCTTTAGAATCTTAGCTCTTTCAACCCCTTTTTTTTTCATTGGTTATGTGAGTTTTGTTTTTTTTTTTTTCTTCTTTGAAATTATTTCCTTTTATAGCATAGAATAAATCAAATAAAAGCAAAGTGGATTACAGATAGAAGTTGTAAGAACAAAGCATCCAAATAATCTTTCATTATCATTTTTTTACTAAACTAAGATCAGAGGATGGCAAAAGGACCTGAAATACAAAGGATGTGACTCTGTGTGCAAATTTCTATCCCAGAGTTTGGAAAGATATTTAAAAGCATTTTTCAAAGTTCCAAATGAGGATTATATCCAGAAGCATTATAATATCTCAATATTCATATCTCTAGGTAGATGTAAGTGTCAAGATGTTAGGAAATCTGCAGATTTTGTTCTTTTGCCTGCTTTCGGAAAAATACTACTGCCAAATTTTCAATTTGAAGAATTTGTGTCAATATAAAAAGGTGTTTAATTCTGTTCTTACATGAAATATTGCAAAATATCAGTTTTTCTGCCATTTATCTGTAAGATTATAGCAGAGATACTATTTTATTGTAAAGACGCTGTAAAACAGGAAACAAAGCAGGTGACTATTTGGTCTCTAGTTTTATAAAAACATATTTATAGAACAAGTTTTTGTGAATCAGTGTGGGCACTGATGTACATCTTGTCTATCTTATTCAAGGCACCAAACCTCATTGGATTTTTGGTGGAGGAATGTTTTCCTCATGTGGTCTGGTGCAGAAACTAATCTAGACTCTTTTGATTATTAGTTGTTGATATTCTGTGCCTTCTGCTTTCAGTTTTTATTACCTTTCCTGTGAGCTCTTCATGGATTTAGACAAGAAGTTACTTGAAGCAGAAATATCCAGGCCTGGCATAAAATAATGAGTCATGACTGAAAACTTTCTATGTGATAGAAATACAACTGGAAATAAGCCATGCTAACAAAAATAGATTGTCCCCACTATACATATTTTTCTTTTCCTTCACTATGGTCATCCCAGTGTCTTCCCAGAACATGAAATTCCAGAATTAGTAGTATGTACAATTCTATTTTGTATTTTTCCTCTCAGCACATATTATTTGGCAGTTTTGTTCATTTTTTCCCTTGGAGAGAGGCAAAATTGCAGAAATTGCAGAGGCTGTGGCCTATGCAGTTGAATTCTCTGGGTAGTATGATAGCATGGTCAGAATTCTGTGAAACACTGACAGTTTTTGAAATAACCAAAGAAATAAACTTTGTGACAAATACAGATCCAATAAATAGAACTGAAGTTCCATTAAAATTTCATTAGACTATCCAGCCATACTCTTCACTCTCCATTCCTTGTCTTCGTGGGCTAAATCAGATGTTAATGCACATACATTTCTGACAGATTTTGATTACTTTGCTCCTTTTTAGAGATTAAATCTGACAAGCCAGCAGGCCCATTCTATGGCTGGGGATAGAGAGGTGGCAATAACAGGAATTATTTCAGGCAGGGGAAGCTGTGTTAATATTGAAGAGCAGTTTTCAAATAAAGCAGAAATTAGTGAAGTGCATTAAGAAATCCTTTAAAATCTCAAAGCACTGTGTCTTTTCCATTTCAATAAAATCACAGTAAATTTCTGCGAAGAGCTTAATGACAGAACCGTTTGCTGTTGTAGTGGCTGTAAAGAAAAAATACTTCATGAACATGAAGGAACAACAAAATGTTGCAACACTAGCTGTTAATATAAGACCCTGTTTTTGCCAGGCCAGGAATGTAAGTCTTGTTTACCAACATTACAATTTATAAACTCTTGCACCACCTTATTACAAATAAATAATCACACTGAAGAACAATTCCATTAATTTCCTGAAATAAGCTTGCAAAGCTGAGTGCACAAAAGCTAAGGAACATTAAAATTTATGTTGTCTTTTGTTCCTATTTTTCTCCTAGAGCCATTTTCCACTAAGTAAACTGAAAATAAAAATTGCATTATGTGGAAAAACACTCATGCCCTCAAGAAGGGTCAGTAGGGAGATTTGCCTTCGCTGTGTAGATCCATGTGCTTAGTCTCTGCCTGATATCCTGAGGATGAAATATGCTTTGATAGCATAGCTTTCAAATGATTAGTGATAAGATGGGCAGTCTTGGCTGAAATCTTCCAAAATATTTTTAGCCTAGAGTGGACATTTAGCATGCAAAAATGTCAGTTTTAGTGTTTTAGGCTTGTCAAATGAAGTTCTGCTTGCCAAAATCAAGACCTTGGTTTGAGTAGATAACCTTGATCGTACCATGGTTGTGATGGTGGAGAACAGGTCAGATTCTGGAGGTTAGCTCTGGTCCTGGATACATCCCCTTCCCTACCATGTTCAACAGTCATTACAATTGCAGCGTTTTGTCACATTCATTTCTTAAAAGTAAAAGGAAGGATTAATTACTGCCTAAGAGCTCTGTTATACTCCCTTTAAAAGGCCTAATTGAAAGCACATAAAATTCAACAGAAAAGCTTGAAATTACTTTGTTGCCCATTTTTACAGAGAGAAAAGAGGCACATCCCTGTACAGCCTGGAGAGAACCTTGAACTCCTTAGCATACATATTAGAAAATTAGGGGAGAAATTACTTTGTATTCATGGTAAAATAATCTTCTGACTAAACCCACTCAGTCCCATCCTCCTTTCCCTTTTCCTTCCTTCAGGAAATTGCAGAGGAGACATCCAGACATCCAAGGCTGGCAATTTCCTGAATTCCCAGTTTGAGTCTGCACTGGGGGAGGGTAAAACCCACAGCTATAGACCATTGTCTAAGGAGGTTGTTTCTCGGGGTTTTGCTGCTCAGAGTGCCCCTGAGATGTGTTAGAAAGCCTCTTTTCCCAGCCTGGCTGTTGAAGGGGTCAGAATTCTTCAGTTCTTGGTCTCAAGGTTGTTTATTGTATCTTTTCTATAAAATTTTTACTCTTGGCCGGCCGAGGTCAGCTCAGCAGGACAGACAGAGGCACTCTGGCCACCCCCAGGGCAGTGTAATCTTTTAATACTATAAACTACGTGTACAATATTTACAATAACTTCCCAATACCTATCACCTATGTCAGACAGTGAGCTTCTACTCTATACCAACCTAAAAGTGCCACCATCACAGCAGAAGATGGAGGCCAAGAAGAAGGAGGAGAAAGGCTGGACACGCCCAGATTCCTCCATCTTGCCTCCTGAACTCCCATTCTAAAACCCCAAAAATCTATTTTTCACCCCGTGACAAACGAATTATTATTCTACTTATACTTTTGTGGGTGTCCTGAAGATCCTCATAGAAGATTGGTAATTTGCTCCATGGGTCATAAACAAAACCACAGGCGTCTTGGGCTCTGTGCCAGGGTCTCTGAGACCCCTGGCAGGGGTTTGGGCAATCCAGGACAGCCAAAGGGATATCCTGAATTCCAAGAGTTGTTTTCCCTTTCTTCATGCCCATGAAACACTGGAGTATCCCACAGAGGAGAATTGCAAGTTCCCTCTCTGTTTTAGGAAAGGGAATAGCCCTTGAGGAGCAGATTCTGTACTTCCATTCCTGCCAGCTTTGCTGTCCTTGCTCTATTGAGGGAAGTTTATTTCTCCATTTGGCTTTCCACAGCTGGCCCGTATTTCAACCTAGATAAACTGATCCCCTACAAAGACAATATCTAGAGGTAGCAAAATTTTCTGCTGACTCTTGGCCCAGATGTTCAGCTTCCAGCTGCTTACGATTGCTGAATAGGTTTTGATTCATAAACAGGCAGTATTGACAGTAATCCCTCACAAAGCCATTCCTTCATATCAGGCATTTGCAGCACATAAATTCTATTCTCCGAGGAAAATAGATTATGTTTTCTCCTTTTATATACTCAGAAACACTGCATACAGTACATAATACCATTCCCTCATAAAGAAATTTAACAAAAAGAACACACAGCCATAACCTGCTTCCATCAAGGTGTGCAAATGCATCAGACTTGCACATCACTGGAGATATTGTCAGAATGGCAATAACAGTAAAAATTGCACTGACTTGTCCCTTGAATAGATGGATTCCTTTTTTTTTTCCCTTCAGGTTTCATGTGATCAGCACTGTCTCTCCAGGAAGTTTGCTGAACCTCAGCAGGACTTAAACAACAATTTATTAATCTACTTCTGTAAATTCTGCTGGCTACTCAAAAATAACCTTTAGTCTTCTTTGTATAGCAAGACATTGAGCTTCTAAATCACTGACACCCAGCTAATACCCGAATCAGACTCCTACAGAAAGAGAAATTGCACAGGAGTCAAATATTCAAATAGGAAAAAGAGATATCCTGATTGATTTACCTGGTCAAATTTAAACATGGTCAATGAACAAAAGACAAATGGATGCTTTTTCCATTGCAGTGATGTGCTACTGTCAGACTTTTGTTACGAATTTTTAAATAAATATAGATTGTAGATATTGTTAATATAACAGTACCTGGTCAGTGAAAAAACAGTGCATAAACCAGCTGGTAAACACTTACATTGATGTATATTTATAAAGGTACTTTATGACCATGTGCTAAAAGAAAACATAGTTTTGCGAGCTGATAAATTCAGGTGATGAGTGTGTGTTTTGTCTGTGTGGAGAATGAACTAGCAAAACAAGAAACAATTAAACTGGAATTTTTAAATAAAGAAAATATACTTTTCCACCAGGTAAAAAGTCAAGAGGCTCATCTATTTTCATGGTCCAACTAATTTTTGCCCTCTCTTGTAAGATGGCAGGGGTTCACTCCTGTATAAAGATTGAACTTCAGCCTGTGTAAATAAAAAGAGCAGATTTTAATTGGCTTCAGGTAATTTTGAAACAGCACCACAGATAAAGTTATTTTAAATTTTTTGCAATATATAGAGGTGAAGGAAACCTAAATGCATAGAATAAAATATACCTTAAGCTTGGTTTAGTTCTTTACTGGTCACTTCTGATTTTGTAACAAAACTCCTTCCTCTCTTAGGGCAGGATGCATCTTTACACCAATAACTCAGAGCATGAAATAACCAGAAAGAGTTAAGGGCGGTGCAGGGGTTTGCAGGCAGCCTCTATACGACAAGAAACAGTTTAGTGAAGTAAGTACGTGTTCTGCTACCAAGATTGATATTCCCAACTAATAAAACTGTTGTGAACCTTTTTCTTATCCATCACTTGAAATTTGTGATGGTGTTCACAGGGGTCTCAGGATGAGGGAAGAGACGAGGATTTGACTCCGTATTTCAGAAGGCTTGATTTATTATTTTATGATATATATTATATTAAAACTATACTACAAGAATAGAAGAAAGGATTTCATCAGAAGGCTGGCTAAGAATAGAATAGTAAGGAATGATAACAAAGGTTTGTGACTCGGCTCTCTGTCTGAGCCAGCTGACTGTGATTGGCCATTAATTAGAAACAACCACATGAGACCAATCCCAGATGCACCTGTTGCCATTCCACAGCAGCAGATAATCAATGTTTAGATTTTGTTCCTGAGGCTTCCCAGCTTCTCAGGAGGAAAAATCCTTAGGAAAGTATTTTTCATAAAATGTGTCTGTGACAGAAGTCTTCTAGAAATTTTATATGATAAACTACACATATACAAAATAACACAACTGGGGGTTTTTTTGTTTGTTTGTTTTAAAGAAAAAAGAGAAATACATGATTTATGAGATCCAGCTGTAGGGACAGTTAAGCAGTTTCCTTTAGGTTGACGCAGCAGGGAATCTGATGCTGAGTCACACTCATGGAGTGACTGTGTGGGAACACTTGCAGCAATGATCAGAAGGATTTATAACACCAAAGCTCAGCAAGACACCCCTTAAAACATCACTTGTCTTTAAAAAGGACATTGTATTTCATCACTGGGACTCCAACTAAACCCCAGAGCTTCAACAGATGTTTTTAAAAGCTCATGTGGTCAAGAAATCTGTGTTCACATTATGTGTTGCCTGAAATCATAGATCACAATCAAACCATTTCCTCTTGGTTTAGCTTTACAGTTTTGTTTTGGTTTTTCTGTGGTAGATATTTTGTCTTTCCTTTCCATACTTGTTTTTTTATGCTAATTGCCTATTCCAGTCTGCTCAGGCAGAGCAGGGGGACCTCCTCTGCTCCTCTCAGTGCCAACCTTGCTGTCAATTTTGCCAGTTCTCCTTTATGTGATTTGGGCAGGATGGCTAGGCCACTTTCTACTTACCTTATTCTTTATTTGGCAACTTTTTTATCATGTGGGTGTCTTCAAATTTTATACCTTTAGACATCACATGCTGGAAGAGCTTTACAAAAATAATCGTGTTGTTGGTGTGCTGTTAGACTATTTTAGTGTGTTTATACCTATATAGTTATAGTTACAGTTTATATAGTTCAAGGGCAGCTAATTTTTTTTTTTAACCTGATTAATGAATTTTTGGTTTGAAATTGTCACAGTGCCCTGCTTTGGCTACACCAGTCTTCTCTGTTTACAGCAAATAAAATGTGTATTAGATAACATGGGAAACCTGAAGGCAAACCTCCTCCAGTGATGTACAATGTCCAAATTCTTTCAGTTTGGACATCCTCTTCTTTGAGTGAGTAATGAAGGTAATGACTCAGCCAGATTTACTTAAAACAGCTTCTGTAACTCCACATAAAACCTGTGTCTCTATTTGTGGTGTGTTGGCCTGCACTCTGTCTAATACCTGCTGTCACATTTCCTCCCTCTCCTGAGAGTCTTTGGATTAACAAATGCCACGTTGTGCCTGTGTTGGCTCCAGAGGTCAGACTGCACAACAGCCCCTGCACTAAGGAGAAATGAAACAACACAAACTGGTCACTGCTGCATCAGAAGACATGGATTTACTCCTGGCTCTATCAATATCAGTTTGTATGGCTTTGAGGAAATAGTTCTGTTTACTGCCCTTTCAGCTTTCTTATCTACAATAAAAAAAAAAGTTTGTTTTTTCAGTTACGTCCATGAAATTAAATCATTGAAAATAATGTGTGGAAACTAAATATGGCCAACCATTCTGGGGTTTATTTGAATTGATTGTCTTTCCCTCGCCATCCAGTGTGAAAAAAGATCTGCAGAATTAAACAAAAAAAGTATTAAGGTTCAGTACTGTAGGACAGTTTCATTGCCAGTGTTGACTTTCCTTTTTTATTTTAGTTTGGAAGAGAGGAAAATAGGCTCCCTTTGTGTCTTGCAATTTTTCATTTAAACCTAATTGCTAAATTATTCCATGTTGGCTTAAAATTTTGAACTAAAAACATTGTCCTGTCAGCAAGAGATTAAAAAAACCAAATAAATATATTTGATGGACAAATATACTTAAACTATAAATTAATTAATTAATTTATTTATTTATTTTGTTGGTCAGTTGGTTGCTTATTTATTGAAGTAAAGAGCTTAATAGAGCCAAGGCCTAATTAGAACCTACCTAATTACACTCACATTTCACTAGCTTCTCAATGATGCCCTCTATTTCAGATTTCAGTGCTTGTGGTAGATTCAGGAATCCATAAATATAATTTTCTGGCTGACATCACGCAAAAGACTCACAATAAATGAGAATTAAAAGCACAGCTCTGATGAACATCCATATTGCAAAGAGATATTTGAGGAAAATAGGGGTGTTTCCATAGAAAAATGATTTTTTATGGCATCTCTTAGCAGAGTGGATGCCACTCACATCAGCCTGGCCTGGTGGGAGGTGTCTGCACAGGGCAAGGGGGTTGGAATGAGGTGGCCTTTAAAGCACCTTCCAACCCAATCCATGCTGTTGGATTTCTTTGTTACAAATAGGAGAGACTTCAAGAAGCCACAAAATGGAAGTAACATCAATGCCTTGGTTTGGGAGAAGTGTCCCTGGTAGCCTCTGCTGTCTGTCCCATGCTTTGAACATGACAAACACGTTGTGTGCCATCTAAATTGACTGGTGTAGAGTAGTTTGCTGTCTTTAGGTCCCAGGACATCATTAATTGGGACTGACTGAATTCAGCTGAGTAGATTCGGTTGTCAATGAAAGCAGATCTCTCGAGTTGATATGGTAAATACCAGGTCTTGGCAGCATGTGAAGAGCAGCCACAAAATTTTGAGCTTCTACA
Source organism: Arremon aurantiirostris (assembly GCA_035583995.1). Classification (NCBI taxonomy): domain Eukaryota; kingdom Metazoa; phylum Chordata; class Aves; order Passeriformes; family Passerellidae; genus Arremon; species Arremon aurantiirostris. The sequence continues at coordinate 66,922,610 of JAXCLO010000208.1, read as the reverse complement.
CTGGCCTTGATCTTGCATAAATCTGTCACTCTTCCATATCCCAAGACTGTTCCCAGCTTTAGTTTCAATATTTTCTTATTCACACAGAAATACCATTCATTTTGAGTGTATGGGATAAATTTCTTATATTGTTAACAGCTTTTCTGAAAACATGTCAGTCTTGGTGATTAGATTATATACAGCAAATGAATATGTTCTTTTTTTAGCTCCAGAACCATCACTATTAAATGGGTATTGTCATTACATACAAATGACCAAAATAAATGTGTAGTGACCATCTGGAAAGCTCATTTCACAATCTGAATTTTCAGTGTTGGAAAATCTCAACCCATCTGCTCTATATTTCTTACCTCAGCTAAGCATGCAATGGACTTTACCTGCTAACAAATTTAATTTTTTCCTTTAAATTGTGTTTCTCCACTATGGCAGGTTATAAGAATACCTTGAGAGAAAGAACAAGATTCTCAAAAAAAAAAAAAAAAAAAGAAGCCACTCACAGACTGCTTTTTTAAGGAAAACCCATTTATTTTTACCAGTCCAAGTAATTTGAAGGGAAAAGCAATAAGAGTCACACAAGATGTGTGCTGCTGTCTATACATTATCTGAAAGAATGGGTCTGTGAAATGTGACTGTCATTCTGTCATTTTCCACAGTCCTTAAACCTTTTAAGTCAAGTAATTACTTAATTGTATAAATTTATGCTCAGATTTCACACAGTAGTGCTGGATTTTTAGATGGACTTGAGGTGTCTTTGAGGTTACACCATAGAGGAGGTATGCTCTTCTCCACGCTTCTTCTATACTTAATATCATTGTTTGAATTTAAAAAAAAAAAACAACTTTTTTTTAAATTCAAACAGTGATATTAAGTATAGAAGAAGTGTGAAGAAAAGTATAGCTCTAAATCAAGTGTAATCTATAAGAATATCTGCTTTAATCTCTCAATTTTTTTATTTCTTTAATATCCATGTGCTTTTTTATAGCAGACAATGTAGCAAATTGGTAAGTAATCAAAACCTGGTATGTTTCTGAAAAGCCAGAATATATTCAAAAAGTGCTTTTTTGTAAGATGGAATCTGATATAATAAGTGAGAATTTTTCATGCTGTAATCTATTTACTTGCTGATGAATAGTAAAGTTCTCACAAACTTCTTTAAAAATGTTTCTTACAAATGATGCTGTCATCCTCCCAGACCTTGATGCAAGAACTGATTCAAAGACCTCTACTAGACAAGGTTTCCAATGAGAAATAAATTTCCTGACTGCATTCTAAACTTTGGGAAGAGGAGACTACATGCAAAAAAGAGAATATCTGTCATGTTTCTGAGCTTGCAGAAATGTTGCTTGCCTGCTTAAGAAAAGCTTTCCTGGAGATGGCAGATTGGCTGCAGAAGGCTTTGGGGGAAACCAGGGTGATCATAGTTGTTGTTGTTGTTATCACATATTGTCAATTCTACTCTGAATAATCCAGCAGTAATTTTATATTATTGCAGGAGGAATTCTCACTAACTTCAGTATGTTCAGACTCTCTCCCTCTGATAACAAAGGGCTAAAAAGGATAACTTGGGGAAACATTTTCTGTGACAGTGTTCGCAGGGGTTTTTGGTTGAGGAATGAGACAAAGGCTTGATTCCATGTTTCAGAAGGCTTGATTTATTATTTTATGATATATATTACATTAAAATTATACCAAAAAGAATAGAAGAAAGGATTTCATCAGAAGGCTGGCTAAGAATAGAATACAAAGAATGATAACAAAAGTTTGTGACTCGGACTCTCTGTCCAAGCCAGCTGACTGTGATTGGCCATTAATTAGAAACAACAACATGAGACCAATCCCAGATGCACCTGTTGCATTCCACAGCAGCAGATAATCAATGTTTACATTTTGTTCCTGAG
>JAXCLO010000208.1:66904315-66920612 GCA_035583995.1 Arremon aurantiirostris | reverse complement strand
CATTCCACAGCAGCAGATAATCAATGTTTACATTTTGTTCCTGAGGCCTCTCAGCTTCTCAGGAAGAAAAATCCTAAAGAAAGGATTTTTCATAAAAGATGTCTGCAACACTTTCCCTTAGATGTTCAGTGAGTTTTCATTGTAAAAAATCTTCAGGTTTCCAGAGTAAAAAATATTCCAATGCACATGCCAAACCTACATTCTTCCTCATCAAGCCTGTGAATGTGCGACATATCCACAGATAAGTTACAGAAACCTCCTAGATGCCCAGCTCCTCTAAAAACTTACACTTATCAAGTTGTTGGTTGTCCTCCACACTGTAATTGACTTGGCTAAAGGTAAAATCAGGAATTATTGCCCTCTTTGAGTTTTTCAGCATTTTTACTTCCAGCTGATAAATACAAAAAGTTGAAATTCTCTGAAGTGCAGGAGGAAAGCATAAGTCATCTTGAGTTAGCTGATCTTCTCCCAAAGTTCACAAGATGCTGACCGTGCAGGAATCCCATTCTTCTGTGGCAATAAATTCCATTTCTCAGAAAGCCAGAGAAGAAAAATGCAGTAAGGAACATAAACTAGAACCTAAATGGTGAAATACTTTTCTTTCTTTCACTGCTTTGGGTGTTCAGCACTAGGCACTGAACTGTAGCTCATGATGGTCAGCTCCAATGTATCAGTAATACTGCATGTTTATTCAACACATGGAATTTTATCTTGGATTATAAATGACCAGAAATCAAATGCATGAGAGTAATCCAGATGGGAAACAGGATATATCTTTCTCAATATCCTTGCTGCAGTGGCAAGACAATCTGAGAAGAGAAAAATTTTGTCTTTAATTTTATATTGGTAAATTGGCAATATTGGGCACAGTTACCTGCAGCTTCCTTGTGGAGGGCCAGTGCTATCTCTGTAGAGACTAAAAATGTTCTGGGGTTGTTCCAGCCACTCAATAGACAGCAGAGACTCCTGAAGTTTATTCACAACCTTCCTGGCTTGAACAAACATCTTCAATAAAGATGAATCAGATTAGAACCTACATCATACAGCACAGCTTATTTTATGGGGAAGGAGTTTAAAAATCACAGATGTTAACTGATCGTTTTTTGATGCTGAATTGATTGGAAATTTGATTAAATGCTGCGGAGTGCTTGCTGAGTGGAGAAGCATTATAGCACCCATGGAACATGGATTCCAGAAATGACACATTAATCTGCATAAAGCCTCCACGTATGTGTGCTTGGCAGGATGAGACCAAGCTGTTCTGCTCAGGGCTTGACTGACTTGGATTTCCACAAATACCCAGAACCATCTCAGAGGCTGTGAAATGCCTTTCTGTGAGCTTGGCTAATGGAACTCTGTCCCCCTCTTCAGTTGAATTTGGATTAATACTTTTTACTGCAGGTAATCACTTGCAAAGTGTACCCTACTTTCATTTTGAAGTAGGAGCAAATAGCATTGAATAATTCTAATTTTAGTGTGAAATATGCCTGTTCTGAACTATCCTGACAGCCACAGCAACTGAGGCAGAACTGCTTTTCCCTTTTTTTAGACTCGAGGATGCAAGAGGATTCTTGAGAACTGAAGGACAGGCAGCTGAGAGATACTCAAAAATCATTTAGTGGTGAGTGTATAAACCCACGCTTATATCACTGAAAGAAGATGTGGAGGTTTTTCATTTGCTAAGGTGTAATTTATACATTAGTATTAGCTTTGAATAAATGTACTTTGAATAAAAGCTGTCCAATTTTTACAGATTATGTTCTGGAAGTCAACTACTATTTAAATTACCTTCAGTGTCCTACAATAATAAAAGTCAATGCTATCCATCCATCCATCCATCCATCCATCCATCCATCCATCCATCCATCCATCTCTTCCTATTTTCTTTTTCTTTGCATACTTCCTATAGGAATGCTGTGCCCTGCAGCCCAACAAGTTTGGCTGAAAGAGAGGGCTAAGACAAAAACCCCACATCCAAATATTTGCTCAGATGGTACTGCCCGAGGCCTGGGCTACAAAACATTGGGGCCAGTTTGTAAAGAAACTGAATTTATACCCAGTAAATCAGAAAGAATCTGAAGAGTTTACCTAAAGCCAAGTAATCACTCAATTCATGACAACAATTCTTGGAATTGTAATTCAAAAACAATTTTTAAAATCTTTTCCCAGAAGGTTATTTGTGGTTATAGAGAATAACCTGATGACAAAAGGTGATGACAAATCTGAACAGAGATCAATAGGTGAAAAACATTCATAATAGCTAAAAGTATAGTGAATTAATTTTCCAGGGAAGAGCTGTGGTACCGGTGATTTCTCACTGACAAGGACAAAGGTGGATTGGTCCAGTGTTGCTTACACTATATTTTTTTCAGTGTTTTAAAGAGAAACTTTATTCATAAAGAAATAATTGCTTTGTGTGCCATTGCCAGGAACAATAGATTTCTTCAAGAAACCAGTGAGAAGATTGGTACAGATATTAGGAATTGCACCTCCAAGCTCATCTAAGCCTGAATGCATCGACACTACTGACAACTCTACCCCTTCTTTGATAGAATGAGTCTCACAATTCCAGGACAAATTCATTCATTTCCTCTGTTATCTCTGCCTCCCCTGTCATCACTCCTTCCCGAGTCCAAGGGGAAAGGTTTTCACTGGCAGGTGAGAGCATCTTATTTAAACTCCTCTCTGGCTGTCATGCTCAAGGCTCTTCCTGCAGCAGCCTTGGATCCTTCCAGCTTTTCTTTAACACCCACGATTGCACCCCGAGTCACTCTTGAGTTATTCCGCCACCTGCATCACTTACGCGCATCTTACAAATTTCTCACATAAAATTTACATTCCTGCCATGACTTCTGAGCCTTCCCCAGGCACTGCAGACAAGTTGGTCCCTTTTTCCAGCTTGTCCTGAGTTTCATGGAAGCACTGCCAGCAGCTCAAGCTTTCTGCCTACGTGAGCTGGCAAGGCTGCCAAAGTCACTTCTGCACTGCTTTCTATCAGATTTTCTGAGTTCATCTCAAACATAAAATAAACTCTACCAATCACATGGTCCTGCACCCTGTGTCAGTTGCCTAGAAATTGGGAATTTTAGCTTATGGTTATAATATCATGGGATATCATTACCTTATCACTGAAAACAGTTATTTTCAGTCCAAAACTGGTTTCTGTGTCTTCATTAACATGTTGTATGAGGTGATGGTAGAAATAGAACAGATATTTTCTTTTCCTTTTGTTGTTAGTAAAGTAGAATATCTATTTCTTACTCTCTGCATGTATTATTCACCTACCTTCCTGTGGTCACCAATTGTTGTGGTGTTGTGAGAGTCCCTAGGATGAGGTGAGAGATGAGAATTGACTCCAAGCCCTCAGAAGGCTGATTTATTATTTTATGATATTAAATTGTATTAAAAGAAAATTTTATACTAAAACTATATTAAAGAAAGAGAAAGGAGACATCAGAAGGCTGGAAAAGAATGAATAATAAAAACTCGTGACTGACCAGAGAGTCTGACACAGCTGGACTGGGATTGGTCATTAAGTTAAAACAATTCACATCTTGGGTAAACAATTCTCCAAATCACATTCCAGAGGAGCAAAACATGGAGAAGCTGAGGTTTCTCATCTTTCCAGGAGAAGAAATCCCGGTGAAGAGATTTTTCATAAAATATGACAGTGACACCTTTCCATCCACTGACTCAGGGCTATAGGACACCAGAAGTTTTGGAACTTACAAATGTCAGCAAACACCCAGTCAAATTTCTTAAACTTTTTCACATTTGGTGTTAAAAGAACTCCACAGAATCTGGTGTGCTGAACAAAGGAGTTTTATCACCTCCAAATTAATCGGTTGGCATTTAAAAACCTATCCAAGGTTCCAGAGCTCTGACATGTTTTCTTGCTTGTCTCAGAGAACAAAACTGCTAATTCTTACTAGAAACACCTTCTCTTTCCTTTCTGTGTTAAGGGAGCAGAGAACCCTTGTGGAAATGGGCACCTGGGAGGGAATATTCCCAATCTCATATTAAATCTTTGAAGATATACAGAAGCCTGGCAAAAAGCCCTTCCTTATTCCTTTAATCATAAGTAAACACAAAACCCAACAACAATTCTTTAAGAGCTTTAAATCAATTTCTTGGATATCTTTTCACTTGTACCCCAGAAAAGCAACGTCATGGAAATTATTTTCTTGTTACCTCAGCAGTTGCTAGAGATATTTAAGGTAATCACATAAGAAGACTCAGATATCATCCTTGGTTCAGCTACGTGAAATAACAATAACACAATCACTGGCATGACATCAAAAGATTCAAAGAAAAACACGAAAATTAAATGTGGTGAGTCTAAAAACACTTAGAGACAAAGGCAGTCACAGAAGCACCAATAAATAAATTATGGGTCCTAAATAACTCTCAGAGTCAATTATTTTCATGTATCAAATATCACTGTACAAACTTGGGTGCAAAAGTCTGCACTGAGTTCTTGCTGAATAAATCATTAAAAGGATCTGAACTTCTGCACGAGAAACAAAACTAATTTCTCAAGAAAATAGCTTTGTTGAAAGCCCTGTGTTTTCATAAATATTTATTCTTCACTCCTCAGTGAGCACAGTATTCAAATGTGAGGAATTCACAAGATAAGTAAATAGATAGATTTGAATATTCTGATCCATATGGGGATTCCACCTCCCCCAATTTAGTAGGCGTTTTATAAGCACCTTCATAACAGGCTGCTGACAACAGTTAACAATTAATTGAATCACAGAAAAAGCCACAAAAGATGCTCAGTGTGATATTCACTCCAATATAAAAAGATTTATGAATTTTTTTAACTTGAGTTTTGGGGATCCAGTATCTTCATCTAACAAATATTCATTTTCTTGTTTTGCACTCTTGATCATCTAAGTTTGCCCTGCTCTGTTCTAAGGAAAAAAGTAACTGTAGCCAAGGTGGTTTTGACATTTTATCACTCTGATGATGGACATTGCTCATTTCTCTGGGAACACAAACACAAAACTTGATGTAATTTTATATTCCTGCCCTGATTTCCAGTGTCCCAAATCTATATCAGTATTAAATTCATACTATTCACCTTTAAGTCTAGCAAATAGAGGAATGTAAAACCTTTCTAGGTCCCAAAAAGCACTGTGAAAAATTTGTTGGCTCCCCATCCAAAGTAAGCTATTGAACAGACTAAACCTGGAAGGAAAAATACAATACAGACTTGTCTTTATTGAGCCTTTTATTAGATGCTTTTATCTGGCAGATGCTTCTCTAGTTAATAATATGCTTTATTTCTGTCTGATTTTAAAGAACCATGGTGCAAATGATTGCACCTCTTTTGACATATTAGAATTATAGACAGGTTCAAGTATATTTCCTTTTAAATTCTGGCAGAATAATGTCACTACAGATTACAGAACTCTAAATGGCTTCAGCATTGCACTGTTTTCCTCTTCACACACAAGATTCAAATATGTATTTAAGCAGATGCATTTTCACTTTTATTTAAGAATCTGTAAGAAATTTTACCACAAGAAACCAGCTGGGAACTTGTAGACCTAATTGCACTTATGGATCTATGCAAGTAAGGTCAGAGGATCTCAAACATGTACTTTAGAAATAAATATGGAAAAAAAGCAATTATAACACTGCAAATTACAGTGGGAGAGCCTGTGTTTGCCTCTCCCAGATTCCTCATATCAGCTGTAAAAACTGACTCAAATAGGGGCAGAAGGAGAGGTCATTTCATAGAATCACAGAATGGTTTGGGTTTGAAGGGACCTTAAAGATAATCCAGTTCCAACACCCCTCCATGGTCAGGGAACCTTTCACTAGACCTGGTTGCTCAAGGCCTCCCCCACAGCTTTTTTTTTCCTACCAGCACCTCTTGCATGAATTTAGCAACACCAAACAACCTGACAGCACAGCTGATCACAGCTCTGTGCCTGCCCTGGGGGAAGAGACCATGGCACAGAGAATCTGGAACACCTACACCACCAGCAGCCAGGAGATACCTACAATGTTTTCTATTTGCTCTGCACTTCTATCCTACAGAAGCTGAATTAAATATCATTTAAGTACCTGAACAAGAGGAACAGATCCACTGAACAATCAGTGCAACAGTGGAGATTTAGAAGTAAGCCACCAGCCATAGGGCAGGTCTGAGATAACACCACAAAAGCAGCAAGCAGGGTCAGATCAGCACAGAATCAAGTGTCACACACAGAGAAGAGCCCAAACAAACACTGGAACCAAGTGCTGAGCTAAAATTCAGTGCTTGGACAAAGGGAGATCATGGGTGTGGGGAGGCTGCCCAGGGTCCCAGAGCCTGCTGGTGCTGTCAGAGCTCTGGCAGCACTGCCTAAAGACATCTGTGTGACAGATTTCAGCCTCGAGGCAGGAGCAGATAGACCTTTCAGGTTGTGTTACAGAGCATTATTCAGGTAGGAACACACTGCATCACCTTTCCTCTAGCTTTTCTAATAACCTCTGGTTTTTTAAGAGACTCTACCCCTCAGTATGTGTGGCTTCTGAAATGCTTGCCCAATTATCTGGGGAAAGACTGAAGCAGGATCCTAATTATGAAAAAAAAGATGGTTCTGAACTGTGAAGAGTCTTGTGTGAAGCCATGAGGTTTGCTAATAAAGTTTTGCAACAGCTGCTCTGTGAATGACTGTGGCAAGAGATGTGTAGAAACAGATCCCTGGCTGGGTGCAACAGTTGAATTCTAAGTGTTTGTTGCTCTTTCTGAAACATTTCAAATTATTCATCAGTGTGTGTAGCTCTTGCTTCTTTGCTTGCCTCTCTTTGCCTAAAATGGTGTTCCTTTCCTCAGGAGAGCTTGATGAGTATTCCTAATTTACAGGATTTTATTGCCTTGAAATCAGTTCTCTTGCTTTGGTAGTTGCTTAACACTTACTTATGTTGCTTCATTTTTGAGTCTGTGGTCTGTGTATTTTGGTGTAACATATCTGAAATTACTCAATCCTACATGAACAATTCAAGAAATCTTATCAGAATGGGATTTGTCCTAAAACTTGATGCAGTTATGACTGACAGGTGGAACAAGGTGCTGGAATGGACAGGCTTTAAATGCCTCAGAACTTCCTGGGACAGTTGCGACTTAAATACAATCACCACTTAAAAATGCTGTGGGAAAACATGTTGTATTGATTTAGCCAGGATTGCCATCAGCTGCTCTTATTTCTGATTCAGTTTCACAGAGGAAATGCTCAGGAACCTCATTGAAATGCCTTATCTGTCCTGGAAAAATGTTTCTGTTTCTGGACACGGCCAAGGAAAACTGAGAGGAACAGAAAATATGTGGGAAAAGATAGTTGCAGACAGATGGTGTTAGTGGAAAGGTGGGTGACATCTGTCTTGTTTTCATCCCCACGGAGACACATACTGCTTTTATAACCTTTTACTTGCATTAGAAATGGCTCACATCCTTATCTCAAGACACTCATCTAAGAAACAGGATGAGCACCTCATGTGCCAGATCTGAAAACAACCAGAAAGTGGAATTGCAGGGTAATCCCCTGTGAGAGCTGAATCCAGCTCCATGTGGATAGGAGTATGGTGAATGTACACAAGTCTCCATCAGAAATATTTTCCTGGGATAGATATTTAAATCTTATTTAGTTGTATACAGTTTCCATGTGAAGTTGTGTATTTCATCTCTAAAAATAGAGTATCCATATGCTCTGATGATTTTTACTGGTATGTGCTTATCTGATAAGAGCTTATCTGTAGTGTCTGGGATAAAATCCTCAAAGCTTTTCAGACCAGAACCTTAAGGGTTTGAAGAGATACAGGATGATGTATTGCTTAGCTAGGAATTAAGCTATATAATTTTATAAAATTAAATACATTTATTCTTTTAAATAGGTTCTCAAGGCAAATTCTGATCCACCGTGCCAGTGTAAATCTGAGTTAGTGGCAGGGGATGCTTCAGTCCTACACAACTGGAATCCCATTAGAAGCAAGGAGCTTTGCAGTGGTGCTCTGAGGGATAAGGGATTTTCAGGAGTCCTCCACACAGGTACATGAGCTCACTAAGTGTGTCAGGGAGAGGTACAAGAGAATAAACCTGATTCTTTCTGGAGTATCCATGAGAGGTTTTACAGCTCTCGGTCGTAGTTACTGGATGCGCTTTTTGCTCCTTTAAGTTGCTCAGTGTCAGGGCAGGATTTCACCATTTCCCTCTCTTCAGGGAGATTCCCTAAGTGGGGAAAGCCTCTGGAGGAAGGCTGTGACTGGCTTTTCCCAGACAGCTGGAGGAAAAGGAAGTTTTTGGAGTGCAGAGATGGGCACAGAACAGCGGGAGATACAGAACCCACAGCACAGATCAGAAAATGCTGACAAAGGTGGAGCTGACACATAACCAGACCTTGCGTAGCAGAAAATATTTTTTTTCTGAGTGACCAGAGATGAATTTTGGTGCAGTTCTGGATCCCATTGAAAAGAGATTGGCCTGAGACCAAGCTTAAATGAAAGAAATTTGCACCTGCAAAGAAAGAGCGATCAGGTGGAATCAATCATTTTTATTTCTACTCTGCTGCTTCTTTAGTTTCTTCCACTTCAGAAAGTCTTACACTTGTTTTTACTCCCAAACTATTTTTTTCAAGTCTGCTCATGATGGTTTTTATGTTCTTCTTAAGATGAAATGCTCTAGACAGTCTTGCATCAAAGTCCTGCCTTCCTAGGATCCAATAGAATAGAATAAGGTAGTGGGTGCATGAGACAGAGTTATAAAAGTCTTGGGAGGGGTGAACCTGGTCAAAAATGGGCATAGCAGAGTCTGTTCAGAGACTCATAGAGCCTGGGAAATAAGGAACAAGTCTTGATGTGGTTGCAGAACGGGATTATTTAGGATGGAGCAGATGGTTGGCTTGCCTGGAGATGTGTGCTGATGGACAGACACAGGCTCTGCAGGAAAGGCAAGGAGCGCAGAGCACAGCCTCAGCCTCCAAGAGAAAGGGCTGCTCAGGTGTGGGGAGCTGTTCTGGAAAACAGCCTCAGGATTAGAGCAAAGACCAGGCAGTGGAACTTTGGGCAGGGGATTTTACAGACATGGTCAGGGGGAAGAACCGGATAAACTCCATGGAACTGGAGATACTGTCCTGCCAGTTACTGAAAGGGGAGTGTGGAGGGGTGCCAGAAGGGAGTCAGAATTAGCCCTTTAATATGGATTGGAATCATAAAATCATCAAGAGTGTGAAAGACCTCCAGGATGAAGTCCTTCAGGAGTCAGATGTAGATGTCTGTGTAGTAATGACAGTTAATTCCTGGTATCTCTGAATTCATGCACTGAGGCAGTAAAAGCATTATGATACCTACATAAAGGATTCATTTTTCTTCAGAAAGTTTCCTCCCCTGAACCTTTGCATTGGATATATATAAATGTTTATTACTTACCTGTATTTTATTTGGTGCTCCTTATATTTATTTAAACTGAAGTAAATAATATTGTAAGGGCTTGTAAATGTGCTAAAGACATTTATTCTGTCCTTTGGAGTAAAGTCATTGGATCAAGAGGAAAAGCTAATATATTTTGCCTTCTTTTCCTGATTATATTAACAAATATACATTATTGGTTTCTCTGGGACTGGATTGAAGGCACCTGATATGGTAGTTCATGTTCAGACTCAAGTGTTTATTATTTCTTGGTAAAACAGTCTCACAGCTATGTGTTTGGTAGCTTTTCATTAGCAAGGCACAAAATGGCTGTTTCTTGTTATGAGGTCTTTTAAGACTAAACTATCCAATTAGGAACTGACACCTGGATTATTTTCCCTTTTAACCCAATGATTGATCCCAAGGAGTCCACAATGCAGACTTTTCTGCCCAATTACAAAATGCCACCCAAACCCCTGGAGAAGAAGGTAGAGAACAACTTGCTTTTATTCTAAAACTTCTATCTTGCTTCATATTTATTTCTATATTTTAAAATCTCAAACTCTAACTTTTCCACCCTGTGGTATTACACACTTCTAACCAACTCCACACCTTTAATCCCAGTGCTATTAACCAATTTTGGAAGTCTTCTTCACAGCCTCAGGTCAAATGCAGTGTTCTCTTGTGGGTCTGTGCCTTTAAGCCCAGAAAGTCTGAAATTCTCAGCATCTAAGATTCCAACAATACATAACTTAAGAAAAAAAATGAAACCACCAACATTCACTGCACTTTTGTGTGTTTATCCAATTGATGTTGCTTGTCTTTCTGAACCTTTAAAAATTAACTCAGTATAAACATATGGCCCATGTACATGGCCACTTGATACAGTTCAGAAGGCAGTAGCTCATTTCATTAATCTTTAAAAATCAACAAATTAAATCCAGACTAGTAAAAGAGTTATGCAGATGTTCTTGACATGACAATGCAGTCCAGCTGATTAGTGGTGCAACCAAGGACACCAAAAGGCTTTTAAGAGCTCAGCTTTGCACTGGTTGGGGATAAAACATCAACTCTTATATGCTACTAATCTTTACTGTTAGAAAGAAATAATGCACTCAGGAAATGCTCATATATGACCTTTTTCTCATACTTCATTCATTCAAATACTGATATTTAAGTTACTAGCCTGAAATGCCTTTAGGAAAATACCCTTGGGCTGAACAGAATAGCCCTCCCTGGGAATCTTAACATCTACATCTGCTGTACTAAATTCATGTTTCTGATGATCATCAGCCAAAGAAGCAGAACACAGATTATTGTTTTAACCAAAAAATGGTGATTGTAGACTGCAGCAGAGTTCTTAGCCAGCTGTAGTTTACTTGTGTGCTCTGATCACGTTTTTCTTTAGTCTTGGAAAATGTAAAATAATATTCATGCTCTCTCTCCCAGTGTTTAGCAACTACAAGCATAATTCAGATATTTTACTAATGGTATTTAAAGCTTGAAGAAGAATATGGGTCATTAGTGGTATATTTTCCTGAAAGGAACAAAAATCATTCCAATTTCAACTTCTGCTCTTTGACTGTGAAACCTCCCATGACCATCAGCACAGCACTCCTTCCCAAAAATCAGTAAAATCTGTGGTAATTCTTTTGAATGTTCTTTGTTCCACTGTTCATCTCTGTAGTCTTTGAAAATATCTGATGGTTAGTGTTGGAAACAAAATGTATCCTTAGTATTCTGTACTAAAACAAAAAAGAAAGGAACAAGATAAGTCACTTTGCTATTATACAGAGTACTCAGATCCCCTCTTACAAACATTTTGGGCTAAAAATCTGAGAGAAGATGACAGCTCCTTCCTCTGCAAAAGCAAGATCTCACCATTTATGCTTGAACATCTTTGAGAAGGCTGGAAATGCAGTAATCTGTCTAAAAGCAGGTTTCCATAATCTCCCTACTATCAAAGGAAGAAAAGAGGTGGCTAAGCTTTAGATACAAGATTTAGCTTTAGATACAAGACTGGGAATCAGGATGTCTGAAAAACTTTGAACCAAGAGACAAGATCCCTGAGGAGGGTGAAAGCTCCCACCTGAATCTGTGGGAGACCAGAGCACAAATGAAAACAGTGGAGCAGCGACTGCAATCTTTATGTGCACACATTTAAGAGAATTTTCAGTTTTGTGAATGTATAGTGAACATCACTGCTGATGCAGATTCAAGTCTAAGGATACAGAATTTACAGTCTTTGATTTTTTTTTGGGAAAGTGAGTGGATCATGATTTAAACTATCCGATAATTGTCTCCACCAGCATCCCAAGCACTAATATTCTACAATATTTTATGAGAATGGGACAAAGTTCTCATCCATTTCTGCACAAGATATTTTGTATTGCAGCTGTTGCGCTTGCAGAACCAACAATATCATTCATCCACAATGCAGTTTGTCTTCCTGACTACAAAAATACTGATATTTACCCTGCATTTTCATCTATTTCATAATTTCAGGGCATGGAAATCAACTGTTATCCATAAGATATGTGTTAAAATAAGATCCATAGGTGTGCATTACTTTGTGATGTATGTCACTTTCACAAAGTAGTATTTGAACATGCCAAAACTTAAATGCTGCCCAAATTAGGATAGCTATGCCACATCCTTAGAGGTTTCAGCAGAATATCACTGCTTAATCAAAATAAAAGTGCCAGAATTAATGTTATTCTTATGAAATATGGTGCCAGGAGACTTACAGTAAAACCTGACAATTCTCTGACTCCTCTAGATGAAGTAAAAAAAAAAATCTTTATGGATGATGATTAAATGAAAGAAGCGCCTTTGGATTCAAAACAGTGTAATGTTATGTTGGTCATTAAAGTGAACTGCTGTTTTCCTTTCATTTTTATGACAGAATTGAAAAGCACTTGAAAGATACTGATCTTACAGGATGAAAGAGTGTATATGATCCTCTGCAAGTGGCAATTTGCAGAAGTGAGTGCTGAGTTCATCGATGTACAGGGAGTGGGATTTATTCCATCTGATTTTAGACATCCACAATGAGATGTGTATGAGTGAGTGAGTTACTTCCACAGCCAATGGAGAGAGACAGACTCTTCCTGGAAAGAGTTCCTGTGTGTTATTGTCTTCAGGAAAATATTCCCTCTGTTAGGGAATTCAGAGAATGTGCCTGCTGTGCAGACAGGCTCTCAAAGGCAGCCTCTGATGTGAGGCTTATTCTGGTCTGGCAGGCTGACTGAACACAATCACAGAAAGATTTAAGGAAAAGGGACTTCTCAGTGAAGGACTGACAAAGTTAAATCAATTTACTTGGGGTTTTATCCAGTCAGATTCTGAAAATCTTCAAGGACAGATGTTCCACAACCCCTTGGGTTGATTTAATCCTTAACCACCATCACACCAAAGGATTTTTTCCATTATGTACAATCAAAATTTCCCTTTTTGTAACTCTTCTGGTGCCTGACTCTTTAAGTTCTGGTCTCTCCTCAGCACAGTCTTCATCATATTCATCTTGTGCTGCTTCCAGCACAGAATGTCTGTCATCAACACAGGCCTCATTCCCAGAGATATCCAGGCTTCTTGTTTGGTGCCATCCATCAGGATGCATCTCCTGCATCTTCTTCCCATTTTTTCCTGTTTTCACCACTGGGAACTGTGAAGTTCACTCCTCTTTGTGTATGTTTTTCCAAATGGTTATCCAGCTATGTGAGGACAAACTTTGATATGCCAAATTTGCCAGGGCATCTGGTTCTTCTGCATTCCAACACAGAACAGCCTATTCCAGTAGAACATTAATCCACTTTTATGTTCCAGACATGTGTGTTGGAGATGCTCGAACCTGTATCAGTTGATAAGCAGATGCAGATTACAAGAAAACTGTGTATTCACACACTGAATTTTCCTTCTGTGTATAAAATCCCTTTTCAAGATTGTTACTCCATAGAACTGGTGGTTTGGTACTCTTGGTTTATTATTTAAAAATTGTTGATCTTATGGACAGAGCTCAAATTCACTGAGAGTTGTGCTCAGATCTGTGGCTAAATCCTTGATTTCTTGTTGAATTATTTGGCCTTTACCTTGATCACTCCAGATAAATTTTCACCTCATTATCCAGGACAGTGGCATTTCTCTGATGGCATTATTGAAAACGTGCTTGTATTGCCTAAAGTGGCTGAAGCAGCTGTTTAATTTTTTATTTAAAAGCCTTGTATCATTAATCTTAATTTTCTGCTGATGGTAGATTGAAACTTTCTGTGTTGTGAAACTATGCTATTATTCCCATGGCCAGAAGCACACAAAATATCATTTAGGAAGCCTGACATTGGCACTGAGGCTTTGGAAATTTTATCACATCCTTGAGTTTTACAGAACCTGGGTAAATATAATTGACAGTAAGACTGAAGATTATTCAAATAGATGGATATTTGTCCTAGTGCGTGGAAGACTTGTGAAGATCAAATGTCTCTGTTATATGCACTCCATTTTCTGGAAATATGTGGTTGCTCTTTGACTCCCTCAGTATTTCCCCCTATGTTTTTCTAACCTTTATTATGCTGAACTAGTGATCTTAATTAAAGAAAATGAAATAACTGTTACACACTTGATTATAATTCAGTTGTGGTGACTTGGCCCTTGAAATCAGATGGTAGTAAGAGTTTAGAAATGACATTTCCTGTTGGAGATGAGCACCAGCTGTAGAGCTTGGACATGGATTTCAAGCCACAAAAATGTTCAAGTCTGTGGGTTTAGTTTCCTTGTCTATCATCACTCTATATTTAGAGATGCATTTTAGAGATGCCTCTCTAAAGCATGTTTTCTCTTTTGTAAACTGCATCCTATTTCTGTCCCCCTGCACCCTCCTCATTCTGTACAATTAACTGTATTTAAATCTGGCTGTGTGATGCATTCTGTTCTGAGCAGGGACCATCATTTATTGCAGAAATTTTCTGCAGTGTCTGTAAATTAGATAATTATTCTCACCAAGCTTTCCACAAGGAGTCAAGTCGGCTTCTGCTCAGCAGTGTGAGTGCATTCTGAGTAATTCAGCACTGTCCAAATAACTACCTCTCTTTAGAGTTCTGAAGTGGTAGAACAATAGCTAAAAGAAACTGTGAACTTCTTTTCCCAGAAAAGCAATTCCTAAAGATGCAGTCTACATCTTATATGGTTTTCCTGCTGAGTCTCACCAGATAAGTAGGGTTTAGGTCCAACACTGAAAAGGGAGATTGGTAATCCAGGCTCTCAACTCCTTGAAAAACTTTGGAGTGATGTATGGACACCTCCTAAACTCTTGGTAACTAGAACAATAATTTCTGGTTTTTTAATGGAATTTTTGCTAGAAATCCCACACTCTGAATAAGCAGACATCATTCAGAACCAGCAGTTATTTCTAAGTTTGGTGTTAAACTTCAGAGCAGGGTCAATCATCTGTTTCCTGTTTTCTGTTTTTCTATCAGCGTCTCCATGCATAATTCTACCTAATTGTCTTTCTAACTGAATCCCTTCTAAAAAGTCACCCATGCCATTCCTTTGTTTTTTGGTTTTTTTTCCTGTCAGGAAAGATTTTCTGCGTGCTTTTCATTTGTTCCATTTTTCTTTCTTTCTCTTTCTAATGGGCAGTATTACCATTACAGTAATTTCAGTGGAGGGTAGGGAGTCTGGCTCTCAGTTTAACCAGGACTTCAGATTTCATTTTCATTCCTTGTGGTCACAAAAGGTTTAGGACAGCAAAGAATTCCATGCCTTTGTAACATCTCACTGAATTAAAAATATCAGTCTGCTATGACACAGACATGGTTGTGTAGAAATAGAACTGCATTCTGGAAGTATCCATTAATTTCCATTCACTCTTCCTTTCCTCCCAGGATGTCTTTACCATGTTTGTCTCAGTTGGGAAATGATGTCTTGGGAAGAAATCTGACCCTATCAATATTCATTAGAGACATGTTCAACAAGAGGACAGTTCAGAAATTCATACCAAAATTTCTGATTGACCAGTGTTATCTAGTTTTTTAAAAATCAAAGCAATAGAAGTTTTTGACTCTGCCACTTCATATTTCAGGAAACAGTGCTGTAAAAGGATAGGTATAGTCTGGCAAAATTATATTTCTGAAATCATATATGAAAAATTATTTTGGCAGAGGGGCTAAGCCAGTAAGGCTGCTATGTTCCAAATCAACAGAGATGTCTGTTCAGGAAAGAAAATAAAACTCAACTCTTCTCTTGCCCTGTTATTACACAGTTCAGAGCTGGTAGCTGAAGGCAAACAAGTAATCACCTTTGATGACAAAGACATAATTCCAAGCTTATGCATAGTAATGTTAACCTTATTTTTCTGAAAACATTAAAGAGAATATACCAGAATAATGCATTAACACCACATTCACAAGATGCTTTCAGTCACATCTGTAGTAAAAAGCTGTCAGGCACATGTAGGTGTGATATTTTTACTGTTTTTTTGAACTATGACTGGATTGGACAGCTCTGCTTTGAATATGAGAATAAGGTGTGTTATGAAGATTTAAATTTGATCCAAGTTAATCAAGAGTGCTATAATCAGAGGGCTTTTCAAGAAATGTACTTAGCTTACATAAACCCCTGTGCTGCCCTGCTGGAAGAAGAGGAGGCAACATGAAACCTAATTTGACTAATTTGGGGCAGCAGAGCTTGGTTTGACTCTCAATTTACTCATGGTACTGGTATGAAACTATTACCCCTAAAGCATAACACTTTGATGTTCCTTGCTGTCACAGACATCTTTTCATGAAAAATCCTTTCCTTATGATTTTTCCTCCTGAGAAGCTGAGAGGCCTGAGGAACAAAATGTAAACATTGATTATCTGCTGCTGTGGAATGCAACAGGTGCATCTGTGATTGGCCCATGTTGGAT
>JAXCLO010000208.1:66880267-66893518 GCA_035583995.1 Arremon aurantiirostris | reverse complement strand
CCCTGGCACAGGGTGCCCAGAGCAGCTGTGGCTGCCCCTGGATCCCTGGCAGTGCCCAAGGCCAGGCTGGACAGGACCTGGTCTAGTGTAAGGTGTCCCTGCCCATGGCATGGGGTGGGATGAGATGACCTTAAAGGCCCCTTCCAACTCAAGCCATTCTGTTATTTTGTGGTTCGTTACCCACTTAAACAATGGAGTGATTTCTGTCACAAAGCCTCTGTAGGCAGAGTGCCTGTGGGTGTCATTTTGTGCCAGAACCTAGGGGAGCTTCAACTGCTTTAAAAGGAGCCTGCACTGGACTCACTCAGAGCCTACCTGTCCTCTCTGCCCTCACATTGGCCAGCAAAGCAGAGAGCTGATAAACAAAAACCATCAAAGGGCAGGATTTCCAAGTAAACTTCAAAATGGGAACTTTGGATAGTAAAGACCATTAAAATTATCACTGGACAGTCACAGTCTCCAGCAGACCCTCAAAGGCAGCTCCAGTTGTAGCCAAACCCCCAGCACCACCTCCTTATCACAGCCTTTATCTGTGTCACCACTCTGACAGCAGCATAGGAAGTTTATCTACATTTTGCTGTGCAACTGCATCCCAAAAATATTTTGGAGTGTGTGAACAGGACTCTTTTCCTCAGAGATCACAATGCTGCAAGGCCAAAGATCCCTTTTATTCCAGGGCAGGGCTCACCTGAGAACTTCTAAAAAGGAGTTAATTTTACAGATCTCTAAAGAACTCACTAATTGTCAATATAAAAGGTTTCCATGTTGCTGCAAATTTTTCCACAGCAAAAATTCTTAGAAATTTTCTGCTACTCTGCTATTTATATATTTTAAAATATATAAATAATAATAAATATAAAGTATAATAAATATATATTATATATTATATTATATTATATTATATTATATTATATTAATTATATTATAAATATATTTATATATTTATATATATATATTCTTCTCTCAGCTGATAAAAAGGGATGACTTTTACAATCTGTTCAGAGCTTTTTAAAAAATTCCTATTTACTAGCAGTACCCAATTCTGCTGTCAGGTTCCTTTCTTTTGTGCTTAAAAAAGTGCTCATTAACTTGAGGGAAGCCACCCCAGCCAGGCAGGAATGCTCATGGAAAGTGGAAAATCCCTGGAAGTCAGGCAGGGCTGTGCCCAGTGCTCTGGCAGGGACCCACACAGAGCACAAGGTGCAGCCTGAGCTCCTGGAAAAAAGGGGAAAGCTCAGCCCAAAAGTCACTCCCAAAAATATTTCACTTGCTGGGAGTCTCTGGTATTTGGCAAGCACCTTTAGCTTTTATTTTTCTCTTTTTATTTGAAAGAGCCAGACACTGCTATGGAGCCCTTGGGGATGTCTGTACTGCAGGGCAGTGCTGGGAGGGAAGTTTAACCTTGGCTCAAGTGCAGACAAATAAACTCCCCAGTTCTGTGGTGCTCAAAGAGGGCTTGGAACACTCCTGGGATTCTGAAGCACACCTGTGATGTGAGGCAAATTTTAGAAAATAATCTGTATAGAAATTTGATTTTCTGTGCCCACACACCCACTTACATCCAGACTAAAACCAGCTGGCATCAGCTGCTCTCACAATTTTTAAATTGCTTTTTGCCTGGACATCAATCCATGTTACATCTTTTAAAGGGAATGAAGAGGCTGCAGCTGATTGCAAGGGCTCTGTGTGATCATGGTAGCTTATGAACACCTTTACAAGCTGTTTCTAACTTTTTCCCTGGATCCGAAATTCAGGTTGAATGAGGAGACAAATGGCTGGGGGCACAGAAGGTACCAAGGACCTGCTCCTGTACCTCTCATTTCCATTGCAGGCAGGAGGAACCAGAGAGGTTGGTCTGCACAAGGAGTGTAAAATGAACAAGGAAAGATATTTCTCTTAGCAGATTTTGGCAGATTTGGCACATCCTGGACAGGCTTGTCCAGGGCATGAGGGTCCAGGGTTTGCTGGGAGAGCTGTTGGTCCTGAGGATGGCAGAGATGTTGAGCTGATTTCTAAAACCTCCTTCCTTCCTCAACCCTGCTGGTTAAGAGAAGGAGAAGGAGAAGGGGAAGGAGAAGGAGAAGGAGAAGGAGAAGGAGAAGGAGAAGGAGAAGGAGAAGGAGAAGGAGAAGGAACAGGGGCAGGAGCAGGGGCAGGGGCAGGAGTGGGAGCAGGAGAAGTAACAGGAGAAAGAACAGGAGCAGGAGCAGGAATAGGAACAAGAACAGGAGCAGGAGCAGGAGCAGGCAGGGCTTGCTGCAGGAGATGCAGGGCTGCAGCCTGTCAGCAGATGGCAATGCCCTCCTGCAGCATGTCACAGCAGCCTGGTGGCACTTTGGGGACATCACGGCTGGTGGGGACCACTCTCCCCAGGCAGCAGTGCCGTGCCTGCAGCAGCTGAGCAACACCAGAGAGAGAGAAATGGGTTCGATGTGGTGAGCTGAGCTCTGGTTCTGCACTCTGCACAGCTCCTGAAAGGTGCCTGTGCTCAGCTGGGGCTGGGCTCTGTCTCCAGCAGCACTGACACAACCAGAGCACACAGCCTCGAGCTGTGCCAAGGGAAATACAGGTTGGAGAGAAGGAAAAAGGTTTTTACAGAAAGAGTGATAAAGTTCTGCCTGGGGAGTTGGTGGAATCACCTTCCTTGGGTGTGTTGAACAAAGCCTGGATGTGGCACTGGGTGCCAGGGTTTAGTTGAGGGGTTGGGGCTGGGTTGGACTCGATGATCTTTAAGGTCTCTTCCAACCTGGTCATTCTGTGAATTCAGTGAATTAATTCCATGTGTTTGCATTGTTTTGCCAGTGCCAATGGGATAACCCACCTGAGTTGATGTGTGAAAACGCACGGAATTAGCAGGAGCCTGGCAAACCTTATTAGCACCAATCTGCAGCACTTGGTTCTGCTCAGAAGATATTTTAACCCTACTCTTTCTTGGCAACATGCAAAACAATCCCAAAAACTGAGCACAGTACGGCTAGGAGGTAATGTCTTTAACTTGGAGGTTGCATGTGGCAGAAAACCTAATTAAAATCAAGTGAATTTTCCATAGAAATGCTGTTACATGTAAAAGACTTAGACAAGCACAGAGGAAGGCTAAGACAAGATGATTACAGTAGGGCTTCTGTGATTCTTCACTCTGGAAACTGGGCTTCAGTCTACTGATTACCTCTTGGGAAATCTCTCAAACACCTGTCTGATCTCATTAATAAACATTTTAATTTATTCACACGTCTTGACTGCAAACAGAATCTTTCTTTTTAATGGTCATGAAAGTTGGATGGTGCTGT
Organism: Arremon aurantiirostris; assembly: GCA_035583995.1. Lineage (NCBI taxonomy): Eukaryota > Metazoa > Chordata > Aves > Passeriformes > Passerellidae > Arremon > Arremon aurantiirostris. The sequence goes on along the minus strand of JAXCLO010000208.1, from coordinate 66,890,231 downwards.
GTCTGTACAGTCCTAGAAAATGAGGCAGGTAAGGAACACAAATTAATAATCTCTTCCAGTAGTATCAACTCTATGTGCTTGTTCAAATAAACACTCAAAAAGTCTTGGGACAAACTTGTGCACAGTGAAAAACCAACATGATAAATCATGCAGGGGTTATTCTTCTGAAAAGCCACAATTTTCTGCACTTGATTAATTTACTGAAAATGCTGAGAAAGGGAATAATATCTGCTGGATAGTGTTTTCAGTGGGGTCCATAGAAGATAGCTCTTCACCAATGCAAATCTGTGCAGATCAACTGTGTGAAGCCTTGACCATTATTATAAAGGGGGCTTTAAAATGTATCCCATTTTAAGAGGAAATTTTTAAAAGGATATATATTTATTATAATTTTTTTTCTTTACTTAACAGATTTACCAACGCAAATCCAGTCCAGATTTAAAGTGAGAGATCTATGGGTTATGTGCAATCTACACAATGGCAATAAATGTCAAACTGTGATTGGTTTTTCTTGGTTTTTTTGTGATCCTTATTTCAGTTGCGTTCCCTGACATAGGTATGAGGATGTTCAGGGAAGAACTGAGAGGAGCTGTTAAAACAGCTTTTCTGTGAAGGCTGAAACATCAGGCAGGGTCACAAAACCCTGGAGAGGTAAAGGGGAACGTGGTCCTGTTCAAAGGTCTGACAGCTCTTCCTGCTTCGGATGCATTCCTTCAACCTCCTTCAAGACTTTTCCTTGCCCTTCCTATTGGATTTCATTTCATTATTAAATTTAATGGCATGTCCAGCCTTCTACCTTTCAGAGGAGAAGAACTTTTATATCCCCTGTGTTTTCCTCGTGTCATGATTCAAGCATTCCAGTAATTGGGGTCTTTCTACTCCCCACTGCCCCTGAGCCACCTACTTTGAACCTGAAGGTTTTGTTTAAAAAACCCTACAAAATGCTGTGGGGTTTGGCAAATAAAAGCCGTCATCCTCTGAGCCATGCCATGGACCACAGCATTTTGGAAAATGTCCCCAGAAACATAGTGTGGTTTTTGGGATTCTCCTGCGCAGGACCAGGATTTGGATTCCATGATCCTTGTGGGCTCCTTCCAACTCAGCATATTTTTTGTTTCTATGGTTTTCTCTCCACTCTTAAGCTTGAGCTGCTTTTAAAGTATTCTGAAAGTGGAAATGTGCCTGGCTTTCTGTCCTGTGCCTTGCTGTGGCATGGATGTATCCCAGTGTGTGATTAACACATGTGATATGGACATTCTGGTTTTAATGTGGAGTGAATTTACAAAACTCTTCAGAAATATTACAAAACTGGAGGAGTCCCGGCACTCAGGGGGGAGGATTTAAACTATTATCCTCCTGGCTTTATTCTTTGTAAAAGAATGTGATTTTCTAAGCAAGGCATATGTAAAATTGAAAGTACAGCAGCTTGTTAGTTTTTCTTGAGGACCTCCAACATATCTGGTTTTAGGGAATAGGAAGGTAGCCAAAATTTGCTGAGAGGAGAATATCCTCAGTAGACAAAATGCTTTTGTCATTTTTAATTTTATTCTGAAATTTATTTCATTTCCTTAAGTTACAAGATTTGAGAACAAAGTTCATTGAGTCTTTGTGCACAATGAAGGGAGATTGTCAATGTTAATAGCAGGGTAAATGCAAGATTTCATGGTGCTTTTTCCCTGAAAGAATTCCACACTTGTCTGAGATCCAAGGGCAGTGCTTTCTGGATCCAGCTCCTAATACAGAGTCCTTGAATAACACAGAGTAACATTTTCTTGCCCTTTTATATCTCAGTTTCCTACATTTGCCATGAAACTCTTTTGACAGAATGAGAACATCGTAATCTGGTTTTTGATGGAGACACAGACACCTGAACACAGACCTCAGTCCTGACACCATCAGGGTGTGTCAGAGCATGATCTGACACAATTCTGTACCCAGTGATGTGTTTTGTGGTGTCACCACAGCTGTTTTAGAAGTTTCAAAAACACATTGAAAATAAATAAATGAATTGACTAGAGGTATTCTTATCCCTTGTTATTATGAAGGCTTCTAGTTCGTGTATCCAGAACTTTCTGCTGTTTCTACTCAAGGTCAAGTTGTTCTGACTGAATAACAGGACCAACAACCTCTTTAGGGAATGTCACATCAGTCAAGCATTAAAGAAAAAAAAAAAAAGGAAAATAACAAAACCACACTGAGGTAAAATGTAGATGAAATAGAGATTAATCAAAGCACAAATATAGTCTCTTATCCTAAGGCATTTAAGAAGTCCATTGGATCCTGTTTGGCAGGACAAACATCTGACCTAAAATTGATTTCTGTTCAGAACAAAATCTTGTCCAAAATCATTGCATTTTCCTAGGGTTGATGCTGCATTTCTCATTATTATATTTCCATAGATCTGCAGTACCCCTGAAATTTCCTTTTCTCCATTCCTCTTTCCTGCTTTGGAGTTAATTTGTATTTCCTTTCATTACTGACCCTGTCACTTTGCTTCCACTCCAGACTCCCACTGTTCTGCTCAAACTATTTATATTCCAGTCCTTGGTTACACTTCAGTCCATGACTTATTTTTGAATTAGTTACAATCCCAGACACATTATTCAATCTACTCCTTACTTTTCTCAGCATCTTATCTCTCTATCAGAATTCATCCTCCCACTTAGGTTTTCATCAGACACATAGGTCAAGGATGGCTGATTTTTATTCACAGCACACAACTCAAAAATATGAAATGACACTTTTTTACCTACTTCCAATTTTTTTTTTCATAATTAACACACATTTTGTCTCCAACAAAAAGACATTATTATGTGCTGACAAATTTCTCTGGATAGTCATGAACTGGGCAGGAAATATTCTTACCAGTCAAGTGTATTTTGGCAGTTCTGCTTCCAGCTGATCCAGAAATGCAGATGTATTTTATGGGTACCTGCTGGATAGGGGCTCCATTGGGTTTGCACCTCACCAACACACACTAGCTTGCTATGTGACCCTGAAAAATTTTGGGGGAGATTTTATTTCATCCATTCTCTTTTCTTTGTGCTGAATGGTGACAAGGTGGAATAAGTTATATTCTGTTAGTCCTGATGGGTATGTATACGGGGTCAAAATAATGTATTTTTTGTATTTTACAGGAAGTACTTTCCCAGGACCAACTTGAAAGGTTAATGCACACATCCAGCATCTGATCTTCAGTAAAATGAGAATACAAAAGCATGAAATACTGAGATTAATAAGATTTGGAACAGTCCTTACAAAGACGACACTTAAGAATTATTTTAATGCTGCATTTTGTACCAACCTGAACATAATCAGTTTTCATTCTGCACATTTTCCTTTTAACTGACCTTTGTGTCTATTTTCCAGGACATTGTTTACCCTGGTTTATTCTGTCTGGCTTTATAAATGGATCTGTTGTGTAGTAAAGTCTCAAATGTGAGTTTTGGTTTGTTTTTGTTTTGTTGTTTTTTTTTCAGAAATGTAGACAAATTATGCCCAGTGCTTTTACCTTCAATGAGTTCAACAAAATCAATTCAGTTGTATTAGTAATGTACTTTCCAACACTCAGCAGCCATCTAGGTCTGAATTTTAATAAAACTAACACACTCTGTATTGGCTGCTGCATGAGTAGTAGTATTATGTTGCACTTATATAATAATAATTCTATTTACTAGGCAAGCTACAAATGAAACACCCAGAATGTAATAACATTAGAAAAAAAAATTAAAAAGTCAAGGTACTTTTCCAAGCACCATTACACCTGAAAACTAAGTGAGCTGCAATGCTTTGTTTTACTTTTGTCTCTTCCCAGGCAGAGGTCCTGCCTCCTTAGGTAGGGAGCTACAATAAGTTTAGTTATTCGGTATTGATGTGAGTTGCTGCACTGAATACATGATGACGTGTAACCAAGAAAATCTCCAGACACACTCTGTACCTTTTTCTGTACTACACAGCATATGGGAGGAGGTAAATCTGGAACTGTCAGCCAGTTGTGAATGAAACAGCAAAGTCTGGGGCCTCTTCCTACTGCTCGTGCTGGTACAGAACAGGTAATTCCAGTACACCAGTCCCTCTTTCAGATCCTTCAGGGACTCAATTTCACAACTTGCTGGAAGCCTTTTCCAAAAAAATCAACAGCACAAATTGCTGGATGACTAGAGAAGATGAAGAACAACTTCTTTTGTGCTAATGAAGCATCTCACTGCTGAAAACAGTAATTTAGCACTGAAGGTGGAAGTATTGGCAGGACAATGAATGTGTGTGCTAAGCTGAACTAAATATCTCTGGGAGGATGTTTATATACTTATCCACTTTACTAGGCTTAATGCAGTTATTGAAGGAGGTCTGTTTGTGAGATTTTGTTTTATTTCAGGTTTTCACAGAGATGCTGAACTTAGATACCTGATTTAGTGGTGGTTTGGCAGTGCTGGATTCATGGTTGGACTCAAAGATCTTAGAGGTATTTCCCAGCTTAAATAATTCGATGATTTTTAAAGTGATTGAAGTGATTTATAGTACTGTAAAGACCCTGGACCCAAGGCACTGTCAGATGGAACCATCTGCATCCTCCTGCTTCCTCTTGTCTTTGCTGTTGTGTTTATTATCCCAGATTAGTTACTCACAAAGACACTGGTCACCCTGCAGTCAGGACAAATACTCATTTTCTCTCTCTGACAAAGCTTTATGAACAACAACCCCCCCCTCACCTGAGAGTTCTAATGAACAGTGTACTATTAAGAGGAAAGATATCATTATTTTGCCTTGTTGCCAATGTTACATAATTAACATACCCCAGAGTGATGTCACACTGCTCTGAAATACCTTAAGTATGAAATACATCATTCCTCAGTTAAAACTGTACCCCAAGAAATGCTATAAATGAAACAGAAGTCCTACAACATTCCTTCTCATCCTAACTTAGAACAGAGATTTTCCACACTTCAACTTTGTTCCTGACATCAAAGTGTAAATTTACAGGTTTTAATTAATTTCTCATGCAAAGCCCCACCACGTTTGCAGTGCATGTATTATTTCCCCTCTGCTGGTGTTCCTAGAGCCCTGATTCTGTTCCTGATTCTCTCCCTGGCATGTATTGTGTGCAGAATGGGGCTCCTGTGAATTGTCACAGTTTCAGTTGAGTGAAGATGTAATAATGTGTTTCTTCTGAGAGTTTTATCGAGGGCCTCTGCTAACGCTGTGGGAAAGCATCAAAAACACAAATTGGAGATGAGTGCTCAATGACTCTTTGCAAAGCCTGCTCATCAAATGTGCTTTCCTCTTTATTAGCACTGTAAATGCTTTGAGTGTGGAAAACTCATTTTGTGCATTGCTACAGAAAAGCTTAGTTGAAAATGGACTGTGAAATATGCTAGTAATTTTTCAGTTAAAATAGGAGGAATTACAGAATCACAGAGTAATTTGGGTTGGAAAGCATCCCCAACACCATCAAGTCCAGCCTTTGACCCATCCCTACCTTGTCATGCAGACCAGAACACTGGTTCTGAGTACCATGTCCAGTCATTCCTTGAACAATCCCAAGTTGGGATGGGGATTCCAAACCTCCCTGGGCAGTTCCAATGCCTGACCAGCCTTTCAGTGAAGAAATTCCTCCTAATTTCCAACCTGAGCCTCCCCTGGCACAGCCTGAGGCCATTTCATCAGGTCCTGTCACTGATTTCCTGTGTAAATTTATTTCTGATCATTTTGTGAGCGCCCAATTCTGGTTCCTTGAGGCTTGAATTCAAGGAGCCTGAGCACTCACAAATTCATAGGCAGCCGTAACTGTTTGAAATAGAAGTTTAAGAATTGTAACCATTACATGCCCAAAGACAAGGAATACTGCTATCACATGACCATTAAATTCTTCCATTTATTTGCAAGTTATGGAGCTTGTAAAAACTGTTTTCGTATTGCTTTGTGTCTGACCTTCGCAGTGAGCTTCAAATTTCAGCAAAATCTCCCTTTTTCTGGTCATAGTGTCCCATGTGAAGGTACATACTCTGTGTTTTAATAAGGATTGAGCTGAACTTCATCCTTAGCAGAGCAATCGATAGGATGGTTCTACTCTATCCAACTTCTTAATTTGAAAGGCAGGAAAACAAAGGCAGGGTTTATAGTATGTCAATTTATTTGCCCATTAGATTTGGGTGGAATTGGTCAACAGACTCAAAAAACACTGAACTAATACAGCAAACACTCAGAAAGGCACGTGTGCTTCATGGCTTGCAAACCACTCTACAAACCCACAGCTGCACCCCAAGCCAGGGCTAATCTATTTATCAATATTGCTTCTGTGAAATTATGCTGATTTTTGTCCTTTGAGATCTGAGATCTTTGATAATTTCTGTTAGAAATCCTGTGTTGTTGGATTTATCGTACTTTAATCAACATTCAGCTTTCCTTAAATTCTCTAGGGTGGTACTGAAAAGGAAAAGCAGGAGATAAATGAATCGTGGTTTCTGCAGTTCTGTTAGAGAATTTCAAGAAAGGGTTTGGGCTGATTTATTGGCTATTGAGTAACACAACAGAAAATATTCATCATCCTTCAATCTAAGGTCACAAGATGTTCTCAAAGATCTAAAATCACAGTAACAATCGAGGACTTAAATTTACTGCAAATGAATTGTAACATCTAAGGATCAAGAGATAAAAGGGGAAAGAAACACAATGTTTAAGGGATACCAGAAGGTGGATAACACTTGTAATGTCAAATGAACAGGCTGGGATAAAGGACTTGATTCTTAGAGGCTATTTCAGAAGAAATAATAATAATAATAATAATAATAATAATAATAATAATAATAACAACAACAACAAAAATAATAATAGTAGTAATGATAGTAGGCAGGAACACCTTCCACTATCCCAGGTTGCTCCAAGCCCCATCCACCCTGGCCTTGGACACTTCCTGGGATCCAGGGGCAGCCACAGCTCCTCTGGGCAACCTGGTCCAGAGCCACACCACCCTAAGAGTAAAGAATTCCTAATAAAATAAACAGACCATTCTTATTAGAGAGAGATAAGGCTGACCAAATTAGCTAAATTATAGTGGTGATAGAGTGAGTTTGAAAGGAGAATATGCCATTATGTAAAACCAGGTAATGAACTTCACTAGGGATGACTGATATGTCTTTTAAGTTAAAAGAAAGCAAAACAGAGCTTTAAAAAATTATAGGAAAGGAAAGATCTGCAGTATTGTTAGAATTTTATGTGAGGAAACAGAGGGACTATAAAGAGGGCATTGACAGTACAAATGGGAATAATGAAGCAGTATTGAGGAAGAATATTAAGATAAACATAAAAGGTTCTTTAAATACAATAGAAGACAAAGATAGGAAACAAAATAGTAAGGAATTGAAGGAGAAAACAAAGCATAGCAGCACGAAGAGCTAAAAATGAATAGGCAAGTGAACCACACCTTTACTAGGAGAGTATCTTCAGCACAGTTGTGCAGGATTTCCACCTGTTTTCAGGAACAAAATGAAACAATTTGAGCACAGAATAAGAAAAGGACAGACCTCATAAGCATCCTGTCTGTAAAAGATTTCATTCAAAGACAGAGAGTGAGTTCACAGTACATTGTTTGGGAGATTTTTTCCAGATTTAGTGATGGCTCTAAAAGGCCATTCCCTCTGCAAGTCACCACTTCATTAATATACACATGTAGAACAATGTGCTGAAGGAAGGAAAAAGAAATGCAATGGCTAAGCCATAAAGTTTATAGTTTAGGGGCTAGTTAGATATGGTTCAATTGAAATCTGAGGATTTCTTGTCAATGTCAACAAAGATGCATTGCTTGATTCAGTCCCTTAAACTTTTTTTTGCATTTTCTCCATTTCCTTTTGAAGCAGCTGCTGTTGACCACTAGTGGATATTCATTCTTCACTACATTAATCACATTTCTTCTTATTTTAAGTGCCATAAGAACTAAAATCAAAACTTAGCTCCTGAGATATAAAAGTTCTTTTACTGCAGAGAGTAGTTGTGAACTTTTTGTTCCCTGGTTTTGTGAGGCTAATAGGCAAGATCCAGGGCATTGCTTCCTTCTTAATGGGCTGATTTTTCTGGATGATGGAAGAAGCAGGAGGAGGCATGACATCTGCAGTTTATAATTATACATACTTGTGTCCTTTCCTTCTCATAATAGTGAGTGATAAAACCAGAGCACGTTCTTTCCTCTCGGTGCCTATTCTGTACATAATGCATCTGTATTATGTGATAATCAGCACATCTCCCACTTCATTATAATATATACAGCCAGGAGTTGCAGGAGTTCACACACTCTGCTATATTCAATTTATTGCCTTGTGGAACCCTCAGAAGTGCTGCAAAGTTTGGCCACTGGCACTCGTAGGAGTAAATAGAGCCCTGAGAGGGAGATGTGCTGACTACTCAGGAAAGGAAAAGCGCATTTAAAAGAAGCAAATACCATCACAGAAGGCTGCAGTGAAATAACTTTTAAGCATTAGATTAGGGGCCTCCAAAGCCAAAGAAGTTTAGGAGAAACAGCAAGGGCAGCTAATAACCTTAATTCAGTGCTATCCTGGCAAAGGTTGGCAATACACTTGATACTGAGGGAAATATTGGGATACTGAGGGTGGAAGGTTGCTGAGTGAGCAAGCATGCTAATGGAGATGCATAAACTGCATTAACTGATGGGACTGGGGAGTGCAAATCTGCCTGAGTTTTTAATATACAAGCTCTATTAATTACTGTGTTTCAGAAGAAATAATATATTCAACACTTTTCTCTCGCTCACTGTCCCCCACAGTGAGGAGGGGACAGCTGGTCCAGTGGTGTGCTGGGACAGGAATCAAAAAGAGGCTAGGACATGGTTTCAAACTGTTTTCAGAGAAATCAATGCCTTTATATTGTGCAAAAATGGAAGTAATGTAAGAAAAACTTAGGAAAAGCAAATATTTCAGAGGTCAGGGATCACTCAGAAAAGATGATGTGGCCCAATGCAGAAACAATTAAGAAAATAAAATCTAGCTTTTATTTCTGCTTCTACCACTACATTTCCATGTCACTATTGCCATGTCACTTCATCTGACTGCCCTCCCTAACAGCACTTCTCAAAATGGGCTGAGAGTAATGGAGGGATGGGCTGGTTCTTATAATGTATTTGCATTTATATAAATAATTTAAAAAATCACATTCACCAATAGATTTGGCAGCCAAGAACATTTGGCTTTCAAATAAGTACATAAACAAAAAGATTACATAAACCTGAGTCAAAAGTGGAGTGGAGGCTCCTGTAACAGAAACAATGAGCTTGTGCAGCACAGTTACAGAGAATGCAGGGAGGTCACAAACTCCAGTAAGCCAAAAGATTTTAAGAAAGCACACATAATGCTGCCCTGAGCATCTCACTGCAGAGGAACCAGGCCAGGAGGCTGCTCAGGAAAACTCTGCACCCTCTCACATCAGACTGCACAGAGTTTTCCTGATAAATGATTGGTGTGAACAAGAGAAGCTCTTTTCTACCCATGCCCCTTCTTTGGTACTCTTATATTTGAATCCAGACACTTGAGTCTGAGAAAGGGGGATTTTCTTTTCATTGAACTCTGCAGAAAGTCACTGACTTGATAAAGATCATATAAAATCTTCATTGCATCCTTGTGTCCCCCCTGTAATGTACAGACACTGAGTGCAGTCCACAGGAGGAAAACTAACAGTTGCTCCCTGGTTGTAGTTCTGACACCTGTGTGTCTTGGTTTGAACAGACAGGTGTCTGCTAAGGAAGGCAGGAGACTCCCCTGAAGTGGAAAATATAAACCCCATCCCTCTGAATTATTATAATTTTGAAATTAAGGGGCTCTCAGGTAAAGATAGGGGAGTGCGAACAACAGTTATTAGGAAAGAAAATTATAATAAAATAAAAAATGCAGTGATACAAAACAACACTGTCAGAGTCAGACCATGCCCTGCCCCCTGTGTGTCAGGGCGGTGTCCCAGCCCC
>JAXCLO010000208.1:66853583-66866412 GCA_035583995.1 Arremon aurantiirostris | reverse complement strand
GAAGGAGAAGGAGAAGGAGAAGGAGAAGGAGAAGGAGAAGGAGAAGGAGAAGGAGAAGGAGAAGGAGAAGGAGAAGTTTTCCCTGTTCGTTTCTAGAGCTTTGACACTGTTTTCCCAAATGCATATTTCATACTACATGTTTTCACAATAACTTTGCATTTACTCTAATTAAGTCTTTATTGATTTGACACAAACCAACAACTGCATTTTATTCTGGAAGTCAGCTGAAAAATGTATTTCATCTACTAAACACAGATAATACACTTGTGAGTGCAGCTGGCATGTAATAAACTCTATTATCATTTTTCTACCTCTTCAAACACAGTATCAATCACATATTGATATTTGCAGTCAGAGATTCTAATTGATAGGCTGCATATAAATGTCTTTGCAGTACAATGAACCAAACACCAGCTACACTTAGATGCATTTTAATAAGGGTTTCACATTAAGAGAATTCTTTGATGTGGAAATTATTTTTTATTTGAAATTCATCCTCTTAACCTCTTCTGAACAGCATTATGTTTTATTGAAATAGGAGCATTACTGTAGTACAAATGTACAGAGAGTCCAGGAAACTTCCCAAAACTACTGTGCTTCAGGTACAGGACTCCACATTTTCCTGAAATACTTATCTGGGCACATGGATCCACACAATCCTTATATCACTTAAAACCTATCTCTACTTTGCAGAGAATTTGGTTCTCTGCAAAGTTATAAAATACCATTCATTCAGTCCATGCTGGATTTTAGACGCCCTGTTTTAATTTTTAAATTTGCTAGAATATAACTTATTCATGTTATTATTTTCTGTTCATATTGTTTGCAAATACTTTCCTTCCTTTCCAATTGTATTTATTCATTCCAACAGCAAACCCACCAACATTTCAAGGCAATCTAGACAGGATGTCTGCACAGTACAAAAAAAAGGAAAATGACAGTAGGGAAATTGCTTTACTTGCAAGAAGAAAGGCTTCTGGATTCCAAGTTATTAACCTAACTTATGGCCGTGAAAACTGTGCAAGAAGAATTTCTCCCTCCTCCATATTCTTCTTGTCCCACCCCCATCTGCAGAATGATTCTTCCCATTCAGGCTTTGTACCTGAATGCTTCTGCTAATAGAATAATCAGTTTCACAGACATTGTTGATTAAGTTAAATACTTATAAATATTTAAAGCACTTTGCATAATATCCAGAGATAAAAAAGGAGAAAATTAATGGTAAACTCCTTCCTATGAGGTTTTGGGTGGGTTTTTTTGCCCATTATCCATCTGGTGATGGGGAGGTTTAGAAGAAGTTGTCATAGTAACAGGGCAACATAACTTTTAGAAACTGCGACTACTACATTATAATAATGGAGCAATTTTCACAGCCTTGTATTTTTCTATTCCATGTTGTGCCTGAGCTAAATCTCATGCTGGCAAGATTTAAGGTGCATTGTGGGTTTGTTTTGGTTGGTTGGTTGGGGTTTTTTTCCCCAGGGTTTTTAAGAGGTTCACAGACAGCATGACAACATTTAATTCCTGTCCCTGAAACAGGATTACTGCTCCACAAACAACTCCTCCCTTGAGTACTGTGTATGTCACCAAGGTACCAAGGCTCCCTCTCCATTCCATGCTCAACACCTGCCCTCCTGGGCAGGAAACCACCTACACAGTGGGAAATGGCAAGGAAAGGGATGTGTTTGAGTTCCTACCCCTTCTGAGGCCATAGATCCATATATGCAGTGCTAAATTCATCCCTGAGAACAGCAGGTATTTAGGAGAAGGAGCAAAGTTAAAAGTTAAACCAGTCCAGGCTCCTTGGAGAGTTTTTGTGGTCACATGTCCTCTGAATAGAGAGGAACACAGCTCTCTCCCAGGATTTTCCTGGGGAACTGTGAGAAAGCTCAGAGAAAACAATTCTTGTCTCCATTTGCTGCAGCTGTTGTTGTGCACATGTGGAATGTGTTATGGAGATTGTTTAGCAAAGAGTGGTTTCCTAACTGGACACTGGTGATGGTGTTTGGGTTCATTGACCAACTGGATCCATGTGTGTCATGACTGGTAAGGGCAATGGGTTTTTCTCAATAGTATAGTGTGGTATCAATAAAGCAATTGATCAGCCTTCTGCAATCATGGAGTCAGTGCTCATCATTCCCCGTTCAGGGGCTCACTGCTACAATAGAGAGTCAAGAAAGTACAGAAAATAAATTCTGGCTCTGTCTGTGCTAAGCCACCTGCAGATCTGCTGCTTCTCATCAGTGCTTATAGTGCTGGGAAGCAGAACTCTGGAGGGAACCTGACTGGGACATTTCAGGAAGCTCCTGGTTAGAGGGAAGAGCTCCAGAGTGCATTGGCTTCCTCTGAGAGCAGCTGCCTAAATCCTATATCAGGAAAGAAAAGTTTTCCTTTTTATTTATTTTATTTTTTTAATTTTTTTTTTATTTGCTTGCTTAGTCAGAAGACTGTTGGGGAAGGCATATCTTATAAAAATAGCCAACAGAAATAGGGCAAGAAGTCAGGCTGCATGGACAACTGTTTTGGGAATTCAGCTAGGAGAAGTCCTAACTCCTTCCTGCTTGGAATACCTCTGGCTCTTGGGTGTGAAACAAAAGCACAGTCCAGCTGCAGTTCTGCTCCCTCTTAGCTGTGCCCACGCTGCTGCTGGCATTGGGTTTGCTTTTGGCTGCTGGTCCTGCAGCTCTGTCTGCAGTGTCACACAGTTGCCATCCTCAACATTCTGCTCAAGTCCAGCATCCCTCCTGGCATGGAAAAAGGAGCAGAGTTTTGTTCCAACAGCATTTCATATTTACCCATTAAAATGAGTAAGATACTGGGAGACAGAGCTTGGAACAGGGCAGATCTTGGTATTTAAGGGTCTGTGAGTTGGATAGAGGGAGAGAGAGAAGCTGAAATCTCTTAGTGATTCTCTCCTTGTCTTTAATGTTCTCAGCCTGTCCATGAGTGGAATCCTGTTATCCCAATTTTCCTGTGTTCTTCTAGGCCTCTCTAAGTGATGAGTTCCCAAACTCCATGCAGCACCCATGGCACATGGATACCTCACAGGGCTGAATATAAACCCTTAAGCAAGAAGTCTATATACAAACTGTTAAATAAAAGGAATAAACCCCAGTCATTCTGGGCTAAAGAGATGATAGAAAACTACTGTATCATGCTTATAACTATAGACCGTGTCTAGGTTTTATTGTTGGTCTCAATATAAAATAAAACTGCTCAGCATTAATAGGATCCCTGTGGATTCAACTTCTCAGAGACTTTTTAAGAACTCAATTCTCAAGAATTTAGATCAGGAGTGACTGCTAGTCACTAGGGAGGGCAAGCAATAAAATGATAGACTCCTTTTTAAAAATTGTTTGTCCACAGTGCATATACCCAGATGCCTTTTCCATTTTTTAATATCTTCTCCCTCTCCTCTTTGCAGCCTGGTTTGTATTCATTGTGCAAGGCAACAGAGATGAAAATCATTCCTCATATATGCACTGACTGAAATAAGAAGCATGAAGGTACAGAAGTCAACACATCCAACACATCACAAATACTAAACAGGGGCTGGCACAAATCTGGCAACTCCTGAGATGTGCTTTTGAGTGCCTCAAATACATACTGCATGTGTATATTTGATTTTTTATTTGTATATATTTGATATTTATTTACATGCATATATTTGATATTTTATTTGTATATATTTTATATCTATTTGCATGCATATATTTGCTACTGCATGTAGCAGTACTTCCATGGGGAATGCTGGACCTCTCCTGAGTGAGCCACAGCATCCAAATGCAACAGGAACCTGGATCCAGGCACTGCAAAGCTGGAACTCCTGAGCTATTTATTTAGTTCAGCTTGCTGCCCTGATCAGGACACATCTGTGCATTCTTTAAATTATAAACACAGACCAGCTTTCCAGGGAGGTCATAGCAAGGCCATAATTAGCTCATTAGGCAAATTGTTCCACTATCTGATCATGTTTTTAGTTCAGTTATTTCCATTAGGTCGTCTAATATCTTAATGGAAAGGATAAAATTATCAGGTGGTATCAGTCAGGGAAATGCTGCCTGCAGTCAACAAAACTGTGGAGAATTACAAATAAATTTGTCTGGCCTGTTAGCTGCATCCTTTTCTTACATTTTTTGCCCTCCCTGTGTGTTTATTTTATTGGAAATTTTTAGGATTCAGTCTGTCATGCAGAAACAGCGTTGAAGAGGGATATGTTCATGCTGTGGTTAAGCAAAGCATATTTTACTCTGGTGGGAGAGAAACATAATTAGATGATGAAAAGACAATGAGGACCAAAGTGAAGGATGAGAAGAGGTGGATTTATATGTTGGTTTGTGCTACATGCTGAGATCACAGAATCACAGAATGGTTTGGGTCGGAAGGAGCCTAAAAGGCGATCTCGTTCCAAGCCCTTGGAATGGGCAGGGACCTTCCACTAGACTGGGTTGCTCCAAGCCCCATTCAACCTGGCCTTGGCCACTTCCAGGATGGAGAAAGCATCTACAGCTTCTCTGGGCAATCCTCACAGTAAAGAATTTATCACTGGGATCTAATCTAATTGAAAGTCTTTGATTCCTACCTCTACTTTATGCTACTCAAGAGGCAGGACTCTGCCTTGATTCCACTGCGTGACTTAAAACCATCTTCTTTTTTTTATTTTATTTTTTAATTCATCAGATAATAAGTTAGAGCTTGATTTAGGGATAAATTACAGACTGCCTCTGATCTTGATGAATGCCCCCAGAGGATTTGTGCTGCAGCTGGTGTGCACTATTTTCCCAGACACTTAGGCAGTGAGGCAGGAAATGTGGGATGTCATCTGCTAGGGCATTGAGATAGTGAGAGGATTTAAATTCTTGTATTGATCAGGACTTTATTGCTTATACTGTAGAATTAATCCCAAACAGAATAATACACAAAACCTAGGAAAATTACTTTTTGTCCATTTTATAGCTAAGAAGTGGAAGACAGAGGGAAATACAGGAATGCTCCTAGTGAATAAAACCAAAGGTTCATTCGTTCCACTCCCTTGTTTCTCACAATTACCAGAAAGATTAATTCAAGGCTGAGACACTTAGAATTAAACATCTAAACCCATGGAGATTCAATTCATAGGTGCTAGGTGACCAGCATTGGCCTGTCACAGGATCTATGGGGCTGCTGTTGATCCTTCAGGAGGATCAATAGCAAGCAGCCAGTACTCACAGGACATGTGAGCCAGCACTAACCTCTGTTTAGATGACTGAATTGCACCCTCCAGAGTTTGGGGAGAAGTTTATCTCATCCAGTGAAGTGCCTGTGATGTGGGAGCTGAATTCCCCTCCACATGTCAGCGATGACTGCACTGGTGGAAGTGCGCACACAAATGCCAGCATTTACATCTCAGTGTCTTTTTTTGCAAGACCAGTCCCATTCTGGGACATTTTAAACATTGCAACATTTTAAAAGAAAGAAAGCTTATATCCATGGATATTCTAAACAAAATGCCCTCTCAATGAGGACTCACAGATTTTGGCAATCTGGAGGCTTGGGTTTTCCAAAACAGATGTTGAATCCAAATATTCATGCCTAATAGGTCCTGGAGGACCTACTTTCCTGGTATTTTGCTATTCTTTTTCAAACATTAATCTATATTTTTGGCCTCTGTACTGTTCTGTGGCAATTATTTCTACATTTTTAGCATTAATTTATTGAAAACCTGCTGTTTGTTAATGCCTTTGGGCACTCATCTGTGTAAATGAATTAATATTTCCCTATTCATTTTCTTTCATGTTGTTCATAGTTTTATAAACTTCTGCTTAAGTCTCTCTTTTATTTTTATTTTTTTTTTGACTGAGGCATCCTGATTTATTTAATTTCTTATCTTGAAAAGCACTACACACCTCCAGCCATTTTGTTGCCTTTTCTGGATCTTGTTTAGACCACCGTGGTAACCAAATAATTTGGCCATGGTGAATATGGATGACATGTAAAACATCCATAAGTCATTGCCTGAACTCCTGAGAGGTCTGGATTTCATGTAGGGGATCTTTGCCAGCTCAGTAAAGAGTTTAGTGGCCAGATGCCTCCAAGTCCACCACTGTAGATGAGTTTTGTTTTTATTCCTGGCCCCAAACACTGATTTAGACCATGGAAAAGATGGGGCAGACATCCTCAAATTCTCACTGCTTCCCTGACAATGTGGCCAGAGCAAATTTCTTTTCTTATTTATAATATTTGAAAGCAAGAAGAAACAAAACCCAAACCAAATCACACAAAAAGCAAAAAAAGCAGAGTATAAAAGGTGCATGAGGTGGAAAGGCTCTTCAAATAGATTTAGAAAGGGTTAAGGAAATTATCCCACTGGCTCTGTTGGCCAGGAGTGCTTAGTGAGCCAGAGAATATCAGAGCATGTGTACCGTGGCACAAGAGTAAGAAGCAAATAATCAATTGTGTGCTTTATCAGCATGGTATTCAATTAAATTTCAATTAAGAAGGAAGAAATTGCAGCAGTCATTATCTAAGCTGTGGCCAGGCCCTTACACCAAATGTCAAGATATCCTTGTCAATTTGCAAACGGTTCAGATAAGGATTAAAATTCTCCAGACTGCACAGGAGGCCACTGTGAGCATTCCTAATGGTCTCTCTGTCCTCGCCTTGGAAACACTTCCAGTTTCTTGTTTACCAAAGTTAATGCCTCTCTTTTGAAAAATAATTCAACAAAACCATTCTTAATAGAAATTTAAAACGAAAAAAGTAAGAGTGAGATATTATCTGGAATATACGATTGCTAAACCAGAATAATTATGTCGTTAGCATGCTAAAAAATCACATTATTACTCAATGGGAATTGTTTTTAAAGACAAGAAGATGCCAGCTTGATGGCAAGCACCTCCAATCCAACATCCATACTTTATTTACCACTTCAATAACCAAGCTCTAAAGAAGCAATTTATCTCTGTTTCTTGGTTTGAATTCCTGCATACGGCATAAGAAAAAGACAAACAGCTGAATAAGTGATGTTATTTTGTTTGAATAAGGATTAGAACTAAGAGATTCCTGAATTTCAGGCTCAGATAACTGACCTGTACCTCTCAAGGTAGAATGTATAAAAGACATATATAAAAGAATTTATAAAAGCACCATTTTGACTAATTTTGTCTTCCTTAGTGACTGCAGTAGTCCCACCAGAGCAATAGAAGATGAAAACTGATTTCCATTTGTGACAAACAGAATGTAGAATCACGGAAATCTTCTGCGCTATATTGTGTCTAGATAAGAGATATTCCAGTCACTAGAGAAATAAAGAACAGAAATAAAACAGATTTTTATCCCAGTCCCCATAGGTGGAGTCTGTTTGGTTTTCCATCAGGTAGCAAACCTTCTGGCTTTTGGCAGATTTTGACCTCTCAGGTTTCTCCCTTTGAAGTACCACAGCTTGTGGCAGCCCTTGGAGTGCACAAATGTGAGCTTTCATTGCATGTGCTTCTTCCTCAGTTGTAATGTATTTTACAATCCGCCTCACCTTGCTTTTTCAAGCTCTTCCTGTAGCAAAAATGCAGGGAGCAAACTTGAGTCAAGTGTGTTTTTTCCATGATAGCAGCATGCTGTTCCTCCTCTACTGAGAGCTGTGCCCATATACACTAAAAAAAATGCTCTGCTACATGTGTTTTTTCTTGACTGTGATGCTTTTTGTATAAGTCCCCTGTTGAGAGCTGGAAGGAAACCACAGTAACTTGGATTTTTGTGTTAGATTTCTCTCCTTGCATGTCTTTTGTACACAGACCAGATATGCATTTCTCTTGTTCTTGTTCTTCCTTTTCATGGCTGTCACTACCTTTTCACTTGCTAAGGGGCATCTCTTTCCCCAGCTGGATTTTCTTTTCTTTTATCACTTTTCTTGTGTGATTACAATCCACTGATGCCTTTGGCATATTGTCCTGTGTCAGCAGACCAGGATATATTAGAGGCTGTTAAATAGATAGAATTTAAACTCGGGATTAAAGTGTTATTTGATATGTGCCATTTCTCTTTTCCAAGTGGATAATGATTTATTGATTTATGGTTTTTATTCCCTACAAAATCAGGCTTTTTTTTGTACCTGCAGGCAAAAGCTATGGGTTACTTACTGAGCTCTGAATGCCTTGCTACCAAATTCAATCTCCTCCCTATTTTATGCAGGAATAGAAGGGGTGCTGTATCTCACTGAAGATGCAGAAGTAAATTTAAAGAGATTCACATCCTTCAGAGACAGTTAATTCCATAATTTTGGAGAGCACCATAACTTTAAGCCAAGCACAGCAGTTATTACATCACATGGTGGAATGGGAATCCCACTTGAAGGAGGGAGGATTTTCCCTCCAGAACACAGAAATTGCCATTGGCAGTGCAGGCAGGCTCCTTGGAGAGCTGCCTTTCCACTGCTCTACAAGCTGGGGATATATTTGTTTTTAATTATTATTTTGCTCTAGCCTGCGTCACAATGCAGAATGCAAATTGCTGTTGACTAACACCACCTGGGAGGCAAATCAAGCTAAGAGAATAGAGTAAAAATACAATTAAACCTATAGCTCAAATCTGTATATTGCAATAATATTTTTGGCAGAATAAAAAAAAAAAAAGTAAGTTTCACCTTTCAGAATTTATTCTGTGGAACAACTCAAGCTATTTGAAGAATAGCTGAAAATTTAATTTTTTTTCCTTAATAAATTTTTACTGTGATTGCAAGCAAAGAAGAAACCTAGAGATTTGCACAGATATTTAAAAGTTTTATTCTGGGCCTGGGAGAAGTCAGTGGAGATCTATGCAAGAGACACCACAGCTTCTTTCTTCCCTGAAAAGCATCTGCCTTGCTCTAAACACTGGGATTTCCCCCTAAAAACATTCCATGTGGGATCAGATCATCTCTCTAATAGCTCAGGATATTTTCTGTGACCATGGCCCATAGTGGATGCTCAAAAAAGACTAAAACACCAGAACAAATGTAGTACTGCTTTTTCAGAACACATTCCCAAGATTCAGACACCTGCATCTTGGGGATTTTGTGACCCAGAAGAGCTGTCTCAACCAGAGACAGATTTTTCTTGCATTGATGATTCCATTAACTTTTTAAATGTCTGTGACTTTTTTGTATCACCAAAATTCTGAGACAAGATATTGCTCAGGATGACAAAAATGACATGTTCCCTTTTTTCATTTTCAGCCAGTCAGTTTCTCATCTCACTACACAAACCTGCCCTAGTTTATAAGGGGAAAAAAATAGACATTTTTTCCTATTCAAATTTTTTTCATTCTTCCATTGACACAACAGACTGAGCCTCAGAGACAATGTGCAAAACCAGCCATGTGGAACAACAGCATTTTCCTCATCATTGCAAATACCCCATTTGATAAATTTATAATTTTTTGAGTCTTATGAGCCATGGGTTAAATAGAATTAGATGAATCTGAACACGAGGATGTTTGTAGAGCTCAATTGGGAGAAGAAAAGGTGAACTGGTGATAAAGAAGGGGAGAAAGAGAAGAGTGAGAGGATGTTGTGGTTTCACCCCAGCCAGCAGGCAAGCCCCTCACAACCCCTCCCTCACTCCTCCACCAGAGGGGTTGGGGAGAGCTTGTTACTATTCCCACCAACATTTGGCACAAAGAATTGTCTCCATCTTCCAAGGAAGCTGGATTTTCTAGCCCTGAATTCCTTAAAATTTGTGTATTAGCAAGGACATGTGACTTCAAACTTCGTGGTTCAGGTTCCTCTCTTACTATTCCCACCAACATTTGGCACAAAAAGTTTTCTCCATCTTCCATGCCAGTGGATTTTTCCAGCTCTGAATTCCTTGAACTTTGTGTATTGTCAAGCACATGTGGCTTCAAATTTCGTAGTTCAAATTCCTGTCTAGTTACTATTCCCACCAACATTTGGTACAAATATTGTCTCCATCTTCCCAGGATGCTGGTAAAATTTTCCAGCCCTGAATTCCTTGAATTTTGCCTTTGTGCATTATCAAGCACACTTGGCTTCAAACTCGGTGGTTCAGGTTCCTGTCTAGTTACCATTCCCACCAACTTTTGGCACAAAGAATTATCTCCCTCTTCCAAGGATGCTGATAAAATTTTCCAGCCCTGAATTCCTTGAACTGTGTGTATTGTCAAGCACACGTGGCTTCAAACTTTGTGGTCCAGGTCTTGTTACTATTCCCACCAACTTTTGGCGCAAAAAATTGTGTCCATCTTCCAAGGAAGCCGGCGGAATTTTCTAATGCCAGTTGTTCTGCAGGGCAGGGGTGACAGTGTTTAATTTATAAGCAGGCAGGTAACTGGGACTTGCTTGGCTTTGCTCTGCAGGGCAACGTGGCAGCTCAGAGCAGCTCCTGTGAGCTTTGCTCCCTCTCTAAACATTTGGCCCCTCATGGCTGCTGAAGGGAAGAAGCAACAGCGCAACTTGAGAGAGGAGGTGTAAACACCCTCCTCTATCTCTCTCTCAGACAGCAGTAACAAAATTTCAGGATATTTCAATACCTCTGTCAAACACAGCCACCCACTCACCCCTTGGGTCTGGCCCCACACTTTGGAAACGTTTTCTTGTGTGAAATATAAACAAGCCCTCTCTCATCCTTCTCAAGGTCTTTTTATTTTGTGCAGCCACAGAAAGCTAAACAATGCACAAGTGGGAGAGGGGATGTGAACTGGGGGTTCCTTGTGGCAATAATTAGCCAACAAGCAGAATTTCTTGGGTGGTCTCTGCCCCTGATGGTCACTAGGGTGAGCACATAATGAGCTGTGACTGCCACAGGCCTGGGGCAAACATCTGAAACTGAAAACAGACTGCAGAGACCAGCTGGAATCATAACCTACAAACTTCTATTTAATCTCTTTCTATTTTTTTATCATGTGGGAATGTGGGGCTCTTTTTTATGATCTTGCCCTTTTTTAAGCAGGACAGAGTAATATTGTTTTTAATTGACTTGATATCTCCCGCAGACACAGAATGATCCCAGTCTCTAACCCTGAAAGCATTTTTCAAGAATAACTTTCAGGAACATATGTTAGAAATTGAGACATACTCTGAAGGAACCAAGGGAGAGAAAAAGAATTCAGAAAATAGAAGCAGATCATTGTAGTACTATAGTAACACACTTCATTTTTAATTTACTCATTTGTGTGTGATTTTAAACAATTTGATGCTGAGAGATTCCACAGCAAAACAAACATTTTTATTATTTTACTAACAGCTGCTGAGTCCTGGGTATTTTTGAAGGTCAGGTGGTCATTTAGTTATATTTAAATATAAGCTTAGAGATACAGCTTAGCATGATAAAAACACACTGCAGGATCTTATGCTTTGTGACTCTTTTAAGATAGCTCCCTGCTTGAAATTATCATGTGGCATTCATATTTATCCATGCACATGAATTATTCCCACTGTGGGTTTGTCCTTTCTGCCCTTTCAGCCTCCTTTCAGTCATGGAGATGACTGACCTAGAACTTCCCCCACTGTCACCTATGTGTTCCTGCTGTGGAGTTCTAGAGAGCCAAAAAATACAATTTCACACTTCATGGAAAGGAAGGAAAGGAGGAATAATTGAAATTCTGTGTATTGGTGGCCACGTGTGCTCTTTTGCTGAAACTATGGAAGAAGTGAAACCCAAAATTATTCTGCATTTCCTTCTTCTTGGAGTGGTTGTCTACATGACCGTGATCATCTTGATTTTCCTGAACCATTTTTAAATTGATGTGTGGGCTTGTTTGTGCTTTATTTGCTTTCCATACAACCCCAGTTTATAATCCTGTTATTGATCAGCCTATTTTTCTGGAGTTGAAAATTATTATTTCTAGTACAAATATCTATTTTGGCATCTATCAAGAAGTGTATTCTTCTCAATTCCTTATTCTCTGCTTTGAGGAAGAAGTTTAGGCAAAAATATTAATGTGTGATATTCATGATCATCCTCTGCAATATAAGCATAGTTGAAATTAAGAGTGGGCAATCAATTCAGGCTCTGAGAGTTGATTTTGTTTAAATGTTCATTAAATTCTTTCATGTTCTACATCCTGTAAGGACTGCAAAAAATCTGGGTTCAATTAAGTGTGTTTGAGAATTTCTGTGTGAATTTGAATTATTTAATGGATTTGAATTATCTTTGTATTTATTATCTGGGTCTAAGTGGGGAATAGGCCTGATGATAAAAGGACTGAGATATAGATGAAGGAATGTGGATAAAGGGAAAAGGGACTTGTGTTTGGAAACCTTCAATTACATTTAACCCTTCTCCCACCATTAGAACTGGAACCATGGACAAAAATCTGTGCCTTCTTTCTAAAGGGTGAGGAGAGATTTTTGGCTATAAATCCAAACCAGTCCTTTATTCTCTCTTTTTGTACACGCACTGATTTATATGGACTTGACTGGAGGGAAAGCTTTCTTAGACACAGAAATATAGGATAAAAAGAATGTAGAAATAGGATAAAATATAGGATACACTGGATAAATGCAGGATATAGGATAGAAGGTAGAAAGGGATATGCAGCCAGGTCCTGCTTCCTACCATCCTGTTTAACAGTGCTATGTGAACCACCGGAAAGTGGAGAGCTCAGCTTGAGGCCCAGAGAGCATTTCTTAAAACCCAGAGATTCAGCAGGAATATTCCACATGCCATTTCTCTTTCTTCTCCACCTTTCCTCCTCTGCCACACAGACAGGCCATTATCTGTCTCCTGGGGCAATATAACAATCCAATTGCCATGAGGACAAAAGCCTTCAAACCTTAATGTGATGGTGTTCACAGGGGTCTTAGGATGAGGGAAGAGATGAGGATCTGACTCCGTGTTTCAGAAGGCTGATTTATTATTTT
>JAXCLO010000208.1:66821144-66841787 GCA_035583995.1 Arremon aurantiirostris | reverse complement strand
TCTTTTAGTATAGTTTTAATATAATATATATGATAAAATAATAAATCAAGCCTTCTGAAACATGGAGTCAGATCCTCGTCTCTTCCCTCGTCCTCAGATCCCTGTGAACACCGTCACACCAAACAGGTCTCACAAAGGTCAGCCAGGTTTGGGAAGTGTTGGAGTCCTGCAGTGAATGTGACACATGAACACACACTTGAATTGAGACAAATTCAGCTGTGGGGTAGCTAATCTCACACTTCTGCACAGTATTTAATGTATTCTGTTCACAGGAGAGAAGGGATGTGCTTTTAATGAAGCACAAATGTCAAAAATGCAACACTGAAATACTATTTTAGATGTTGCTGAAAGTGTAAGCAATACTGGTGGCGCAGCCATGTCAAATCATATCAACCTTTTGTACATTATTTATTCCAAATAATAATGAAAAAATCATGAAAGATATGAAGCTACTGCTGATTTTTCTCTCTGAAAAAAAACAACCCCAAACCCACATTACAGCTAACCAGGATGGGGGAATAGTGCCAGAGAGGTGGAGAAAGGGAGGTTGGATGTTATTGAATTGCTTGGCTAAAGGAGCTTTCAGGCCACATTTCAGGCTTTAGGCATCTAAATGCAATGTCTAAAATATAATCACTAAAATAATCATTAAAATATAATCACTACCATTTACAAATATAGTTGCTGGTCAGTGAGAAGACATTGGCGCATCTTTGTGTGGAGCCTTGTGGAGCTCCTGGTGTAACCCCTGAGTGCACAGAGAGAAAACAGGGATGCTTTAACTTGGATCTGAGTTATCCAGGGTGGATTCTTAGTTGAAATTAATCTCTCTCTTTCTCTCCCCCTCCCTATGTACCTAAGAAGATCCCTGCCTTCCTACCTACCTCAGCTGTGTGGTGTTTGTTTGCTTACTGGTCTTAAACCACATCACATATAAATCCATTTTTTTTCTCACAATTCCAATATAAAATCAAGTCTGTTACTTTCTTTTATAGAGCTCAGACAATTATTTCAATTTATAAATGTCTTTTTATGCATTTGATCTTCCCTTAAATACCTACAAATTGTGACTTTTTATCAGCCATGATCAGACCTGTGTTCTCTCAGTTAGTAAAGTCTTAGTAAAGGATATACCTGGAGTTTTTAGGCACACTGAGCATCTCCAACCATCTCACGCTGCAATCAGACTCTTAATACGCAATTTCTTGTGGCACTCATCATGGGACCCCTCCCTTCAGTAGAGTAACTAACATTGTCACTGCTGATTTCAGCCTAATTTCTATTTACCTCAGTTTTAATTTACAAATGCCTTAAATGCTCTTGCCCTGAAATGCTTTTGTTGGCTGGAATCTTTCAATTACCTTTTCCTTTCATTGAAATGAAGGGGACAAAAGCATCAGAGTGACTCTGAAGATAAATATATTCATTGAAATTATAATTAAAAATTATAGCACTGCAGGGGTTTTTTTCTGTCCTAGCTATCCATCTCCCCTGTAAATACATTTATTTTCATTTTAAAAGCTAGTTTGTGTATATGTATGCATATTTATTTACATATGTATGATTTTTTTGTGAATATTTTTTAAAAATAGAAATACAAAAAGGTGCCTTTTACCGTTATGGTCTCAATGGTTTATTCATATGCCTTTTAGCACAGTAGGAAAATATTTTTTTCCCTATTAATTCTGCACCCTAAATCCTGCAAATATTGGTAAACCTAAAACAACTGCTGAGGGCTCCCCAGTCCTGTGCAATTTACTATATGTTGCCAGAGTACTAAGCACTTTCTACAGCCCAAAAGATCTCCAAAAGTACAAATATTTCTTATTTATGATCTGCAGATATGAACCAAACACAGGCTTAAAACATTTTTTTAGCCTCCTTTTACTGGTATTTATTTTAAAACTGCATCTGCCTTTATACCTTGCCTGTTTGAAATAGTGTTTATTCTTTAAATGGTCACTGTAACCACAGTGATGGTCAATTGTGTGGAGGCAACAGTGCTGTGACAATCTCATTTTTGGTGCTTTTTTTCCCTCATTTTGAGGAGAAGAGGGCAGAAAATCAATGCAAGACAGATATGGCATAAACCCACTGTGCATTTTCATTATGAACCTGTAACCTCTGAGAATTAGGAAGTAATACTGAAAGAATAGCCAGAGAGGAAACTGGTGGAAAAGTTTCTATTTTTCATCTGGTTCCAGGCTTTTTGTCTACTTGGAGATAAATAGCTCTGCCTTGGAAGAAAAGCGCCTTTTGTTAAAAAATAAAAAGGGGGGGGAAAGGAGCTTTATTTTCATTCTAAGAATCTAATGGAGAGAAACAGCACATTAAAATGTTATTAAAATAAGTGCTGTCCTGGCAGGATGCTCCTAAATAGTCATGGATGTCTCTCATCATTATTATTGGGCCTTGAGAAGAAAAGCTCAGTTATTTTTACTTTTCAATATCCTTACATTAGCAAGGAGCTCACATAAACAAAAAAAAAAAAAATCCTTATTTATTCTAAATGACACACAGGGTAAGTATGAAACCATGTATCCAAAACTCTGTTAGGATTTCTAAGGGGAAAATGCAGTTTTTTACAGACAGGTGCCAATTCAGTGTTCTAGTCAGATATCAGCTGTGATGAATGGCTTTATTAAATACGCATTACTGATTACTTTACCATTTCTACTTGGCTTTTTTGGCATTTTAATGGACTTTACAGCTATGATCACAGACATTTCAAAGGGTTAGCCACAAAACTTGCAATAGGTTGAATCAGTCACAGTCCCATCCATAGCCAAACTTGGTGTTTATAATCTGGGATTTCCCCTCCTGCTTCACTCTTCCATCCTGAAAAAAAAAAAAAAAAGTGATGCTGGGTCCAAAACAGCTTTTGGAGATGTTTGGATGTGAGTCTGTGCTGATCTCTTTAGAGTCTTGGTAGGCAAGGGCAGCAGGTTCCCACCTCAGTAAGAGAAATCTCAGTACAGACTTTTCCAGCTCCTGCCCTGGATGGTGGCACGAAATTGGTTCCTGATATGAAAATGGAAATTGAAGCCTGTTAAACAAGGAACACACCAGTTCTATACATATTAAACAGTCTCTACACTACTAGGTATGTCAAGCAAAGGATTTCCTTGCTAAAAGCATCAGGGTCTGGCTGGCAGCAAAATGCAGCTATAGATTTTAATAATTTTGCAGAAAAGATGGATAGAAAGATTACAGAATGTTCTTGTTTCAAGAAATCTGTGTAACAGTCAGGGAATATTTATTTTCATGCTGGTGGTTCAGTGGAGGAGAGTCTATAAATCTCATTTTAGCTTTCCCATTTAAACCCTCACACAGCCTGTAAACCATGTCTGTGATATTTCTGTAAGGTAAAGAAGTCAACACAGCCGATGAGAAACCCAGGGAAGGATCCTAAATTGGCAGGAATAATTGGGTTATGAAATTTCTGGGTTCTTCACATCATTCCCTGTGTATTCAGAGATGAGGACAGCATCTCCTTTGACATATGTATTTTCATTTCTTAACTTAAACATGAACCAATTAAAATGTCACAGCTTTCAGAGAGCAAGTTTGTAAAAGAGTTGATAATGAAGGTTTACTTGCTTTTCATATTCTGCCCAATCAGTACTAAATTTATATTGGTGTGACCCTGCTTGGGTACATTAGGAATGTTGCCCAACTGAATAAAATAATTTGGTGGTCTTTAGGTGATTGCTTGTGAAAAAGAAAGTGAAAATTCTCTACAGAGAGAAAGAGAAATAGCAATGCCAAGGCAGGAAACTAAGATCAGGTGAAAAGGATCACCAAAAAGTTTTTGATATTTTCAAATCTTAACATTGTAGGATGGACTTTTAAGGAAGAACTTGTGTGGGAAATGAGCCTCCATTTGTGCTAGAAAAGCACTCAGGAAATAATCAGATGCACAGACATTCTGCATCTTGAGCTGCATATGGCCCCACAGATATTTCTATTGTTATGTCTCAGCCAACACGAAGAAGGGAGGCCTCTAATCATTCATCCTCGTTATTATATCAAACCAGATGTTTCCAGCTGCAGAAGCCCTGCCATGCATCCCTCTCCTTGCCCTCTCACAGCCCTGGTTCCAGCAGCACTGAGGCTGCCTGACCCCTCTCATGACCCCACAAGGTCCCGGGTTTGATAAGGCAGTGTTGGAACCCTGGATGCTGAGAATTCCAGAATTTCTGTGCTGACAGGCACTGACCCCCAGGAGAACACTGCATTGACCTGGGGCTGTGGAGAAGCTTCCAAAATGGAATGATAAAACTGGGATTGTGGGTGTGGAACTTGAATAGAAGTGTGTGATATCACATGGTCGAAAACATAGAATTTAAGGTTTTATAATATAGTAATATATATTAAACAAGATAGAGGTTGTAGGGAAGAGGCTGGTCCTTCTTCTTCACCTTCTTCTTCACCTTCATCTTCTTGGGTTTGGGTGGTATTTTGTAATTGGACAGAAAAGTCCACATTGAGGGCCAAGAGGGATCAGTTATTGAGTTAAAGTTGAAAATAATTAAGGTGTCACTTCTTAATTGGACAGTTCAGCCTTAAAAGACCTTGTAGGGACAGATTCAGGGCCATTTTATAGCTTTTTGGTGAAATACTGCAGAACTTGTGAGACTGTAATATAGATAAGAAATAATAAACACTTGAGTCTAAACGAGAAATATCATCTTGAGCACTTTCAATCCCAATCTTGACAGAAAAAAGAAGCCAAGAAACATCAAGGCAAACCGGTCCATGAAAAGTTTACACAATATCTTCTTTTTTATTTCAGCCCTGCAGTTCTGCCCTAGCACAGCTTTGCATAGAACTAGAGCTGCACTCCCTTTTAAAGAGCCTAAATTAACCGCAGAAAAAGTCAAGAGAAATCTTGCAACTCATAAATGGCTGAGTTTTTGTTCTGTGGTGAAATAAAAGGATTTTTTTTTGTTTGTTTTGGTCATGATTCCACACAGCAGAAGCCTGATCTGCAGAAGTACAGCCTCCTTGTAAATACTGTGGCACAATTAACACAAAGAGAATGTTTCTAAGTTATTTTGAATATATTGTCAAAAATTGTCTCCTCTCTCCAAGAGAGTAGAAAAAAAATGACTTGACTGAAAATACTTGATAACTGATAGCTGCCCAGGGGCGGAATTCTTTAAATAAATAAATAAAATATAAAAAACCTTGCATCACCTGAACAGCGCATGACATGTCCTATTTCTAATTAAAATTTCCACTCAGAGTCCACAGAAATAAATGAGGTTTGGGCATTCCTTAGGCCTTTATAAAGGCTCCTGTTCAATTTATTAAGTGCAGCTAATAAGTTTTTTTTTAAACAAAAGCTCTTCTGCTGTCTTGTCACTTTAGATTATTAGCAACACACATCGTGTCCAAGTGCAGTGCAGCTTGAAGGCCTGCATTAAGTGCCTGGATGGCTGCTGGGAAGGCTTGGATGAAGCTCATGGACAGAAAGATCAGGAGAAATTGCTCTGACAGCAGAGCAAAGTTGGGAGGAGTGTTTTGCTGCATGTCACCCAGTTCTTCATCACCACGTTTGCCAGTTTCTTTTTGTTATGCCCCGAAGGATTTCCTTTTGTAGCCAGAGCAGGGTTTATAGGGAAAATAAAACATGTATATCCTCAGGAATATCCTTAGGAGTAACCTGTGAGGCTGCTGTGGCTGTGACACACAATTCACACTCTCATTCTCTCTGTGCTGAGCCATTAGTCTGTATCAATAATATCCTGGTGAAGCATCATCCAGTGTGTGGAGTTTTGTCCCCTGACTGCTACAACCACGTTGCTGTGACTTTCTTTCCCAGGCAATGGTCTGAAGAATGGGTGTAATCACTAAATTGTCTTCCCTGGGGAATTATGGGGAAGGGACACTGCTGGGAAATCTGCTGTGGGAATAATTTAGCCTGCATGGTCACCCTGAGCAGACAGGAATGGCAGAAAAACCAAGAAATGAAAACTGAAATCTGATTTAAATCTCTGTCCTCATGTTAGCAGGGTGCTGGAATAGGAATCTGTGGACAGGAGTCTGGGAAAAGGAAAAGTGGCTCATTTAAAAGCAAAATGTTAACCTGGGTTACCTGATGGCTTTGCACCCTCAGGAAATGAAATCCTGCTTCCCTCATGATAACTGTGGTGGGAAGAGAAAATCTCCTTCCTCCATGTCTCCTTCTCCTTCCTCCATCCACACAGAGTGAAAGGCCACAGCAAAACCTGCACTGAGAGACAAACAGCTGAGGGAACTTCAGGTCCTTGTTATGCTTGAGTTATTCTTATTTATAATGAAAAAGCAATGAGAAGCCTTTTTCAGCAGTTATCCAGTTACCAGTTCACAGAGTTTTAAGGCATAACAAGCCCAAACCAACTAACCACCTCACAGCACGATGTGGACATGTAGCAGTCAGTGTCACATTCTCATTCTCTGAAAAATCCCTTCACCCAGGATTGTTCTCCTGGGAAGCTGAGAAGCCTCAGAGAAAAGGAAAACAATCCTTATCTCATTTGCTTCTCCTGTGTTGTGCTCATGTGGAATGTGTTTGGAGATTGTTTACCCACAGGTGATTGTTCCATTGGATTCTGCTGGGAGTTGTTTTCACTCTTTGGCCAATCAGGGCCAAGCTGTGTCAGGACTCTGGAGAGAGTCAGGAGTTTTCATTATTATCTTTTTAGCCTTCTGTAAGTGTCCTTTCTGTATTCTTTAGTGTAGTATTCTTTAATATAATATAGTATCATAGAATAATAAATTAACATGGTGTCAGATTCATCATTCCTTCCTGCCACAGGGGTCCCTGCAAATACAATAATTCAGAGTGTCTCACATCTCTCAGGTCTCTCTGTTCCAACTGAGCCACTCCCATAGTTCTCTTTTACTTCTATCTATGATTTTCCAAGGGTAGCAAGGCCCTTATTTTATAAGGTTTTACCTATATGCAACAGCTATTGGAGAAGATTAAATAAAGCCATCATCAGTGACTGTTAATAGTTGAAGAAGAAGAGTAAAAGGTTAAGCAAGAAAATTTTTTTGCCTGCATAAAATACCCTGTAAATTAGTATTTGAAATGGAATTCTCTTCACAAGACATAGACCTCAGTCATCTGGAATACTTTAAATAACCCTGGGAGGCATTAAAACAGGAGGATGTCCCTTTCCCTGCAATAGAAAAATAGCATTCTCCTGGGTGCTGATGATTCCTGAATACACACAGTAATCATGAGAACAAAACTGGATTTTCAGAGTTCCTTGACTGCATTTCTTCTCTAACAATTGAGCAGCTGTTTCGTGGGTGAAATGTTCTGGTAAAAGCTTTTGAGTATGAAATTTAGTGAGGAATAGGAGAAATCTGAAGTAGAACGATTTTTTCATGAGTGAATAATTACTGCTCAGTTTGCAGTCCTCCAATTCCAATGTGACTTCCAGAGAAAAGTCTGACCTTGCTTTTTGACTCTCAAGCTTTTCTTTAAAATAAAACAGATAAAAAACCAGCAAACAAACAAACAAAAAAAACCCTACAAAGCCAACAAAAAAACCCCAAAAACCCAAGACCCCAAGAAGCTGAGGGAAATACAGGACTGATATACCTCAAATGATATACATCAAATGATATAATCCCTTTCATGAAACTAGTCAGCTCTTTTACTACTTTTTCCTTTTTTTTTTTAAATTTTTGACTACTTCAGGTCCAAATTCAAATTCCTTTCTCTGCTTATTACAAAATGTTTCTAGTTTGCATCCATTCCTATTCATATGTGGATTGTATATTCATTTAACCCCTACTAGTCCATCTTCTAACATTGTTCTTTCACTTAAGCAGTTTTCACACTCTTTGTTTTTATCTCTCTCTTCCATGCATGTATTGTTTATTCCTAAATTTCTTTTCTGTCAAGCCAGCCAGATTTTTAATAGGTTTTGGGAGCTGATTCCACATCTCCCTCCTTATCCTAATGTCTCCTCTTGTCCCAGTTTGGTCTTGGATAAATGCAGCCATAGCAAGAATGGCCTTAAACTGAAACAGGGTAAATTTATATTGGATAATAGGAAGGAATTCTTCCCTGTGAGGGTGGCACAGGGTTTCCAAATCATGGATAGATATCCTTGTTAGTCAGTGGAATATTGCAAATACCCTAAAAGTGTAAATTCTACGCACTGTCACAACAGATCTTAGGTGAAACAAACAAACCTCTGTTTTCATAGAGAGAGCATCAATGATGGGTTCAGACACAATTCCCAATTCTTTGATGTCTGGAGGTGCAGAGGTGAACCCACCTCTCATTTCAGTAAGGAAGAATAAGGAATTTAAATGGACTCATTTGGGTTTGAAAGCATTCATTGCTAGAATCATAAAATAGTTTAATTTAGGAGGGAACTCAAAGTCACCCACCTGCCCCCAACTCAGAGCATGATATTCCTGCATATTTTCTTTTCCTACAGAGTTGTATGAGCTCAGTTATTACTGATGAGAATTCCACTCATCAAAACATTCAAGCTTCAATATTCACTGAATTCACTAAAATGGATTTCAGACAGCATAATGGAAAATCTGCAATTCCTGCTGTGTTGCTTTGCTATATAAACAAAGTGCTAAGTAATAGAAACAATGCTCCATTCTTACAAAGATCATCAGAAGAAAAAAAAAAGAGAGAAAAAAAAGAAAAATATCTGCTATGAACTATTTGTAAGGGATCTGCAAACCAAGAATTATTCACTAAAGTAATTTGTGAATAATTTCACATAATGAGTAAATATTCACAGAACACCAACAGGAAAGACAGCAAAATTCATCAAATAAAATTATTTGCTGCAAATCACTCATAAAACTAGTGCCTCTGAATAAAACTTCCAAAGCATTTGCTCTACTGTATATCATTCAAACAGCTTTATATCACTGGTTATTCTATTCTAGTCCAGATTTCCTTAAATTTAAATTATCTCTTAGAAAATGCTGTGGAAAAATGAAGCTATTTTAAATGAAATCTCTGTTCTGAACATCTTCTGTTTCCATTAACTATCAGATTATTCGCAATGCAAATTTAGGTTTTCTGAGTTTCTTTGTAAATGATAGAAAAATGTGAAAAGCTGAACACTGAGGTTGAGGAGAATATCAGGAAACTCCATGGGGAAAACAAACAATGGGAACAGCAAAATGCAGACTCATTTCACCTAAATTTACCCAAAAGTATTTTTCCCTCACCCTTCTCCCATCAGAGAAGAGACAAATGACACTGCTGAAGTTGAATCAGTACTAAAGGTCTGAGTTGACTTCTCTTGATTTCTGACTGGTCTTTATGTCCTTTCATTAAATATAGAGCATCAGAAAATTAAATAAATATCAAATAATTAAACAAGTAAATAAAATTTAATTTAATTTAAAATTAAATAATTAAAAATATTTATATTAAATATTTATATTCAATATAAATAATTAGATAAATAAAATTAAAATTAAAAACTGCTCATGGAGTGATGGGCCACATGGAAAGTTTGGAGCAGGTAGGCTTCCCTCATCAGCAGAGCTGTTTTGCTGTTTCAGAGCTGCTGTCCCATCAGTGCCTGGGATTCCAGGAAAATGGCACAGAACATAATTATGGGCCTCATTAGGAACCAACTCTGGAAAACTCTGTCCTGTTCAGAAGGATTTAAATGGATGCAAATGTTATAAGAATTTACTGAGGTCAAATTAGTGCTCCTGAAAGTAATCCAGTTAAAATTTAACAGTACATCTGTTAAAATATTCCAAAAAAATTTCCTTTTATTTCTACTTTTAGAGCTCTGTTCAAGTGACCTGATGAGGTCAAATGAGGAAATCCAGAGATAGGAAAAGCTTTTCTTGGAAACAGTCTGAACCCAACCTTTGATTCAGTGAAAGTAAGCTGAGAATGTGTGTCAAGGAAGGCATTTATGCATCACCATTTTTGTCAATCTCTTTGTGCTATATTTTCACTCCTAATTAGTGCATTTTCACTGGGAAATCTGCATGCAAAATGACTGCTCATGACGTGTTTAAAAAAAAGGAAAAAAGATAAAGAAAAGAAAAAAAAAAAGAAAAGAAAAAAAGATAACAAGGACCTGGAGAACATACAGGGGAAAACAGAAAATAAGAACATGAAAAAAAGGAAAAACACAGTGAAAAAGGAAAATAAAAACATGTGGCAGAGGTGGTGTTGGAAAGGAACAAGAGTTCAAAGAGGAAATGTTCGCAAGGTTCACAAACCACAGGGAAGTGGAGCCATAGAGAAGTGATCAGACAAGTAAAACATAGATTTTTCATAAAATAATATTTAAAATACTCTGATATTGAAAAGTGGTAGCAATCTTATTTTCTTAATATATTTCAGTCCATGTTTTCCATGTGAAACTTCCATTCAGAATCTCAGTTAACCACAGAGAATTTTGATAGAATTTTCCACTATTCTACAAACTGTAATCCCTGACAAGACTCAGACTTGGATTAAGAATAACATTGAGTCCATTATTAGATTATGTCTCTACTGTAATTTTTAGAGCCTGACAAAGCAGAGTCCTGGTAGCAATGCAGATAAAGGCTGATTTTTAATAATTCCTTTTACATTAATATTATGCAACTTCAGTTATCTCATGGCTTGGTCACTCAAAGAATATTTATGGCTAAAATTCATTGGTACAAGTGAGGAATCAGTACTTTCAGCACTGATAGTTGTACTTCTAACTCTAACTAGTTCATGGAAAAACAAGAAGTTGCTTTTGAGTGACAAAAAAGTTAAAGGGATATCCACTGCCCTTTTCTGAAAAAATACTCAGTGGAATAAATAATAAATCTTGCAGTAGAATAAAGCCAGGACATCTGTATATTAAATTAAAAACATGGAGCATCATGCAATTTCAAGTCCTGATCTGCAGTGATGTTGTAATTTTTTAACCCCTTCTAAAATATTGTAGCACTGTGTGGAAAAGAAAATTCCTAACCAAAGAACATTATTAAAAATGATACTTTAAAAAAGTGCAGTGGGATAAGGAAAGAAAAAAGAAAAAGGGAAAGAGAAAGAGACTTGTCCTTAGTTTCTGTGAAATAGAAGGGGTGAAACGAGTCCACAAAGAGGAGTGTCTGCTCCCTGCTTTGCCCACAGGCTGGGAAATTGCAGTGCAGGGTGAGTTTCACTAAAGAGCAGTGATTAAATGGGTATTTCTGACCCACAGCATCCTTCAGCTCAGCCTGAATGCAGCCCAGTGCCCAGCCCAGCTGGTGACCTCCTGCAGCTCCACTTGGCAATTCCTCACCAGAGAGAATGGCTGTGAGCTGATTCATTTTCACCAATAAACTGCTCTTGGTTGATGACTATCTCACAGCTAGATGTGATATTTCATGCTAAAATCATGATTCATAATGAAGTGCTCTATCAGCCTTAGCTGCCCTGCAGTCTCCACTCTAATAGTGTTCCCAAATCTGTGTGATTTGTTTCCTTTCACCCCTCCATAAACAATGTGCAATTCCTGTAATATTTTTTTTTTTTCTATTACTTTGATTCCCCTGAGGTCCCAAAACTCCTTCCACATTCACTGTGTGGGTATCTTCAGCTTGTTTTTTTTTTCCTTCGTGGCCTTGGCAGCATATTTCAAAATCTCATTCCTGCGTTGCCTTGGCTTGTCAGCAGTGAAGGTCTGCACAGAGAGAGTACATAGAGCAGGCTGTTACTGCTGTTATTATTATTTCTATTACTGCTTTAGTGGCTTCCTAAGCTGGTGTGCTCTTTTCAGGGCAGCTAAGGCAGCAAAGCTCTGGGGAAAGGCTCCGAAGCAGGGCTGGAATGGTTTTCTATCTTTCCTCGTGCTCGTTTTCATTTCCTCACCCCATCTCATAATGCCATTGCTTCTCCACTTGGCAGCAGCATTAGGAAACATCACAGCTGTCCCACCAGGAGTTTACATCTTAAAGCATTTGGGGTGCAGGTGAGATGGTGCTGGCTGCTGGAGATTGCAGCTGCTTTTTCCAATTCAGCTGTCTTTTGTCTCTCTCCTCAGTGGGTACTATGAAAGGCCTCTGGGATCCCAACTACAATATTGCTCATCTGTGGCTTTAGCACGTGTGTTTTCATAATCAGATTTGATATAATTTATTGAGTCAGTCCTCAATTGCCTGCAATTCACCTAAATCACTGTCTTTTCTCTCCTTTTATTGCCTCAAACTTGTGTTATTCCTCCTTTTTACTTACGATTTCAGGATGCCACAGACTGAGTGACAAACATTTTTATAATGGAGTGCTGTGTGAAAAGTTTCATTATTTTGGCATTTTTATTATAATAAATTCTTTACCTTCCATTTTTCCAACTGTTTATTTTCTTGGGAGAGCAATGCTTTTAACAGCTTTATTGTTTTTCCTTTATAGAGTGCAGATTAATGCCTTCTTTTTTTTTCCTAAAGCAGTAACTACATAACTCACTTTCACTTTACTGATGCTGTCACTGATGGTGTTGTGCTGTAAGCAAATATTTCCCTGCCTTCTGCCTTTGGTCTGCAGCCTGCTTACACCTCAGTGTCACTTTTGAATTATCTGGGAAATTCTCTTGTGTACAGACTGTTACACAGCCTTAAGCACTACTGCTTTTATTATTCCACATTACTGCCTCAAAAGGAGGTTGTGTTATTCCTGCTAAACTCCTTAAGCCTTAAAGTCATTTAAGAGCGACTTGCAGAGCTTCTCTGCTACTTGTTTTGCATTTGATTTGATTTTGATTTCAGTGAGTGTCTCCTGCCATGGCAGTGTCCAAAATTCCTGCCTCCATCAGCTGCAACCCAAAATCTCTGCCACAAGGTACAAAACCCCTCTTGGAGAGGTAAAGGGAAAGGCATCACACAGACCAGTTCAGAGGTGGGAGGCAAGAAAACCTGTTCAGAATTCCCCACCAGCATGACCTGAATGCGTTCTGAAATCTAAGTTTCATTCAGCTCTGTGAGTCTCAGTAGCTCCTGTGGTTTTGCTTCATCTGGGTACCTGCGTTATTTGGTAGTGTCTCCCCTTGTGCCAGTTGCATCCTGCAGAGATCAATTCATAGCTGGAACAGGGAAGATGTTCTTGAGCTGCCCTCAAGCTGCATGTGGTCCACAGGCAGCATTTGCCCATCCTTCCTCTCTCGTGTTATCCCACCCCTGAGAGCACAGGGCTGTGCAGCAGCAGTTATCTTCTCAGCAGCAGGCTCTGATTTCTCTGGCTGGATGCACTCTGTGTCTTTGGTTCTTCTGCTTCTGGCAGCTCCCTGGGCCCTGCACAGCTCAGGTGCATTAACTCTTTCCACCTCCCCTTGTTCTCCACAGTGCTTACCTCTGCAAACCCCACCAGTGTCACATTGCTGCATTGTGGTTCCTGAAGGCCATATTTTAATTTTACTTCTCAACTGAGACAGCTCACAGAATAAGAGACCCACACAGTCTAGACCTGTCATATTTCTATCAGGGTTTTGCTAGACATGTGCTTTGAGATTGATGTGCACACATTCAGAGCCTCTGAGGTCGGCAGCTCAGCTGGACCTGCTTGCCCATATGAGCTGCCAGATGCCTGGAAATCCCAGAAAATGAGCCAAAACACTCACAGATCTAGAGAGAAAAACATGGCATGTACAGATCTGCTGGACATATGGCTGCCCCACATGGGGTTGGATTGACAGGTTTGCTATTAGCAAGGCATTATCTGCATAAGTGCTGGTCAACCAAAATAAACTCAGCCAGAACCAGTTCCTAAATTCACTCTCTGTTCTTTTAAGAGATTTTGTATTTATGCAGGAATATTGTGGATTTCTTACAACTTTCACACTGTAACCTTTATACATCTGATCTTTTCCTTCTACTGAGACATATTGTGTTTTGCCACTGGATTTCTCAGCAAGAGAATCCCTGATTATTCATATTGCCTTTATTTTGCCCATGCCCTATTCTGAATGAAACAATATGGCTCAGTGAACATGGAAACTTAAATATAGAGCTTTACTTGAAGCAAAGACTGTGTTGATGCCCATGTATGACAATTGAAACTCGTGACTGTCAGATTACAGCTGCTTGTATCATGTCCTCAGGGAAAACTGAAAGGGGCAATGGGAGTTGTTGCTCAAGTGATCTTCAGGAGGATGAGGTGACAT
Organism: Arremon aurantiirostris; assembly: GCA_035583995.1. Classification (NCBI taxonomy): domain Eukaryota; kingdom Metazoa; phylum Chordata; class Aves; order Passeriformes; family Passerellidae; genus Arremon; species Arremon aurantiirostris. Next base: position 66,827,667 of record JAXCLO010000208.1, on the reverse strand, counting down.
CTCTCCAAATTTGGTTCAGGTCTCCTTGCTTGAAGTTCCTCAGGCCAAGAGGAAATTCAGAGCATTCACCTTTTAGATTTCCATGTTGCAGCATGCACCATCCACAGAGCATCTGTGTGAGTGTCACCATGGTTACCTTGAGTGCAGTTTGTTTTCTGATGCTAACACAGAATTCTGTGCCCAGTACACAGGGGAAATGAAATCTGAAGTATTTGAGGTGTGGCACTGAGGAATCTCACCTCCAGTGCATCCATGACCACGCCAATGGATTGTCCTACTCTTTAATAAGCATGAACCAGATCTAGAGTTGATGGATAAATTAAAAACCTTTTTTTCTTTTATGAGAATCAGTTACATCACAAACCTGTAAGGTTCTCCTGCTTTTTAACACAGGATGCACACTCTGTCTCCTTCTTTTTATAACAGAAAAAACACTGACAGTGTAGGGCAGGTTTGAGGAGAAGAAAAGAGAAGTGAATTTATCCTGCAAGGAACAACACAATCTGGATCACAGCGTTCTTCAAAATTATTTATCAGTGTTCTGCCCAGTTTGGGGGAATATTTTTATTTCTACAGGAAAATGATATAAAAAATAATAATGGATGCCATAAAGTAAAGGTTTTAGTAGATTGAAAATGGAAATGCTGTTTTCTTGCACATCCTTAATTGCAGCTCTTCTACATGGTTTTAGGAGCCTTTTTATTCTTTATATTGTCACCTTCTGTTTTTTGAGTTATACAGCATATAATATCAGAGTTAGGCTCTTTTTATATCACCTCAAGAACACGTGTGAACTTTATACATATCACAAAGAATTAATTAGGATCCTGAAGGCTAAAGAAAAGTTATTTCATATCCTTAAGAATCAGGTGCTCTTTTTACATTTTACATTTTTCTTCTAACAGAATGTGTGGCAGTTTTTCTGGTTAGAAAAGTAGAGCAGAGCTCAGCACACTCCTGTGCACATTTGACTGTGTGTATTATTCATAGAGCCACCAAAAGAGCAGCAGACAGGAAAGGGGAAGGGCTTGACAGAATTTTGTTACTGGCTACAGGGAAGAGAATTCATCCTCATGAAACAGGGAGCCAAAAAAGGTAATAAGAGAGAAAAATATAAAGAAAATTAAAGAACTGCAATCTCTCAATATATGGCTTTTCTTTGTTTCTAACTAGAAAAATACATCCATGTGGAGCCAAAATATCAAGAGTCTTTCTTATCACCCTTTTCCCCATAGATAAATTTTTGTGGGGCACTGTTTTCCACTGTTTTCTCCTTTCATAGGACTTACTCAACTGTTCTACCCAGAGCACTTTGACCTGTGGAATACTGGAGAGTTTCAACAGAAGGTCAAAACAGGTTTAATTTCATGAAATGTCCCTGGCAAATACTATTACAGTGCCACTAATTTTATATGAAGGACTGAGTCAATTCTTGGTGAAACAACATAATGGCCTAAATTACCTGTTTCTCTTAATTAACTAAATTGTTGGCCTAGGATGACTGCCTCAGCTGGATATGTCTGTGATGTAAATGTCAGCACTCAAAATTCTTGAAAATATCTGTGCTTGACCCATGACTCATCTGTGTGCCATGTGTCACAAATTAAATCTCCCCTTCTAATTATGGGGCCAATATGCACAGTATTTTTCTGAATTAATAATTTGTCAGGAAAAAATAAGAAGAAGAAATGAGGAAAAACACAGTGTATTCCATTTATTATAAGGAGAACCATGTAATTCATGAATATGTCAGATATTAGCATGTTTGAATATTTGTTAGATAAATAAACTCCTTTTATCATCAAGAAACAAAACTAATTTTTCCAAAGTGAAATATTAACCTCCTACTTATTTATTTTGCATTTAATTCTTACAAATATTTAAAGCAATTGCTAAAATATTATTTTCAGTCAGCAAAATGTGAGTATTTTATTTTGAAGACATTGAAGAAAAGGTTTTAATACCTCTGTTTCTCTTGTTTCTTTCTCATCTATGAAGATGGATGAGAATTTACAAAATATTTCCATCAAATTACAAAGAGAGGCAAAACTAAACAAGGTTGAAATAGAGGTAATTTCTTGAAGACCACTTGGAAATACTCAAGTTTCTCCATTACCTGCTCCATGCCAAGAAGACCCTTGAAGAAACGCTCATTTCCTTTTCTGATTTAGGCCACCTTTTTATTCTGCAGTTTTGTTCCACCCCAAAACCTCTGAGAACCCAAGTGGGTGCTTTGGGGCCTAAGACACAACTTCTCCTTGATTCAATTAAAGGTGATGTGTTTCACTGATGATGGCTTTCCACCTCCATCAGCCTCTTGATGGAAAGTCAGTGTTTTCAGGAACTCAATCAAATTTTAACTGCAAGGTCACAGTCCAAGAAGTTGCAAATCCTATGGAAACCTTTAGCAAGGACCTCTACAGTATTTGTAGGGAAATGCTCCAATGAAGGAGAGGAATGATGTCTTTGACTTTATTTATTAGGAGGTCAGTTATTATATTATGTTATGTTATATTATATTACGTTATGTTATGTTATGTTATGTTACGTTACATTACATTACATTATATTACATTATATTACATTATATTATATTATATTATATAATATAATATTATATTATATTATATTATATTATATTATATTATATTATATTATATTATATTGTATTTGAATTTGTTAAGCACTCAACTGCATACTATTGTATATAATTTTGTGACTCTTAGCTGACAGACTTGATACACACATACTTGGCCCTGATAGGCCAAGGATATAAACCACTATTAATTTTGGTAAATAATTTTTATATTGTATTTTACTTTTGCACAACACAGGCACAGTAAATAAGATAAAAATTGCTTTTTCTTTCTCTGAGGTTCAGAGAATGTGAAACTCAGGAATATTCTTGGGAAGCATTGAGCCTTGCTTTTCACTATGAAGAGGCCACGGACCTCTTTAGAAGTATTAATAAAACAAAGTGTTACAAATTTGGATGGATAAACTCAGACATTCCTTAGGCATTGTGTGGTGTGTAGACGTGGCATTTGGGGACATGGTTAATGGTGAGTTTGGTAGAGCTGGTTAATGGTTAGATCCAATGACCTTGGAGATGTTTTCCAGCATTACTCATTCTGTGATTCTTTGGCATCAGAAAAGAAATAAAAGATTTTAAACATGTAAGCTTCAGATTTAGTGACTAAATTATGCCACATTTTCCCTTTCTCTTAATTAAAAAGACAACATTTGGTCTACTATATTTTAAATACATTGGTCTGATAAGGCATGGTTTGGTTTATTTATATGCTTAAAAGCATTGCATTACTGGTAGTAATTATAGAAATCTATTAGATTTCTGACCTCCTAAAAATAACTAGCTGTCTCCCTCCCAAAAGAAATCCAGAAATGTTAGTAAAAATGAAGATACCCTAAAGAAAATAATCCCAAAATTTTCAGAATCTCTTTCTTGCAAGCTAACTTCTTTTTTATTTTTATACATTTAAGAATTGATTTTGATTATTCAAATTCAGTTCAATTGCTTTAATTTTGTTAAATTCTCCTGTGGAGTAAGAGAAAGTGTTTCAGTGAAGTCTTTCAGTGGGATGTAAACAGTGAGTTCTTGGAAATAAAAGTCAATTTAGAGCTTTAGTGAGGATACAACAGAAATTCTGAAATGGAAAAACACAGCAGAAAAATTTCCATGTACTTCTTTCCACTTATTAATAATCTTTTAAAATGATTGATATTCTACAAAGCATTGAGTTTTATTTTGAAGTTGCTTAGTGATAGCTGAGGCATTGCATAAAGCAAAAGTTCATTAATATCAAAAATTCATTAGAAAGAAAAACATTTTTAAAAATCCACTTTCACTTCTTCAAATGTATTTGTTAAAAGCAGGGGGAAAAGGTTGACTGAAGAAAACTCTATAAAGTCATAGCAAAATAAAGTTGTAGGGAATGGGAAATGGACACGATCAATAATGTGAATTTCAGTGGTTGAGTTTTGGATCAAAAGAGAAAAAGTGGCCTGGAAGTCAGTGAAAATCAAATGTGAGTGTAAAAACCCCTTGGAAATCGATTGGAGGAGGAGACCACTTTGAGCAATCAAAGTCAAGAACATGCCTTAGATCTATGGCTGCTGGGAGGGAAAGAACATTTGAGAGTAACTCAGTATGGGAGCTGGTGAGAGGAGATTTTTGGTCACCAGTCGGAGGAACAGAACTGATTTAACAATGATCAGAAAATGTGGAAGTCCCTGAAATTGTTCAAGGCTGGTCTGGACCGGGTTCTGAAAAACCTGGATTAGTGAGAATTGTCCCTGCCCATGACAGGGCTTGGAACTGGAAGATCTTTAAAGTCCCTTCCAACCCAAACAATTCTGATTGAATGGCTCTGTGGCTGGGGGAAAAACATGATCAGTTTGAGTGCTTGGTTTTATTAGAATGAACAGGAATTTCAAGCATGGTGTAAAATAAAAAATGTCCATGGGAATATGCCCAAGGCCATGGGTCTGTAACACTCTGTGTTTGTCTAGGTGCATCACACAGAGTGATTTTTAACAGGAACATAAGAAACCTATTATTTCACACAGTAAAACTTTATTTTTCTTTCTCTTTCTTCACTCCACACTAATGATAAATACCTCTAAGATCCTGTCAGTGTTTAGGCTCACTGCTCAGCTGGTGAAAGCCATGTTTCTGATAGACTGATTAGTAACTGAGCCGTTAATTGAATGTTTAGACCTGAAGAGAGAGTCTGGAACTTGTGTTTATCTCTACTCAGGAGATCTTTATACAGTTGCTAAACTCAGGAGTTAATAAACAGTTGAAACCTTTTTGATGTTTCTAAGCCTGTTTCCTATATTGTAAAGCAACACAGGGATCTTGCCTAAGCTGGTGTTCCTAAAGTGAAGCAATGAAGGTAAATCCCAGCCATCCCAGACCATAAACAATTGAAATAAAAAATTCTGTTTCTGTGGTGAGAACTCACAGAAGCTTACCCAGAGAAGAATGAGCTACTGTTAAATTATCTGCTTTATAAACACTGAACACAAACCTAACCCACTTAATTTACTTTATATCACTAATTTCAAAGACCCAAAAAGTTTTATCTGGCTACCCTTTGAGTTTCTTCCTAATATCAATAGAAAATTTTGCACTGAAATGTGCAGCAAAAGCATGGAACCTGTCTCTAGTGCAGTGTGATTTTAAGGTGTTAGGAAACATATGGGCAATTGAGTTCAGTTTCAGGGGACAGGATGCAAATTTTGGGCATATTCTAAATATTTTATATGTTACAGAACAACTTTTAGGAGTCTTGGTTCAGTGTGATGTCCCTCTATCAAATATTTTTGGAAGATTGTCTCTGATCTAGATACCAAATCTAAGAGTCAGAACATTATCACACCTGTGGTTGGTAAACTTTGTTTTATACCAGACAAAAAAAAAAAATAAATACAAGTAAATCATTAAATAAGATTTCTTCAATCACAGGAGTGGAATCTACCAAAAGCACTGCATGTGTTTATGCAGCAACTGAGGAGGGTCCAGTCTGCAATCCATGTGCATTTTCTGGTGAATAAAATGAAGATAATAGTAAGTATCATGATTTAAAAAGCAAAAAAACAAACAATAAAGTAATTTTTTTTGGTCAGAATTGGTTATCATTGGGCATGATATGGATGAGATGAGTGTATTACTCACTCTTACCCATCACTCCAGGTAGGGTCTCACAAGTGCAGAGTAGGGCAGGGAAAGATATAAGTTTTGGTTTTGTTTAAGTCTCCAAAAATATACTATAAAAAAGATTATGAAAATTAGATCTATGAGAATGAGCTGGGCAAGAAGGGGAGAAACCTCTTCATGTTGGGATTCCCATCCTCAGGCACAGGAGCTGAGGCTTTAGGAAACAGGTCAGATGTCTTAAGGTCTGTGATAAAATTGTTAGTTAACACAGTGAAGTGACAAAGAAAAACAAATCATGGTCAAAATGTCTTTATTTCTTAATTTATTTGCATCAGAGGAAAATCAAAGCCGTTCTATAAAGCATCAGACGTGATCAAGATGTAGTTATTACTTATGCATGAATTTTTCTGAACGTTAAGGTTTGGGATTAGCTTGCTTGTAAGTGTCTAAACCCTCTGTGAGCTTTTACTTGGCCTCATAACACAAAACAATGTTTTTAACAGGAAGATAAGAAATCTATTATTTTGTACAGTAAAGCTGTATTTTTCTTTCTCTTGCTTCACTCCACACTAACGATAAATACCTGTAAGATCCTGTCAGTGTTTAGACTCACTACTCAGCTGGTGAAAGCCATGTTTCTGATAGACTGATTAGTAACTGAGCAGTTAATTGAATGTTTAGACCTGAAGACAGAGTCTGAAACTTGTGTTAAAAAAGCAGATTAACAGGTATTCCTTCTCTTTTTTTCTCATCTTGATAGTGGAGACCTGGAAAAAGTTAAAGATAGAATCTAAAATGTTAGGCTTTGTGCTTTCCCAGATCAACTGCACCTGTGTAAGCAGT
>JAXCLO010000208.1:66809297-66821044 GCA_035583995.1 Arremon aurantiirostris | reverse complement strand
GATTGTTTAGTAATTAAATATAATTATTATATAACCATAAGAAGAATAATGAGAAACTATGTTGGAAATTCAGAGGGCAGCTAAATCTATGTATACAATAGAACAATATAAGTTTAATAATTAACATTAAAGTTATATAACGATAGAGTATAAAAACATGATCATTTCAGATGTATGGTCGGAGTCAGACTTGGGTTGAATATACCCCTGGCACCCAGAGCTCTTAACAAAAAGCACCGCATATAATCCCCCATGATTACGTGGTTTTGAACGCTAACAATCTCACAGTATTTTTACACCTCAGAGCTTCACTTCTTGGGGGCTATGAGTCCATCAGAACTCAAGCAGAAGCCTGGCTGGTGCAGCTTTGCAGTTTCAAAGGAGGAAAGCTGTGAGTAAACTCTATTCTCAGTTAATTATTGAGCAGAGTATCTTGGGCAGCACTGCTGACCCTGGTGCTACCGAGCTGTGCCTCCTGTGTGACCAGCAAAATTGTATTTCTAATCACTTCTGGTTACCAAAGGACACATGGCATGTCTTGCAGAAGGGAGATGATTAGCTCTGTTGTCCTGGCTGGCTTCCAGTTGGAAAAGCTTCATCCACTGAGTACAAATCCACAGGGTAATTTCAAGTACAGCTCCTTCTCCCCTCAAATGTCACGCGGGGAGTTACTCTGAGCTTTGAACAGCTGCCATGTTCCTCTGTGGAGATGGCTGCTGAGGAGTATATGGAATCTTTTTAAAGCTCTGGGGAATAAAAAAAAATCAGTATTAAGCTGCCTATGTACTTAGATGGATGAGAAGAAGGGCAGAGAGGGACAGAAAGATTTCTGATTATGGTAGGAATGAGAGTGGAAAATGCATCAAGTAGTGAATAAGGCTAGCTAATGAAATATTCTATAGTATAATGTAAATTGCAGTGATTGGGGACAGCTGATTCCTCAAAATGTTGGTTTTTCTTTTCTTTTTTTTTTTTTTAGAAATTAGATTAATTTTTAAGTATTAAGAAGTCATCCATAAATGATCACACTGACTCACAGTTTATTGATATTTTTAACTCCAGTCTTGGGAGAGAAAATGTCCTATTTCTTTTAGAGTGATGACTTTGTGCTTAAGGACATCAATATCTGGATTGCACCAGGCACGTCTTCAAAAGGATGAATAAAACTTAAGAAAGACCCAAAATCCCAGAAAAAGAGCGAAAAAGAGTTGAAGTTTGTGTATAATGGACAGTTGCACATGAAAGGCACTGCTTGAGAACAGATTTTTGTCCAAGATGAGTGGATGGAATTCGCTGCTTTCATTCTACAAACTCAGGGCCTCTATCAAGTTGCGGTGTTGGTTGCAGCCATCTCCAAACAGGACATTTCACATCTCTGGGCCTCAGGTGGCACTGCAGCCATCCTCCCAACCTCAGGTTTCTGTGGCTTGATGCAAGACATCATCCCAGAGCAGAAAAAAATGCTGTAAAAATGGTTTAAATTTTAAATTTAAAAATGGACTGAATCAGGCACACAGAGGGTTGTGCTGCTGACAGACCTGCGGGATGTGGGGAGGTGAGACACGTTGTGCTGAGTGAATTATTGTTTGCTAAGGACATCAAATTCCTTACTTGGATCAAAGATTCATGGAAAGTCTTGAGTTGGAAGGGACCTTAAAGGTCAACTAATTCCAAATTTTTGCCATGGGCAGGGTTGCCACCGTCTAGACCAAGTCCTGTCCAGCCTGGCCTTGAACACTTCCAGGGATGGGGCATCCAAAACTGCTCTGCATCCTCTATATAACTACATGATCACAGTCTCACAGGAGCCTAAAAATCAAAGTATTTGTATACAAGCAGCTAAGAAATTAGTCTATGCACTCATAAATTATTTTAGTTTTACAGGTGGGATTGAAAATCAAGGAAAATATGATCTGAATGAAATATGTGGAGTCTCCTTCTCTGGAGATATTCAAAACCTACCTGGACATGATCCTTTGCAAGCTGAACTAGATGAACCAGCTTCAGCAGAGGATTCAGTCCAGATGATTTGTAGAAGTCCCTTTCAATCCCAAACATTCTGTGATTCTGTGAGACTTATGTAAGTATTTTTACTGTTTTGATTTTCAAAATTTTATGTCTTGCTTCTGGAAGTTATTTCCCCTGAGAAAACATCATTTATTTTGGCTTTGCACAAAACACAGGGGAAAGAAAAAATAACTTCAACTCTGTGTTTAGTCCTACCATCAGCATCCTACACAGGTAAAAGACTGTAATAGGAATGTGCTTTGTAACAGGCTTTGAACATTCAGATTTTTTATTTAAGATCACTATTTGAGCCAGATAAGGAATTTTAGAGTAGGATTTAAAACACAGGATACCCAGAAGTTTGATCACAACTTTCTGTTCAAAGAAACCCTGACAAAAACACAATTTCAGTTAATGCCTGATATTGAAGACAAGGGAAACAAAGCAAACAGAAATGTTTGCAAAGGACAGATTTCCCAATAAAGTCCAGAATTCCTGTTTGTTTCTTGGAATCCTGCTCTGATAAGGAGTGCTGAACAGTTTTCCTGCAAATACAATGGTTGCCCATGGTCTGTGGTCCATGGTTTTATGCTTTTTTTTCATAAATCAAGCCATGATCATCCCCACATGAAAGCTGGAGTGTGCTGAGCATTTCCATTACAAATCCCCACTGAACTGCAGAATCCCCTTGAAATCACTGTGACAAAGTAAAGAACACTGAATGAACTTAGGAGTTTCCAAAATTCTCAACAAAGTGTCTTGGTGCAGACACCAGACCACTGGCAATGAAGTTTATTCAATCAATAAACACCCATTTGATAAAAAGGGTGCAACATTGGAAGTTATTTTGCTAGAAGGTTAAATAGGTTTTAAAATATTTAAAGATTTCTTTGAAGCAAGGGCATTGTTCCTAAAATGGTTTATTTATTTTCCTCTTTTCTCTCATCAAAAAGCATCTACTGTATTAATTCCACAATTTCAGCATCTGGAGATTGCTTGTGTGAATTCCCAATTTCCAACCACAGTCTCCTTGGAGACAACAGTTTTATTTATGTATTTGTATTTCATTGAGAAAGCCTTGGATTCTGAGGCAAATCTCAGAGGTACAAAATGGTGACATCTCCGAGTGAGATGGCTTGGGAGGGAGAACTGAGGCATAAATAAAATATTTCATGTCTATCAATTTATCTACGAGTGCACTAAACAGAGTTTTACTGCAGGTGATGCAAGGGTAACCTTGTCCTGTACCATTATATCTTTATGTGAATATAGATATGTGTACATATGTGGAGATATAAACACCCACACACATAAAATGGGTATTTAAAGATCTAGGAGGTTTGCAGAGTGGGCAATGCCATATTTCTAATTTCTAGGCAACTCAAAGAATGTAAATTGGGTATAGGAGTTGTGGATCTTTTTTATTTTTTCTTTTATGTAAAAATCCAGGGCTGCCCAGAGCAATATGCTGTGGAAAACCAGTCCAGTACCTCCATGGTGCTACTAATTTAAAGGATTCCTACTTTGTTGTTAGAGGATGTACCCAAAAATTACATCACAAACCTGTCTCCCAAGTGCCTAATATGAAATAAGGAGCATGCCTTGACTTCCTAAAGCAAAATACAGATTGTGGAAATGCAGCTGATAAATGTGATTTATTCTGTCCACTCCAGACAGATAGAAAAGCTGAAGGCTTGGTTGAAGAACAGAGTGACTTAATATAGGAATTAAATCAATAATCTGAGGAGAACCAGGAGAAATAGAATAAACTGATAAAAAAGCATTGCTGTAAATATAATTTCAAGGATATTCCACCAGATATTTAGTCCAGGACTCATTAGTTGTCCTGTCTCCTCTGCTAGCTTCTTTTTCTAATATATGTATGAAAATCACTTTTGCTTACAGTTTACTGAAAATAAGCAAAATTGATAGAAATGCATCTTTATGGCAACTTTAATATATTTTCAAGCACGCAGATCGCATTTGAGTGACAGATGATAAGCTGCATGCCTGATTTCTACCAACAATTAGCTTGGGCAAATAAAGTAATTGCATATGCTGGTTCTGACAGAACAATTTATTTTTTCCCTTCTGTGCAATCATGATGCAATTGTGGGGCCAGTTGTGATTTAATGCAAGGACTGCTTGCTATTCTGGTCTTGTACGCTTCCTAAAACTAGAGAGATGTATTTTGGCTGGTCCCTTGCCACTTCCATGATTAACTTGATTAAATGGAATAATTTCATAGCATTTCACTCAACAGAGGGAGTCTATTGGTGCTTATGCAATCATAATGTGCAATGCTGGACATTTACACCCCCTAAAAAACCCCAGTGCTGTACTGAAATCTGCTGGATTAGTATTGTTAAAAGAAATGTATGTTATTTTAAATGATACTGAAGAATTTTTTAAATTGAGTGCATACAGGGAGGGGAGTGATTGGTTAGATACTCTCCCAAATGTTGGCTTTTCAGAGTTTCTTTTGAAATGGAAAACTAATTCTAGCAAGAGTTTTGTGGCTGGCAGTAAAACTCTCCAATTTGTGGTGTGTTTTTCTTCACAGAATGCATCTCTCAGGAACAACGCTGCAATCAGTACATTGCCACAGTTATGCTTCTTAAACCCTACTTGCAAATATGAGAAAGGTCCTTCCCTTTTCAATGCCTGTCTTTGACCTCCCTTCTGCAAAGGCAGCTTCCTAGAACTAGTTTTCAGCTAATCCAAACAATTTCCATGAAGATGAACAGTTTCTCTTGTGGTACAGAGCAACTGGAGGTGGAACACATCACTCTGACCCAGGCTGAGCAGAGACATAAAACTGAATTTCCTACATGGAGTGCTCATCATTCCCCACCTCACACACACATATTTCCTCCTAATCAAAATCCTTGCATTTCCCACTGGAAAATAACAGTGTGAAAACATTGGGAATGCTTGGTGTTCTGCTTGAGGATGTCTCAAAGCCAAACAGAAATTTGAATGGTTTTGTGAGAAATAATTTTCATTTATTGCTAAATGAACACTTCTTGTTGGAAGGTGTCACTTGGGATGGTGTTTATAATGTGATTTTTTTTTTGGGCACATTTTGCCACCACAACTTGTAGACATCTGAAAGGGAGCTGTCAGCTGTTATCAGTTATCCAGTTCCTTTTGCCACCAATAATGGAAATAGGTGACTCCATACAGGGATTTACCCTGTCCTGAGATAGTTGTCTAAAATGGATTGAATGAACTGGTCTTTGAATCCCTTTTCCTTGACTGAAAATAACCCCTAGGCAATTATCTGTAATATTTGAAATTAGGACTCTGTCATACCCTTATCCATTAGAATTTTGGTTTTTTACAAAGCTCTGAATAAGCAATCAGGAGACTCAGGTTTCGTATTTTCATATAAAATATATTTATGTTATATAAAAATTTATATAATACAAATTATATATATAGGTATTATATATATAATTTATAAATTATATCTATAATTTAATATATAAAAGATATTAAAATATTAAGTCTTGGGTAAATTCATTCCAATGTATGCTCCACTCTTTGATTCTTATTTTCTCTTTTGCTTTCTTTGTTAACAAATGGGATGGGAAAAAGGAAAAAAAATCTTAATAAATATAGTGAGGACCTGATCTTCAAAGACACATATTTTAAAGTGGAAAGGACCCAAAATTAGCTGATATTTTTATACTTTTGTTAATTTAAGCAGCCAGTTATACTAATCACCCATGACCCTTCTATTATCCATGGCGAGAGAGATGGAAATTTGTGAAAACAATGCATGTCATCTATAGCACATGCATTTAAATCTATGTGAAATTAATCCAACCTTAAGAGATAAAAAAATATAAAATTGCCTGATTTTTGTTTCTTACACTCAGTTGTTTCCATTGCTACAGCTCATTTGAGCTGCTGTGTCTTTAGTTATTATTTACTCCTCCTTCAATGGATGGAAGTTGCCTTCAGGGATCCAGGAGGTTAAAAATAATCGTGAAATCGCAAGAACTTGAAGCTCTTTCATTTAGGACATAAGAGAGAACAAAATTAAAGCACCTTTTGCCTACTGAGCAGGAACTTGTCTTCATTAAGCGAACAGAAGCTCTGAAGATGAATTCAACACAGAGCGCGTCCCATGGGCCTGACAAAAGCAGAGGAAGAACAATTAGGATTAATGTGAATAATAGGAAAATATCAGCAAGAGCAGGCAACCTGCTGCTGTCTGGGGTACAAGTGTGCAAAGTTCCCCATCAATAAAATGCAGCCTCTGCTGTGGCACCAGGAGGAATTTGTGTCCTTTGTCATGGCAGAGACTCCCAAGTCAACACAGCAGAAAATTTCCTCTGAGCACTCTTTTGCTGTGGGTACTTGCTGGCTCACAGAGAGGAAAATGAACATATCCAGAGCACAGACAACTCCCACTGGGCCAACAAGGAGGAAAATATTATTTCCCACTGGAACTGAAAATGAACACAAGCTTCATCACTGTCTGGTTCAAATGCAAAAATAACTTTTTTCCTCCTTGCATAATGGGAATATACTAAATACCGGCCTGGGAAACCCTTAAAAATTATGCAAAAAGGAGAAGATCTTTTACAGAGCTGAAAATAATAAGGAAAAGGCAGAAGAAAATGCTAGTGAAGGGAGTAAAGCAGGCAAGGAGTAAAGGGAGTAAAACTTCAGGCAAATGAGGTTTGGCAGCAGGAAATAAAAATAATAAAAAAATTATAAAATAATATTAAAATAATATAACTACAGAAAAATTAACTTCTTGGACGGAGATGCAAGTGCTAGTGTCCCTTACATAGCATGGGGGACATCCACAGGATTTTTCTCTTAGGTGGTTGGTGAAGAACAACTCAGGTAAATGCTGTCTGCTTAAATCACCATGAAGAACCCTTAGAGCTGAGAAAAACCCAGATATCTCTGCTATAACCTTCATATTTTTCTGTGCACCATTTTTTGAGGGGGTGAATTTATTTAGAAGGGTATGGGATTTTTTGTACCTGCGGTGGTCAAGGTCTAAAAATTATCAGAGGAGACTAATTTTTTTTTTTTTTTTTGCAAGCTTTTGGAAATTCAGGAATTTTTGAGGTCTCCCAGAGAAGTTTTTATGTAAGGATGTTTTCATGGTGGCTGTTCTCCCTCTCTCTTACCTCTTCAACATTACCAGATGGCACCAGAAGCATTTCTCCTCACTCAGCCTGACACTCACTTTGGGATAAGTGACTTTCATACCCCTTTAGGCACGATCTTGGCTACTAAAGGAACAGAATTTACAGAATGAAAATCAAATGAGGGCTAGTTTGGCACAGCTGGTGAGCAGAAGAGTCCCTCTCAGGGAGGAATGGCATGGTCTGCATCCATCCCAGTGAAGTGGAGCGTGCTTGGGACGATTCCCTGGCACTGGAGCACCGTCATTTACTGCAGTAATGTTTCCTGGCATGATTTTGGCCAATTCCAACAAGCTCTTCCCCTGAACAATTCCTGGACGTGGGTTGGCAGCTGAAGCCCCAGAGCCACTCCAGCAGGCAGTTTGCACACAGACAAATGCTGCTGCTCCAGAGCCTGAACAGTTTGGGAGGGAAGATAAGAGGTGTCCTGGACCAGTTGGACTCCTTGCTTTAAGATATCTCTGGGTACATTTAATTTGCAGGTGTAGATGTAGCCCTAGGGAAAGTTGTTTCCACATGTAGAAAACAGAGTAAAGAGACAGAAACAGAGTAAAAATCTTGGCTGGAAAATATTTCCTCAGAGGAAGAAATACTCAAGGTAATGTTCCATTTGAGATGACATTATTGCACTGCTTATTTTAAAACCTCGAAGTCTGATCAAGTGTTCCATAAAAAAAAATCCAAAAAAACCCTAAAAAATAAACCATTGTGAAATCAGTTCAGGCAGTTTTGCCATTGTTTTTCTAAAATGGAAACTGATTTCTGGAAGATGGCATTACTTGGAAGATATCACAGTGCACACTGATTTTACCTCCTCAGAGTTGAAGATATTCTTCTGCACATCTTATCACACCAATAAGACAGAAGTGAAATAAAAATCATACATGGTTACTGGAAGGGATTGAAACAGAAATATACCTGCATTTGGTGTAGAAAATTTAATGGGGTTCACTGAGGAGAGTAAGGTGAATATAGCAGCCTGGAAAAGCAGATAGACAAAGCAGACAAAAGGAACAGACTGTACCCAGCAGTCCTGAGAAAACAGACAAACAGCTCTCCCAAAATAAATAGCCAGTGCTGTATATCATGATCTCATGGGAGTAATTACTGCAGCTGACTTGTATTCTATTAAAAACTTTTGCATCCAAATCGTATCTGTCACTTCTGAGCCTGCACCGGGCGCGTGAAGGACGCACTCAGCCCCTGGAACAAACTCTGGGGGGTTTGGTGGAGGCTCCAAAGGAGACAAAAAAGGAAAATTCCTGAGCCGTGGTGAACTCAGGAACTTCTCTAGTATGGGAACTCAGCACAACCCTTTGGATGTCCAGAGTTGCCAAGGACCCCACTGGGGGGCTTGGAGACCCTGGCATGCTGCCCAGAACACCTGGGGATTTGATTGCGACCCTTGGAGCAAGTTACCAACTTTGTATGAAAGTCACACAGGTTTGAACAGTCTAATAACGAAATAATCACAGGGTGAAAATGTAGATTTTAGGATTTTTGGTATGGAGGATATGGGGACAAGATGGAGGAATCAGGGCATGTCTAGTCCTTCTTTCTTCTTCTTGTTCTCCGTTTTCTGCAGTGATGTTGGCACTTTGGGATTGGTTTAGAGTAGAAGTGAACTGTCTAACATGGGTGATAGGTATTGGGAATTAAGTGTAAATATGTTATCTGTAGTTTGTAGTATAAAAGGACAACACAGAGTGCCTGTGGCTGCCCTGCTGAGCAGATCTCGGCTGGGCAGAAAGAAAATTTTATAGATAAGAATTAATCAACAACATGAAGACTGAAAAGCGAAGAGTCCAGACTCGTTCTTCAGCTGTGCAGGCTGGAGCAGAGACACCCTGCACATCTCGGGGCAGAGAACATCAACAGCAACCCGAGACTCTAGTGCCAGTCTGTTCCCTGAAAACCCACAAAGGAGTGGGGGGATCCTGTGAGCATCCATGAAAACGAGCCTGGAACAGGGACTGTGCCATTAACACATGGATAGCAGGTGGCTTTCCCTTGACTCTTTCATCAAGGAGCAAAGAAGAGAGCTCCAACAGTCACTGCAACTTGAAAGTTTCTGTTTGTATCATATAAAGTTGATTTTACCCCCTGCTATTCTTCAATATTGACCACAGGGTTGCTTTTCTGAAGCGAATTAAAATAATAGGAAAATATAGATTACTGAGGGGAGAATATCTCAAGGGAAACAAAACTGTCAATAGGCATATCTTTAAAAATGTTTGCACCACTTAGATAAGACAGCATAGTTTAAGGTTTGGAAGAATTCTGAGACATTTATTAGAGGATAATGATTTTCTGAAGGAAACAGACATGAGGCATTACTCTATTTCTGGTCACCATGATATTAAAATGGTATTATATCACTTACAAATGTGTGGTGAAAGCAACAAATGTAATTTGCTGTAAGGACTTTATTGCATTTATTTCAATTGGAGTCATTTAAGAGGAATTAAAGAGAAAGAGAGGTTAAATATAAAGAGTCAATTGCTTTCTGGAGCACACAGCTGCCATGAGATAGGTGTCAGTCATCATGCCAAAGAACCATCCAGGTAAGTCTGGACATGGAGAAAGGGGCTTGGAATGAAACGTCACTGGAAATCAGTGGTCTGAGACACAAAATCAAATTATACATATTAATGTGTGTTCTGACCATATCAGTGTATGTATTTGTAATTTGTATTAAACTTTTTAGTAAATATCCCCAAGAAAACACTCAAGGAAACACCTCATTTTCCAGAATGTTCTTTGCTTATAATTTATTAATTACTTACTTTTGGGTGAAGAAGAGGAAATGATAGGATAGGTTTTGTAATGAGCATTCTGAAGACACTCACAGGAGTTTGACCCAGAGCTCATGGGAGGTTTAAGTGTTAGGACACCTGAATAAAAAGAGGATTAGATGGACTGGCTCCTGTCCACTGCCCATGTAAATTCACAATGAGTTTATTATTGGCAGGGTGACCTTTGAAAAGGGTTTCTTTAGGAAAAAAGCAAACAAAAGAGCTGAGGTAGAGCAACAGCTGGGCCAGACCTACCTGTACAGCTGGCAATGCCAAAAGTGTACTCAGAATTATTGCTTAGCTGTCATTTATGTCTTTTGAGCTCTCCATGTTGCCTCATAGCTAATGGAAGGGGAAAATGAATGTTTTAATAACAATACAGCATAAATAACTATTATTCTTAGTCCTGATGAAGAGAAAGAAAAAGTAGGATAAATCCTGTTATTATTTTATGTTCTTAATCACATTTTGATCTGTAGAGTTCTCAATATTCCTCTTGGGATAACATGGTTAAAGACTACAAAATGCTCTCAATTGTTATTTATAAATTATTTACAAAAGAATATAATTCAAAAAAATTAGGGAATGCAAATAACCTAAAGGCTTTTGTTTTCCTCATGAAGAGCTTTCAGTTGGGATTAGTCCTTTGGGGCACAGTGTTCTGCTTCTTCTTCTTTTGAAAAGCAAATTTAAAGCATAATATTTTATTTATATATTTTACTTTATCTTTTCAAAGCAGTAGGGTGCATTAAAAATACCATGATATCCTTGACAACTGGGTATGTTGCACAAAGAGACAAAGAAATCACTCATGTCAGGAAATCTGTGTACTTCTTGGTCTATCATCAGTGTACAAAATTGCTTTTGGAAGGGCAAGCTGTATTCTCCAAGTCAATGAATGAGTGAGCACAGCTGAGTGGGTCGGCCCCCAAAATTCTGGAATTTTTCATCAAAGGGCTATTGTTCCCCTTCCAGCTTCCAAAACAATGCCTCCAAATGAATGACTCAACATCACATTCAGGAAGCACTGGGGTGGTTTGTGTGATGCAGGTTCTGCCCAGATTGTATTTCCAGCAGGTATTGGAAAAGCTCAGATAAAATTAAATAACTGTCATTAATACAGGAATGAAGGTCAGCTTTTTCATCCTAAATTTTTATGTGAAAGAGGATTATCACATACACCTATTTTTGGTTATTTTGACATCATAAGGGTTTGGGGTTTTTTATTATTATTTTGGAGGTGGCCAAGGCAGAGAAAATGAAAGGTCAAGGTGAGAGGAGGACAAGGCTGTTGGGAGCAGGGATTCACCAGATGATGCAGAGTTCTGTGTGTGTGTTTAGGTGTGTGTGTGTTGTCATTTTATTGCAGAATTTCTATGCTTTCTTGGTGATTTCTCATGGGCATCTCTTCACAGCACTAACTCTCCCTTCTTCACAGCACAGCCAACAAACTCCAGCTTTCTTCACCTAGCTAAGGTGAAGAAACTTTTTTTTACTCTTTTTTTGCACTCATCTTCATTAAACACCAGTGTGGCCTGTTAAAAGCAAAGCTGTTCCTAATCTTTGGTGATTAGTACGGCTGTAACACCTCAGAAGTGAGATTACCTTCTGCACTATCTTTATTTTCTTACATTCCATCCCTCTACATGGGTTGTAAGAGCCTAAGTGAGGGGAGCGGGACTCCAGGGGCTCTCCAAAATGCAGTTTATTGTATCCAAGGTGTCACAGCAGCCCAGGGTGGTGGGTGACAGAGCTGTGCCCACAGCTGTCA
>JAXCLO010000208.1:66797741-66809197 GCA_035583995.1 Arremon aurantiirostris | reverse complement strand
ACACAGCCTTTGCCTCCTTGGTTATCCAGTGAGACTGGCTCAGCAATTCTTTTCTTCTATATCAAAACTTGCTTCCATCTCTGTTCCTTCATCAGACTCTACATTCAAAAATCTTTCTGCTAAGCACACAGATATCTGTGAGACTTTCTTGTCAAACTTTCATCCTTCCCAAAGTGGGTTTGCTGGGAACACACACTCAGCCTCCCCTCTGGCTGCACAAGGGGCAGGGAATTGTCCCTGGCTGGTTCGGGCAGGGATGTGAGGATGCTCCTCGTGCACAAAATCTGCTGCTTTTTGTCTTTTGTGAGCTGGGAAAGAAAAATTCCCCAGGGTTTGAAGCCTTTTTAGAGGTAGAGTCCCTTACAACACAGAAGCATAAAGAATTTTTTAGAAGGAAGTTCAGATGCTGGCCTGTAATCCACTTTAAGAAAGACCAACTTCCATCTAGTTTCTTAAAATCACAATATTTTCTCAGTACCTTTTCTTTGAGTTGCATTGATAGTCACTCTTTAAATATAAGCCTCTTTCATGAAAAATTCAAAACAAATTGATCTCATCTTTCTCACTTTCCAATCCCAGTTGCTATATTTTTCTGTTCAACAATATGATTTATGCATATTCATTGGCACAAGTCAGAGTCTCAGCTAAATGTCAAAGCTGCAGCACTTTAAAATGCTTTAACCGTTTTGCATTGTGTTCTGCCATCTCAGAAAGAAAAAAAAGAAGACTCTAAACAGGAGTTCTGGAACTGCATTAAAATGTATGTATAATTCATGTATAAAATTACTATATAAAGAATATAGCTTAATAGGTCAAGATCCTGTTAAAAATGCAGTTTGTAATAATCTTTGACATCCTGTACCTCCTTGACAGCAGAACAAAGCTGTAGAGAATATTTTTCCTCCTTTTATGCAACAGTATGATAACCACTGAGGTTTAACACTCTGGCTTCATGCCCTGAATATGACTCCTGATTATTTTTGCACCTCCAAAACTTTTACTGGCCAAGTGATCTCTGGTAATTTTGCTTTTTGATAGCTTTGTGCCTTGGTAACTACCCAGAGTAAATCTAAAGTGTTTCATCTTTGCATTCTTAACTTAAATTTAGATGTCTAAATGAGCAATCTCCAGATAAAGACCTATTTTAGCCAGTAGTGAGTTAAATCATGTGTTGTCCTTTGTCCACTGCTGATTTGAGGATTAAATATTTTCCCTACTTGAAAAATACATCAGAATGGCATCTTTATTTCATATATTTTCTGCTGAACCTGAGTAGCATTTTTCCTTTCAGTCCACAGGTTATATCAGAGTAGTGGATGCTCTGAAAGAAGTCTGTGTACTTAAAGAACAGCAGCATTATCAGGGTCTCAAAGGTAATACCATAAACTTCTAATTCTTTTCTGTAAGTAAATTCATCAGCATTTTCTAAGCCACTGATAGGGGAAAACATCCTAAAATATTTTGGTTTGCAAAGGTATATCTATATGGTGACCTGTATGACAGAACCTTGCCCTGAGAATGTTCTTTGTTTTTTCATTTCTGTTACTTCCTATTCATTAGAAGTTCTTCAGACTGAAAGTATAGCAGTCTACCATGAATATGTAATACTGATGATGTACTTAACTCTCACATATTTTATTATTAATATATCTAAAATGTTTGGGTATAAACCATCCCTTGTATTGCAGGTGTTCATTGTCTTCATTAGGATAAAAGTTTCCTTGTTAGTCTACTGTATTGGTCTAGTTTGGTTCAGAGTTTAGATTTTGGGGCTTGTTTCTCAGAATTAATTTTCTCTTTTTACGAACTCTAAACCACATATGTTAGAAAAGACTTATGCAGCATTTTTAGACTGTGATTTAAACTCTGTGAGCTAGAATATCTCTGACCTGACCCAAAATACATTCTACAATGCTTTCCAGATTAGGCAGAACCAACATTGAGATTTTTTTCCAGGACAAATTCTCCAGCTGCATCATTTCCTGCTATCTGCTTCTCTGATAGAGTCTTAAAAATCATGTGATTTAAAGACACACTGGAAATCCATCCCAGTGATGAAATTTCATCGCACAATGTGATACTCACTTATCTTCTAACTTCATTTACTACCATTCCAAATAAAGAAAAATACAAAACAAAAGAAAGCACCCGACATTTCAAGAGAAATCACAAAACTGCAAAGAAGTAACCTGAATTATCATCCAAAAATTTAATAGAATAAGACAAGAAGGTAACAAGTGCAAAGAAACCTGACAATCTAATTTGCAATTACATCAAAGACCCCAGTGCCTAAAACTTGATGTACAACATATGCAAATCAATCAGGCTTCCTCTTAAAGTTCAGTGCTAAAATAGATCTTTTAGTCACTCAGGTTTTTTTCCTCTTTTTCATTAGAGGAGTACTCAGATCAAGAGAGATGTGTAGGTACCTTATTCCCAAAATGCTGCTTCTTTGCCACAGGAAAACAATGTGCAGGAACTCATGAATTTAGTTTCTGTACTGTGTTAAAATACAAATAAATGTGTCCACCATTATGCATGTAAAGATCACTAAAACTACCTAAGAATTTCGGATTTCTAGCAGATTTTTCTTCCAAGTTAATGTGCCCATGGAGGAGCCCAGGGTGGAGCAGACACCCACAGCAGGCCATGGAGAACCTCTAATGGAGCAGATGATTTTTGGGGTTTTTTTGGGTATTTTCCTGAAGGAAACTGCCCTGTGAAGAGCTCCTGCTGGAATAGATTTTTGTGAAGGTCTGCAGCCCTTGGAGAGTCCCAGGAAAATGGTGAGGGTTAAGATTCATGATTGCCAGCTGTAACCTCCCCTCCTCACTCCCCAGGCTGTCCAGTGCCAGAGAGGAGCCAAGTGAGCAAGGGAAGTTGAGCTTGGGAAAGCAGGAAGAAAAAGTGTTGTTTTAACATTTGTATTTTAGTTTCTTGCCACCTTAATTAATAATTAAAAATGCCATAATTAAATAATTATTTTTATTGGCAATAAATTAAATTGTTTCCCTCCCATTCTAGTCTGTTTTTTCCCACGACAGTAATTGGAAAACAATCTACCAATATTTATCTCAGCCCACAAGATTTCTCATTGGATTTTTTCCATCTGCCCCACTGAGGGGAAAGGGTAGAGGAGTCTGGCTGGAACCCAAAGCTTGTCACTGTCATATTTTCTAAAAAATCCCTTCACCAGGCTTTCTTCTCCTGGGAAGCTGGAAAGCCTCAGAGAAAAAGGAAAACAATGTTATCTCATTTGCTTCTCCTGTGTTTTGCTGCTTTGGAATGTGGTCTGGAGATTGTTTACCAACAGGTGAATGTTTGATTGGTTCCGTGTGAATTGTTTTAACTTAATGACCAATCACAGCCAGCTGTGTTGGACTCTGAGGAGTCAGTCATGAGTTTTCATTATTCATTCTTGTTAAGCCTTCTGTCTGTATCCTTCCCTTTCTTTAGTGTAGTTTTAGTATAGCATTCTTTAATATAATGTAATATTATAAAATAATAAATTAGCCTTTTGAGAACATGGAGTCAGATTCTCATCTCTCACCTCATCCTGGGGACCCTCACAAACACCACAAAGGCTAACACTGCATGTGTCAGGTAAGATTGGTTCTCCCCATTATGTCACTTTATATTTATCTGTGTTGAACTTCATTTGACATTTTATTGCCGAGATACTCTGGCCTCTAAAGCCCTCAAATTCTTCACAGCCTGTCCTGTTCCTAAGAGCCTCATAAAATGGGGGATCATCATAATTCACATCATATTATCACCACACAGATCATCCCTCCTCTGTAGGTCATTTCTTGGCAGAATAAACAGAACAAGTTCCGGGACAGGCTCCTGCCCAGCTGCTGTGATAACCATCCTGCATTGCAAGACATGACCTTTTGCTGTTATCCTTGAATTCCTGCTTTTTCACCGGAGATTAATGCATGTGAGGGTCTTCCCTCTCATCCCATGATACTCAGTGTTCTGGCAGCCTATTCAAAAGGCTTTGATAAAATTTTGTAGGAAATTAAAACAGACTGTACAGCTCCTGCCACTTTATCCCTTATGTTCCTCGACCTCTTTAAACAGTACCATCAACAGAAGCCATGATTACTCTTCTCAAATAAAAAATAATTTAAAAATTCAAGGGTCTATTCTGTAATATTTTTACTGTTATTAATAATTTTCCAAGTGGAGATCTTAGGTTTAAAGGACTTAGGTTATTCCCTGAGCACATCTGTAAATTTTCCAAGAACTCCTATTCCATCCCCTGTGTTTTTGTCTTCATATACCACAAAGTGAGACATTAAATGTACTATACTGTCACTGTGATATTTTATGAAAAATCCTTTCTCCAGGATTTCTTCTCCTGGCAAGATGAGAAGCCTCAGCTTCACCATGATTTGCTGCTCTGGAATGTGATTTGGAGAATTGTTTACCCAGCATGTGAATTGTTTTTAATTAATGTCCAATCACAGTCCAGCTGTGTCAGACTCTCTGGTCAGTCATGAGTTTTTGTTATTCATTCTTGTCTAGCCTTCTGATGTCTCCTTTCTCTTTCTTTAGTATAGTTTTATAATATTAATATAATGTAATATAATGTAATGTAATATAATATAATATAATATAATATAATATAATATAATATAATATAATATTATCAGCCTTCTGAGAACTTGGAGTCAATTCTCATCTCAGCTCATCCTGGGACCCACAACACCAGAACAATTGGTGACCACCCTATACCATATGTATAATATATTTATTTAAACTATGTGTTCCTGTAGAACTCTAGAGGCAATATCATCTGGTCCTGGTAATTTGTTAATGTTCATTATGTTTATTTGTTTTACTGTCTCTTTCACTGTTGCTTTGCTATGTAGTTAATGCTGCAGTGATCACAGCATTTCTATGTAGCCTGATAATCCCGTGGTATGTTCTGCTCCAGAAATATTTTCCCAGCCTGTCTGCACCATGCAGGAGATGATTCTCAAACCATCTCAATGAATTGGCACAAACAACATTGTGTTCTTTCTTTAATTCTTTGTATTAATGGTTGTGGGATATCTGACTTTCAATCCGTCCTTTGCTGGTCAGGGTTAAACTTCAAATTTCCCATATTTCAGCCCCTCTGTTTTAGGTATTCGAGTAGAGAATCTTTTGAGCCTCCTGCTGAAACTGCTAGGCTTTAGAGAACAGCTAAATATTCATTGGGCAAAAGACTCTGTGATCCTAGTGATTAGGGTATTCATGTGGCAGGGGAGACTGAGTTCCTGACATTCTAATGAATATTTACATAATTTTGTGTGAAGAATTCACTGGAGCAGAAACAGCAAGTTGCCTGATCACTTACCTATAGAATCATAATTTTCTCACCTTTCAGCTCAATTAATTTTTAATTGAGCCTCACAAAGAGGGACAGCCTCAGGAGGAGGAACTTTTTTCACAGAATGTCCCAGCACTCTGAAAATTCACTTAATTTTATTTTTCAAAAGCTGAAGAAATTGAAATCTATTCCTTAGACTTCCTCAGGGTGCTGGGCCTTGGGAGGTCATCACCTCTTTTTTCCTCTGGTCATATTTTTTGGAAAAAAAATGTATTTTGTTGACAATTTCTTGGAGGAGGTTCAGCATTTTGAATAACAAATGGAAGATGCTATTAAAGTCCCTGAGAAGACTACAGGTTATTCCTTATCTTTTTTATACCGTGGTCCCTGGCTGGATGTGGTGGTTTCCCATCTTGGTTTTTAGCATTCCTGGTACAAATTGTCAGCTTGTTTGTTTCTGCAAACCTCTGCTCAATTTATTCAGAAGGTGTACTTTTAGGAATCTAGGGAAATGGCAGCATCCAAAGATTTTTAAATGACAGCATTGGTCTACATAGGATTTGGTAAATTAATGCCTCTCTGTGCTTTGTGGTTTTCATTTTCGTTCTTTTCCTTGCTGTTCTGAGGCTGCTTCTAAGAACAGGCTACAAATGCAATGGAAAGACTCACAGAAAATAAAGGAACATCATAAACAAACAAAAATGGCCTTGGAGTAGGAATATTACCAAATTTGTTTCCCTCAGAGTACTTCAACATGGTATTATTAACCTTCAAAATTAAACTTCTCAACCAAATTCCCAGAGCAGGTGAAATGTCAGGATTTCAACTTCTCAGCCTCGTGCAAGCCAAGCCAAAATTTAGAAAAACTATTTTCACCATAAGGGCTCACCTGTGCTCCAGATTACAGGTACTGTGTTTGCCATATTCCATGTACACCAGTGCTGCCATTTAAAACTTGAGAAGCTCCTCTTTCCCTAGATTCCTAAAAATTACCTGAATAAACTGAGCAGAGGTTTGCAGAAACCCAGAGAATTTGTACCACAGGTATTTGTGGGGCAGGGAAGCTGGGAGTTCCTGAATTTCCCTGAGATTACCAAGAGTACAAAGTGCTCATGACAAAAAATGACACATGGTAGCTCCTGTGTGTGTTTTGAGGTCTGAAATTCTGTAGTAACTTCTTCTATTACCAACAGTGCCAAATCAGAATTAAAATATTTGATTTAGGCTCATTCCTTACCTGATTTTTGTTGTTGTTTGTTAGTTTGGGGTGGGTTTTTTATATATTTTTTTTTGTTTTACTGTTGCTTTCTTTTAACAAGAGAGGAGTAACTCCCTTTCATGGGGCTTTTCTCACTGGTGGTTCATCAGTGATACCAAATCCAGAGTCCTGCTGTGTTGCAAACATAAACTAGGGATTTTGCTGTGGCTTGAGATACTGAAATGAACTGAGCTAATGAAGCAGAGGGAATTCAAAAGCTGTCTGACTACAGAGACAGCATGTTCATGAGACTGTCAAATATTTATATTCATGTATTAATTGCCTCAGATGAGCTGCTCACCTGTTTGAGCTGTTACCCAGATACCTGTACCAGCTTCTTGCAGTGATGTCTAGGCAGTGCCCTTCTCACAGGTCTTAAAATGATGAACTCGTGCTTCTTAATGATTTTCCATTCAGCCTTGGGTTTAATCACAGGTAAATTAATGTAGTACACACTGCTATGACTGGGGCTTGTTTCCAGCTGCACCCTCTCACTGCTGAAGGCAGGTGTCATCTGGCAAAAAAAGTAAAGTCGTGGCAGAAATCCAACATGCAGAGAGAGAAGGGGAACAGAAAATCTGTTTATCACTTGAGACTGCATGTATAGTGATTTTCCCTCTCAGGGTAAAAACTATTAGTACAAGTGGTTATTTCTGAAGAGGAGAGGAGTAGTGAGAAGAGCAGGTTTCTTTTACACAGGGTTTGGAGGGTCTTTACTCTCTTATTGTAACAAAAAAGAGAAACAAGGTATATCTTGTACTATATTACTTCAATAAGTGGCTAATTATCTTCAATATTGTTAAGCCCAGGACAAAATAGAAGGAGAGAAAACCACAACAAAATACAAGAGATGGCATGTGGGATTGGTTCTATTAGCTCTGAAACCCAAAACAAAATGGAAGGAGAGAAAACCGCAACAAAATACAGGAGATGGCATCTGGGATGGGTTCAGTTAGCTCTGAAATTAATTTTTCCCTGTGACACACTGAGCATGACATCTGACACAAGACTTAAAAGACCTCAATCCAATAAATGGGATTTGGACTGGTCTTTGACCCATAATTTCAGATTTTCAGTATTGAACATTACTGGTTTATCTCACCCTGTGTTCCAGCACATTTTGCATTGCCCAAGCCCATGCAGAGTTTCCTTCCAAAGGAGGATTTCTACTCCCTGAGCAGCCCAAGGATCCCCATGCCACAACTCTTGTAAGTGCATGGAAAAAACATGGTTTTGGTTCCTGTGTGCCCCAGAAAACGTAGCAGTGGCTGTTTTTCCAGGGCAGGCTCACTGGCGCAGCAGGGATGGGGCAGCAGAGCAGCAGCCAGCAGAAGTTGGGAAGATCAGAGCCCAGTTATCTCTGCTTAGCAGGTCTTAACTCCCCACTCCTTGTGGTTCTGGCAAGTAGGTCAGCCAACAGATTCAAGGCTGCTTGGAGGGAGGGCAGGATGTCTCAGCAGTGCCAGATGAAAAACCTTGCTGTGCACAGAGAAAGAGAATTCAGAATTCACTGGACTGGAAAGAGAACATGAAAACAATGGCAGCTCCAACAGCAAAGATGGGGATGTCCTCTGAGAGGACAGGGAGGCTTCAGCTCCACTTCCAAAGGCTCTTTATGTGATTGTTCCCAGTTGTGTTTTGATGTAAAATGCATCTTCTGTTAGCAGGGATTGAGACCTCAGTGTTTCTGGCCATGGTCACCAGTAAGTTCTGTAAGCATTAAAGTGCCCTTTGAAGTGGGAATTAAAATGATCCCAAGGACTCCGGGTCAATCCTCCCTCATAAAAGTTGTATTAGGCTCACTAATTTCTCCAGGTATTGAAATAAAGACCATCAGTACAAGTTCTCTCCTCTACAGCTTTCATCCCTCACAACAGATGCTCCCTTTAACCAGCTCTTGGCAACAATACCATCCCTATTTATTATCTTCAGACTATCTTTTTCCAAGTCACTCCAGCAGAATCTACAGAAGGTTCACAGAGAAGACACAGCTGGTGTCTCAGCTGCCTGACTCCTCAATGGCCTGAGCCAAAGGCAGAGCAGCCTGCCAGCTCTCTGGAGCCAGAGCTGCCTTCCTGTTCACTATCAGATTTATGCAAATATCCTGGCACTGGTCTAAAAATACCTGGATTTAGTCAGGGGAGGCAGGGAAGTGTAGAAAGCTCACACCCTGCTCTCCCACCATCATCTGCCTGCGCCATGTGTCGGAGCTGCAGCCACAGAGTTAAGCCAGGGCTATGTTGGTACCTGGGCACAGGTTTATTTCCTGACCAAAAAAAAACCCCAAAACCCCCAAAAATAACCTTCCAAGCCACTCAACAGGAACACAGGTTCTCTGTCAGAGAGGAAGAATTTCACCCTTTGCTTGCTGCTCACAAGTGAACTCTGAGCTTGTGCCTGCAGCCAGCCAAGAGAGATCAATGCACTGGGAGAGGACAGGGAAGCTGCTGTGTCATTGTCACCACTAGAAATGAAGGAATGGGACAATTTTCAAGCTAAGAATGATTTATTGCTCTGATAAACATCAGTCGCAGAAAATCTGAGATTTTAGAGGAGCAAGCAGCTGGCCATAGTTCAAAGTAGTCACAAGTTTCTTCATTACAAGACAATGTAGAACTTTCTATAGCAATGGACAGTTGCCACAGGGTTTATTTTACTTTTCTAACTTATCACCTTTACTCACTTCTGCTGCGCTGCAGATATTTTATCCAATGGCTTCTGTCTCATTTGCACACATATTATAACTTTTAAACTCTTAACTTCATACACTCACATTACTATACTATAGACCCTTCACCATCTTACCCAATACAGTTGCTCACTTACTTTAAGCATATTGTTACTTACAACTATGGAAACATAAGTTTATAATTTTTCTGCTTAATGTCTGTGTATTGTATTTTTGCATCAATCCAAGCTTCTTCCAAGGCTGCAGGTCAAACCCTTCAGTTTCTGTGGTTTTTCCAATTTCCAATTCCCACACATCTCTTGTGTTTCCTGAGGGTTAATCTAGAGTGCCAGGTAGAAACCCTGAGATGTGCAGAAACTGAGCTGCAGCTCCTTGGAGATGAATGGCTCACTATAGCTCTGGTCAGCCATAAGTAATTTTAGTAAATAGACTGATAATTAGATTTAAATTATTGATAGTCATAGGGAGCAGACTGAAATATGCCTGTCTTTGGATTTTTTGTGTAACTGTTTGGGGAAGACATGAGAGCTGTTCCATAGGATGATACCATTGGTTCATTGTTGATCTTTATATAAGCTATAAGCTACATGATGGCTTGGACTGTGTGCTTTGCATTTAGCAATTAATCTGAAATTTTATATTTTTTGCTGAATTTTAGGGGTGGAAATCCTAAGACATAATAAAGCTTTTAATAGTAAACCAAATAATAATTGTTTGCCCCAAAGAAATGAAGTTTTGCTCATTTTGTTTATCTCCATAAGTGAGTAAATAGGCTGTAGATCTGGATATTAGGAGAAAACAAGACTATGCCCTGGTCACCAACCTCCAGAAAACAAGATTATGGCCCAGTCACCCACCTCTAGAAAACAAGATTATGCCCCAGTCACCAACATCTAGAGGAGATGACTGAAAATAAGTAACAATGCATGTGTCTCTCCCTTGCTGACAGGTTTATAAGTGGAAGAAGTAATGGACAACACCACAGTGAGCTGGTGAAATAATTTTACACTCTGCCAATATAACTTAGAAACCTTTTTCCAGGTTACAGTTCAAGGAAAAATCTCTGACCAAGTGTTACAATCTGTAGGCATCAACAATTTCAGGGCTGAAACTATTTAATTTGTGTATTTGAAATTTATTATCTGGAGTTCAATGTATAAAATGTCACTAAAGGAACCAATCTCTTAATTCATTAAAAACCCATAAAATCAATAAATTCTTCATAAATCACTATGAATACAGTAATTTTTGGAGGTTTTGAGGGACATGTCTTTTACAGAGCCCACAACTGTCACTAGATTTGAAACTTAACCAGGGGACTCCCTCATCCAAGCAGAATTTCCCTATTGCTTGCATATAAACACACTATTCTGAGAAAAACCTGGATATTATTTATTACCCTGTGGCAGGCAAGGGAGGAGCTGTGACCAGGACAGTATTTCTAAACTTCAGCATTTCAGTGAAATTTAGGGGTTGTCACAGATCTCCCCTCCCACTGACACTGAAGGCATTTTCCAGCAAGTGCTATTTGGTTTCTTACCAAGAAAAAAGAACTCTCCCCATTTCCCATGGATTGCATCTCTCTAGTTCTTCCTGCAATCATGACAGTCCACAAACTCCTATTTACGTGGCACATGACAGCTTTGCCTTTTCTGAACCTAACAACTCTCTGCAGAGCAGCTTTGAATTAAAAAAAAAAAGTTCAATTAAAAAAAAAGTTCAACTCTTTCATCTGGGTTCACCCAAAAATACTGAATTCTTCATAACATAATTTTTACCCTGCAGGTAGCAGTCATTCCCCTGAAATGCACCTTTTGAGTTTACATTATCATCTGTGTTTCTTTTCCTAGAAACACCAGAGAAAGCAGCAGGAATTTCTGTGAGATATATTGAGGGGTATCCTGCTGTTCTATGAAGTGCTTCCATGAAGGCCTGTTATTTCCAGAGCACCATAAGTGAATAAAAAACCTTGCAAACACACACACAGACCTGGCACCTGCTGGGAGAAACTGATAGTGTGGTTCAGCCAAGGGATGAGAAGACAGATATAAGAGCTCACATTTTATACATCAGGCAAATGCCACACTTTTATATATATATATATATTTTTTTAAGGCACATTACAGTTCTGTCCATCCTTTTGTTTGCCTTCTACTGGTTTCTTTTTTTCCTTTGAAGGAGATTATGAA
>JAXCLO010000208.1:66785752-66797641 GCA_035583995.1 Arremon aurantiirostris | reverse complement strand
GGAAGGAAGGAAGGAAGGAAGGAAGGAAGGAAGGAAGGAAGGAAGGAAGGAAGGAAGGAAGGAAGGAAGGGACTCCTTGAATGCACCTGGCACATCACCCTCAGCCCAGGGAGCACTCACTGCCAGTGGCTGACTGCACAAAAATAAACACTTCTCATATTGAAATAAAGAAAGTCAGAGCTAGACTGAGCACAGAGCTGCCTCTCAGTGCAGAGGAGCTATTTCTGAAAGATTATCCTGCCTGGACTTTCTCAAAGTCCTGTTGACTTTGTGTTTCTTGTCATACATACTCTGATTTCTACATGTACAAATAGGATAGAGCTGAGTGCTTACACTTTTCACAAGAAGGAGTTTAAAAGTATGTTAGCAATCCAATTTATCAGAATTTGTTGTTCCAACTGTGCAATCCATGATTTATAATTTAAATCCCTGTGCCATGTAGACTCATCTCTCAAAGGAAATAAAAAGTGTCTTGACCATAATGGCCTACTGTTTGCAAGATTCACCTCTGAAATTCAAAGCTCTTTCCTTTATTGAAAGTGCTGATGGTTTATTTCAAGGTGTCTCCATATTAAATAGCAAAGAAATTACAAACAGTCCCACTCCCTTAATAACAAGAGGAAGAAAGTAATGCTGACGTTAATTCCTAACTTAACTGATTAAATGAAATCTTGCAAATTTTATGAGTTTTACTCTAAAACAAAGCAGGCAGATTTTAATGAAGCATCTCCTTCACTAATGGCTGCGCATTCAAAGCATATTAAGGAGGGAAGTCATTCTGTAGCAAAATTAGATTAATTTCCAGTGATAAAGTAAATGGAAATGAAATGAAGTGAAGGATACCTTTGTCTTTTAGTGTGTGAAACTTCAGTAGACTGACATTTCCTGACATATTGCAGACATTGTGTTGGCATGAAACGCTGGGATCACAAATGCTTGATGATGATCTGCAACTTTATTTTTTAATATGTAAATATTTAACTTTGGTGATACTAATGTCACTGACAGGTCCCAAACATGCCATTCCTGGCCAGCATCTGTCAAACTGTTAGATAACAGTCTCATTTAAGGCAGATGTTGTAGTTTACTCATACAACATTTCCTTGTGCCTATGTAACTGCATCAATAGAAATTTTATCTAAATTTCCAGATCTCCTTCTTTTGACATTTGACCATTATTGCTTACCCTATCCACTACTATATGAACAACACTTTATTCCTCTTTTTTTTTATTTTTTTCCCTGCAGTTGTCTTTATAAGCTCTTACAGTTAACTTGTTGCTCTTGAGCTTTGTATCCCCTCTTTTCCAAAACTCTAAAAATTGCATTTTCTTCAGTGTCCTGTGCGTGCTATTTTCTAGATCTCTGGGATCTTTTTTGCTTCTCTTCCCTGGCCTCCTTCCAGCTGTTCACAACTATTTTAAAGTGTGTTGTGTAACACTAAGGAGAGCATTTCAGCCAAAGCCACTGAGTAGTTTAGAAGGATTACTGAGATTACCACATACATCTTGCAAGATACAATTTTTGCTTTCATATGACCTAAATTGTTTTGGATCTCATCCCTTCTTTTCTGCATTTTACAGATGCAAAACCTAGATACAGATAGATTATGTGAATCACCCCATTTCACATAGAAAATTCTGAGATATTGGAATTGAGTTCACATATACTAAGTCTGGGAGAAATTTTATATTCCAAGAGCCATATCTGGGGTTTCAAACCGTGCTATTTCCCTCTGCTTTTCAATAATTCACTGATCTTTCTAACCTTTTCACCACTGCCAAATACTTTCTTTATGTCTTGATTGTCCTTTTTATCTGTACTAAAATTCTCAGAGGGATTCACCTCTGTCACTTGTTACATGAACCTCACCCAAAATGGACTCAAGCATTACCTGTTTGATCACCTTTTCCAGCTTTTGCCTATTTTAGAGTTATTTTAACACAGAATCATAGAATGTGTTGGGTTGGAAGGGGCCTTAAAGATCATCCTATTCCAAATCCGCTGCCATGGGGAAATCCCTGTTTTAACTGTGAAGCATAATAAAAGAACAAATTCTGATAGACTGAACTACTGATATACTTCTGAACCTCTGATTGTGAAATGTGTAAGGGCTCATCCCTCTCCTATTTGTAAATGTAGAAATACCCTGCCATGAGCAGAAAAGGAGGAAATTAGATTCTCCTTTTTGGTTATTTGGGAAGTACCTGCCATGTTCCTGCAAAGAGCAGATGATGTTTTTCACATTTCATTGTTACCATCTCCCACTTTACAGGCGTTGACTTTAGTGGGATTATTTTTGCTTTATTTGAGTGCAGAAAAATAAGGGAAACTTGATTGTTCACAATAAAAAAAAAGAGATCATCTGCTAAAAAATTTACAAGACAAAGTGGGCATGAAAGTCAGAGTGATTGTTGCTAATCTAGTTATTTTACCTACAAAAGCAAAACTGGACTAAATTTGGGGTGTATGTTTTTCAGCTTCAGAAATGTTTGCAGCCCTTTAATAAGTGATGAAATTTCATAGCAAATAGATATCTTGGTAAATTGTGAGGGAAGGATGCTGTGGAAAACATGAAAAATTTGATACTATGCTTAGTTCATTGTGAAAGTCCTTATATTGGTAAACTTGGATCTGCTCAGGATGAGAGATTTGAGAAATTTGGTGCAGGACAAGTGTCCCCTGTGTCCTCCTGTGACACAGGCCATGAGAGCACAGCACTGTTCACATGGACAGGGAGCTCTCAGCCTGGAAACAACAGGTCAGAGACCAGAAATGGTTGAATTTAGAGAAAAAAATTCCTTCACCCTGCTCTGAAGTCTGACCTTCCAACATGCAGTCAACTCTGCTCCTAATTCATGGGGTTTTAAGTTGTGGAAAAGCTTTTGAGTATATTGGTCTTATTTGACTTCTTCCAGATTATTTTTATTCTAAGTGTGTGGTGTTGGCATTTCCTGGATGTTTGGTTCCTTGCAAAATTGTGGTTTCAATGACCGGGTGATTCTGACCTAAGTAGGATTTTAGGACAAGATTCTGGAGAGACAGCAATATGAAATATCTCAGGAACTTACTGTTAGGAGGTTTTTTTGTTTGTTTGGTTTGGGTTTTTGTAAATATTCACAAAATGAAATACGAGCACTTTAAAATAATTAGATCTATTTCTCTTTTGTAGGCTAATCACGGTAATTGAAGGTTAGCCTTCTTTCCCTCTGTATTTTCCTAGGCTGTAATCCATTTTAGGATTCTGTCATGGCACATGAAATGGATCATCTGCACCAGATGAAGTGCCTTCCATTTCCCCTCATAATGTTCTCAAAGGAGACTGATGAATAAGATCCTCAGAAACAATTACAAAGAGGGAAATCCATCAACAGTCAAGACTGACCTGTTTTTTCCACCAAAGTTTTTTTCTAAGTCAGTTTGACTTCATTTGTAGACCTTTGAACATCTTTTCTTGTGGACATTTATTGACAGAGTCTCCAGTAAAACGAAATTAGTCAAGACAGCCAATTTTGAAGGCAGTGTTTGACATGGGTTAAGAAAGCCAAATTCAGATTGATGATTCCTTACATTTATTTTGTCTTCATTGCTAAAAAAAGGTTAGTCATTCTTAATTATTAAATATTAAATATATTTTAAAACAATATCTAGTTAATCTTACTAGAATGGAATTGCTCTCATTTCCATGAGACAAAAAGCAAAATAAAATAATAATTTAAAGGTGTTTTCATTTTTGTAGAAGGAGAGTTTTAGGCTGTTTTATACCTCCAAAAGTCTGCAGACCTTGCTTTGTGAGAACAACTTGTTCTTCTAGAGGTACCTCAGGTTTTGGCAAATTTCTTTGCACAGTTTCCCATTCAGTTCTGCCAGCCAGCCAGGAGTACATGTTCTATAAATTCCCTTACAAGCTGTTGTTGTAATTATTTACTTAATTGCATCTATTTGATATCTCTTTTGCTCACAGCACCTCAATAAAGCCAGGATTTTCTTTACAATGGAACATGGACAAGGGAAATGCCAAACTGTTGTATTCCTCTGTGCCTTGAAGGAAGACAAATCCCAGTGAAAGGAGCTCCATATATTCCAGTGATAGCTGACATCAGTGTAATGCACACAAACCATGCTATGAGAATCATCCAATCTCTGTATTTCCTCAATTTTTCAGGAAAAAACCCCAATTTTTAAACCACATAAAAAACTCCCCTGTGGAAGATGCTTTGGCACCCTGGCAGAAAGAAGGTGAACATCCCTAAAAGAAATGCAGTGGCATGATGAAAAGTAGTAAGGTCAGAAGTGATTATTTTTCCTTTTCTTCAGTTCTGCAATGAATTTTTTGCTACAATGCAAGCTAAATTTGAATTTAAATTAAAATTAAACTTTTCTTAGTTCATGTGTTTGGAAAATCAAAGGTTTATTAATTCTTAGAGCATGTGTTTGCTACAGGTAATTTCCATGTTTAGGGATTTAGGTGATAGAAATAGAACATATAGAAAACATTAATATAGCCCAAATCATTCTGAATATTTCTTCTGAAAACTGAAGAACAAAGTTCTTCAGCAATTTCATTTTGCCTGGATTGCAGGATGATAACAGATTATGCCTTTACTATTGATTTGTTTTTGGCCAAAACAATGACTTTCTCTCCAAAATTCTTGCCACTAATCTTGCCACAAGATTGCTATTTTCTCTCACTGTTTTAATGAGCATTTTCTTCCTGTGTGACATATTGTGGTGAATCTCCAGAGCACTGCTAAGGGCACTTGTGACTTCAGGAGAATGAATTATTATTGACATAGTAAATACAAAATATTCATATCTATGCACTATGATATAAACACATTGCCTGTTCTGGACCTGGTTCTCAGCACAGTGACAAGAGGGTGATCCATGGTAAATACTGGAAAGATACTGAACGAAAAAAATTCTGTACCTGGCAAAAGATAGAATGTACAGATCTGAATTTTTACAGGGCTGAGAATGGGACCAAGTCAATTAAAAAGAGAATTATAACACTGTACTTGAGTGACTCAATTAATTTTCATGGCTTTCCTGGCAGCACAGCTGCAAGGTGAGAGCAAGTAGGGCTGAGCTCAGTGGTGCAGACTTTCACTGTGTGCTCAGTGGCGCCACACTGGGAGAGCTTTTTCATTTTCCAGGGGGTATTTGCTTTTGTCTGTCTGACATGTCAAGACTATTGCTCATGTTCTAAAAGTCCTCAAAGAAAACAAAAGTAGGGGATGGCAGAAGTTAATATTTCCTCTGTAGAACTTTAACCTTATTTAAAAACCTCATTGGTCACCTTTCTTTCCGTTTCAGACATCCAGAATGACATCTCAGCTGCTTCTCAAGTTACTGATGACAACCAATGAAGAAAAGAGTAAGGGTTTGATAACCTGCTTTATTTGTCCATTTTAGCAAGTATTAAAAGCCATCCTTCATTCCATTCTTTAGAAATGCAAACTGAAAAAGTGTTCCAGAGATAAAGGTCGACATGCCAGATGCCCAGAATTAACTGCAGTTGATACCACCCAGTGCTGTGGTATATAATACTTCATCTCCTGTGCTGGTATTGTCTAGGACAGAGTTAATTTTCTTCATAGCGGAGACATTTCTGGAACTATTGTTTGTATGGCAACGTCTCTCAACCAAACCCTTCAAAGGTTATGTCCACAGATTAGTTTAAGTTCATATGTGTGTTTTTATCTTCTCTCCCTTTTAATTTTTTTTTTTTTAAGTGCCTAATAATTTGAGTTTTAAGCCTTTGTGTGATAATGCAGTTAAAACTCAAACGACAGTTTAGGTCACACTGCAAAAAGAGCAAACTAATCACAAAATACTCATCTCATTCCTCCCTCTGACAGGTCATTTAATAGAACTAGCAGGGAAAAAATCATTTTACAAGTAAGAAAAAATTAACGAAGGAATACATCCCAGGATTCCCTGGGAAAACATAGATTAAGACATTTAGAAATTTTCTCTAGGGATTTTAAGATCATAATTAACTGAAGTTGTTTCAATGTGTCAGACTTACTGTATCATCAGCATTAACCCCTATCTTATAATTGTGACTGGACTCACAGAAGCAGATTTTTTTAGTGTCAGGCAAATTCCCAGAAGGATTCAATTGGATCAAAATGAAGCAAACTCATGCCCTCAATGGGCTTAATTAGAAAGTATAAATGCTCTTCAGCCTGGATTAAATACCTGCCTACTCTTGCCCATATATTTCAATTTTGTACTTTGTGGAAATTCCTCTGGTGCTTTCGTATCAGCATTCCTCAACTTCCAGGCATGTCTTTCTAAAAATCGAATATTTCTTAGCACAGTGTCGTCCTAAATATTGTGGATATTGATTATGGCATGGATAGAGCCTGTGGTCTCATAGGAAAGTGGATGATTCAATGTCTGAATGCAGAGAAGCCAGAAAAAAAAAACAACTGCAGGAGCAGAATGGACGCTGTCAATATGACAGGACCAAAACCACTCTCCTGAAAACTGTGAAAATTAAGGTTTTCACACAAGTATTATTGATGTCCTAAAGGACTGCATCTCTGCAGCTTCATTACACGTAAAATATGTTCATGATCAGGTATTTTCATGAATATGAATGCATTTCACATGTTTTCATCAGGTTCAGAGAGGGACGTGTTAAATAATGAGTGTTAAACCCCAATAATGAGTCTGCAGGGAACCTCCTTTTGCCTCAGAGAGGATCCATAACTTTTGAGTACTCCTGTAATTTTAAGTACCTCAAAACTCAACACCTATGAATAAAATGCCTTCAGTGCCTTGTCTTTGCAGTAAAGTAGTTCAGCAGAAAGTACTCCCACATATGTGGTGGGAAGTCTTAACCTGCAATTCATAATCTGTATTTGGGAACATATACAGAGCAAGAAGGGAATAAACACAGAAACAGGACTCTAATGTACTCATTTCATCAACTAATTCTTTCTGAAAAGGAGTGTTAGGTAAAAAAAGCAGGATGGGACCCAATGGGAAAACTAGAGTGAAGATTCTGTGCCCCACAAAGAGTGAATTTGTCTGTGGGTTATGGGGAGAATGCAGGGATGAGCTCAGCTCATATAAAATTCCTGATTAACTGAGCACAGTTATTTGTGGCTCATCTACAGAGCTTGATTTGTGACAGTCATCTTTCACCCAAGCATGGATGTTATTCAGCTGTGGCTGGTTAGATCTGTAACTGACAAAATCCTCTTCTAAAAGAATCTCTTATCTGTTCTTGCTGTTCTTTATTTGTTTTGACAGATATATAGACTGATTTTCTTTTGGCTGTGTTCATGTTTATTTGAGTAAGTGTGGTCCTCTTAAGTTTTTACTGGTTCTGTTTAGCCATTGCCTTATTTTCATTTAAATAATGTACAATTTCAAGCTTTCTACTATTACTATTACTATTACTATTACTATTACTATTACTATTACTATTACTATTCTTACTATTATTCGTGGTACATGCTCCTAACATCTCTTATATTCCCAGTTCTTAGTTTTCACACAGCCCTCAAAGTAACAGAATGAAGCCAGACTCTATTCTAATTTATTCATTTTTTTACTGAAATGAGTTGCCATGTTTTAAACTGCTTTTAATTCTAACAAAACTCATCTTGCCTTAAAGATTTCATCTAATGTCATCCATTAGCAGATGGATGGGGCTCCATCCATTGGAGCCCCTTTAGGCACTGGAAGGTTCTGGAAGGTCTCCATGGAGCTTTCTCCTCTCCAGGCTGAACAACCACAACTCTCAGCTTGTCCTCACAGGAGAGATGCTCCAGCCCTTGGAAAATCTTCATTTCACTGCTGTTTTTGTTATCTTGAAACCAGGGGTAAGATGTTTGTGTGAAAAGGGAATCACATGTTTAAACTCTCATCTATTAAATACATAATTCATCCTATTTTTGGTCAAAGGCAGTAAATCTGCCTATAAGTGGTTGAAGGAGGGTGTGGTAAAAATATTGTCCATTCTTTGCAAAGCAGCTCAGTCAGGGGGGAGCCTGCCTAGGAATATGTGGAACAAGACTCTGAGTTAACAAAGGATTCACAGCAACAGGAGTGGCCAAAATAATGCCAAATTCCTAGAACCTGGCTGAGCCCTGGAAGGACAGCCTGGTTCAACACAGCAGAGGCTGAGAAAATATAATTTCACTTGAAATTATATTTAAAAATTATATTTCAAGTGAAATTATATCTTCATAATATATCTTTTCTGTAAAATATATATAATAAAAATAATGGATTATATTTTTTGATTTTCTGTATTCTATTTTTCTGGAATAAGGAAACCTGGGATTTGGAACATTTGACAAAACTGTTTGAAATTACATTGGTCTTGTAATTTCTCAGCATGTGAACCTATGAATCTTGTAGAATATATATTTAATTCTTCTTCTACTACCACCTCCTACCACTAATGAGCAGGTCCTGAAGTAGGGTTTTAGTAATTTTCTTTAAAAAATACTGCAACACACACAGATTGGGTGTATATTTTGTTGTTGAATGTTGTTATGGAGGTCTGGCCAGCTATTTGGAAGAGATTTTTAAGATATTTGCACGTCAGAAAAAGAGAAACAGGGAATGGAAAAATGAAACAAAAAAATAAAACCAACCAAACAAAAAAATACCTCGCAGATGTTAGGAATTATGTACCTTTAAACCAATATTTGTCTGTGTTTAACTGGCAGTATCTGATATAAGAACACAATTTTTCCTGGAACTTTAGCCATTAATAATTTCTTCAGTCTATTCCTGAAGTGAAAACGGTACAGACTTCATGAAGAGAACAAT
This sequence comes from Arremon aurantiirostris, assembly GCA_035583995.1. Taxonomy (NCBI): domain Eukaryota; kingdom Metazoa; phylum Chordata; class Aves; order Passeriformes; family Passerellidae; genus Arremon; species Arremon aurantiirostris. The sequence continues at coordinate 66,788,843 of JAXCLO010000208.1, read as the reverse complement.
TGTTCTTTGTAGATGAAGGGTAAACTACCAATGTAGAATTGCTTCCTACACAATGGGAGAAGTGAGAGATTATAAAATATGCCTCCTGTCAAGCAGACAGCCTTAAAACTTTTGTTTTGCTCTAAATGAATCCCTTGAATTGATAGTTCAGGAGCATGGCTTGTGCTTCACAGGGCTCAGCTCAGTTATAAAACAAGCAGATCCCTCCTGTTTATGCAGAAAATCTGGAGAATGCAATTTTTCAAAGCATTTCTGAATAAATGATGCCACGCTTGTGATACACTGAAGCTCAGTGTTCATGTGGTAGTAAATAGTCACCCCAAAAGAGCATCCATGTTTTGGTTTGTTTAAAGTTTAGGGCAGGGGCAAGGAGAAAAATCAGGAGAAAAAAATATTAGAACATCACAGTGTGATTTTTCAAGCCTAAATAGAAAATTTAAAGAACTTTCTATCATGGGCAATTACCAGGCTTTTTTATTTACCAACTTTTATTGATGTTTTTGGAATATCTTCTAATTCCCACTGATCATACGTTGCTGGTAGTTAGAAAATAGAACTGAAATAAACAAAACTCCAGGGCATTAGGAAGTTTTAAATTAAGTGTGCCTCATACGTTGAAATGAACCTATTTTTCAAGAAACAAAAATATTTTAAAATGGGACTTAATTGAGGCTAATATGAAATAATTATCTGGAGATGGTGGAGTCCCTGACCCCAGAAGTGTTTAAGAAAAGACTGGACACAGCAATAATTGAAATGGAGGTGTTTGGTTATAAGTTGGACTCAATGGTCTCAGAGGTCTTTTCCAACCTAATTGATTCTATGATACTGTAATTTCTGAGCATTTTTTAAAAAAATATTTGCTTACTAGCAGCCTGCTTTAATCTGGGGAAAACTAAATCTACATATCCAGCACTAGAAAATCAAATCTCTCAATTCTTACCTCTTCTGTATCAGAAGTCATTGAAAGCTAAGTATTGGGCTGGACTTACCCCCTGATCTGAAAAGCACAGAAATCCACTGCAAATGCTGCTGATTTTGAATATATGGTTAGTGGATTCTCACATCCTCAATTTATGTAGCTTTTTGCTTGTGTAACTTGTTGCAAATTAAATAAATACTATTAATAGTAATAGTAGTAGTAATAGTAATAATAGTAATGATAGTGGTAATAATAATAGTAATATGATGATGATGATGATGATGATGATAAGAATAAGAGTAAGAATAAGAGTAAGAATAAGAATAAGAATAAGAATAAGAATAAGAATAAGAATAAGAATAAGAATAAGAATAAGAATAAGAATATACCCGGTGCTGATGAGTAGGTCCAGTTTTAGCTGGATTCTAAAGGCTCTGTTTGTCCTGCAGATTTTACTGCAAAGGCAGAAGTGATTAGAAGAGCATGTGATGGATGTGTTATTGAGCATGTCATGGATATGTTATTGAGCTCATTTTCTCGTTTTCAGAAGACTGGTATCCAATTTATTGATCCATATGTCATGTTTTCCTTAAGGTAAACCAAGGGGAAAAGCTGTAATATTTGAGGGATGGACAAATTAATTGATAACTAATCCCCCATCAGTTCATAGAAATTACTGTCACTGCCTCACTCTTTCTGAGGGTGGCCATGTCTCAATAAATCTGTCCTTGGGTCTGAGGTGTATTTCCAAGAGGTGTGACTCAAAGAGCAAAATGTTGCTTTGTTCTCCCTGTGTGTGTTGTGCTCACCATAATGAGGCTAAAGCTGCTGGGTAACATTTATAGCTCAGAAATAACAAGAGTAATCAGCAGTGCATGCAGCCCCAGGCTAGATGGAAGTGAGGGCTTCACCTTACCAGTCCCTGCTTTAGAGAGAAAGTAAAATCCTCCCCTCTGCAGCAATTTCTATTCAATAAAGCCCAGGATGCCCAATGCAATGGAAATTTCTGAGAGCCTAAGCCCCAGCTGAGTGCAGAAAGCATCCTTCAGATAAAGCTGGTTCATAAAACAGAATAATCAGACAGCTGAGAAAACATCCTGTGATGTGAGTTCATAGTGTTCTAGGATTTGGTGCTGTAAAAAGATCTGTATCAGTGCATCCCTTCTTCCAGATAATTGGGGGGTTATGATACTACAATATACTCCAAAATACAGTTAATATATAGTACTACAGTCTAAATTTCTTTGAAATACCAATTCTTCCTTGTTCACCCTTCCCTAGAATTTGATTTTTCCCTTTGAGCAAATCAGTACGTATTTTGTTGAATTTATATTTGCGTTTCATAGTTTTGCCATTGCTCAGCATTTATGGCCCATGTTTCTCTTAAAAAAGTGGGGAAAAACCCCCAAACCTTATTAATCTTCAAAAGTGTTAATTACACATAGACTGGTGCTGGTATTTAGAAATGTTAAATAATACATGCATAGAAAAGATTTTTTAATTGTCTTAAATAACTAAACTATGTCAACACACTTCAGTCAAGCTCCTTCTCATCTAACTGAAGGGAACAGTCTCAAAATCAACCTGAGTGCATAGAATAGTCAATGTATAGCTTTTATTCATAACAGAATATTAAAAAAGAATCAAAACAAGTTCTGACAGAGAGAGGATGATGAAAGCAGTGCTGTGCACAGATATTTGCTATCACAGTGATTCTTTTATTTTAGCCTGGTCTGAAAACACGACTGGCAGGCTTGTTCTGAATTCTCTGCTCCTTGAGTCATAGCTGTGATTTCACTTTGGGTAACGAAATATAAAATTTACAGATAGGGATATTGGATAAGGGGCATTTGCCAAGAAATGAAACAAAGAAAGGGAGTTTGCCAGCATGGCCCATAGATTGCTGCTGCATTTGCTCTCCAGGAGACAGCAAATGAATTTCTTTGCTTCTGCATCTGCACCATGATGTGAGCAAGGCCACCAGCTCAGGCTCAGTTCAAACTTCCCAAACACCTGAATCTGTGAAATTCAGAGGACTCCAGTCCTACAGCCTAACAGCAAAGTGCTCTGTGGTTTGGGGTTTGTTTTGTGCTGAGAGTTTTTTGCAGATTGAGGAGTTTTTGTTAGACAATGGCCATATTCAGCCGATGCACAATCCAGCCTGCTTGT
>JAXCLO010000208.1:66766371-66785652 GCA_035583995.1 Arremon aurantiirostris | reverse complement strand
TGAGAGTTTTTTGCAGATTGAGGAGTTTTTGTTAGACAATGGCCATATTCAGCCGATGCACAATCCAGCCTGCTTGTACTGATGGACAATGGACACGTTCACAAACAATGAATGATGGACATATTCAGAAATGGGGTCGGTATATCCTTGAAAGAGATACAAGAAGAAGAATCATCAGGATTCAGCAAGTTTGTCAGCAAGTTTGGGAAAGTCAGAAAAAACCAAATCATGGGTGGGCCAGACGAGCACAGCAAAACATGTGAAAAATTAGGTGATCCAATCAGCATTCTAATTTAGACGTGTGAACAGCCAGGATTAACCAATCATGTATTAGCTAGACACACATGGACAGTAGAGATTTATTATAAATATAGATTTTTTAAGGACAATAAATTTGGCTTCACTGTATCATGTTGGTCATGGTGTGTTTTCCCTGAACCTCCAAGTCCTGCAGTTTTGTTGTGTTTTGTTCTTTGCCTGTGGATCTCCATCCCCTTCCCAGAAGTTGTACTGCCTGTTGGAAGGCTGGATAAGGACCTGGAAGATGCTCAGCTTGGGATCCTGACAGCACAGTGTGGAGCCCTCTGTGGAAAATAAACATGGACACATGCAGCTGTTTAAGGGAATGCTGATCCTTCTGGCTTATCCCCATAAAGGAGGCACAGAGATGATATCTGTTTTTTCATCTGTGCTCTCTGTGATGTGCCTTCTGCACCTGCTGATTTACACAGAGCCTGGCAGAGGGAAGGTTTAATTGTACTCTGGGCTTTGTGTTTCTGAATGATAACTACCTAAATATTGAGGACACAGCAGTTGCTTGAATCCCTTGTGTATCTTTTTAGGTAGAGAGTAAGAGATAAGTAGTTTTGGAAACAGCCAGTTGGAAATTATTTCTTGTTATTTATGGAGGAATGGTGTTTTCTGAAGGAAACGTACATCTCACTCTCTTATCTTTAGTTTCTCTTTTCTTCACCCTTACCAGGAACTTTAAAATTATTTTGGGGTGTCCCTGGCATCATTAAAGAAGGTGTCCACATCCCAACTGAGTGATGAGCTGTCCATCACTTGTAATTTTCTTTGTTTGTCTCCTCAATGGCAATAGAAAAGACAAATGAAGAAACAATCAGGTGTGAAAGAACTGCTAAGCAAATGAATGAGTTTTACTAATTCCAGATTGAAAGTGAACTGTGAAGATAACTCATATAGCACATGACAATGTGGTGATCAGAAGAGTTTGGGAAAGCTTTTCTTTCCCTTAATACATGAAGCTCAACCATAATAACAATTAAGCTCCATCTGCAGTAAGAGCAGTGAGTTCTGTGCTATCCAGTGGTGACATTGATCCCCAGGTGATTTTGATCTCCTGAGAGATGTTTAGACTCACGTGTGGCTCTTTGCCACCATTTAGTGTTATTTAGGTATTGATGGAACTTGAGTCCTCTGGAAATTCACATTTAATGTGTAATTTACCAGTGCATTCTCACAACTTCTGTCAGCAGATCCTGTAAATTAATTCAGCATTTTAAGAAATACTTTTCCATAATGATAAATGAACAAATGATAGCAGCAACAACCCAAAAAAGACAAGGAACTTTAGGGTTTTTTTTGCCTAGCCCTAAGGCAACATCTCTATGTTAAGCTGAGACTGAAGGTAGAGGATTTGCTCCCTGAGGTTTTACCAAAAGTGCCAAGTGGAAGAAGAAAATCTGGTACTAACTGGTACCTCAGCTTTTAAACAAAATCCAAGGATTTCCCAATCAGTTTCTCCATCTTTCCTTCTCACAGAGAGCAGCCAGCCACTCAGCTCTGCGCAGCCAGGTATTAATTAAATAACTAATTAACTCCTCTGACAATCAGCCACTGCCTCCTGGTCAGTGTTGGGGACTGCCAGGATCCTTTTCTAGAGATGCCAAACTGCTGCTATGCTGTGCTTTGGACCTACTGGTAACTGTGGGATTCACATTCTCTGAACCTGAGAGAAGCAGAGAAGAGAATGATCAAAACAGCTCTTATCTCATTTGCTGCTCCTATTTGTGCACAAGTGGAATGCGTTATGGAAGATTGTTTACCTGAAGTGATTTGGTGATTGGATCCTGGTGTGAGTGGTTTGTTTTCTTGACCAATCTCTGCAAGCTGTGTCCTCACTGTTGGTCAGGAGACAGTCAGGAGATTTCTGTTCAGTTGAGTTCTTGTTGTTTCAGTTTAGATGCAATGTAATATAGTATAGAATAATAGAATAATATTAAAGTAATAGAAAATAATTAATTAATTAGCCTTCTGATATCATGGAGTCCTGCTCATCATTTTTCCCACACACTGGGGGCTCAGCTGCATTTACTATAGGTAATGTCAGAAAATCATGCAATATTTTATATATCAAATGATTGCCTCATCTTCCCTGCACTCCAGTAAAGCAGGGAAGAGTGGAAGGGTGACAAACACACAGGGAATGGGATGTGCACAGGATCTCCAAGCCCGTCAGGGACAGGGCTACAACTCAGTCTGATTGTTGGGGTTGTTGCAAGGTACAGAATCAGTTCATAATTCAGTCAGTCAGTTCATTACTGACTGAAAATATTGACTGAAATAACTACCCAAACTCAACAAAGCTTCTCATTCCACACCACTGCTGCAAGTTTGAATATCTCAGTATTGTTACTTGTGGTACAGCAACACTTGGCTAACTCTCTGTTTTGTCACTGAATATTTTAGTAATTGTAAAAAAGAAACGTTTCTCTGTGCTTTGTACTTGGTGGAAAAAGGGACACAGAGGATAACTGGGTTGCTAAGGTTAATTATATTTTGTATGTTTTTACTGAATGCAATTTAATTTGGCATCACCCAGAGGAAAGAAGAAAGAACAATAATCAGTCATGGAGCATAGCTGAGAATATTCAGCTTTTTATTTTGCATATTGAAAACTCAGTTGGTCTGTGAGAAATCACATTTCTCTGTGACCCAAAGGACATAATAAATAAAATAAAATCCGGTTATCTTCTATTTTTTAATAATACTTACAAGGATAAAGGAGGAGAGAATCCAGGATAGGATTTTTTTTTGCTGTATTACAATTTCTGACATCAATTTTGTCCTAATACATTCAATAAGTATAAATATTGAAATATGATCTATAAGAAGAGGCATAGTTTATTTAAAACAGCTGAGGAAATGTAATTTTATTTAAACTTAAATAATTGAACAATGTCTTTTGCCTTGAGTGAAAGCAGAGGAATAATGCACACTCCACTGTACCAAAGAGTTAATGCTGTCAAAGTTAATTTTGTGCTTTTCAGATTGCAGGGATGTAAAGCCAGAGCTGGGAAGGACAGATAATTTTTATGCCAAATTAAGGATGACTCTGAGACCTAGTGACCTTTAAATGGGATGTGGAAATCAAGGATAATTGAGTGGCATGTCTGCTAATTATTTAAAGGAATTAATAATTCTGAAAGAGAGAACTGGCTTTGACCTGGTCTACAACTGGAGGGGCACATACACAATCCTGAGGATCCCTCATCTGCCTTGTGACCTCTGCTTGAGGTATTCTAAATTCAGCCTTAGATATATGGGATAAATTAGAGTACTGGGAATTATGGAAGAGGTCAACCTGTAATTGTTCCTGTAAGCCAGAGGAGCTCAGAGCTGCCACTGAACCAGCAGACATTGAGTAACTGGGGATAGGGAAGGTCCTGATTGAGGTATGGATGGGAGATACCTTGCCCACAAAGCTCTGGGGCAGCAGGACATCTCTGGGATGCATCCTAGGATTGCCCCCCATTTGCTTGTTAACTGTGATCCACATTTCTGCCTACAGGTAGGGGCAAAATGTGAGGAGGAGTTATGGCTCTGTTGGTGGACAGAGATTTGCCTGAGCAGATATTTAGCCTGATTTTATATATACCTATGTCTGAGTTTCACGTTGTTCCTTTTACAAGCAATTCTGTGGATGAGGCATTGCACAGTTAATACAGTCTTGAGGTAGATGTGGAAATAGTTCAGATTAATTAATCAAAACAAGTGTTAATTTATCTCTATATGTGCAAAAATCCCCCGTGATCTGATCAGTGTTTTGAAGACATGGAACTGTGTGTGAGATTAGTTTTGCAGAAATCACAGATATCATACAAGGACCTTGATAATATGAACAGAGATCTGCCTGGGACATGCAGAAAAAACTCTGAAGACTACTGAAAAAAAAAGTTGTTTTTTTTTTACTTTCTTGACATTTTTATTTCAAACAGAGACTTTTGCTTGTCATAATATAATATAATATAATATAATATAATATAATAATATAATATAAGCCTTCTAAGAACATGGAGTCAGATTCTCATCTCTCACCTCATCCTGGGTACCCCTCACAAACTCAACACATTTCAACACCTAACTTTCAATGTCTTAACCTGGAAGTTGAACTGCATCTATAACTTACACATTTAGCCTTCTGGAAACAGTTAACAGAATTTCTTGTCCTTACTAGCACACATAAAGGGGATGAGAAGGAGTGCTTGTATTCTCTGTGAGGAGGGGAGCTATGTAAGTAATATTTACAAACACACAAAATATATTGCAGCAAATTTTATGAGTGTAAAGCTATCCACAGGTCAGACATGTGAAACAAAATCTGAAGAATAAAGAGCCTGTGTGTTTCAGCAGAATATTTCATGCCTGTTATCTTTGTGGGTCTCCTTGGGGGACCACCTGAACCAACCTGTGTCCTCCAGGAGGGCGATGGGGTGCAGAAAGGTGAAGTGGCCTGAAGCAGAGCACAAAACCCAGCCCTGCAATTGGATCCCTCACCCAAAGCACACAAAATCAATATGCACACTGTACAGAAGAGTTACGTGTCTCTTTCATCTCATCCTAGCAAACCTTTCTCTGTCTGAAGCAAAGGAACACACAGCACCAGAGAGCTTTAATGAATAACTGCAGAGTGTGGCTCTGTCTTTTGTTATCAGCTGCTGTCACAGAGGACTATAATTTATTTTTTTTATGTATTACCAAGGCCCAGGATTCATATTTCTGCTTCAAATTTCTTTTATCTTAAAGCTTCCAAGTAGATATATTTGATTCATAAATTCATTCAGAGAAGACTTTTGTTGTCTCATGCTTCAGTAGCAGTACATGTTATTTGTTCAGCAGGAACAAATAGTTCTTGTAGACTGAAATTCAGTAACTCACCTTAAGGACTTTGGAGAAAAATATTGAAAGTTAGATTGTGTGACCTGAGGTGGGATTGGACTGCCTCTGCTTATATACAGTATTTTTTGCATTTAAATCTTTGTCCCAAAGAAAATATGTCCAAAACTCCTGTCTCATGAATTTTGCTAAATCCCTGGGATATGCAGTGGGATTTCAGCCATTACATATAAACCATCAGTTCCTCTTTTTTGAATGACTGAAGCACATATTCTTGGATCAGTGTGGGGCAGACAAGTTTTATTGCCCATTATTGCGAAATGCTGCCTGTGAGAGCTGTGCTGACTTCATTACTGAAGGCACAGGATTCTGCTGTGGGAACAGATCTCTAAACTGGAATCTTACATTTTGAATTTTTTGATTTTTTATCCATTGCAGGGGAAGAGAACCATTGACCTCTGTCCCCAGTTAAAGACAGTTATCAAAGCCAAAACTGAATTAAAAAATTCAGCTTCCCCTGCTCACTTACTCTCAAATTTCCTTTTCCTCCTCCCCATGTGCTTCTGATTTTGTTTCTTTTCTTTCCTTTTTTCTATTTTGCTTGGACATTAAGTGCATTGATCTTAAAACCATTGTTATGTGATGGATTTAATGCCCTGAAAGTGGACTCTACTGTTTATTAAAAATCTTTGTTTTCTCCTCCAAAGAAATGCTAAGCATGCTACAAGCTTAGCATTGTCTATTTAGGGAGATTTATTTTATTTTATTTTCCCCCCAGGCAAGCAAAACAAAAATGTTCCCTCATTTCTCCTGGCCTCTCCTGGATATCAAACATGCAACATGGCTGAGACTCAAAAGTTATGTTGTGAAATTTGGCATTTTTTCATCATAGGGAAAACCCCCCAGACAATAACATCACTATATATTAATAGGCACAACATGTTTTTAAAGGCCATAGGTACAGGTTTGCCATTTGAATTTCCTCTCTTTGGTCCTTCATGTGCACCCAGAGAGAATTACACCACACAGTGCAACAAAGAATTCATTTCTTATCAGAAAAATGTTGTTTTCTTGTAGTGAATTTCACTGAATGCAAAGCACAGGGTCTCTCTCACTTTAGAGCTTGAGAAATAATCTACTGATTAGTTCATTGCAGCAGAGTTACTGAAAGATTATGATTTATTTACTGATTTGAAGTTTAGGTATCAGTGAACAGAAATAATTTTTTTTAAAGTTATTCTGAATGTAGTTTTATTTGCCCAACTCCAGAAAGAGAAATGGCTAGGGAAGACAATCCTTTAAGGACCTCATTTTGCAGGTAGTAAAATGCGTTCTAATATTAAAATTGTCATAATGATAATTAACATGATAAAATGTTTTAATGAAGGGGAAAGAAACAAATAGCTGTGCTCCAAAATGCTGCTGCAACAAGATGGATATTGCTGATGTTGACAAGGATTTGTTTTATAGTGGTGAGCTGTGTCTCTCCTTTCATTAGCACGAAATAAGTAGAGATTTAAAATGACAAATGCTCTCCAGTAGATGCTCTTTCATATAAGACAGGACTGAAATAAAAAAATAAATATAATTTTGGTCTAAGTTCTTGAAGCAGGCTAAAAAGGGGGTGACTGGTGTAGTTAAACCCCAGGATAAAGCCCTAAGAAATTTGTCTCAGTGTGCCTCTTGCAGAGTCTTTCTATGTAACACTGATATTGGAATTTCCCCTCTTTCTGTATTGATCTATTTTGTGAAAAGAATATTTTTTTCTGTGGTGCTTCTCCATATGGTCCACAAATTTATTGAAGCAGGACCTTCTGTTCACCATATAAGTTCAATATTGAAAATAACAGGATTAATAAGTGCAATTATGGGCACACACAACTTTGTAACAGGAAATTTTTGCAATGTGATCTTCCCTGAATGGGAGGAATAACCTTCAAAATTATCTGAATCTTCAAATTATTCATGGGGAAAATTCCTGCAAAAAAATTAACAGTGGTGGCTGCTTGGGCCAGAAGAGCTATGATATCTTGAAATAAGAATGCAAATTAGATAAAATAAAACCCAAATTAGGGATCTAAATGAATATAGCTTATGGTCCACTTAAAGTAAATGAAGGGAAATGGTGCAAATCCTCCATCCTAATTCCAGATGTTTATAATAGCACTCCAAAAATCCCTGTATCTCTCTTTTCAAAGGGAAAGCCTTTGAGGGACAAGTTCAGATGTAGAAGTGTGTGTTTTATCCCTTTTGGTCAGGTGAGTGCTGTTCCAAATGGCAACTGCAGGCCTGGTGCCAGCAAAGTGTGTTTGAATTCCAAGGTCATCCTCATCCTTCCCAAGTCATTGAGGTAACACAAAAAAATTCAAGGATCTTTTCATGGATTTAGATCAAGTCTTCTTTGGACTCAGCTTGTCTCAAGGCAGCTCTGGGCCTTACATCATTAAGACATGATGGTAGAGCTTTTGAATATAAAGCCTGTGAAAAATGGCAGATAAGGGTTGGACAGATAAGCCACCTCCTGAAAGATAAAGACACAGCCTTTGCTAGAAGAACACCAAAAATAAACCTCAAATTATTCACAAAGAAAATCGGGGATAAATTTAGACAGAAATAGATTTTTGCAATAACAATTATAAAAAATGTATCTTCTGGAGCTGAGACTTTACCACGAGTACCGAAAAGAGATTTGTCACTCCTTTGTAAGAATTAAAAGCATCCCTGAAGTTCAGCAGAAATAATTGAAAGTTTAAATTAAATTGCAAAGTTAGAAACAGTCATGAATGACTGTAATTTAAAAGTAAATTTAAATTAAGTTGGGACAAGGCACAAGTGTGTTTGGATTAAAAAAAAAGATTGAAAATTTGCTGCTAAAAAAGACAATATATTAATCAAAACAAAAAGTAAAAATATCTACAGCAGACTAGAGAACATGATCTGGAGGGAGTAATGAGAAGGATACCATCTAGGTGATAATATTAATCTAGATCATGGAGAATTTAAACAGTTAAAAGAGGAACCTTGAATGTGAACTATACTTAATTCAAAACCATTGAAGCAAGTGAAACGCATGGGTGATGTAGCAGTAATGATGTCTGCAATGTGCAAAGACACTAATTGCAGTATTCTTTGCTAATTAAAGAAACTATAATTATTGCAAAAGGCTTTAGAAAAGTATCTTGTTGCAGCACTAAGACAGTGTCATGTAAATGGCTTCCCCTGTGTACACAGAGGTGGAATTCCACTTCCCCATGCACCAGTCATGGATGACCTTTACTAATTAAATAAACAGAATATGAGCTGGTGATCAAATGCCTTTATAAAAGAAAGGCAGGGACAGATTTTTTTCTGTTTTTTCTGATTTGTGATCACTAAATCACTTGAGCTGAAAGAACAACTCAACTGGCCCAGCTCACAGATACAGGCCTGTAGTTTCTTTCCTCCTTCTATTTATCATTCCCATTTGTATTTGGATTGATGTAAAGAAAAGCTTAGGAACTTATAATAGACCTTGAAAATTTTTATATATTTTCTTAATGTTTCTTCCTCAAGTCCTTTTGCTTCAGAGAGGAAACGATGTCTCCATTTTCAACTGCTTCCTTCTATGTTGCCGCAATTAAATCATAATCAGCATAATGCACTTTTGTTATTAATATCAGCAATATCATCCAGAAAAGAGAAGCTGGGGAGAAAAAGTTTTCATTCTTACTTTCACTCTGTGCTTAGCTCAGTCTATTGAATCAATGTGATTGACATGGGATATGCTCATAACCCTTTTAATTAGTTGATGAAGGCCAGATGACGTAAAGGTCACTTGTGGGACACAGCATTAATGTCACTCTCTTCCTTGGAGTGAGTGACAAACAATTATCTCCATGCTAGGATTTAATTGGATTGATATCCAGCCTCCCAGCACTGGCAGCTGCCCCTAGGATGAATATTTTTTGATATATGCAATTACATGCCATCATGAGATTGCTGGCGATTAATGTCAGCCCTTCAGAACTGTCACCCAGAAAAGGAAATAAAGGCAGACGTTACTGCTCAGGCCTGAAAAGATAATGATGGCCCTGGAGCCTTCAGTGTGGCTTTCTGATAAAAGCACAGTTTCTTGAGCTACCTCAGGGTAATGGTGTTGTGGATTTAAAGGCAGTCTGTTTCATTAGGAGTCCATTTGTTGTATTAGTAATCGCAGCAGGAAACTCCTCACTCTTTTGGAAAAAGGTGTCGGAGGAGCTAAAGAGAAGTAAATGAGAACTTAATTGAACACATGAGAGTCACTTAGGAGCTTGGCAATGAAAGAGAGACAATGGGATCCAGCAGGAGAAATGCCTTTTGTTTCCAGAGTTTGAGCAAGACAGATGAGAGCAACGGTGGCTATCGTTAACTAATGATGTGCAACCACGGTGCAGTGAGCAGTTGATTACCTTGGCTGGGAATGTAATCCCTGTCACAGATAATCAGTGTCAATCTTTTAAAGGAACCAGGCTGGAAGCTTAATTTCAGAAAAATTTCCATGATCTCCCTGGACAGGGTATCCTGAGGAACATTTGCCCATGCGATGTTCACAGGTCAGGCTTATTTGGTTAAAACTTCTGCTGGCCTGAGAATTACACAGTTTGTCTTTTGCTTCAGAATCTGGCATTTACTGAGTGCTGGAAAGCTGTGGCTGGAAAGCCAGAATACATCCCAATAAAGTGATGCCTGCACAACTTCCAGATGTCCTCTCCTCCCACTCCATCCTCTTTTTCCTCTTTTCGGGGACTCAGGTACATCAGCAGATCCCAACCAAGCTTTGTGCAGATTCAGGAAAACTCATTTAGCTCTATGGCTTAAATTTACTGCTGGCATTGCTATTTTTGTCTTCTCCATAGAAAAGGTGGAAGCACTGCGTGAATCAGATTTGGTTTTCCAGTTGCCAAATAGACACAGTGTGTTAAAGTCTTCTATTAACCTGTTCCAAATTTCCACTTCAGTTCTTTGAGATTGTCTTCATGCAACTTCATTCTTTCTTTTCATAATTTAGGTATATGGAACTACCTGTGGTTTTCACTGTGTTCTCCAACATTTTAATTTATTCTCTGTGTAATCTCAGTTTTTCAGGGTTTTTTTATCCAGCTTTTGAGTGAAAAGTGGAAACCGGAATTCTAGAAAATTTCTTATCAATAGAAGCAGAGGTCATGTCTCTCTTTCTTCTCAATTGGCAATTCTTTATAAAACCAAACCCATTTGATTACTGGGAGTTTATTTTGATTTGGTGATTTGAAATGATCTTTAATTATTTTAGAAATAATTTTACCAAGGTACTTGTCTTGTAACTGTAGCTACCAACCCCATGAGAGGCTGAGACAATACACAGGCAAGAACTGGTATATTTGGAAACAAATGGAATGTCAAACCCCTGTGGACAAGTATCAACCCCCTTTCACACTTGCTTTATGAAATATAAGGGAAAATCAACTTTCTGGATTTTTTTATTTTTATATATTTATATATAAAACAAAGTCAAATGTTCAGTTGCAGTCTACTCCATCACTGCCATTTCCTTCATAAGCCAATTTTTTTTGTCTTGTTGGCCAAGACACTAAATTAGCTTGGTGACCTTTTCTTCAATGTTGATTAATATTAATTGTTTTACCTTTCTTTGTCTGTAATATTAATTCAACCCCTTGTCTGCTGCTCCATTATTTTGCCCAAGGTAAGTCAGACTACAAAAAAAATTACCTGTGCCATTTATCCTTTATAAAATGTTGGTAACCTCAATGCTTTCTTGTCTATATCTCTATCTCAACCTTAAGAAAAATAGTTACCTTCTAGTAATACTATCTTTTTTAATTACTTGTTAATAATGTCAGAAACACATTATTTATCAAGTAATTAAAAAAGATTATGTAGCTACTTGAAGAGGTGGACAAAGTTAAACTGAAAAGAGAGATATTTTTAGAATAAACCCTGTACCTATTACAAAAGTAAAACAGAGCAAACTATATATATTCCACACTACCAGTTCCTGTTACATCAAACACAATTATGAAAAAACAGCAGTTCTTTGTAAACACTCAAGAAATTTCAAGATTTCTGTCACGCTAAGATGTCTAATGAATCATTGTATACAAGACAAACAATGAGCAAGTGAAGATTCAGGTGATGAAAAGCCCTAACCACCAACCAATTAGACTGGATTGCTGTGCAATTAAAGTTTTGAATTCTTACAAATTGTAAATACATTTTAAAAGAGGCAAATTTGTTCACCCTATTCAGATGTAAAAAAAAGAACACAAAACCCTGACAAACAAAGCTTTTCAAAGATAATTTTAATAAGCACAACACAAATCAGACTCACCAGGAGCAAACTCACTCATGTTAGTCAATAAGAATTCTGAACTGGGGAAGATGATAAAAATGCACCTCATTGATTTTTCCTGGTTTAATTAATGATCATTTTGTGACACAATCCTATTTGCATGGAGTGATATTTCAGCAGGTGCTCTCTGTCTTCTGGAGCTTCTTGAAGGTACCAGTCTCCAGGACAAGCTTTGTCACATTTTAGGATGGGAAATTAAGAACTATTGGTATGATCTGAAATACCTGAGGCTGATGAAGGAATTGGAGGTATAACCTGATTTGAGAGACGATCACTTTCACTGCCATATAACTTACTTGTATTTCTTTATGCATAAGAAGTCAAGGACAGTCACATTTTCAAAGTGATAAAAAACTTTACACTGTAACTCCTAGGAATTAGCATACCTAAATTATGTAACAGATGTCCTGGAAATATTCCAGATGCATTTAATCTTCAAGACATCTATTCAACATTCTGTGTCCACAGTATTACAGTAAGTGATCTAATATGCTATGATAATAATAAACAAAACTTACAAAACAAACAATTTTACTGCTTTAAACTAAATTGCAACTCAGATTCTTGTTTCTAAAGAAAACCCAGCAGTTTAAATTTAAAACTAGCTAACATTTGTTGCTGCTGCTGTTTTCTATTTGCTTTATTTGCTTTTTACAATGAGACTGACACAGCAAATGCAAGAAAGATAATCCACAGCTAAAAATCTCATTATTTATTAATTATACTTGCAAAGATGTTCAGTATAGCATATACAGAGTGTCCAGGCAATTTGGCTGCACAATTATTTATTTTTGAAGTCAGCATCACTGGCCCATATGCGTGCAGCACTTTGGTTTCCACTCTTAGTACCGTGTTACTGGGGAAATACATCACTGTGTAAACAACACTCTGTGTAATTATTTTGACTGAAATCCACCAATTTCTTACCTCAAGATATGTGTATACACTGCCAAAAAAAGCACCTCAATGGGAACTGTGCATTTACATTTGGAGGCAAGACCAAAACCCTGTGTTTTATTTGTAGCTGAAGAAATGTCAACGTTTCAGAGATTGTTTCTGCACGTATGTTCAGCTTAGCTCCCAAAAGTTGTTTTCAACAAGGTTTGGTTTGTATGAGTAAGACAGGAATTGAGAGAATCCCATAACTTCCCAGAAAATACGGAAATTCAAGCAGATCTCTCTGGCTTGTACCATCAAAGACCCTACTAGCAATGACATCCGTGTGTATCAGGTACCTGGCTTTCCTTGAATATTTATAGTGAGACAAGATGTTCCCATCCATTTTTAGATACTTGGAAAGAAATCCATCCCTCAAGGGGAAAAGAGAGAATTAAGAGCTGGGGTTGTGTAATTACACATAATAGCTTTGACTCCAAGTGAGGCACATTGATCCACACTGGCTCAAGACTTATCCACCAATATTTATCTTAACTTGTCTAATGCAGAGCCTGGAGATATTTTTGTTGCATTTGTCATTATTTCAAAGTGTTGGCATGAATTTTAATGCTTATTAAAATCAGGTATCAGTAGTGACAGAGCAGCCAAGAGAAGTTTCTTGTCCAGGTGGGAAAAACAGAACAGTGATTGTGTCACTCAAATTAGCTGCTCTCAGCCAATGTTTTGCATATTCTTGACAATACAATGACATTTGTTTGACAATGCACATCTCAGGCTTTCTGTCATCTTTCTGTTGCACATCTTCCACTCACTGCTCATTTATTTCTCATCATTTGCTCTCAAAGTGTAGGAGATAAGTAGGAAGTCTTCAAAGCCCTAAACCACAAATCTCTTTAGCAACCAGCATAAAATATGAGGCAAAAAACCACACTATAAACCTGCAGACTAACTTTAAACCTAAGAAAGAATTTTTCATGTATTTAATATATTCTTCATATACCTATTCCTTTCTTTCTGCTCAGGTTTGTTCCGCATTTTCCTCTCCTGAGCTTTTGCAAAGAAACAGCAGGAACTTTTTCTCCTCAAAACAACACCTGATGAAAAACTAGTTCTACATAATTTGTTCATAAAAAATAGATAGTAGTTCATGCCAGAATATGGGTATTTTTTTCTCCTGGGAAAAACAAAAAGTTTTAAAATCTCTTAGATATCAGTGACAGACATATACTATAAATTATCACACATAGGTCATGAAATTGAGAAACTGCTTTCCTAATTAACAGTGTCTGAAGAAGGAGGGTGAGGCTGGGTGGGTGTGTAGCAGCTGACCAAAGATAATCATCTGTGCAGAGGATGAAAAGCTGTTCAATTCTTCTGGGAATATCAGTTAGCAAAGTTTTGTAGCTAAATTTTGCTAAATGTAAACAGTGGTCCAAGTAGGTCTGTAAATTAAAATGCCTGCGTAAAACAGGCTTGATTAGAAGAAACTATTTAGATTAATGGGATATACCAAAAAAGCTTGTTAGCGTTTCTGATTTTGCCATATCTATTAATCTGAGGTGACTGTTTTCTGAACTACCACAAGTACAATTCCATGCAAATTAGTTCAATTAAAAATTAATTAATCAGCTTGTTCATTTTTTTTTCCTTTTGTTTCCCCCTTTTTTTTCCCTCATCAAAGTATCAAAATTAGACATAAACCTTCTTGTTTGGAGTCAAAATGAATCAGTGGTGCTATTTGCTTTTTTGTACCATGAATTCTCTGATACAAAAATGAGAGCAGGAGTCTGGGTGTCTCTGACCTCTGTGATACTTTGAATTGCAAACAGAAATAATAGCAGCAGAGAATGACAAAGCTATAAATTTGTATTGACCATAAAAAAAAAGTAAAGTACAGTTTAATCCTAAATAAACATACTTAGTGAGCACATATAAAGAAAGTAAGATAACTATCTTCAAGTATTATGTCCAGAAGAGATTCCTAATCCCCACAGATGATTTGGCTGGCTATTTTCAAATATATCTGCTACAGATATAGCCTCTAAATATACCTATACTGGTAATTAAAAAGGGGCTCAAGGAATGACAGATAATTGTCCAGACTGTTCAGTTCTCAGTTTATATCCTATTTATGGCCAGTATCAACTAGCAGATAACATTTGCAAAGGGTGTGAGTTGAAGAAAATACTAAAAACTGGTCAGAACAGGCAATTTGGATATGGTCATCCAGTTTTGGGAGGTAGGAGGGCAGACTGAAGCATGTGGATATGATTTGTTTTGTGCTTTTTGGCTCCTGGGTTTAAAACCAAACCCTGATTGGTTTTACTTGTAGCACAACTTCTGGATTTTTTTTTTTTTATTTGCTTGCTCTTGGTTTTTTTTTTTTTTTGTTTGTTTTCTGCCAAATTTTTGCACTGCCTGTTTCAATAACAGAAGGTTACTTCATAGAACTTTTCTGAAAGCACAATTCTGTCTAAAAGACATTTTCCTGGCCCAACAGTCAGCTGCTGGTGTGACTCTGTCAGGCTCTGAGATGGCAAAGCTTTGCTAGCAGAACTTTTTGAATATCAATGTGGCAATTGGAGTTCTGGCAGATGCTGAAAAGCAGAGTACAGTGAGCACTTCTAAAGAGTTTGTAGAGTAGATAAAAGCTGAATATACTATTGTTCCGTAAAGCCATTATACTGCAAAATCCTGACACAGTCCTTCTCTAGACAGACAAGGGTAAATTGCCATGGTTTGTTGTGTGCTCATTCAAAGTGAACAACTGCAGGGCCATAATTAAATTTGGCAACTTGGAAATTTTGGAGGATCAGAGATGTCTGGAAAAAGGAGGATGGCTTATACTCCATGGAATTTTATTGCAGGGCAATCTCTCGTGCTGGAAAATGTGAAGTTCATTATGGTGTAGCTGCTCTCTGCTTTTTGCCAGTAAAAGAAATATCCAGAACAAAATGTGAGAATTTCAGAGGCAATGGTGCCACTTTCAGGGACAAATGCCTTAAAAAAAATAAAAAAATAAAAACAAACCAAAAACCAAAAAAACAATCCAAACAAACAAAAGAAGAAACAGGAAAAAAACCTCAAAGCAAAACTCCTGCACAATTCTGTAGCTGAACATAAAAAAGGTATAAATGATGGAATAATCAGCTGTGTGAAGAATCTTAGTCTTGATGAAATTCAGAAAAAGGTAGAATGAAAAATTCTGGATGCGACTTTGATCAAAGAAGGGAATGGAAGCTAAATTCAGTTAGGATAGACCTGGTCTAACATGACTTCTGAACTTTCAGACAGAGAATTCATCTTGTACTCTCTTATTCCTGGTCATGGCCATTTATCTAATACACTCAAGTATTTAATCCCATTTATACAGTGTTCTGTACCAGATCAGGCTATTTGAACTATTTTATATTATATAATGATTTATAAAATAATGAAACCATATTCCTAATTTCTGACCTTCAAAAACACCAAGTACAATTTCCCTTTGTAAGACACAAATTTCTGCTGTATTTCCAGACTTCTGTGCAAGTACTTTATCAGTGTAGAGGAAGAAATTAATTCCAGTATTTTCTATATCAAATATGACAAGTGCTAATAAGCTTGTCTGTTCACAACATTTGAGATTGCTCAGAAGTAGATTTTATTTAGAGAACATACCAAACCAACACTTTGCTGGGAAAATGATTTGTACTAACAGATGGTGGGATGGTTTTTGTTGCTTTCTCTCCTCCTTTCAGGCTCTGCATTGAGCATGACAGACATTTCAAGGCCAAAAACCCCAAAGGTTTCACAAGCTTATATGAAATATTAGCATGAAATGGAATTAAGTAGGACCCAAATCTGCTGTCATTGTCCTGACTCCTCTTGCCTGGAAGGTGGCCAGTGAAACAGCAGCCGTAGAAATAAATTCCTGTATCAAGTGAGGTTGTTTTTCTGTGTGCATCTTGTGGAGTTTTCAGAGCAGATTTGGGCAGGTGCTGCTTCCCCATTAATTTCTGGGCTGAATTCCACAGCAAAATAACAGCAGGAGTGATTTCCTCCCTGCCCAAACTGCATTTGTCTTAACACCTTCCATGGGAGCTGCACCTGACTTGTCCAGATTTAAGCCTGGATTTGGTCTTGCACCGAGTTTTGTACCATCTCCATCTGCAAGGATGACTTTTAGCATCAGTGGGGCTGTACCAGGGCTCCTGCACATCACTGAGGATAAAAGTTAATATCAAGGGTGGATTTTCTTTCCTCATCTCCCCATAGAGCAATGATGTCAGAAAAAGATCTGCTTTTTATCTGCCTATTGCATATTTTTGTTCTCTGTAACTCTTATATAACATTTCTTTTCCATAGCTACAGATATAATCCATTCCATTATCTAAATCTCTCCTTCTGTAGAGCGTGTAACAATAAATAAACTCTGTGGTTTTGCCTAATCTGAATTGGATCTGTCACATCTGGAGAGCCAGTCTACTGCATTTTTGAAGAGCTTATTTTTTGTCTTTGGAGATGTACAAAGTAATAGAAAAATGTGTGTGAATGGCAAAATGCCTGGTCTGATTAAAACAGACCCACTGCACAGAAATTGCCCTGGCAAAACTCAGTCAAAAGGTTCAAAATTCAGTGAAGCTGGGGAATATGAAAGCTCTTAGCACTCTATAATGTAGGAAAGCAATCAGTCCTTGTCAATACAGAAACAAGCATTTAAGTAAATAGAATATTCAAGGGAATTTCGAAGGAGTGTCTTTGTTCCTTTTTTTTAATTAAAAGAAGAAACAACTAAAGGAGAATTCATACTAAGAATTTTCTTCTTGCCAAA
Organism: Arremon aurantiirostris; assembly: GCA_035583995.1. Classification (NCBI taxonomy): domain Eukaryota; kingdom Metazoa; phylum Chordata; class Aves; order Passeriformes; family Passerellidae; genus Arremon; species Arremon aurantiirostris. The sequence continues at coordinate 66,768,439 of JAXCLO010000208.1, read as the reverse complement.
TAGTGTACCCTAACTAGAAATATATAGAAATATATAGAAGATGATGGAATATAAAAAAGCAGTGAGGAGACTTATGCAAGTGAATATCTTGGAAAAAAAGGGGAAAAAAGCTAGGAAAAAATTTTTAATTCTTGCTTCCATATATTTTTAATTTCTTCTCTACTCAGTGTTCAATTCTATTTTCCAACTTTGCCTTGAAATTTGAAAGGTCAGATTACTATAGACTAAAACTTTGTTTTTTACAACTAATTTTGCTTGTGTTTTTTATTGTTCTGGCTGGTGAACTTCTTTCTGTCATTTCCCATCCCATTTGGTTTGGTTTCTTTGCTAGCTCTGTTTTCATTTTTTGCTTTTCATGATTAAAATTTCACAGTGGTTGGTGTCTGCTCTTATCTCAGTTGTCTACAGACTCCCCACACTGTGGCCAAAAAGGCTTGTGAAAGAATGGGTGGATAATATTATTTTACAATAAATATTTCAAAAAAGAGTTATGTTTGACTCCCTGAGAGCCTGATCCATCTCACTGCTCTTTTGTCAGCAAGAATTTCTCTACAGGTCTCAATTAGCTTTAGATCACAGCTCACATCCATGCAATGATTTCCAAAACCACGAGGAAAAATAGATTTAAACTATTTATGACAGCTTAACAAGTCAGTTGATATATGCAGAATAAAAGTAGGGAACAAATAAAGACCAAACCAAACCCTGCTATTTAATAGTAAAATCAGTCAGTTCTTTTGGTCTTCAAAGTGCTGTTTATGTTGGCTTATACTTTAAAAATGCCCACATGAAATAGCAAAATTGTGCTCATGTTCTTCAGAGATGTAAATGGCTGGGGAAGATGACTCCTGGTGAGCTGGTGTCAGAGCAAAGATAGAGAGTCTGAAATCCCTAATCCTGATTTTCAACCCTACTGGTTCAGGAAGTTATTTCCAGCGTTCAATTCGAATTATAAAGGAAGCACTTGAGGCACAAATCAGGAATTTAACAGAGTAAAATAAAGTGTTTTCTGCATTCAGGAGAGACTGCACACAACACAAAACTGACAATGAAGAAGTCATGTTAATTTACCAATTAATCCTAATGATCTCGCTCTCTGTAAAAAGAGAAATACCAAGACCTGATGGAAGGAAAAAAACTCAATCAATTAGTGTGAAGAGACATTTGTGAAGAAGCTTACTTAGCTCTGTCCATCAATTCTCTAGTGCAATTTGTAACTTGGTCCTCTTGAAGCTTTTCTTGTCTTTCAAGGTCTGAAGATGCCCACTGCCTGTGCAAACCTTCCCAAAATATTGTCTGCAAATAGGTGGTTGTATCTCATTAACGAAAACTCCCTACTTGATTTGAGTCTCTGGCTTTTCTGTTCAGATTTATGACTGCTCATTTATATTTGACACATTGTTTTCTAGGTTGTTTTTGAAAGACAAATACTTGCTAATCAAGGAGAAAACCTGCCAAACACCAAGTGGAAGAATTGCTCAAAAGGTTAGGGGAAACTGTTCTTATCAGATCTGTCAAAAATTAAAGCCATGCAGCAAAAGATGTAAAGTTCTTTCAGTCTTTTGATGTCTTTGGGAGCTCTTGAAAGAAGGACCAAATTGCACTCTGGGATGGGTTTCAAAACTGAGTTTGCAGATCTGAATACATGAAGACAGTTCAAACACTGTTTTCTGCACCTCTGTTATTTCACTGACATTGCAATAAACTTTGAAAGTAGAGTCAGGCAGGAGACTGAAAATAGTGTTGATACAAGGAAATGGGATGTTGTCAAAAAGCCTCAGCATTAGCTGTGGGCCTGGACATGGAAAGAGAAATAATAATATATATAGGACCATCTATTTATGTAGTCCCAGCAAGTGACTGGTGTGGTATTTGCTGAGTGCCCAGGATGAAGGAGGACTTGAGAATCTGACTCCATGTTCTTAGAAGGTTAATTTATTATTTTATGTGCTTATATTGTATTATATACAATCTCCAAACCACATTCCAGAGCAGCAAAACACAGGAGAAGCAATCAGATAATTGTTGTTTTCATTTTTCTCTGAGGCTTCTCAGCTTCCCAGGAGAA
>JAXCLO010000208.1:66753531-66766271 GCA_035583995.1 Arremon aurantiirostris | reverse complement strand
GCAGCAAAACACAGGAGAAGCAATCAGATAATTGTTGTTTTCATTTTTCTCTGAGGCTTCTCAGCTTCCCAGGAGAAGAAATTCTGGCAAAGGGATTTTTCAGAAAATATGACAGTGACAGACTGGGCTGTAACCAGCGCTGTTCCACAGAAAGAACTGGAAAACCAGCTAGACTTAGGCAAGGTATGCTCTTAATTAAATCTGTAAATCATCCTTGACCAGACAAATTATTTTATGGTCAAATAAAAAAACTGATCTGTTGAAAACTAACCCCATGCTTGACATACCAATTTTCAGGACCTCCAGCATTTACTCAAGGTGTAAAATTCTTCCTACTGACAAAAGAATAGGGTGGAGGGGAATATAGGGAGAAGTAAAGTAGGGACAGTATCCTTTCAACACGTACTTAGACAAAGAAGAAACAGAAATGTCACTGTGGAATCACAGCTTTAGCATCCTCACATACCACTTAAACATTTTTTTTTGTGTTTCTGGGAGCAGTGTCAAGCAGTGGTATAATATTTTTTGCTATCTGCTCAGCAGCATATGCAGTAGGCAGGACTTCTACCTACAAAAGTTTCACTGCTTGCAAGTTTGGGGAAAACCTTCAGCAAGGAGAAGAGGAACTCGAATATTATTAAGTAGACACTAAAAGCTGATTTTTTTTTTCATTCTATTTAAAAAAGAAAATTGCTTTAAAAAGGAAATGAACTTAAAAAGTTCTTTCAGAAAATTCTAGATTATCCTTTTACCAAGCAGGTACCTTCCAGCAGATGAAAAATGCCTAATGATTTCAGGTACTGAGCTGGACTGTGTTCACAGGCTTAATAAAGTTACCTTTAAAAGCAGAAGGAAAATTAAATATCTGTGGAAAGCGAAGAGTTTCTGTGAAAGATATTGTTGCATAAAAAGTTATTGCTTATAGAATCTCACCAACCAAGCAATAAATGTAAGCAGCAAAATATCATGTGATAACAAATTTAGCTGGACTTAGTGACCACTAATAATAATATATTTTATCAAGAAATTAGAAGAAAATGTTAAAATTCTTTTTCTGAAGAACTGAGAAGTAGAGGGGATATTGAATTCTGTCTGCCAACCTTTCCCTGGATGACCCCTTACAGGTTAAGTTTTCAGAGCTCCTGCAGCTGAACTTCTGACAAAATTGTTATTGTATTTTGAGTTTCCACAACAGCATTTTGTGTTAAGCAGACCAGGAAAACACTGAGATAGGAGCAAAATTAAACCCTCATTTTGAAGGTACTGAGCTTTGGGACAGTAGAAAAAACAGCAGAAGCAGGTAAATATTGAGAGTGGTGTCCCTCTAATCCATCTTCCTGCTCCCTTTTGTGGTGAACCCCATCATCTTCTAAAATATGTGTAAAAAAGCTAGAATAAAACACTCACTGGGAAAGTTTCATGTTAACCACTCACAGTAGTTGTTTTTTCCTTGAAGCCTAATGTGTAATTGCATTCAGAGAGCTTGTTTTAAACTTAGTGCAGCAACATCTGCTGTAACTTTGCTGAATCATAGAATTTCAGAAGTGCTCAGGTCCCCCATAGTAGAATTTGGTTCCTGAAAATGAGATTATTTCCTAAGAAACATAATGAAGTGCTGGCATAAATAACAAAATAACTGCAGAACTGTGAGCTTTGTGTCTCTCCTGGTCAGCTTGGATAACTATTATAACAATCTCTCAGCAGCTCTTTCACTACAGCCATGGAATATAAAAGCAGCATTTGTGGTGTTTGACTTTTTTTTAAATCTCCAGAAAGAAGCCCAGGGAAAGATTATGACAAGGATTATGTTAAATTCTTTTACATCAATTAGAATTTAAGGATCTCATCTGTGTTTTTATCTTAGTAATATTATGCATTATTTCAAGGGTTATAAATTGTGGAGCTTTTAACTTCTAAAAATCTGTGTAGTAGGGTAATATTGAGAAAGGTGCTACAAATTTTGGGAATAAAAGAAATTATAAACAAATTTCCAGAAGAAAAAAAGTGGCAGAGGAAGAGGAGTAAAGGATTGGAAAATCATCTCAGGACAGAATTATGCAATGAGTCACTGAATTTCTGTTTCCTAGAGGCCTCTGCTTTCCCCAAGTAGTTTGGAGAAATATTGGTGTGAGCTGTTGGTGATCTGTCTGTCTTTTACTGATAGAGCTGATGTGTCCCTTCAGGAGCACTGGGTGAGAGAGGTATGGCTCAGATAGAGTGCATGAACATAAAATTACATTTCCATTATCAGAGCCACATCACCTCACCCAGCTGTGTGCCCATAAGAAGTACCCTTGCCTCAATGCCTGACCGAAATATGGATTTTATATCCAAATAAATCACAGCAATATTAAATAAATTGCAATATGTATAATTCATTAACAAATAAATAAAATAATAAATAGATTACAGCAATAGCTATTTATAAAAATTAAGCACGTTTCATTATACCTGAAAGGATAGCAAAACTGGTTCTCTGCAAGTTATTTATTTTTTCTGTTTGCTACGTGAGGCAAAACATTATTTTTGCTTGTTTTCCTTTCCTTTGTTTTCAACTTGCAGAGCTTTAAATCATGTAAACTTTAATATTTCATTTTAATGTAACATACAGAGGTCCACAAAACCAAAGGACTCTCACATTCTTTTTCCTCTAAGACAAGTAAGTTTTATCATGTTTTATGCAGTAATCATAATTTTGTAGAGGAAGGATAGGCAAGGGAGGCACTCCTACAAAATATTCAGCAGTTTCCCATAATTATGGTGCTGGGTTCTCAAAGAGGGCAGTGAGGCCATGGTGAAGTGTGGTCTCTGGAAGACATCGGTTGAGTAAAAGTTTGTGGTTGCAGGCAACTCAAAAGACTTGTTAGAAGGGTCTATGTTTGTTTAGAAAGGATTTGATGTCTTAAAATTCTGACAGTTCAGACCCTCAATCTCAAAAATGCTTTGACATTTAAATGACGCTCAGGTTTTAATTGTGAATATATTATATCAATTGACTTGAACATATCTTTCTAGAGATGCTGAAACTTTGTAATAAAAAGAAAAGGCAGAATTGTGGGGGGATAGAATGTAAGAAAATAGTAGTGTAGAAGGTAATCTCACAGCTGAGGAATTGCAGCTGTACTAATCACCAAAGATTAGGAACAGGCCTGCCCTTAACTGGCCACAGCTGTGCCCAATGAGGATGAGTGCTATAAAAGAGTGGGTTAGCTGGGTGAGAAGGGTGCTGCACCTTATTGGCTGTGCTGTGAAGAAGGAGGAGTCAGTGCTGTGAGGAGCTGCCCATGAGAAGCCACCAAGAAGCTATGGAACTTTTGCAATAAGCTGACAACAGTTAATGGATCAAATGATTTCTTTTGTTAAACAGATGAATTATACAGGCTTTAAGGCAGGCCAACCAGATAAGACCCAAGAAAACATATGCAGAACTTGTTTTGTTTAATGTAGCAGCACAGGGACATAGAATATTTTGCATAGGGTAGGCCAGGGATTCCTTTTCTGCTTGTGCACAAACACTGGAGGTTTCTTTTTTCCAAGTGATTATTCTCAATACTTATCTAGAATATTATCATTCTTCTTGTACCTCTTTTTCACAGAGATATCTGCTTACAGAATCAAGAGTTCTGCAAAACCTCCTCTCTTATTGCCAATTGTTATTATCCCAGTGGCAAACCATAGCCCTGGCTACTCAGGTGAATCTTTTCTGTGCTTGGAAGGTCTGAGTGCTGATCCAGATTTGCTGTTGTAATATATTCACACTCCAAAAGAGGTGAAATGGGATGCAGTTTAATTGGAGATACCAATTCAATGTGCACTGAAATTAATGAGAATTAGGACTGATTGCATCGGATCAGGTTCTTTGAGTTTGGACTGATGAGTTTGGAACAACATTTAATTGTCATCACATGGACTTGTTATTGGTTTGACAGATCTCCAGGGAAGGCAGCACTGTGGGCAAGGGACACAGCTTCATATGAACCCTGGGTCACAGGCAACCCCTCTGCTCTGCCCTGGTTATGGAATTTGCAGTTCCACCATGTGTGGTTATTTGTGTCCATGTAGCAAATCAACTGTTGATAAAATAACTACAAAAGCTGGAGAAATGAGAATAAAACAAGCTTCTCACACGAGATAGACATCAGACGCTAAGAAAGCACTCTGGGCAAAGAATAAACCTCAGATGAGAGATGTGTATTTATCATATTAAAAAAAAAAAACAGATGGAACAAGAGAATGCATGCAAATTCCTTTATGAAGTTCACATATTTGTTGAAAAACATCTCCTAGTGTCACACACCCCAAAATGAATAGTTTCTCTACAGAATACATGGAAATTAGGTTGAACAGCGGGACAACAAGACCTTCAGATGAGAAAAGAAACTGCTCATAGCAATCAAACCCAAAGAAGAAGGAATCTGGAGGCATCTTCCTTAAGCTCAGTTTCTCAATATTAAATGAAATTCGATGGGGAAAAAATCATAAGTTATGTAGGTTGAAAAGGGAGTGATAGTGACAGCTCCATTCAGGCAAGATCCCTGGGCACCACTAGAGGCAGTTCACTGTTCAATGGATACTGGATAGGTCCCAAGAGAATACAGGATGTTAAATGCATGGCCAGCCAGCCAGAAAACAATATGACATAATTTTTAATTAATTATACAGATCTAGAGGCCAAACCTCCTCTGATCTACTGGTCCACTTCAAAATAAATTCCCAGAGAGGGTAATGTAACTCCAGAGACTGCACCTATCACAGAGCAATGAAAACATTTCTAGAAATCTTGTTCCATAGAAAAGGAATTGTAAAATTGCCATTAGTTACTTTGCAAGCAGTTTAGCAGCTCAAAATCAAAATATTTGGATTGGGAAAATAGTGATTGAACTCCCAAACTCCATGATGCAGTCACAAAGAGGCAATCGGTGAATTTCAAAGGTGACAGGTTTGAGGTTGATGAAAAGAAGGAACATTTGACACAAGGCCCTAATAAAGGGTAAAACTGATTGCCCTCTACTGCAGTAAAACAAAATGCAGAGATTCAGGAGACAGCTGCATTTCTGTACTGTTAGCAAAGATATTTAGCTACAAATAACTTATCCCAGGCAGGAAAAAAAAAAAAAAAAAACACAAAAAACCCCCAGAAAAACTGAAAAATCTGTACTGGAAGAAAACAATGAATATTTGTTTGGTGCCATGAGTCAGTTTTTACTGATGTTACAGAGCAAACTGAGACCAGCAGAGGCAGAGAGAGATTCCCCCACACCTGCCTTCTCTAGGGGCTGCAGGGAACATCTGCCTCTGCACAGGTGTTGCAGCTCATGGGCTATTTGCTAATGGGTTCAGATCCAGTTAGATGGTGCTGAGGCTCCAAAACACATGAAATAGCAATGGGGTCCTGAAACCAAATGTTTCAGAGTGCTCTAATAAAAACTGATTTAAGGCCATGGAGACTTTTTATTGATTACCTCATCAGCCCAATGCTAAGGATTTGAATTGTGTCATTGGCAATAGTTTGTCACATGATCTGACCCTTTGCTGTCCAGGTGCCAGAAAGTTCCTTCCTCTGGATCCATTCCACCTGCACTCTTCTTTTGGAACATGTCACAGACATCTTTTATGAAAAATCCTTTCCTTAAGATTTTTTTCCTCCTGAGAAGCTGAGAAACCTCAGGGACAAAATGTAAACAATGGTTATCTGCTGCTGTGGAATGCAACAGGTGCATCTGGGATTGCTCTCATGAGGTTGTTTCTAATTAATGGCCAATCACAGTCAGCTGGCTCAGACTCTGTCCAAGACCCAAGCCTTTGTTATTCATTCTTTCTATTGCTATTCTTAGGATTTCATCAGAAGCTTTCTTCCATTCTTTTAGTATAGTTTTAATATAATATATATCATAAAATAATAAATCAAGCCTTCTGAAACATGGAGTCAGATCCTCATCTCTTCCCTCATCTTCAGACCCACTGTGAACACAGTCACAGGAACACCCAATGGTTTTATTGTCATAATCACCTGTAAATCAAGCACTGCTGGACAATGTCTTAATTTTGAGAAGATATTTCCAGAAATATTTCAAATTGACAAGGGGGAAGATAAAAAAATAACCATTTTTGGAAGGTATTTAAAAACAATAGATAGAACAAGAATTGATTGTATGAATAGAATAGAAAAGACCTCTCAGTGTCAGGCCCAACCATTAACATAACATTGCCAGCTCCACCCTTCAGCCATGTCCCCAAGTGCCACACCTGCACATTCTTTGCACACTTCCAGGGACAACAACTCCAACACTGCCCTGAGCAGCCTGTTCCAACACTTGTCCATGCTTTCAGGGAAGAAATTTTCCCTAATATTAAGTCTAAACCTCCCCTAGCACAACTTGAGACTTATTCCACTTGTTCTGTCACTTGTTACCTGGGAGAAGAGCCTGACCCTCACCTGGCTAAAACCTCTTTCCAGGTGGTTGTAGAGAGAAATGTGGTGCCCCCCAAGCCTCATCTTCCTCAGGGTAAACAACTTCCCGTTGCTTCTTCTCTTCTTGTTAGCAGCACTAGATCTTTTTTTATATTGGATTTTTACTCACTTTACCATCCATTTATTCATATTTTGTCAGCTTTATATGACTATGTGCTGTATACTGTGAAGATTTCCTCTCAGGAGGAACCTACCAACACTATATTATTTCCTAGTGACACTGTTTTTTTTCTTGTGATGAACTACTGCCTTCTGAGAGAACAGAGGAAAAAACAGTATTTGTATTTTGTTTTTCAAACCTCACTTTTGTTCTTTGCAGGTAGTCAATATTTTATATTAAATTGTTATTGAAATAATACTATTTATTGAATTTTCAGGTGAAGCAAATAATATATTTTTGATAAAGATGGGAAAAATCTTAATCATGATAGCTAACATTCAATAAAAATAATTTCATCTTCAAAAGTTGTAAATATTTTCCAGATAAATATATAAAACACCTGTGAAATAGTTCAGCAGAAACTGTACATCCTGTAGAAAAATACTGGCTTCGATGGGAATAATTTTTCCCAGAAAACATTGGGTCAGTACTTTTAAATTTATCAGAAAAGAGCTTTTTTTGTTGTTATGGTATTTCAGAATACATATCTAGATAGGGAAAAGAGATTTAACTCATGGAAAGTCTATCGAATGGGGATGACTACCTGTTTATATTTAAGGAGGAATTAATGTGCTTAATACAGTCCATAAATATGCCTACATTTAGAGGTGGCTAAGTTTTGGGTTTGCTCTGCTCCTTCTCCTTGTTATTGGGAGAGAAGTTAAGCCTGTGTGGAAGTTCTCCAGCTTCATTATGATCCCCACTGAATAAAAAAACCCTGCAAGAAATAATGGGATCCCAGGCTGACACATGGCACTGCAAGAGTAAGTTAATACAACTCTGATTTGAGTTGATTTGTATCAAATTGAGAGAGGGGATTTGTAAACCTTCACAACCAAGCGCCTAAACTCACTTTGTAATACAAACAAAAGTAAGAAAATGAGAAGGAAATAAGGAAATGAGAAGCAAAAGGAGTAAGAAAATGAGAAGGAAATGAGGAAATCCAGTCTATAACAGCTTTGTGGGAGCTTGAATCCACTGTTAAAGTATTGGGCATCAGTGGAGGCACATTAACTATCTATGCATGTTTTTAGGTTGTAGATAACCTGAGAAAATTGGACTAAAGCTAAATTGAATTAGCCCATGACAGTCTAGCTAATAGGACACACATGGGCACCACTGTGGTTCAACTTGCCCAGGAATGGCTAAACTCAGAGAATTTGCTAATTTTTGTGAGCTCAGCTTTGAGATTTAGTGACTACAAGCAAATGGACTGGGAGGAAATGAGGTGCAGTGCAAAGGACCAAGAGGCCAAAACTAAGATGACAGCTGGAGCAAAAGCAGGGCAAAGATATCAAGGAGGAAAATGGCACTTTGAGGGGAAGATATGAGAGACATAGCACGGATACTGGAAAAAACAAATCTCTGCCAAAGTGAAAGCCATCGAAAGGCATGGGATGCAATGAAGTGCAGGGACATGCACCTAAGCTTGCTAAAATTGATCCCCATTGGAATCCTGGAAACAGCAAAGGAGGAAATATGAACACACTGAAATGGAGATACCATCAAAGGAAATGAAATTGAAGGTAAAAAAAAAAAAAGACAATTGGCAAATTCTGTGACGACAATGAAATGGAGCGGGATTCCATCAGGTGCAGTGCAAAGGACCAAAAGAGGCCAAAACGAAGCTCACAGATGTTGCAAAAGCAGGGGAAAAACCCACAGAGGAAAACACAACTTGGAGTGGAAGATATGAGGGACACGGCATGTCCCTCATTAAAAAAAGAAAAAAAAGAAAAGAAAAAGAGAAAAACCTTCCCCAAAGTCCAAGCTATATGCCATCATGTGCAGGGACATGCACCAAAGAGTCCCCTATTGGTCCCCATTGAAATCACAAGATCCTGTTTCCCTGCCCAAAAGGAAATTAAATGGAATCTTGTGGAACACAAAAGAGTGACTTACAAACACATTGGAAAGGAGATATGATCAAATGAAATCCAATTGAAAAAACTCCACCAGAAAATTGAGACATTTAGTGACTACAAGCAAATGGAGGGATTGAGGTGCAGTGCAAAGGACCGAAACATGCCAAAACAAAGCTCACAGATGCAGCAAGAGTAGGGGAAAAATATCAAGGAGGAAGATGGCACTTTGAGGGGAAGATATGAGAGACACAGCTTGGATACTTGTTGTCATCTTATTTTAAAAGTCCCATACCTTTTTGGTGATTTCTCATGGTCAACTCCTTGCAGTACTGTATCCTTCTTCTTCACAGCATAGCCAAAAAACTCCAACTCTCCTCACCCAGCTAACCCACTCTTTTGTAGCACTCATCTCCTTATTTGGTACAGCTGTGGCCTCTTAAGGGCAGGCCTGTTCCTAATCTTTGGTGATTAGTACAGCTGCAACTCCTCAGGTGTGAGACTACCATCTGCACTATTTTCTTACATTTTACCCCTCCACGGGTACTGAAAAAAAAAAAATCTTTGCCAAAGGGAAAGCCATCAAAAGCCACGGGATGCAATGAAGTGCAGGGACGTGGACCGAAGCTTGCTAAAATTGATCCCCATTGGAATCCTGGAAACAGAAAAGAAGGACTTCCAAGCACTCTGGAATGGAGATACCATCATGGAAATGGAAGAAAGTGTCAGCCTTGGTGATCCTCCAAACTTGATGAGGCTTAAATATATTCTACAAGCAACCCTGTGCTTTCAGAGCAATGAGCTGGATTATTCATTTTGGCTTTTTCCTTCCTTGACTCTTATGATTTTCTGAGAATGGCTTTCCTCTGGCCACCCTCCTAAATCAGTGTAAGACTCCAGCCTAAGACAGTTCCTCAGAAGGGTTTTACAGCTTGCACATGACCCTGGGTCTTTTGTTAAATTAGCCAGTATTGTGTTATCCAGTGGATTTTTAAGCCTGGCAGATCTGATAAACAGGCAGAGGGTACCGAAAAGGAAAGGGACAGATTGGAAACCAGAGGCTTTTGTGTGCTCCTGAGCAAAACAACTTCTATGTGTGATGGGCCTGGGTTGAACAACTTACTGTGAGAAGAAGTGCTGAAATCCATACTTTTTAGGATAAGTATCCCTTTTTAAAAAATGAAATGTTTATTTGTGGGAAAAGACCCCCATCCCCAGAAATCCGCCACCAATCCTATGGCTCTTGGATTTGTGCAGTGAGCAGTATACTGGCAATCTTTTGATAGGAAGTTTTCCAAATTGTTTCTCAGAGGCTGAGTGCATTCAAGTGTTACTGTCACCCACTGGAATGCCAGAGCAGAAAGATTTCCTGATTCCAAAGGTAAATATCACCTGTTATTGCAGCAAATCCTGCTGTCCAGCTGTGGCTTTTCCAAACATCAGCTTAAAACCAGGCTGGAGTCCTCTCACTATTCTGACTCAATATCTCTAGACGTTCTTCCTTCCCAAGGTGGGATATCATCATTTTGGTTTCATCTTCCATTTTATCCCTGAATGATTCTTCTTACTTTTCCATTGCTGTTATTTTGTATTCCAAAAGGTAACTTTGTAGAGTGTACTGGAACATATGCATGCTTTTAAACATCCTGCTTAATTGGGTATTTAACTAATTATGGGGCAAGGAGCCTGGAGGGTTTGCTTTACTAGTGAGGAGACAATACAAAATTTAAGCACCATGTACAAAAGTATTTTCTATCATGTTTTTCTTGTTATAGCCAGTAATGTCTTTACATTCACAGACTGAAATTTATTCTACCACTAATGCAGTCATGAAGAGAGTGAGGACCATCAAAGGGGAAGAGGCACACACGTTGCTACTAAAATAATGAAGGTAAAATGAGAAAAAGCAAAGCAAATCAGTATTTTTAGATGCTGCCAGCTGATACAGTAGAAGTATGGGATATAAATTCACTCTGGTTTATGGGATAGGAACCCTTTTGCACAAAGTTATCAGACTAATCAGCTGGTATGCAGTCTTCTCTGGAATAATAGAGAAAGGCATCTCCAAAAGAGGTCACAGTGGTCTTGGAGATCTGTCTCTACACTGGATAAATCACTCTCTGGAGGTGATTTCCTGTCTCAAATAAAAAGCAGGGAGCCCATTTCTACTTTAGACTAGACATTTTAAGATTTGGAAAGATGAAAGTTCAGCAAAGCTCAGCAGAAAGAGTTAATATTTGCGTATACCAGCCTTCCCAGTTGTCAATTTTTGGATCTTAAATGGTTTAAACTAATGACACCAGATCTCAGTTTCCCTGGCAAAGTTAAAGTATAAGCAGGCAAGCTTAGATCCTAAAAGATTATTTCTATTTTCCACCAAGTGCCTTCTTACATAATAGAGTATCTCGCTGGGAGTGTGTGTGGAAATGATCATCTTGTGCTTTTTGCCAGAGAGCACTGCAAGGGAATTTATGCCACTGTTCAATGTTCTGCTGCAAAAAACCTCATATTGCAGACAACTTATCAAGAGGAAACCCCCGAGTAAGACTTTTATAGCACTCTGCTGGAGATTTGCCACCAACCCGCCCTAGCAATGGGATCCCACACCAGAAGTATTCCCCATTCTGATTCTTTTCTTCTTTTCTGATTTTATCTATATCAAAGAAAAGGAAAAGCCCTGTAATGGACCACGGTGGGGAAAAAGTGGTTTCAATTTAATTATTCATAATGCAATTTTGTAGGAACTACATCGTGTGCTAGCTAAATTCTAAACAGCTTTTAAAATAGAGACAAGGATATCACAAGTGCATCTGCTGGGGTGTCTCTGTGGATGGGAGATGACTGAGAGCTCTGAGCTGATCCTGTATTCCTAGAAGTAATTGCTTCATTACTTGAATGAGTTACCTCGAGCTGAGCTGATGTGGTTCTCCATCTGTTTCTGTGCATTTACTGAACCAGTGCCACTGGACAGCAAGGAAGAGCTCTGTGTAATGTGAAAAACCCAAGGAAGTCAGAGCCTCAGGGTGCTGGGGAAGCTGGAGCTTCTCTGGCTTCAGTCAAAGGCAAATTTGAAGGACAAAGTACAAAGTTTATATTCTCAATATATGGGCTCAATTTTCAGCATCACCTCAGACTGACAGCTTCAGGCATCATGTAACTGCTTCTGGCCTTCAAACTACAGGTGTAAAATGGGAATTGTAAAGATGATGATTGCTTTCCATCTCACTATTTTTTATCTGATTTCATTTTTGGATTAAGCATTTCCTCTTTCTTGATATTTGTAGCCTTGCACATATATACTCCACACATAAATACTCCACACTACTTATCAGTACTTGCAGATTTATTTAATAAAGTTGGGTTATTATTAAGTATTTTAGATCAAATCCTATGGTTTTTTTCAATATTTCAGGATCTGTGAAAAATATATCTGAGAAATATATGGATGGACCTCTTCTACTTAAATCTTATGACTTCAACTCCACTCAGCCTATATGTGTATGATAGTTTAAACTTAATATTATGCATTTCTTGGAATAATGGCAGTAACATTGCAAAATATTCTTTGTTATGCAGAATATGGGTGAAAATGCTGTGCCTCTAAATTGTCCTTTCAACAGATTTTATTTTGCAGTTACAATTAGTGTGTACACCTCAGATTTATTTGGTGCTTTCAGAAATCTTCAGATTGAGAGGTCCTTCTCATCTTTCCAAAAATTGCATTTGTCACTATCTCAAGGATATAAAATAGGAATTTCCCCATCAGCAGCATCCAACTAAACACGTGAGCAGGTTGCTCAGCTGCAGCTCTCAACAGGGGTGGCAAAGCTGTGTTGCAGAGCTGTTGTGATTGCCAGAGGATCAAAAGAGTCAAGTAGAGAACAGAACGTGTTTAACTGGCCCAGGTCACTTCAGATGAGGAAATAAACTGTGTGGTCAGCATCTGTATCTTTTTGTACTGAGTCCTCTTTATTGATAAGCACAGGCAAGGCCACCGTGACTGCCTTTTCTGGATCAACATGAGCTGCAGATTTTTGCTGCATTTAGATTTGTGCTCTGGAACTGTGTAGAGGGATAGAACATAAGTAAATAAAGGTAGTATAGAAAGCAATCTTACCCCCTAAAGAGTTGCAGCTGAGCCAATTATTAAGGATTACACCGGTAGCCAGTCAGAAGAGTGTTATAAAAGAGTGGATTGGTTGGTTGAGGGGAACTGGAGTCAGTTGGCTGCTGTGAGGACAAGGAA
>JAXCLO010000208.1:66730096-66741968 GCA_035583995.1 Arremon aurantiirostris | reverse complement strand
AGGAAAGGAAAGGAAAGGAAAGGAAAGGAAAGGAAAGGAAAGGAAAGGAAAGGAAAGGAAAGGAAAGGAAAGGACCAACCACTATTCTTTGTGAGTACTCTTTGCAAAAATTGGTCATGGCCCCTGAGATGTTAAATACAAAATCAGAAAGAAAAACCTACTTTACAGGAGAAAGGAGAAAAGAAAGTCTACATTTTTCCTGACATGTTGTACTTTAGTAAATACAGCATAAATAAGGTCATGGCAGGCTCTTCTGCTAATTTTCTCAGTAGCTGCAAAACTGTGGACTTTTTGAAAATATGTCTCTGAAATAAGTCCTTTCCTTTTGATACTTCAGGCTTCAGGGTTTCTGAAGTAGCCTCTTTTTTGTTCCCTTCTAGCTTTCCCAGTTGCTGCTTGTTTGTGAGCAGCCTTGCTGGATTTTGTGAACTAGGGTGCCCATGAAAAGAGATGAGCAGCTGCTAGAAATCCAGGAGAGAAGGCAGACAGCTCAGGGCCAGAACAAGGTTATTTCTTTAAAGGAATTATTTCTCTCCTAGTGAGGTGGCCTCATTGTACAAACTCCTGCTCTTTATGGAGTAAATCTCTATACCAACTCTATCATCTATCTTCCATGAAAAGCAATCCGTCTGGGCTGCAGAATTGTGTTTGCTGTCCAGTAGGGGATAGGTTTGTTCCATTGGTGTTCCATTGATTTCAGTTGGTGTTAGGTGTTTTAATAGGTGATCCATGTTTCAATCCATGCTAGAAATGCAGTTGCATGTCTTCTCTTGGAGTCTCAGGAGTTGGGTCTGATCAGGGTAAAGCTGAACCTGATAATCATGCAGTATTTGAAGATATGCAGGATGTGCAGGTACATTTTGCTTCCTCTCAGAAGCTCTCTGTGTTTCTCACTTTACTCACTTTAATCTAAAGGCCATAGAAGTTGAAAAGGTTTCATTGCTGACAGGTCAGGTTCTCAAGAAATTTTCTGTATCAGAGTACAGAGTAACTATTTAATATTTGGTGGGGTTTTTGGGTGTGTGTATGAAAATAATTATTCATTGAGTTCTTTGGATTGGCCACTGCTGCTCCAGTTGTCATTTTTACAATCTGTTAATCAGCAAAGACACATGCAAGAAGCTTTTCCCTTTCTGTGTTCTGTAGAAGATTGTATTACTTCTCATAATACACCTGCTAGATCTTTCAGGAGTTGAGCTGAATGCAATGTAACCAGGATGTGAACAAATAAAAAGTCCTGGTACAAGTAGCCATTAGGTGTAAAAATGAATAATAGAAGAAAAATGTATTTATTTTAGTAGAAGAATCTATTTCTCTGGTTCTGGATTTGCTTTAACTTGTGTATTGATTTTGCTTGAATGCCAGGTGTTCTTGTTGTCCTCTTTGCTTCTGTTAATACTCTTTTAAAATAGTCCTGAGTAAGCAGGAAACTTTGACCATTAACAAGATCCCTAGAGTTTCTTATCTGTTTGTCTAATCACATCTATTTCCCAGTATTGGAAGACTTAATGCTTGGAAGCAAATGAATTTGAGTCAGGCACAGCTCTCAGACAGAAAGTTTTGGGGCTGGATTATGAATTGACACAAAAATCCTCTCAGTTTGCATCTCTTGGACTTGGGTGCTGGCTGTGGTCATTTGTGTTGCCTCACAAATGCAACAAAAATTTATTTATTTATCAAAAATATTTATCAAAATCTCAACCTGAAGGAATTCTTATATTGCACTGTAAGGTTTGTAATTTACATTTAGATTTCACTGTAAGGTTTTGGTTTACATTTAGATTTTTTCCCTCACTTTATCTCATTTTGGCTAATTCTCACCAGTTGGAAATGTGAACTATCACAGTTTATATCACTGGTTATTAAAATTAAAACAAAAAAAGCCTTTTAGTCATATACATATATATGGAATGCATTCATCCACATCACCTTGAGCTTCCTAAATTTCCTAATTTACATGCAAGCTTGTTATCTCTGAAGTGCCACATAAGCACAGGCTGGACTCCAAATATTCCATTTTGGGAACATGGCCATGCAATTTCTGTGTTGTATCACTTGTCTCATGCTTCAGTTTGAGATCCAAAAGCCATGGGGTCGAAATGTTCTTAATTAAGGCTGTTCATGCCTTTAGAAATCCCATCCATCATAGATCTGTGTTCCTATAGACGAGCTCTGGCTTTATTGATTCAGCTTCTGTTGTGAAAGCAGCTGAAGAAACCAGCCCAAACTAGAATGAGACCAAGTTTGCATCTTCATCAAAACTTTCCTCACCTTGAAGAGCTGTTTGGGATTGGAATCCCAGTTCATGCTCATTATAGAAAGAGTTCTTTTCTAGACACTCAGAGCTGACATTTCCCTGAACTTTTTCAAATTAGGATGTGGGGATGTGGTTTGAACTCATTGTTAGGACAGCTTTAAGGGCTTCGTTCTTATGCAGACAGATGTGATGCAGTGAATTTCAGGGGGTTTAGAGCATAAGACCAGCTTGACAGAGGGAAAAATTAATTTCCTACGAAATTTGATCTTTACCAGAACCTGCCTTTAGTAGCTGACTTGTCTGGTTTGTACCTTGTAGCTTTGTGTTAAGATTTGTATTTACAGTGTCATTAGGCACAAACTCTTCCAGAGAGAATGTTGGTTTTTTTCTTTCTCATAATTAAAACAGTGAGAATTAATGATGGACTGGGGAGGCTTGCTGTTTCTGCAGTAATGAAGTGGACTGCTTTCTGTGGCTAAGAAAAAAAAGTTAATACAGTGATTATTGTGGTCTGAGCTAAGTCCTGTTGTAAAAGATAGAAATATTAAAATTGTATTAGGCATGTAAAAAATCACGACCCAGAACAGTAAACACACTGCAACTAAGCAGAATAACTTTGATTGTAATTCTCAGCTAATTACATGAGAAAATATCACAATTTCTTTCAAAACTCATCTTTCTCTGGTTTTATTCCTTCTTTTTTTTTTCACCTAGGAATATTTAAACAAAAGTTACAGTCACTTGTGCTGGCCTTGCTGAACCACATCCCTCTGCCCAGCAGTGATGGCAGAGCCAGGGCTAGGAGAGGAGAGAAGCTGGGCAAAGGGACAGGGATTGCAGCTCACTCAGAGTCTGGGTTTGTGCTTGAGAAACCCCATAAATGCTGGCAGCTCAGGCTGTTTTTATTTAATGTTTTGTCCCTTTTGTTTCTGAAAATCTTCGTGTCTCACTCTCCCTGGAGCAGGGTCTCTTACTGCATCACATTGCCTTGGAAGCACAGGGACATGGAAAAGTGGGAAGTCAGTAACTTCTGACTGACATGATCAGCCAAAAATTGACATCTCTTGTGCTGTTTTCACAAGCCTAGCAGATGGATAATGTGTTACAAATTTTTCCTAAATGATTTGTAGTTAATTTAAGAATAGATGGACAAGTCCTTGTTTTGAGACAGATTCTGACTTGCCTCTGCCTTGGATTCAATGCAGCAGCCATCATTCTCAGCTTTTCCTACAAGTCATGCTAGAAGTTCTATTTTTTGTCCCTCCTGCATGTCATTGGCAGTCTCATATGGACATCCAGCTGGCTTCATGTTCTCCCCCTTTTCCATGGCTGTGTTTTGAGCTCACAGGAGACATTTCCTGGAGAAATCCCCCCTTCCTCAGCCACCTAATCATTCAGCAGACTGAATGTCTTCTCACTCTCCTGCTGAGTGAAAGCTGCTTTTCACTCCCATCCGGTCCCTTGTTGTTCCGCACAGCTTCTGGAATAATATTCTTCATTCTCCTTTTCTGCTGTTAATTCTTTCATAAGAAATATGCAACTCAAATTCCTAGTTAAAATATGTGCACTGGGATGTTTCCAAAACATTTGGTGCTTGCTGGGCCAGCTGCTTCTTGTGATGTACCTGTTTGTTCAACACATACCAAGACTCTGCTCTTTGGGTGTTGCAAATGCAAACACAAACATTAATATTGGTCTGGGATCCTGTTTTCCTTGGCAGATGAAGGCAGCCTGGCACTGTGGGGCCATGAGATATAAATTATCCATTGACACTGTGAATACTCTAGCAGATATTAGAATAGATTGAAAAGATGAACTAAACTTTGAGATCTTTCAGGAGTGTTGCAAATGCAGGGTCACCGATCAGGGGAGAGAATGATGCGTCTGACTCCATGTTCTCAGAAGGCTAATTTATCACTTTCTTATACTATATTATATTAAAGAATACTATACTGTACTAAAGAATAAAGCAAGGATATTTACTGAATGCTAAAAAGATAACAATGAAAACTCATGACTCTTTCCAGAGTCCTGATGCAGCTTGGCCCCAATTGGCCAAAGAGCCAAAACAACTCAGAGCAGAATCCAATGAAACAATCACCTGTGGGTAAATAATCTCCAAACACATTCCACATGAGCACAACACAGGAGAAGCAAATGAGATAAGAATTGTTTTCCTTTTCTCTGAGGCTTTTCAGCTTCCCAGGAGAAAAATCCTGGATGAAGGGATTTTTTCAGAGAATGTGAATGCCACGTGTGTATGAGTGTGGAATTTGGGAATATTGCTTGGTGGTAAATGTGGTGGTGCTCATTTATTGGGAGGTGGAGGTACAACCTCTTCTGTTTTCTTTTTCTCACTAATGTATTAGTAAGAAACATGGCTCCACTTTGGGGTACAGACCCTGTTTATCCAAATATGTAATAAATTGAAGAATAATTTTGCCTCCTGTTTTTCTCCCAGACCCTAATTCCTTAGCCTCTCATTCACTGTGTGTTGCCTTGTCTGGTTTGGAGCAGATCAGCTGATTTCCCCTGCTGCTAAGTACATGTGCATTGGTTATATCTGCAATTCTAAAATCTGAATTGTTGTGAGGGACCTCGAGTGGTCATTAATTCATCCTGCTGCTCAGGAATGCCTAATACACAGTCTGCTCCCTGCCTGTGAGCCTGCACTGGATGTTGTCAGTCCCTGAATTTTCTCTTTTTAAAATGAACCTTATGATGTTCCTGTCTGTCTATTCCTCAAGCTTAATGATGTTCATCTGATTGTGTTTTCCTTACATTTTCCTTGGACTCCTGGGCACTACAGATTTGCATGAAAGCTACTTGAAAAAGAGAGGGAAGTTTCCAAATGTGTTCTCTGCTTCCTGTTTTGTGAAATTTTACAGAAAATACAGATTTTGGCAAAGGAAAAATAAATCATTGTCAGGAGGGCTGGGGGCAAGGTACTGAGGAATTCAGGGTGCATTAGGGTGCATCCCACTGCCCCCAACAAGAGAGCAGGACACAATTCAGAGAAGAAAACCCATTTCTGCATGAACTCTGCCATCTCACAAGTGGCAATTTTGCCTGATAGACAATGGGACCAAGCCCTACACTCTCTCCATGTAAGCATCACCATTAATGCAAAGGACAAGGAGTAATGATTATCGCTGGTTTGTCACAGAAAGCAAACCACACTAAGTGATACCATGGACACAGCGATATAATTTGGCACACAGTAGAACATAACACACATCCAGATGGCCACTGACAAAGAGAAGGTTTTAAATACAGCCAGGAAAAGCCCAGCCTCACTCCCATGAAGATGTGATTGAAGCCCCTGATTTCTGAATGCTCATGGAGCACTGGAAAGGGGAACAAACACTGTCAGTATCCTTATCATTTCTCATTAGCAGCAGGAAACTAACAGAACCCTGCCACAGCATTTATCCTACAATAATTATAATTCTGATGGTGGGACATTTTAACTGCAGAAAAAAAAAAATGCTGCCCCTAGAAACAGCTAACCAAAAATATACCACTAATAAACATAGTGGTCCTAATGATAGTTTGTTATCAGCTCACAGCTATAGCGAACATTTTGCTGTTAATGGATGGTGCTAAGTGGAATATATAAAGTAAGGACTCAAAAAGAGGTTTTACATTTCAGAAAGCAAGCTCTGCTCATGCTGCTCTAAAGCCATAGCAGAGCTATCCAGTGCTGTGGAGTCACAGAGATGATTGAGATAGAGATAGCTATTTAGAAAGCCAATCCAGGAAGCTGCAAGCATACTTTAATTCCACCTAAATATTATTTTAGTTACTGCCAGTTATTGCAAATATAAACTAATGTTCTTTTTACTTGTATCAGCTAAAGAAATATCATGATAGATTACAGGAGTTATAGAAAACAGCAGACTTGTTCTGGCTTTGCTGTAACAGCAATTCAAATCACAAGCCAGCATCAGTATTTTTCCTCCTGGAGTCTGAAGGCACATAAATATTAAAATCTAATTTGAAATTTCTGGCCAGGTCCCAGAACAGTATTGTTTATGCAGTGTTTGACAGTGCTATTCAAATAAATCAAGTAACAAATGTGTCATGATTACTGTTAAAGTGGGAACTGCAGCACTAACAACTATTAAGATAAATGATGCCATGCGTGGAAAGTATTTTATGGGTTCTCTGTCTCTGTGCATGGGTGTGCAGGATGCACAATCAGCTGTCTCCCAGGAAAATTAAAACTGCATCCAGGGATGAATATTGCAAACAACCAGCAATGACAGCATATTCACTTGTTGTGCATGGGATAAAATAGACTTCTGCTATGATATTTCACTAAATCCTGGCTGCTTTTTGGTAAGCTTAGAGTTTGGGGGGTTTTGTCTTATTATTATTTTTTCCTTAACAGACAGACAGAAAGAATTTTGGCAGTAATCAGAGAAATACAAGGAGTTACTATAGCCAGCTGTCTGTTTCTTTTTGTAGCAGCAAGTTGTTGGGAGATATTAAATTGTAATCAAAAGTAGAATTTAATCTCCAGCAAAAAGAAGGCTGGAATTAGAGGTTTAGGGAGGGACTGATCACGTTCAAGGCCCCATCTCCACAATGTGGATGTCTACAGCTGAGCCATTCAATTCTGTATATTGTCATGTGAGAGACACAGGCATTTTTAGAGAAATCATCTGGCCTATTTGAGATGTCTATATTTAGCCAATGTCACTGTGACACAGACTGAGCATCTCTGAGTGCCTGTGAGCAATGTTTGCAGTGGTGTCACATTATCTCCATTCAAGGCCTGCACCATGGTGTGTTGCTCTGGTGTTTCTGGCTACCTGAAACCAATGGAACATGGAAACATAGTTATTTTAGCTGTACAAGGAGCTTAGAAATGTCTGGTTAAGTGTCCTCACCTTCTAGTGACATCAGGAAAATATCTTAGCCCAGACAGTGTAAATTAATGCACATTTCAACCGGTGGGCAAACCTAAAGTGCAGGAGCCTGACACGAATAAAAATAACAAGTTGATGAGGATCACAGACCAATAAACACAGGCACGTCTTTTACTGTTGTTGGTAAAAGATGTCAAGCTCTGAAGGCCTAAACCTGACTCTGCAGGGTGTCAGAACTTGCCTGAGATCACCTTGGCTTGCTCTGGTTTGTGGTTGTTTCTCTGTAGTAACAAATATCAGAGTCCCTTGAATGGGGAATTGTGGTCTAGTTTAGCTTTAGTTTGCAATGATGACAAGTAAAATCAGTAAACTGAAGACAACACCAGAGTAAAGGGTTGTCCAGTTCGAGAAGGCACTTGTACAACAATTTTAATTGTAATATTCATTAAGCTTTACCATAATTATATTTGTAATTACACAGCCCAAATTAACTAGACTGTTAAAACTTCAATTGTGCTAACGATAAATTCATAGCGCCATATATATAGTGTGCTCTCTTTTGGCCATAACAAAACTTTTGGTATAACAAGATACTAATGAGCTTGGGTAATTAGCTACCAACAGCAGGTTTAAAATCAGCTTGTTCTGTCCTTACTTTTAGCTTTGCAAGTAATAATGAGCCTAACATTCTCATCAGAAAATTGATTAGTGTACAAAGTCCACAGGCAGAGTCTTTGATTAGGACATTGATGATGCAGTACATTGATTAAAGAGTTCTTGATGGCATTTACATCCATCTATAGTTCCTTTGGCCAAAAAAGTGAGAGTTATGTTTTAAAACTGATTTTGTAACCTAAGAGATCAAGGTCCTGGTTGATATGAAGAAGATGTTGCCCTCAGAGCCAGCAGCAGATCTCAGATGCCAGTCTGGATATGCTGCAGGAATAACACAACCTTTGTACCCATAGAAGAAATTTCAGTTAAAGGCTCATTTTACTAAAAGTAGAGAGAATAAATGAGTGTTCAGCTCATCCTTAGTGTCTCTATCTGTTACCATGGTTCTATCCACATGTCAAAAATCCATGACCACTCACAGTGGAATTGCCACACACCTGATCAGCTGAGCTCAGAGAAACCAGGGACAAACTTGTTGAGCATGCTAAAAAACGTGTAGAAGGAGGAAAGACTTATACAACCTTTCTGAAGGGTTTGAATACCATGCTTGTAAATAAAACTCTTGTACTTCACCACATTTAGCTAAATGCACCTGTTAAGGTTTTAATTAAAGCTGATGGAGCATGTGCAACAAAAGTAAAAGAAATTTAGGACTTCAAGAAACATTCAAGAATTTAAGTAGGCATTTGAGACCAGGTGGGAGACTGGGGAAGGCCAGTGCCAATAGAGCTGACAATCCAGCAGAAACAGGTGAAAGCTGATGTTTGGACTGCTTAGAAAAGTCATTTGCCAAAACAGGACTTCTTTATGGGTGGGAAATCAAATCCAGTGGTGTAAGATGCCCCAAGCCTGAGCATGAATTTCCCCTGCCCTGTGCACTAAGTCTGGAAATGTTGTGTGTGATCTTTGTATGCTGTAATTCATATGATGTTTTACCCTGTCTTAGGCAGATAACTCACTTTATGGAAATGAATGGGGAATAGATCAAACAAACACTTTGTACAACAAATTCAGTTAGTTTGGTATTCACAAAGTATCCCTCAGTCACCAATAAGGTCAAACAAGAGGAAAAGACTGATTTCAAACATGATCATGTCATTTTTGATGTCTGGAATCAGTTGCTCAGGGCTCTTTAAAGCAGTCACTTGTGTTTTAGAGTAATGATTAATTGGAATATTTTAAAGGCTGATGGGTAATTCAGTATTTATAGGAAGCTTTGTTTTTGGTGCCCATTTTACAGCTCCCTGTCACAAGATTGATTATGGCTCACTGTAGCTGACCAGTAGAAATTAGTGTTGCTGTAAATTTTCAGCCAGCTAATCAGCAAAAATATCCAGGAAGAAAGTAAATTCACACACTACTTATTCATTATGAAATGAAAAATAATTATTTTTGTCTTGGCTGATTGCTTATTTTATATGTATGCATATGCAAAACAGAGAATCAGACATAACATTGTCCTCTCTGCTCCCCAACTTATTGTGAAATGTTTCTATTTTTCTTATCCTATAGCATAATTAAAATCAATATAATATTTTCCTTTATGACTAGTCAACTATAATTTTCTACTCTTCTAAAACATCTTTTTTCTTCAGACTTATGAAAGAGCATAGGAGAACTATTTTTAATAGTTTCCCCAAGTGTTTTCACCTCAAAGTTTCATATGAGTGTGATAATTTCTTTTGTCCCTCTTTTGTTGTTTCTGAAATACCACAGAATTTAAACATGGAATTTCTTTTCTTACCAACAGACATTGTCAGAAAAAAAAGTCAGTTTGGCCATGCTGAGGGCTTTTATGTGATGAGATGCCCAAATTTTTTTACTCTTTTATTTTATTTGTTTCTTTTAAATATATAGATTGTTCTATATCCGTGTTCTATGAGCAGCAAACAGCACTACCTTTTGCTAATAATGGATATCTGGGAAATACAGCAGCCTCATAAGATCCCTGAGGAAAACAGAAGTAATTTTCAGTTCACTTAGAGCCTGGGGAGAAACAGAATTTTCTCGTTTGTGGGGAGAAAAAAAAAATTCAGTGGTTTATGTACTTTCTAGGATCTGCTGTTCAAAGCCAGAAATGCACATGCCAGAAGAATTGCCAGTTTGTACACAGATATAAAAGGTGTTTACCTGAATTATTAATTCACATACCCGTGAATTGTTGTGGTTTCAGAGTGCAAACAGTCATTACAAGAAATGACAGCAAAAAGCTGAAAACAATAAGGCAGCTCGCCAATATTGCAAAGTTAGACTAGAATGTGAAAACCTTGCGCTGAAGGTTAATGTCACACCTTAATGAAATTTTTTTGAAGTTTATGACTAAAAAGTCCAGATGGTAAAACAACAGCTCAGGTGAAGGAATGAGCCCTCCTGATATCTTATAATAAACCCAATGAATGATTTAAAATGGCACCCAGATGAGTTTTCATTTCCAGCTCCCTCATAATTCTACACAATGAAAGATTTGATAATGTATAAAAGCGATTAAATGCAATGCTGATATCCTCAGAGTCATCCTTTTCCCTGTGATATTGAAAATATCTGTGGTATATTATGTATGGTTTTGTAAATGATATACATTTTTCATAGCTGCTTTCACTGGCAATTTTCTTCTTCTAATGGCTGTATAATTAAACAGTAATGGGATATTTAGGCTTATGTATATTCATGGGGAAGCAGTTATAACAAAAACCCCTATAATTAACTATGACCCCCCCAAAGTACACTTTTGTTTATGCACCAATTTTTATTTTTCATAGACCTTATTTTTCCCTGCAGATAATAATATTGACAAGCAATATAGAATATGAACTTTCAAATCCACATGAGGTCTTTGTGGCTAAAGATTTGTTTTCAGCACAGTTTGTATTAACTCTGGCTGCAGCAATGCCAAGGGCTTGGACTTGTGTATTTTCAAGGATCTTGCTACACACAGGGGGGCACATTATTGTCTAGTCCAAGTATACAGAGTGGGAAAACTCAGGGAGATTTGTTTGATGCTTCCTTTACTGAGCCTGTGGTGCAAAATTAGCTTCTTCTGTATCTTTTCCAGAATAATTAATTTAAGATTGTATCCACTCAAAATTTTGCATCCTCTCATAATAGTGTTTTGTGGTCTATCACCTCTTGAAATGTCCAGATCCCTAGAAAATAGGATATTTCATGTTTCCACTCCTTTCCAGTGCTCTGTGGAGAGTCATGAGTTCCAGATGGGAGTTCATGGCCTCGTGGATTTTCTGAACTTAAAATATTAAACTAATTAAAATCAGGAGAATTTTGTCATTGACTTCAGGACATCCATTGACCTCTGTTATGTCAGCATTTAACCCTCCCTCTTTTTTTGAATACTGTACCTGAATTTGTAGATGCAACCTTGAATTTCAAATTCATTTTCATATCATAATTAAGGATTTTCAACATTAGCAGGACAAACTAACAATCTGAGTAATTAATTTATTTTATTCTTTTGCGTCTGTATTGAGGTGGCTTGTATTTATTATTATTGGTGTTGTTGTTTTTCCTTTGAAATTACTATTTCACATTTCTTGTTTTCAGGGTTTATTTCCTAGTACATTCATTTTTTCATGGATATTGTTGGCTCCTGCTGCCCTAACATGACTGTCAAGCTACAGCACTGATCTCCATGGGCACAAACCTTGTTACTTATTCCAACTTGACTCCCATAAAGGAGCATTTTCTCAACCAGCACAAGTAGAGATAGACCAAAGTTTTCCACACCTTGGTCTGAACTGCTGCTTTCTTGCAACTTTGTGTGAGGAACCTCACACTCATAGAACACCTCTGAAAATGAATTTGTAAGCATGACAGACTATTATTGTATTTGCAAGGATGCCCCAATGAAGGTAGGATTGATGCATGCGACTCCATGTTCTTAGAAGGGTAATTTGTTATTTTATGATACAATATTATATTAAAGAATAGTGTTCTAAACTATACTAAAGAATACAGAAAGGATACTTAGAGAAGGTTAAAAAGATAATAATGAAAACTCCTGACTCTCTCCAGAGTCCTGACACAGCTTGGCCCTGATTGGCCAAAGAGTGAA
>JAXCLO010000208.1:66705013-66717287 GCA_035583995.1 Arremon aurantiirostris | reverse complement strand
TTCCAATGGGACTGCTGCCAACACCCTGACCCACAGGGTGTCAGGTTGGGTTCTGACTCTGTCAGTGTTGTTTTAGTTTACTGCATTGTTTATTGTATCTTTTAATTTTCTCCCTACTAAAGAACTGTTATTTCCTGCTCCTGTATCTTTGCCTGAGAGCCCCTTAATTTAAAATTTATAACAATTCACAGGGAGGGGGTTTACATTCTCCATTTCAGTGGAGGCTCCTGACTTCCTTAGCAGACACCTGTCTTTTCAAACCAAGACACACACCAACCGTGGTTAGAATGGAGAAACAGACATTTTAGAAAGATGTTTTTGGCAGAATAATTTTGGATTGAAAGTAAGTAAAGAAGAAAGGCTTGGGTAAAGAACAAGCAAAGAAATAAATAAACCCCAAATAAACCCACCCATAAGTGCAGGAAAGATTATTCAGTCATGTCCATTCTCTTAAGATTACACCATATTTTCTTTGTAAAATGGAACATTATACCTTTATTTTATATTGTTTTGAACCCACATTAAAGCAGTACCATTTTTTAACTCACTTGAAACTTTATCCTGAGCCAATCAAACTTGACTCTGAGTCAATTGAAAAGTGTGCCACACTTTTCTTGTGACTGGAAAAACAAATTGTATTTCCCATAATGTGCTGCACCTGTCCTCTACAGAAAATGCGATGAATCACATCTCCAGATCTAAGGTGTAAAATGTATTTTGATCCCCAAATCTGAGGTGAGAACAAACCTTAAAGCATTTGAACCTCAAACCTGTTGCCTTTCCTGTGACACCACAATACTGCATGATGTCAACACCCTTCTGAAACAAATTGTTACTTCAGTCCAACAAGTCAAGAAGTTTCTCTCCTATTTATTTTTTTACTGTTTAATAACTAATTTCACTTTATAAACAAGGCCAAAACACACCTCATTTTCCTCAAAAAGGTATTCAGAATTTTGTAATATATTGATATCTAAAAACTCCCTGTAGACAGAATATTCTTTTAACTCACTTCCAAATCCCATTTTTTTGTAAAATGTATGAAAATAGCACAGCAGGTGTGCCAAATACAAGTAAGAAAAAATTAATAACTGTTCTGCCTCTACATAAAGAAATTAGTGTTTTCCTCTGACTTTTCCATGGATTTTACAATGACTCCTTTCATGGATTTTATGATGATTGCCCTTGGACATAAATCAGCTCACCCAAGCTATTTTTGTATTGATATTTACAGTGATTTTCTTTCTGTATTTCCTTCACACTATACTAATATTTTACCATTAGATGCATGGCTAAAAGAGGAGCTTAGGATCTCATTACACTTTCTATTTCTCATTGTCTTTTAACAAAGTATCCCCCTCTGGCCACACAGAGCAAATCACACAGAGTGAATCTAGTAATTTTCTGAGCTGATTGCTCACTGTCTTACACCTTCAGGGACATTTACAGGAAAGTAACATGAGACTAAACTTACTGGAGCTGCAGGGCAGTCTTACATCTTCTTGTGTTTTCTAGCTCACTGCCTGAATTTCAGAGTGCTGGGGAAAAAAATAATTCCCATTTTCCCATTTTTATCTCAGCTGTACATTCACTGCATGTCCTAACATTGATTGTAACATCTTTTTCACTCCTTTACAATGGGAAGTTTAATCATCTGCTGAATGAGATATTTCTGTTTCTTACAAGTTCTGCTTTTTCTCAAAAGCACAAAGTTCTTCTATTCAAATTTATTTCTCTATGTTCCCAATAAGGAGCTAAATTCAGGTGTCTTTTTACTTGTATCATCTCCTTCAGACAGACAGAACATGTCAAAAACCTGTCAACTTCCTATGGAAAAATTATCTTTAACATCAGAAAGTTTGGAATTAACTTCTGGAAAGAGTTTTCTGGAAGGTGAGAGCAGAGTGTTTGCTTGACTTCTGAATTTTCAGTAAGAATTTCCATGCAGCAGGCAGGATCTGCCATTCAGTGTTTGTAAAGAAGTCCCTGGGAAGGAAAAGCAGGAGACCACATCCCTCAGCCTGATGGATATTTGGGACCGCATCCAGCCTGTGATTGTGCATTGTCAGCTGCACACCAATATCATCTGAAATGATCATCTTTAGAGGATATCATTAATATATCTCAGGTAATTTACCAAAAATATCAAGAAAAAGGTATTATAGAGAAAATAATACCTTATAGAGAAAAGTCAACACACAACTTGGTAGGGCTGGACACATCTGGCGTGTGCCCAGTCACAGAGGGATCTGGGATTTCCATTTGTGAAGATATTTTAAATTGAAACAACCTTTGAACCTATCTTGAGAGGGGGAAATTGCACTGGAACTACCTCTGCCAACACCAAACTGCCTCTAGATGCAGCTTTAAGCACTTTTGCTTCAGACTCAAAGTAAAATCTTCTGAGGTTTGAAGATTACAGCAGTAAGTGACCAGAGCTGATGATCATCAGTAAGGTAAAACTTGGGATCTTGAGCATTAAATACAGACAAAAAGTGTTCTCTCCATGAAAAATGCTAAAATGCATTTATTTAGATTTATTATTTATATATGCATTTATTTATTATTTATGAATGCATTTATTTAGAAAACTGATTGGAAACAAAAAAACATTTGGTGCTGCCTCATTAAATGTTCTTTGTAAATTAAACCTGATCTGAAGGCATCCCTCAACCTGCAGTTTTTCAAACTTAGGTTCTTTTTACAAATTTGTTTTAAAATCAGCTTTATTATTTAGGATTTTTGTTCTGACTTTTTGAACTCATGGGAGATTCATAGATGGAAACACATGGAAGGAAGTATTTATCAGAGATTAATAAAGCTGGGGGTTTTTTTGTTGTGGTTGCATTCTTATATTTTCAGAAGGAAATTTTCTTCTTCTTTTCCCTCAGAAATGATGCAATGACATTTTATCTTAAAACTAAATTTAAACAAATGAATCTGACGCAAAATATTTCATTTTTCCCCCAAATAGCCTATTTATTGATTTATTTTGACTTTCAGTTCATATGTGAAGGGCAGGGAGGAAACCAGTACCAAACCTCTGACTTTTGACTGTGAGAGAAGCATGAGCATGGTTGCAAGACAGAAAATAAATGTAATAAATTAATAAAACTATAATCTGGATCCAGATGCTCCAAGAACTGAGATAAAACCCTTCTGGAAGTTTTGGAAACAGCAGAAAGAGAAACTTCAGTTGTCATACTCTGTATTTAGAGCTGTCCAAGGGAGGAGTTGTTACACTCCTGTTGCCAATACAAAAGCAGAGAATATCTTCAAATATTATTTGCCTAATAAGATCTACTCCTCTGGGAAGAATAAAAGAATTCAGCCATTATTTGCCTCTCTCTCTTGTACCTCTCATACTCAGTGGGCTGAATTCTGTTATTGGTTATATTTAAGTGGAATAAGAGAATTTACTTAAGAGAATACACAAGCCATGACTTCAAGTTGCTCACTCAGAACTAAGTGAATTTATCCATACATTTCTATTTCCCCCCAATTTCCCTTCCAGATTTTTTTTTCTTTAAAACTCTGCTCACATCTCTATTTTTCTGGTACAGTAACCATTTCAGAGCGTTTCCTGGAGACCCTAATGTGTCTCTTGGCTTAGATCAGATTAACTTTCAGAGGGGTGAATCAGGAACATAAAGAGGAAGCTAAAACGAGCTTTGTTCAGCGATATTTATTCATTAACATGGTGAGACAGTCACAACAGGGAGAGAAGAGGCTACCCAGCCTTTCCATCCTTGCAGACTTCTGCAAATCCAGGGAAGGTCAAATGGAGTTTGTGAGTTTTGGTTTCATCCTTTGTGGATGTTTGTCCTCATCACAAAATCCAGATGGAATTTAATTCAATTGAGTGGAAAAGCAGGAATAACAGACATCAAAAGGCTCAGTTAAAATGTGTTGGCAGCAGTTTCTGGGAACCTTGCAACACATCTGCACTGGCCCTTAGCAAGATTTTATTGTCAGGCTTTCAGTCTATTCCAGCCTAAAGCCTCATCAAATCAACAATTAAACAAGTTTCAAAGCTAGGAAAAAGAAAAAAAAAATATATAATTCACTGCACGAGGGAAATAAAAAAAAAAGAAAAGAAAAAACCTCAAGAAGAAGCAAAATCTATTCTTAAAATTTTGTGCTTAGAAAACAAAGAGAGAAGAGGAAGAGGAAAGAGCAACTAAAGAAATGCTGAATATACTGTCTCAAGAAAAGTACCCAGACCAGACCAGACTGGCTTGTGGGAATTTTTATTAGTTCTGAAATTAGAAACAGGACACTGAGGTTGGGGAGAGGGGAGTGTCTCAAACCAGCTGCAACTCATTTTAATTAAGGGCTAATTAGCAAGTAGAGCCTGCTGGAAGTGGGAGAAGTCGATGTCCCTATGTAATACAGAGCAGCTCACTAAAGCATTTCTTCAGCACTTAGGGACACTAGCAGAGGGGAAAAGAAAAGAGATAAAATGTAGAAGAGATTGAATATTTCTGTGGGTATTTTTTTTCCAAAAGTCTGTATTTCCTTAGAGTTTCTTGTTCTGGTAGTAGAAAGAGGTTAAAGATGAATATCTAAAGAAGTCAAGTATGGAAATCAAACTGCCTAAATCTCTGCTTGAAGCTGATGAAATCTACTTTTTCCTTTTTTTTTTTTTTTTTTCTTAGTTCCCATGGTAGTTACTCAGAAAGTTGCAATTTGTTATGGTAAGAAAATTTATTTTTTTAGTTCAGTAACTGAGAATGGTAGTAGTATTCTCCTAATCCTGAGATATATTTGTGTTGCCTGGGTATTTATTGTAAGGATCTTTACCTCCTTACAAAGTATAAAGTAGATCAATGTTTGCAAAACCTGCTTTAATCTTCATTTATCTGAGTCTAATCTCTTTCACATGTGAGATCTTAACAGGTACCTCTGTGATATTTCCTGCTGCACTAAATTCAGTTTATCAGGGCTTTGAAAAAAGATAAGAAAAATTAACTAGGACAGTTTCACCACCTTATTTAGTCTTTTGAATTTTGCCAGAAAATAATTTGCTATTTTTGCAAGTAATAACAGCAGAGGTATTCCCTGTCTAGAAACGGCAATGTGATCTCACATTGTGAGTTCTGTGTGTCTTTAGAAAGAGAAATTTACTGAGCTTCAGCTGCTCTTTATCATTTCATGGATTTTTAGGAGGGAGGTGCAGGGCAGAAAAGGCTGCATTATTGAACAGCAGGGAACCCCTGCGAGTGTTCAGGGCCAGGCTGGAGGATGCCCTGAGCAACCTGGGCTGGTGGAAAGTGTCCCTGCCCATGGCAGGGGGTGCGAAGGAAATGATCTTTGAGGTTCTTTCCAACCCAAACCATTCTCTGATTCTATGAATAAGAATTTTCAACCTTGATGTTATCTAGCCTATCTGCAGACCAGCTGGTTGAAGGGCAACAACTCTGAGATTTCTTTTAATGGGAAAGATAGTTCTGTAAAAAACTTAAATCTCTCTGGGCTATGAATGGGTTTGCTGGTATTTAATAAGGCTTGGAACAAACAGATGGAAATAAGAAGGGTTTTAATGACTGAAGAGATGGCTGTTGTTGTGCTCACCTTTTTAATGAGTGAGGTGTCCGAAAAAAACATGAAAAAGGACATAAATCTTTTAAATTTCAATTCCTTGGAAAAGTATATAATAAGTATTCTTGAAAATCAAAATCGCTTGCATGAGCAAAAGGAAGGTGACTTCCAATGGGAAGTGGGGATTTAAGTCTAAATTGTGGGTAAGTTTTTGGGATTGTTTTTTGGATGTCATTTATCTTGACTTCATTAAATTTTTGCTATGTTCTACCATAACATCTTTTTTGTCTATAATCTAAAGAAAAAATAAACCCAAAAACCAACAGAACAGGAGCAACAACAGAAGAAAAACCCACCAAACAAACATCCACAACCAGGTTATGAAGAAAATTTAATATGCAATTTGGGTAACAACATATTGTAGCTAAATGTGGGAATAGTGAAATATGATGAGATCAAGAATTCACATTAAACACTACGCTTTTATAAATTCTGCCATCAAAGAACCAAGCAGAGGCATATAGTACTAATCCATAGCATGATATATTTACTCCTAATTTGCAGATGACTTCTAAGTAATATCCAAATAAGAAATAAAACTCCAGAATGGAGTGGCAACTACCATTTGGAATCACAAGAGTCTGAATGTGGTACCTACAAATGAAATAAATCTGAAATCCAAATCTAAAGCAAGAGAAGTGATCTGATAATTCAGATGTAGAAGTTGAAGACAGGTCCTGGCAGGACCTCAGAACTTGGAAAATCATTTTGTCGTTGTTGTTTGTTTGCCTGGAAGGAAAAGGAGTTCTTATTTTCTAAAGCTATGAAACTGTCTGTTTAGAAGATGTGCCTTCTCATTAACATGAAATTTCTTCAGTGCTGTAATGAAGGGTTGGCTTCTGGCTATGTTAATCTTAATTATAATTATTTTTGACATAACACCTTTGTGTCTGATGATTCTTGTCTTATCAAGCTGCATAGCAGATGCATAATCAAAAGTGCATCTAATGCTTGATTCATGGTAATTGGTTTGATTTCTTCATGATCTGAGTAAAATAACCTGTGTAATATAATGCATTTTTTTTTCTCCTGTTTTACTGTATTAATTAAGAAACATCAAATAACTACAAAAACCTAATTTACTTGAAGCTTATAGCTTCAAATAAATAACTTATTTGAATTGTTAGTTTGGGCAACCAAAATAAGAACTTTAGAATTGCATGCGACATTGTTGAATATGTGGAATTTCATAATTTTCTCTGTGAAATGATATTTGTAGGTACCTCTCCTGGTTGTATTAGGGAGAAGCAAGTTCATAGTAATGTTTTGCTCTGGAAGCATATTTGCCAACATTAATAAGTTAGCTAAGATATAGTGATTAATCTAATCTGATTTTCTTTTTCTAGACTACCTCTACAGTCAGTATCGCAATCTCCTCTAAAGTTTTACATAAATAAAATTTACATCACTTTTCAAAACATTTGCCTATTGTGAATCACCAGCTAATGGGCAGTGTGGTTAGGATATCCAGATCACTTCCAAAACCTGGTCTGGGTGTGGTATTTGCTGGTCCCCACGAGGAATTGATGAATGACTCCATGTTCTTAGAAGGTTAATTTATTATTTTATGATATTATATTAAAGTATGCTATACTAAAACTATACTAAAGAATACAGAAAGGATACAGACAGAAGGCTTAACAAGTCACTAATTAAAAATTTGTGGCCACTTCAGAGTCCTGACACAGCCAGACCATAATTGGTAGTTAAGTAAAAACAATCCACATGTTGGATAAACAATCTCCAACCACATTCCAAAAGGGCAAAACACAGGAGAAGCAAATGAGATAGTATTGTTTTCCTTTTTCTCTAAGGCTTCTCAGCTTCCCAGGAGAAGAAATCCTGGCAAAGGGATTTTTCAGAAAATATGACAGTGACCTCTGGGGGCTAAAGTTGAGTTCAAGCACCCTGAAAGATGATGCTAATACTTCCAGAAAAACAATAATTTTTAAGCTTTTTAGTTTCTAGCAATTATTTTGTTTGCTTTAGCCTGATTTTGGCATAATCAGAACTACAAAAAAGAGAAAACCCAGTTTTCCTGCCAGCTTGGTTGCCAATGTTTTAAGTGAAAGTCAGAATTCAAGCTCTGTATCTTCTTGCTGTTCTAGCACATGGCTGTGACAAGAGGTAGTAAACGATACCTGCTTTTAGCTGCTTTTTGTTTTATTAAGTAGCAGGAAATGGATATCTCAGTATTTTTATGTTCTTTCCTTTTAGCTTCCTTATGAAAAAATTACTTCATGTTTTATGAGAAGTTTAAGTGTGCTGCTCCTGAGGCACAGCACTTGGATATTCAGGATAAAATTTATTTCTCATTATCTTGAGGTCAGTGAGCAGCCAAGTTGATGGTCCAGAAGCTGGCAATGTAAGGTATGTAGAGTTTGATGGTTGATATGGGTTGGATGTTGCTCCATTGTTAGAATTACAAGTCTTTGAGCTGTGATGAGACCTTCAGCACTGCTCTTTTGGTCATTGTATCTGCAGAAAAAGCCTGGAAGTGTCTTTATGACAGAAATATTGAATCACCAGCTCGTTCTCAAGCTTAAAAGGGAGACTGAGTTCTAAGTGCATAGAATTGCAGCTTAGAGTTACTGCCAAGCACTAGTACTGGTTCAAAAGAGAAGGAAACTCTATTCTGAGAGTTCTGATGAAAAAAGAGAATGTGGGTGGGTGTGTGGACAGAAGCTCTGTTAGGGCAATTTGATTCAAGGTCAAACAACCATTCTGGTTCGATTTATTTGGAATTTTATGTTGCTTTGCAAAATATCTGTTTTTAAGTGTAAACCCACAACAATTCAGCAGCCAGAGCTGCTCTTTGAAAAATATATTTTTGAAATGCTTTCTTCAGGGGCGATGGGAACATTGTGGGAACAGCCACTCAATAACACAATATTGTACTCATGAAAGTCTCCCAAAACTCTTCTGAAGAGATGTTCAGATCTTTGCAGCAAGGCAGATCAGGAGAGTTAAACATTACCTGTGTGAAAAAGAATCAACTTTTCTCTGTGATGTCTGGCTATGGACAGAACATATTTTCTTGTTATTTCTAAGGATACAACTTTGAATATTTGGAATATTAAACTGCCGAAAATGTTGGCGAAGGCACTTTGACTTCAAGCAGATTTTATGGTGCTCATTGGCTTGATTTAGCTTTATCCAGTTCTAGCTTTTAAGCTCTTTTCCCCATCATCCCCAATATGATTCAATGTCTTACTTCATACACTTGGTGAGACCTTTAGAGATAAAATACAAAGGATTAGGTTCAGGGCAGGATTGAAGTTTAGGTAACCCTATCTTCTGTAGGACTAAATCCAGGCAAGCAAGTGAAGTAGTGCATTTCTTCTGATTTATGGGACACACAGTGCATTAAAATGTTCTACAAAATATATTGCAGTATTTATTTACTCCTACTTTTATGCCATAGGATTTCAGTTCTGCACAGCTTAGGAAATAACTCCTTAATTTGTATCTGCAAGCAATTATGTCAAAATCTCACATAAACAATTTTATTACAAAGTATTAAAAACAGTTTGGAAAAAGACTGGATATCTGCCATGTGTTTGTCAACTTACACTAGCTGCAAATAATGATGGAAAAAACAGTTTCAATGTTAATTCTATATTAACAGTGGTTTTTTTTGTAATATCCTTTGATATCGAGGGTGGATATATTCGGTCTCTATCTGGATAGAGAAATCAGAATCCACCTCAAAAATATCCCAGCCACTA
The DNA here is from genome assembly GCA_035583995.1 of Arremon aurantiirostris. Lineage (NCBI taxonomy): Eukaryota > Metazoa > Chordata > Aves > Passeriformes > Passerellidae > Arremon > Arremon aurantiirostris. The sequence goes on along the minus strand of JAXCLO010000208.1, from coordinate 66,707,958 downwards.
ATAATTTTAATTCCCTTTTTATGCTAATCAGTCACTTCATAATAAGAAGACACTTTTGTGTTCTGTAAGTCACACTGAGTAGTTCCATGTCCTGCTATTGACCCTATGAGGATTTCTGACTCCTGTTAGTATCCTAAATCTAGTTGTTTTCTCCCATTTGGAATAATAAAAGTGAGACATTTGGTCTAAAATATGATCCCTGTTCTCAGAAATGAGGCTTCAAACCAACTTCCAGATTTATTTAGTTCTGAGGGAAAATTATGATGGGAATTGCATCGAGCATGTAAAGCCTTTCAGCAGCTTGGGAAAATGTTGAGTACAGATGTAGTCCTTAATTCAGTGTTTGTGGTGTTGAAGGCAGGAGTGGAGCTTGCAGTGACTTCAGATGAATCAGACTGGAACTGATTTCTCCAGATCTAACCAGCTGCTTTTAACCTTTGCACAGATTTTTTTGAGCTTCTTTGGCATCAAAGTTGCTGCGATTGTATCTGACTGCATTTTATCCACCATATATTTTTGAGCTTTTTCTACTTGAGGAGTTGTAGGAATAAGCCTAAAGCAAAGAGATATTTGCTGTGCCTGTGAATACATTGGGGGATACCTGGGTAAAATTAAGCTTAATTGGTGGCACAGCTAAGCTTAATGAATTGCCAATTAACGTTGGAATTAATTAGAATGTACTCCTGGTGTGATGTTGTCCACTCAGAGCAGAAGTGTACCATGGCTGATTTCTAACAGCAAAGCTCACTGAACTCAGGAGCATAAACAGAACCCTGTTTTCTAGAACAATTTAAGAACATCTGATGAAATCAGGTAAAATGCAACACACTTTTGATTTATAAAATCTGGACTCCATGCTTATCAGATTTTGAGGAATGAAATTGGAAGAATTCCAAGCTGGTACATGACTATCTAAGAAAAATTTGATTGCAGCTAATTTTTAGACTAAAGTTTAGGGCAGCTTGGGGATTTTTACAAGATATATGCAAAATAGCCTTGCCTCTAGGTTTAATCAGTTTGGAAGTCTTTGTCTTTTCAAAGAAAGGCCAGGCAGAGGGTTTTAATCACAAAAGATTAATTCATGCTATTGGGGATTTTAATATTAGTTCATTCTTCTTTCCTGTTGTCTGCAGTGATGTCAGTTGCTCATGTTTTCAACCAGCAAAACACAAGCTAAAATTATAGGTTGCTAAATGTAGATAACTTGCCACATCATTCAGCTTGACAACTTGTTTGTAATGAAGACCCCAAAGCAAAATCCAAAATGTTAATTGGGGCAGAAATGAAACCTTGCAATAATTTTTGCTCATTGCTTCTTAATTACAAATTAATAATGGTTAGAAAATATGATTAGAAAGCCTAAGAATAAATGTTATATGACTGGTGTTATGTCTGAGGAGAGTTTCTTTCTCTCTGGATTCCGTTTAAGAGGCAAGGGTGACAATTTCAAGGTAAAACATTCTGCAGCACAGGGATCTCTGTTAAGAAAGGTTTAATAAAATTGAACTCTCCCTTTATAAACAGATTAAATCACTTTTAGCAGTCACAGGGAAAATGAATAATGCATGTTCTGTACCCCTAGGTTGAATTTAACTGCCTTGAAATCAAGGTTATTTGTGAAGGGAGTTCTTTAAATCTCTAGAAACTGGAATTCTAAGTAGGAACGATTTTGTTTATTTATGCACTAACATAAGTAGATAAAGGTGTGCATTTACTAGCCATTAACTGAAAATAAAAGATGTGGGATAAATCCACTGAATGTTTTATTTGTCTTGAGGGTGCCAATGCATGTGAGCACGCAAACAGGCAATTGCAGAGTTTTTGGAAGAAATATTGCAAAAAATATTCACTTGCATGTATTGAAGTTAAAATTCGTATGACTTAAAAGTTAAGATACCAGCTCAGACTTTTTTTTCCCTTTTTTACTAGAAATGGGTTTTTTTCCCCCATAAATATCCACGTTCCATGAACTAATGATCAGGGAAGTCACATTGGTAAAGGGCTGGACTTTCCCCTCCAGATGAGAAATTTAACACTTAGATTATACAATCATGATTTTTGCCTAAATAACCCAAACCCACTTTTACTTCTGTAAATGATAGAGGTAAAACCAGTGGTGATAGCAGCAGTAGATTGTTTTAGGGTCCCTAAAGGGATGGGCTCATCAGAGGGAATAATGGTGAAATACCAAGACATTCTGCATTCAATTATTTTGATATACTGATACAAAAACTATTCAGCATAACCAAACTAAGAGTTGTTTCAGAGTAAAACAATCTTACTCTGCTGGTGAGCAGTTGGCATAATGGCTGAGACTGGCACAGGTGGCAGATTAGCTTCCCCTGACCCTTTTTCTGTCTGAGGTGTATAAGCCAGAACACTTCTTACTTAGTTCTCCTCCTAGACACATTTTAATTTACATTGCAACTTCACTCAGGTCCAAAAGAGTCTTTACTCTAGCAGACTGGGGTACTAGACTCTTTACTATTAATCCTGCAGTAGCCACTTCTACTGTAGCTTATTTTAATTTCAGAAATATTCTCACAATGTACATTTTAAACTTCGGCTTATGGGCTGGTTTAGACATTGACATTTTGTTTCCTTCACACACGGATTTTAAAGAGTGAGAGGAGCTGCATCACAATTGTGGTTTGTGGTATTTTCAGGGTCCCTGGATGGAGAAGGAGGAAGTAATGAATCTGACTCCATGTTCTCAGAAGGCTTATTTATTATTTTTTGATCTATATTATATTAAAGAATGCTATACTAAAACTATACTAAAGAATACAGAAAGGACACTTAGAGAAGGCTAAAAGATCATAACGAAAAACTTGTGACTCTCCCCTAAGAGTCTGACACAGCTGGATGGTGATTGGTCATTAAGTTAAAACAATTCACATGAAACCAATCAAACAATGACCAGTTGGTAAACAATGTCCAAACCA
>JAXCLO010000208.1:66693630-66704913 GCA_035583995.1 Arremon aurantiirostris | reverse complement strand
GAAACCAATCAAACAATGACCAGTTGGTAAACAATGTCCAAACCACATTCCAAAGCAGCAAAACACAGGAGAAGCAATCAGATAATTATAGTTTTCATTTTTCTCTGCGGCTTCTCAGCTTCCCAGGAGAAGAAATCCTGGCCAAGGGATTTTTTTGAAAATGAGAGGGACAGTGGTTCTCTGTGCAGGTACTCACCTGAATAATGGAAATCCCACAGGTTTATTAGCAGCTGCCAAACCTGGCAGTGTTTTTGTGCTTCTAACAGCTGACATCATTGGTTAAAAAATTATTAAAACCATGCTCTAACAATTCTCTTATAGATAAACTCTTATAACCAGTTATGTTTTAAGATCAGAGTAGAAACTGCTTGGCTGGTGTATTTTTTAGGATACTTTGATGAGGCAAATTAGCCAAGAGGAATATTTTTCTTTCTTGAGAGGCAGTACTATACTTAAAATTACTGTACCAAGAAAAATACTTTGTCTTGGAAAGACTTTCAACCCTTCAGGGTCAGAGGATGGTGGTTAATGTAGTGACATGAGCATCCTTGGTTATTATAGCAAAGATACTAACACAGGATGTTATAGTAAGGCTATTTGTAGTAAATAGCTTTGCAATAAAAGCACAGCCTTTTGCAATAAAAGCAAAGTGTGGAGAGCAGGTGGAGTTGTTCATTGTATTCAAAGTGTCAAATGGCTTTTTCTACCCATTTCTATAATAAAAGAACAAAAAAAAAATTAATGTAGTTGCTAACTAAAAATTCTAAACTGCCTTTGGAGGCTGTACTTAAAAAGCTAAATGGACTTTTCCATCCTGCCTATCTGGCATTTACACAGTGCTAAACCTAAATGCATAATTTTCACATTAGCTGATGTTGTAGATCATGACATAGTTATAAGTGTAAATGCATCCCATGCATATAAACACGAACTCTGTTGTCAGCCAATTCCATGAGGACCTGCTCTGAATGCTAATGGAGTTGTCACTTCAGCTGGAATGCAGGAATCTACCTGTCTGCTAATAAATGAGACTGATCCATACACAGTGTATGATCATGAAAAGACCAAGTTTTTGTCCAGGGAAACACTAGGATGAAGGTTGTTATTTTGGGTTTTTGTCAGGGACCACAGAACTGGTCATATGACTTTTTTTTTTTGTATTTTTATGCAGAAACTTAAACTTTGAATGGGGCACTGCTCACTCCTCAACTATTAAATAAAGCCTAATTAAAAGAGCAAGAGGAGAAATGGTACAAAAATTGAGAGAGAATAGGGAGTAGAGATGTGAGAAAATATTCCAAGGGCTCTGAAGGTTTTAGCCTTCATAGTAACACCAAGTTATAGTAATGACAGAAACTACCATAATCTAATGCTGAAAAATGTTTTAAGCAGCCACTTGGGCCTAAGTTCTCTTCTTACAATACAAGGTGTTGAGAAGAATAAAATCCCTTCTCATAGAATTCTTTGAGGTATTTCAAGTCAGGCACATGCAAAAAGAGACATTTTTAAAGAGCAGGTCTATCATTTTCATCGTCCAATTTATGGAAGCCTGAAGAGCCAGCTCTGAGTTGATAGCTGGACTGTTCATAAATTTAAAGATGTTCTTCAAGCCAAAGGATATCTCATGAAGATTTATCATTCTGTGCAGTTTGGCCCATGGAAATCCAACTGGTGCTTCTTTATTAGGTCAAATAATTTTATCACTTACTGGTTCATGAGCTGAGTATGTGACATTGGGAAAACCTCAGATGCACAGTCACAGCAATTTGTTAAATAACTTGTTAGCACTTCCTGTAGCAGGACAAGCATTTGAACAACTTCCTCCAGAGAATAATGGAAATATGTGAAATTATTCTTTTGTCCCATTTGGGGAATTTTTTCCTCTGATAATTTCATATAGGAAGACATATTCATTTTGGTGCAAGCACTGCTTTATTCTGTAATAACAGAATCCTTCAGCTAAAGTTTTCAGGGTCCTGGTATCTATTTTTTACCCAAGATAAATCTAGTCTGGGCACAGTTACCATATAAGTAGAGGACTTTTTAAGGCATAAGGGATACTCTGACTTATAACCCAATTTTATTTACAAGATGACTATAGTTTTACCATTTATCCATTTTGAATGCTGAAGAATTTATTTTAAAGATTAACCACTTAGAGGACATTCAGTTCCATCACTGATCAATGGCTCTACTAGCAGAGATTATATATGATAGAAGTGATTTAATTTTCACAAGAAAAAACTTATTACCATGAAGTGGCTGTGCCTCCAACTTAGCCATTATTTAAATTCAACCTGCCCTGCAAGAAATCAAATAACATGAATAGTTGCCAGGCCAGGAAATATGAAGAAAAAGAAATTATTTAATAATATTTTTTTTTATTATTAAATAATATTAATAGTAACCCAATATTGATTTGCTCAAGATAAAGCCACTTAGAGAACTGAAAAAAAGAACAAGCAAAAAGGAGAATAGGTACTGATATTGCCCTGTACGTTTCACCTCACATAATTTTGACAGTCCTGAGGTAGGTCTAAAAAATTTGAGATTTCGATAAAGGAGAAAGACATGATCTTGGTTCTTTTCACTGAGAAATGAGATTTACATGATCTCAGTTAACAGTAACTTTGTTTAATTCTAATTGAAATTCCAAGTGTATTCTATCTCTTTTGAAAATAGCGACACACTGGGGTAAGTAGGGATGGTGTTTCATTCTGTGCTTTCAGTTTTCAGCTTCATCACCTCCTCAATCTTATTTTTGGAGTTCCTTTGCAACTCTTTTTAAGCAAGGCTTGGAGACAGGACCTAAAGTATTTCCTCAGTCTGCTCTTCTGGTTTCTGAGTGGTGCCTGTAGTGCGTGCAACAAACCTGTTAAATGTTATGGTAACTCCTGTGGATCCTTTTGGTGGAGATCTCTGTTGCCTTACAAACACCTGTCTGGGTTAAAAGTAGAAAATAGGAAGTTAATGATGGTTCTGCCATCCTCTGGGATTAGGAATTGTATAGCATTAATATAGAAACTCCTGACTCCTTTACAATAAGGCTATCACCACGATTTTGAAATTATCTCTTCCCTGGATTAAGAAACTATATTTCCAAGTCCTGAATGGTCTTAGCTGTACAAAGTTATTGCTGAGGTTGCTTCAATCAGAATCTACACAAGGAAAAAATGGGAATAGGAGTGTGCACTTCTTTGTCAATGAGCATGCTTTAGTAATATTTCATAATTCAAAAGAGTTTGCAAAGCATTCAAAAAAATCTATTCCTGACATGAATATATGGGTTTTTTTCACTTACATTTTCCAGGCAGGATCTGGTACTTTTCCACACAATTACACTAAGGGAATGGCTGTAGTGCATCAGAGGAAATGTGCATCTGACCTGTATTCTGTCACACAACATGACCAATATTTGGTAAATGGAACAAAATATAGGAGTGGGAGAAATCAGCTGTGATCCCTTTCTGGAGTGTTTTCTCCCATTTGATGAAATTTCTGTTTAGAGTCCCTTTAACCAGCAGAAATGCCTTTACATAACAGCCCACAGTGAATTACTTATTTTATTATCATCTTCAACTTCATCAATTGCCTTTTGAATACTCCTAAAAGTTTGCACAACTGCCTGTGGCAAGGAGTGCTTTTTTAACTCTCTGCTTTGAAAATGCATGCTTAGTTTGGATCTGCCTGCTTTATATTTCATTCCATTGAAAGAGACAATGAACGACATGTTATCTTTTTATCTTTTATGTGCCACTGATGGCATCTGTCATGTACCTCTTCACTCATCTATTTTTTTTTTTGAGGCTGAAAAGAGCTGGTCTATTATACACTCATCATGCTGATACCATCCTGTACCTTTGATCATCCTTGTATTTCTGCAAGGACTTGGAGAGCTACTGAGGAGCTAAATGACATTGCAGGGCAATTCCAAAGCTGGGTTTACAGATCTCTCTGAAAGGTCTTGTACTACAATACAGATTGCTCTTAAAGCCAGACATTTTACCTCAAACTACCTCTGCATCAGCTGGAAGTGGCCCTAGCAGATTTTCTTTGAGATTATTATTATTACTTTCTCCTCCCAAAACACATGAATTCAATAAAGCACAAGAAGAGAGGAGAGGTATAAAGGAAAGTGGGATTATATCCATGCTCTTGTTGCTGGAGAATATTAACATATTAAAGGCAAAAGTTGTTTCAAGATATGATACTGCTAGAAGAGTAAGGTAGCTGGATCTGATATCTAAGGCTTAGTACCTCTAACATTTAAAGGAGTGGTAGGAGATTTTACCATTTGAACTGTCTAAAAGACACTTCAGACAAGAAAATGCTTTGAAATCCTTCATTTGCTTTTCTGAAAACCACTTCTCTCACCAAGGAGGAGGTGCTTTCTTCCTCCTTGTTTTGTATTTCATGTTGATTCTTTCAAGCACATGGTGTTTTAAAGTATTGTGTCTTTAAACTTTGCCTTGCAGCTTGTAATCCTTTAGAGCAAGGGAAATGAGTGCTCATGTGCAAGAAAGTAATTTAAAAACAGGTATAGAATTTACTTTTCTTACCTGAAGTGGAAGAAAGTTTAGAAAGCACTTGGAAGCAGTGCTTGTGGTGTTGCCTGAGAACAACTTTATAGCCCTGCATGTCCAAACCTGTCTCCACATTAAGCTCAAACTTCTTGAGTTCCATCTGCCCACAAATCCCGTGAGCTTGTGTCAGGATGATTTCTGTGGCCTATCAAGAAAGAACTGTCTGCCTGCAAAAGATGGGTTATGTTGAGATAATATGCATACAGTTCTGAGGACACTCTCAAATGCATTCCACTTGTAAAATTTTAATATTTTCCCCCTCCTGGCAAATGCCATGAGATCTGCTCTAGAAGAGACCCCAAGGGCCATTGCAGAAGAGCAGTGAAGGAAGTTTAGTTTGCTTTTAAACTGACTCTCTCACATCCAGAAATACCATGAAGGTGAATGCAGATCTTCCATCCGTGCAAGGACATTTTCCATAGACACTGATGGTCAGCTGCCCATAGCTCTCAGACTTACTGAAACACAGGAAAACCAAGTTCCCTCTCTTGGCAGTCACTGGCAGGAGTTACAGTGCTGGGCTATTTCTCATTTGCTGAGAAGTCAATGGTGCCCTTGGAATTGTCATCTCATTCCAGCTGACACTTCTGGGAAGGAGAGTGAAAGCTTCAGGGAAAGGAGCCACGTCCTCAGCTGACACAAGAACTCAAGATTCAGTCCTGCTGTGCTTCAGTAGCCTTGGTTTAATCCTGCAGAAATAATCCTTTGGAGAAGGTGTAACAATCCCAGATATGATGTTTCACAACTCATTTTCCTGTTGGATTGCACAATTTCTCGCTATTCTCAAATTAATGAATTGTGATAAGATCCTGCAGAGATGATTTTCTACTGGGAGACAGTGTCTTGCTGTTTGAACAGTTTAAGTGGAGAATATTGGCTCTGAGAGCAAAGGTGTCTTTGGAAAAGGGCTCTTAAAATATTAATATTTGGATGTACATCATAATGGGTCAGTTAAAATTGTGTAAATTAGTATCACATCTATGGCTTGATATGAAGATCTAATACAGGTTGTGAGGTTTCATCTTAAATTTCAAGGTCAAAGTACTCCCCAAATTTTATAGAATTAGAGCATCCTGGGACACAAAGCATGCTGGCAAATGAGGATGTTTTCAGATCCTACAGGCTTTCAGATATTTGTCAAGTACCATGCAATTTGAAGAAAAAATGTTTTAAAATTGTAATTCTGGAACTGACTTGGTGACATGCACAAAGAAGATTTAAGCAGAGGTGTACAGGTGACAAGACTTACACTGTGTGCCTCAAAATTGCAGCTTTAAAAGATTTGGCACTCAGATACTTTTTATCACACTTGTTAAATATTTCCCATGCCTGTCTTACACTGAGCATACTGGATTCTCTCTAAGAACCTCAGCAGAACTCTGGGATCATGGAGACAAGTGTTTTCTTGCTGGAGACAAATCAATACTGCGAGATCTTGATTAAAATGCCTGCAAAAGAGGCTTTTATTCTTGGTTTACCCCGCAACACACCTCAGATGCAGGAGGTAATTAACTACAGGCAGGTGAACTCCTCTCAAATTCCTTCTCAGCGCTGATTTCCAGGAAACTATTCTCCTGAGAAACAAAGTAAATGAGATTAAAAGAACAGAGCAAACTCTATATCTGATTGCAAAAGCATCTCTTAAATTGAAAAAAGTCAGTGTAGGAATTGGATGTAAGCATGCTGGGGTGTGTGTATAAACAGATTTATACTCCATGAGAGGATAGAACATTGAATCTTTCACTAGCACTTAACTCTGTGCTTCTAATTCACATTTTCTCTGAACATATTTAAAAACCTGGGCTTGACAGGCTTGCTTGATATCAAAACATACTGAATCAGAAAGGCTGTGGGTGTTTGACCATGTTTATTCCAGCAGTGTTCTCCTTACCTGTACCTCCTACCACGAAGAAATAGAGAAACAATTAATTTTTGTGGCAGGTTGTCCAAGTCAGCGTTGCCATAGGAACTTTAACTTTCAGAATTCTTTGTCTTCTCCATCTCAGATTATTCACTTTCACTTTTGGCAATGATGTTAGTTCTGGATTTAACAATAGGCTTTTGTTTGTGAGCCAATAAACAAGAGTGTATTTCAACTTGGAGTTTATTATATTCAGCTTGGAGTTTGTCTGTTTCTGACACCCTGAATTTCTAAAACTGCAGTATTGAACGTGGCAGGGTGTGAATGAGCCAGCATCATATACTGAAATATTGTTAAACTCAGTTTCTGCAGATATTCCCTACAACATGTCAATGAAGTGTAAACAGCAGATATTTATAAGATTTATAATAAAAACTCTACTTTTTCCTTGATTTATCTACGTACACACAGCTTTTCCTACAATGGATCTGATAGCACAGAGAACCACAGTGATGCATCCTAAAATCCCTCAATGCATCTCAGACTTGAAGTAATTAATTTATAATAAAAATAATTTCTTTCTATGGGGATTGAGTGAATCTACCTTACCAAAAAATCTACCATACTCCTGCACTAAAATTTAATGGGTTTTTTGTATAGAAGATATGACCTGGTAGCAACAACTGCAGTTCTAACAATAATTGTGCATATTGATCACAGTCTGATGCAATTGCTTGGATGAAAGGTTATCAGAAATAAATTCATCCCCCCCCAAAAAAAAAACCTGAACAAAATAATAAAAACCAACAAAGATATCAACCATGAAATATTTATATTTTAAAAATAACTCAGACTGTCTCCTAAACCAGATTCCAGATTAGTTGCAAGAGGACCTCCTGAGAGAAAAAAATTCCTACAAATCCCATATAAAACTTTCCAGATGTTGATGTTCTGCAGCCAAAATTGGCACAGGAAAAACCAGCTTCATCTTGTAGGAATTTGATTTCTTGACTAGTTAAAAGAAATCCACCAATCGAAATTCAGTTTACCTGTTTCTAATGAGTGCATTTTGAAAGCTGATATTGTAGCTGTTTTTTCTCATTGTCATGATGAACAGGGATTCTTAATTGAATGGGAATTTTTACCTTTCCTTATAGAGTCCATTTCCTCCAGTCGTTTTGAATGCTTTGGTAAGCCATAGCCAGAGAACTAGGGCCGGTTTTGTTCTGTGTGATGTTCATTAAATAAATTGACTACTGTCACTGTGATTTTATAACCCTTAAGCAAGCTGAAGAATACATTAACAAATTTCTGAGAGCACAGGAAGAAAGAGTGCAATATTCTGTGTTCTCTCATTGGAGCATCTTACTTTGTCAAGGATATAAAAGCAGAGAATCTGTCAGGTTGAAAAGGATCGTTTAAATCATTGACCATGTCCATCCACTAACCCAGCACTGCCGTGTGCACTAAAAAACCATGTCCCTAAATGTCACATATGCTCATACTTTAGATGGTAAGTTGTTTGCTTTCCTTTAGGTACACAGTTATCTTTTGGAAAAAGAAATCTCATTGAGATTGAAATTTTTGATTATGATAATATACTTTTCAAAGAAATTTAACATTACTGCAAATTACTTCAAATCCGTGTTGGCTTCATTATAAAAACAACCAACCCCCCCCCCCCCCAAAAAACCCAAAAACCAAAAAAAAAACAAAATAAAACAAAAAAAAAACCAACAAACCACCAACCTGTTTAAACTCATTCGCTTTGCTTAAACCTGTTTTTATTTAAATGGTCAATAACTTTATGTTTGACCTTTGCATTAAAATGTTGGTATCAATTTTATGTAACGATAAAAATAGGTGGAAAGTCACAGGTAAGTGCTAGCATTGACTGGAGCTCTCTGTGAGACTCTGTGAATTTTCATGGAGAATTAAAACTTTCCCATTTTGCCATCCCAGAGTTGTGTGTGTCTCCCTCTTTATCCTGAGCATTTGGATGAAGGAAATAACTGAATCCCTTATCACAGCTTGAGTTGGACTGAGCCTGAAAAAGCTCCTGCCATAATCCTCTCCTTGCTCAAAGTATTTTTAAGCACCACAAGTGTGGGGTTTTGGGGCCACGCCAACGCTGTCTGGCAGTGCCTGAAAAACTCCCACCTCCTTGCATGAGCTGCATTCATGGCATGGAGCCCTCAGCTCGAGAAGCTGCTTCATGTGGTGACTCTGCAGCTAGCAAAGGGTTCATTTTTCTGTTTTATTTTTTTTTTTAATTCCTCCCCATGCAGCCCATATCCATTTATCACTACACTGTGGAAAAGGACCGACAATTTCAGGCGCGTCCACTTGGCAAAACAACTGAACACCTCTGCCTGAAATGATGGTTTGTTCCACCAAATGCTAAATAGATGTTCAAAATGGACCTGTTAGCCAAGATATAAATTTCTACAGTTGCATTCACATGAAGAATGTGAAAGGCATTAATAAAGAATTTCTGGGTAATCATATTTAATTGTCTGTCTGTGCAAGGTGTTCTACTCCATCTCAGTACAAAGTAAAAGTTGCATAGACGAATAATGAAATCTCTATATTTTGGAGCATATGAGGAAGAAAGCTGTGTTAGCTTTTGATCAGGCTGCTGTGGGAGTGTTTAAGAATGGTTTAGTGAAAGATGTTCCCTGTACAGTGTATTTTATAGCTGATTACAGCCTGGGGTAGGTACAGACTGATGGGCATGCTTAGGGCTCTCCTGAGATCACAGCTGCCACACATCCTTTGGGATCTTCTTTGAGGTATGTATATGGATTTTTTCCATTAAAAAACTCAAAACAACAACAGCAAAAACCAACCAAACAAAAAAAAATGAAATTAAAAAATTTAAGAAGTTAAAATAAACCAAACCAAAACCATAACAAATCAAACAAAAAAGACCAAAAAATAACCCAAGAAATCTGATTTATAAGAGTCTGGTCCGTGTTGTAGTCTTCATAATTTAAATAATCCATTTAATGCTTTTGTGTTTATGCTGCTGTAGGGGAAAAAAAATATAGATGTTCTGTGAAAGACAGGTTTTCTTTTCTCTGGAAACACATCAGCATTCACTATCTCAGCCTCTTCTTTGCTAGTGCATTGGTCAGAATAGTTCATGAAACCCACGGTAAAGAGGAAGATAACAGCAAACCTAATATCTGATAACTTCTAAGTATCCTTTTGAAAAAGTGATAGTCATCCCCATCACAGTTTGAAGCCCTGAGGTAAAAAGGAAATAAATGCAACTATTTGCTCTTAGGTCTGTCTGCTCCAAATTACAGCAGAACTCTCAAAGACCAAATACCAAGTCCTATTTCATGTTTTAATCACTATAAACTATAATGGAATTCATATCTGCAAACATTTATTGCTCTGTATCACAAGGATATTTTTAGCTACTTTGAAGGCTGTTATTATGAAAAAAAAATTCAACAAAGGGAAAATGATAGCTGCTTTTAAATTAGATATTAATCTGGAAGCAACACTTAAGCTAAACAGTGAAGATAACTTTCCTAGGAATTTAAAATTAAATTTCTAATGTGCCGTTAAAGCAAAGAGTCAAGTACCCCAGGTTTTTTTCTGGGTTTGCCTTTTACTTGATGAGTTGTGTGTTTTAAAAATTAACCATTGTGAAAGTAGGATGCCTGAGAAGTCCAACTGGATTATCCAGCATGAAGACAGGAGCCTCTTAGGGGAACAGGAATATAGCATGGAGAAGAGTAACAAACCCAGCTCTGCTGAACACAGCATTAACACATAAAAGGAGGAAAGAGGTAAATGGGGTGAACATTTAAAAAACATCTAAATGTGTGGCTTGACTTACCTAAAAATCCAACCTTTTCAATGGGTCTGATATCTGGTTTTTCCCAGTTGAACTGAACAGGGTGATGCAAGGGACTCATGACGTTTCTCTGCCACTCAGCTTGGCCAGAGAATTCCCTGTAGAGAATTAAAAATCTATATTTGACCAAGAGTTTCTAGAATTTAATTTAGTAAATCACTTATGTGGCAATGATGGACAACAGAGAAGCTATCCTTACCCTGAGGTAAGTTGTGCTCATTGTGGTTATTTTTCTGGACTGCTTAAGAGTGAACAGCTTGTGGATTGAACATGTCTGGTTTCAATCTCCAGCTCACACCCAGGCAACAGTTCTGATCTCTCCCTGAAAATTTAACACAGAATATAATCCCATTTTAAAAGGTGTATTGATGCCTGAAAGGCTATCTAGAGCAGAGGCTAGACAGTGTAAAAGGAATAAAGGAGGTATTTGTTAAAAAGGCCTTCAAAGGATGCACCTTGGGCAGCAGAAGAGCCTGGCCAAGGCTACACCCAAGATGAACTCAGAGCCATGAGTTTTCACACTTTTATAAGTTTTGTCCATTAACATATTGGAGTTAATTGTCCAATTACAGCTTCAGGTTATGAAGTCTCATCCACCCAGATTGCTCTCCTCAATTCTCTGTTATTTACAATTTTTGGGCCTGAAACTGCAATGTTGCCCTTGGTTCCCAGGCTGGAAAGGGATTGCTTTGTCTGACTACATTGTGAGGAGAACTTGCTAACACTTTATATGAAGTTCAGAGTTATACACTAACGCAGTATGGAAAAACATGAAGCTAAAACTTCAGGAAACAGTATGAACAGCTTTGCCTCCCTCATGATCCAATCATGACACAAGAGGACAGTGAGACAGGGATGGATGGATGGATGGATGGATGGATGGACGGATGGATGGATGGATGGATGACGGATGGATGGATGGATGGATGGATGGATGGATGGATGGATGGATGGATGGAGGGATGGAT
>JAXCLO010000208.1:66645413-66657132 GCA_035583995.1 Arremon aurantiirostris | reverse complement strand
CTTACAAAAAGTCTGGTAGGCACAACTGTTCTGTGAGGGACAGGAGAACCACGTGGCCAAGTAAATGAACGGTCATGTGAGGCACAAATCCTTCTACAGCCTTTCTCCTCCTCACTTGCTTTGATAAAATATGTTCATCCATGGGTTGCCCAGTGCAGGGTGCTGTGTAAAACAGAGCTGAATTCAGATTATTTTGCCCAAGGAATCCAAGAGAGAGACTCCACATCTTCAGTTTACAGCAGGGTCAGAGTCATTGCCACCATCAACATGAAGGTTTTTGGCTAAAGGCCAGTGAGAATTCTGGTTATTTTGGACTTGACAGGATCTCAGCAGTGTCAAAATTACAGACCAAGACATTCAAATACATTCAAAGTGTGAGTACTCAATATCTTCGCAGATCTGGATACTTAGTGCACACTCATAAATGAACAAGTGACTGGAAATTACCATTTCCAAGCTTCCTTGACATTTGTAACATTTCCCCTCACATGGAAAACCATTATCATTGCTCCTTTTGTGGCTTCTCTGCAGCTCAGCAGTGAGAACAGGGGCACACATCCCTCAGGAGAGGTGTTCTGGGAGAGCAGCTCTTTTAACACAGGAACCCACAGGCAATAATATTCTCACATAGGAAGAGCAGTCAAGGAAAACTGTTACCAATGACATTGATAATACAAATAACCTGTGGATGGAAGTTCTGAAAAAAAAATTAAAATGAGTAGTTGGGAGAAAATAAAAGTGGATTTAAAGTATTTTAATGAAAGTTTCTAAGGGTAAATTGTAGTGATAAGGTACTGATTTTTTTTCTACCTTTTTTTTTTTTTTTTTGCTATTAGACAAAAACAGCACTATGATTCTTTTTAATAGGTTTTAGAAACATCTGTTATGGTAACAAACAAAAAGGTACTTAATCTTAAATGACACAGTCTTTTCCATATAGAATTCAGCTTGCAAATTGAATACTAATCTCTTAGAGAATAATATGCCACCTTTCCCTTATTTATTACAGACATATTGTCATTATCAGCTATGCTGAATCAAGGTGACATCATATGGGACATAATGATTGCTCACAGTGTGAAGTAATTAAAGGATATTCCTTTGGATTATTGTAAACTGAAGTAAACTCAGAGCAAAGCTCTCTCTCCTCTCTTTCCTCCCTTCCCTTTTTCACTTTTATTAGGTCATGAAGGCTGATGTCCACCACATGAGATGGTAGTTGAACATTACACATTTCTTCCTAATGTTTTTATTTTTACTCCTAAAAGACATTTGGACAACAGGACCAAATAAAACTTTTAGGTAATTCTGGTTTGTTCGTGGAAAATATCCATAAGACGTGGTATCCAGCTTCTAAAAAGAGATTGGAACACTTTATCTTCCAGGGTCTGGAAAGATTCATTTCACTCACCCAAGACATTTGCAGCAGCAGTTTTTAGTTCTTGATCCCTCACTGCTGTCCAGTGGTTTGCAACTCACTCCCCTCTCTCCATTTTCTTTCCCCAAGCAATAATGTCTGAAGTTGAAAACAAGCCCAAGCCAGCAATATCTTTCCCTGCATCAAACTCTTTTGGTTTTCAAGACTAATATAATTACTTCCTGTCCACTCAGTATCACCAGGATCTGCATTAAAATATCATTATTAGCTAAAATGTTATTCTAAGTGTGTAAGACACTATGATTTTAATTCCTTCTATAATTCCCTATTCTGTTCTCTGGACAAGCCATAAAAATTTATTTTGATCCTCAAACCCCATTTTTATGGATTCATGGACATAGATGTGCTAATGAAATAAATACATAAACTGGCTTTTGGTTTTCAGGGGATGATTGTTTTACAGGCAGATTATTTGTTTGTTCACAGCAATTGTGTAAGGTAAAGCAATAGCATGTGACCCTCAATTGTGTAAGGTAAAGCCAAAGCATAGAAAAAGTTATAAAGAGTTATTGAGATTTTTGCAGCACTGTCCTTATTCTCCTTTTATTGTACTACCTTCTGAAATATCTGATATATCAACACTCCTGAAATCCTCTCCGTCTCAGAAAGAAAAGGTGTTGTTTGAAACTAGTTCTAAAGAACAGGGAGAGAAAAAAAATGGCAAAAAGGCCTTTCATGTATAAGTACATTTTTTGATATATGTGTCTATGTGTGTATATATTTCTCATGCCCTTTTTGCTTTGTGCAAGGTACCCTTATTGGTTTATAAAGATAAATATGTCAGTACATATATATGAATGCATTTAGAAAGAGCAGAAGGCCTGCACTGTGCTGCATGTGTCTTTGCTATTACAAAGTGACTGGTGCATTATATTTATTAAAAATCAATATGTCTTTTACAGATACATCCTCAAGCCATTGCTGTCTTAATGTTCTGCCTCTAAAGAACAAGACTCTCCCATTCAGCCAAAATACAATTTTCTAGCTTGAACTCTTGCATTCAATTTGTTTTTAAAGAGAAGTCATCCATAACAGTAATAGATATGATGGCAGTTTCTTTAAAATGTAAGAAAAAAAGCCTGTTCTGCAGGTTTAAGATAAAAAGATTAGAGAAGTGCAGTTGTGCACAGGGCACACAAGCTTATTCTGCTTGTTTAATTTCGAAATAGGTGTGTGTGTGATTGTTTAATACAGCATAACTAACTGAAGTGCCCAGAACTGATATAATTCTGAACCTTGCACAGATTACATTATTATTTATAAGAAATAGGTGAATGGGCATTGCGCATGGACCTCCACTTTCCCCTTGGGAGCTTGTTTGATCAAATATTAGTGCTGCATAAAGGGAAAAATGCTGCTTTCAGACCTTGGAGAGCTGTTCAGTGGGTCCAGTTCAGAACTCATTTTTGGAAGAGATTATGATACCTTCTATATTCTTCTGTCAGGGGGCATTCAGGTTAAACACCAGTGTGGCATTCACATTCTCTGATAAAATCCCCTCACCCAGGATTTTTCTCCTGGGAAGCTGAAAAGCCTCAGAGAAAAGGAAAACAATTCTTATCTCATTTGCTTCTCCNNNAATGTGTTTGGAGATTGTTCACCCACAGGTGATTGTTCCATTGGATTCTGCTGTGAGTTGTTTTCACTCTTTGGCCACTCAGGGCCAAGCTGTGTCGGGACTCTGGAAAGAGTCAGGAGTTTTCACTATTATCTTATTAACCTTCTATAAATATCCTTGCTGTGTTCTTTAGTATAGTATTCTTTAATATAATATAGCATAATAAAGTAATAAATTTGCCTTCTGAGAACATGAAATCAGATTCATCACTCCCTCCTTTGTTGGGGGTGCCCTGCAAATACAATACCCCAGGAAGAATTTCTTCATGGAAAGGGTTCCTAAGCATTGGAATGGGCTGCCCAGGGAGGTGGTGGAGTCACCAACCCCTTGAGGTGTTTAAGAAATGACTGGATGTGGCATTCAGTGCCATGGTTTAGCTGACAGGGTGGTGTTTGGTCAAAATTTGAACTTGATATCTTGGAGTTTTTTCCCAACCAAAATGTTTCTGTGATTCTCTGATATGGCATTGGTCCGTTTTATACCATTTCATTAAATGGCCAGTAGTAGACACCTGAAGACAAGTGTAAGAGCAAAACAACTGTCCAGAGATACTTTCCCCAAACACTCCAATTTCCAGCAGTCTGTTGCAAAGACATCCTTGGATAGATTTTTCTTCCATTAATTTTTCTTTTTTTTTTTTTTTTTAATTTTATGCAAGCACTCAGCATCCAAAAACTCAGAGACAAAGAGTATCTCAGCTGACATGTCTTTAGACATCCTTATATTAAATTAAGATGCCATTAAGCTAAACCTGTCAGGTTTTGAATGGTATTTGCATTATCAGCTTGAAGCTCAGGCAGGCAAATTCTTAGGGTTCAGTCATAAAGACACTTTCTTAAAGTAGGAATTGCATTCTCTTAAAATGTGCAAACTTGATAGGTGGAATGTCTCCTGTTAACTCTGGGAGCAGCAGTTCCACATGCATTTGGGTTAGTAGTTCATTCCTCCCAGTTTACCCATCAGCTCCAGTTTGTTTTCCATAGGAAAAAGTTTCCCAGCACAGCAGGAGCCTGCCTGGCAAATGGGGCCCTTCCAGGCTGTCACAAATTGAGTAATAAAAAGCTGTCTGAGTAATTTGTCCCCAGCCCCTGTGCTAAAACCCCCTGGATGCCCTTTGTCAGATTGGAAATTGGATTGCAGGCCTTGCAATTAAAGAAGTAGTTGGAAGAAGATAAATTTTAAGTATTATTTCCAATTCTCCAAGCTTTCTTTACTGCTCTGTACCAACACAGCACTCCAACATCTAAATTTCTGGTGGATCTCTGTTTATCAGGTCACAGAGTCACCTAAGTAGTCTAGAAAGGCAGGGATGTTACAGAACTTGTGCAAAATTGCTGGATGTTGACATAAATGAACTCAAATGAGACACATTGGAGGAAAACAGTTGAGAAAAGATTGCACCAGTCTACACAACCCTTTGCAAACATATATAGAAACTCACTAGGAGTAATTTTATTTGTATTTCTATTATAAAAATTGGGAGAATACTGTCTAAGGAAATTCCAGTGCCAAAATACTGAGACTTGCTTAGTTCTTTGTCCAGTTATTTTTTGTCCTGACTGGAAGTTTTCATTGTCATGAGAGAGAAATACAAATGCAGCAAAAATTCATTAACCCTGTGGCCCAATAAAGAAATACACCTTTGGGTCCATGAGCAGCTGACAAAGAAAAACACCAACAAAATTTTTCCTCCAACCTACAGACTACTAATAAAATGTACAGCAAAAGAAACTTTTGTGCCAGAGGGTTCCTTCCAGTAGTCTAAGCATCTACAGTAAATTCCCTACATGCTGTTCATTTAAGTTCAAATCATCTGAATTATTGAATATGACAGAGAAAACCATCCTCATATTGAAAAGAGCTGCACACTCCTAGGGGCTGTTGAATTCAGGGAACAAAAGTAGTGCCAGGCCCTTCTGGTGCCATCCCACTGATGTCAACAAGCTTCCATCAGCATATCTGACAGCAGAATTTAACTCCCCATTTTTATGTAAAAGAAGCTTTTATGGTAGGATTTAAGAAGCCAGGCCTCTATGCTGAATTTAAATATGTCAGTCCCCTAAGAACTGACAGTAGACTAAAGAATAATATGTGTATATAAATGAAAACCTATGTTTAAACCTTGAAATTGTTCCTATATATTAAAAAAAAAATATTATGTCATCTAAAAAATAGTTGCATTTAAATAAAAATTTTGCAATTGTCATGAAATATGATAACTTCCTGCTTGAGCCAGGTCTCATAAGCTCTTGGAGGTCTATTTAACACTCAAGATAGCCCAGCTACCTTAGAAGGCAATAAAATCAGCAGGATGGCTTCTGTAGTAGTGTTGGAAACAAAAAGGTTTTAATAAAAGGCAAAATAACAAACTCTTTGCAGAGAAAAACCAATCCAGGTGCAAGAGGCCCTCCTGCTCCTGGTAAAACACCTCAGAAAAGTGATTTGTTTCTTTGTTCTCTTCTTTTTCTAGTAAATTGCTCAGACTGGACTTTTTGGCTCCTGTTCAATTACCTATTCTTAAGTTTGAGGTAAAGTCCCCAAGTTTTATGAGGTGTCTTTTCACTTAATTGAGGAGAGAAACTTCTGGGCTTATTTCCTTTTTAAGGGGACAAAAAATGGTTTTGTCACTCCATCAACAGAGAGCACATTCCTGTAGTCTTGAGAAAAAAAGAATTAAAATAAAAAAGATGCGTCTGGATGTAGCTATCATACAAATGGAAAATACACTGAATATTCACAGGATTCAGTGTATTATGAAACCTGCACTGTACTGGGTGCTTGATGTGTAGCTTTATGTGAATGACTGCATTCAGCCACAGAGTCAGCTGAGATCAGAGACCAAGAAGAATCACTGAAGAGATGTTTACAGAATAGATGAATAGATGTTTCAGGCAGCCCACCTTAGAGAATTTTCAACCTTGACAGAAAAGGCAGATGGGACCACCCAGATCTGTCTCAGACCATCTTTACAGCCACCTTTGCTGATTGTGATCCCAAAACCATTGTGTAAACTCAAACACACCTGGGGACACTTCCCTGACATTGCCAGGATCTCCCCTGGGATTGAGTCAATCTTTTTAAACTTAAAATTTTCAGGAATAATTCCCACTGGGGTTTGGCATGCAGGAAATTCCAGGGCTCACTCTGAGCAGCCTGGTTGAGTGCAGCCACCCTGTTTTGAGGGGAGAGCAGTTGGCTGCAGAGGCAGGGAGCACTCTTTAAAATTGGTTCCTGATGCCAAGGAATGCTTCTGATGAAGTCTAATTGTTTAAATGCTTTCATAAGTGCCTATTTTCCATTTAATCCATCCCTACATTAAGAACCTGTGAGACAGCAATAAAATGCAGCGTGAAGGACCAGCACAGTTCCTGTTTGGGATCTCATCTGAAGATTGTTCTTTACAACCCTTATCAAGCATGATGCATCTCCACATTGCATGCAAAATACACAGTTTTGTGACATCAAGAACTGTGCAATCAACAGATACAAAGGTGACTTAATTTTTTTTTTTGTAAAAAAGTGTTTCAATGTGGCTGCTAAGACTGAAAATGCTCATTAATTTAGCATCATGGTAATATTGATCTACCAATCACCTCCATATAGAACAGAGAAGAACTGGTCAGGTCAAGCAACTTTTAACATTGTTGTCAGCAGAAATTCATGGAAAGTCAGAGTTTTGGTTTCTAAGCCCCAAGAAAAGTCTTTATATTGGCATGCTTACCCTTGACTTTCCCTAAGGAAGGTGCCCAGAGCTGTGTTCCTGGTGTAGATATTTAACAGAATGTGTGCATTGAGCTTTCCGGCCCAAAGTTAATAAAGGTGAGGAGCAACCTGGAACTGATGTCCATGCTATAAATATAACTAACACTTCTGGCTAATTTCTAGACTTAATTTTTAATGTTTTTTTCTTTATTATAATACTGCTTAATATGCATACAATTTTTTGCATGCATGAGCCTCATTGAGGCATAAAATCAAGATATTGGTCATTTACCATTATTAAAAGTTTTATGCCAATCTCAAAGAATAATTTCTGCTTTTTTTCCCCCATTAAAAAAAAAAAAATCCAGCATGATTAATTACACCCTAAGCACTCTGTTAGCAGTGTACACTATTTTTTCTTGATGCCTCTTCCCAACAGTTGTTCAGTCTTGCTCTGCATTTGTAGAGCAGCTGAATCCCATTCCTATTCCAAAAAACCAAACAAATAGACAAACCAACAAAAAAGGTGAACTTTGTTGATGGGCCATTTAATAAATTATTTTTTTCCTAGATTAATGAACTCTTTTTTTTTTTTGTAAAATCCCCTCAGATATCTGACTCTTCATCAATTTAGTGTGAGAATTAAAGAACAATACGGCATTCAGTAGTCTTAAACCAATTCAGAATTTCCATAAACCAAAAAACAAATGCCTGACCCAAAGCTACCAAGAACACAAAAACTGTATCATAGTGATTACAAGCTTGAGCAGAAAAAAACCTCCTAAATCTGAAATGAGCCTGCTTTTGTAATGTTCAACTTTATGCCATAGCCTCCATTCCTAAAAAATGAGAACTGCACTGAAAAGCTGCTTTAGGATGCGCTGTTACCACACTATGGAAGTTTTGGTTTTCCAAGAGAAAAATCTGTGTGATCAATCCTTTCTACACAATCAGGATAAAAGAGACACTGATATCTTTTTTCACTTGAGTCCACCTGATTTTATTTTTTCCAGGAGAGGATATGGCAAGGACTCTTTTGGAATGTATTCTTCTGGTTTTTATTGGCAGATGTCTTCAATATCTTTTTTTTCAGAGGGCAATTATCTTTTCCATGAAGAGTCATTCTCTGTTAATTTTTGTGAAATGTCAGCTGTATTTGAGATGGTTGTAGGATTTTTCATTTTTCTCTTTCAGGGTAGGATTGTCATTTGTTCTTCACATAAAACAGAAGCTGCTAAGCCCCACTACAAAAGCAGAAGGTGTTGGAATGATTTTATATTTGAAGTGACAAATTTTCATTAATTTTGAATGAATGTGGACGTTGAAATGAAGACAGCTATATTGAGATGTCTTCTAAAGCCATAGATATCCAAAACTATTCCTGAAAAAATAAATAAATTAAAAATTTAATTTTTTTTCAATAAAGTATATACAGGAAAAATTGTAAACTGAAGAGGAGGAAATGCCATAAATTTTCCCAAGGATGTACAATATCATTAAACTTTATTTTAAAAATTAATAAATATTTAAGTAGATGTTAGGACCTCAGTGCTTTCTTATTAAAAATTAAAATTTTGATGCTATTAGACTGAAAATAGCTGACTGACTTTTACTTAAGTATAAGAACACTTCCTTGTGTGGTGCATTCAATTGTACCAGAGATTTAAAATGTGTTTTGTAAATTAAAACAAATATTTATTAATGGAGTATAAAAAAATCCAAAGTACTCAAAAGTTGGATGTATACTAGGTGGAAACAATTATGACTACTATCTTATAATAAAAGATCTGAAAATATACTGGAGCTAAGGATTTTTTTTTATACAAAACAAAATTTTCTTCAACATTTCATTGGTAGTTCTATTTTTAATCACAATGTCAGTGCAAGTTCTGTGTCAATTCTTCAAAAATTTGATATATAGTGTGATGAATTCTTTTGGAAAAGAAGCAATTAGTAACAAATAGCTTGCATCCCATAGTGTGATGCATCAATTTAAGGCAGACAAGGTTTCTGAACACATCCTTCAACTGAGAAAAATTTCTCTCTCCCATATGCACTTCTTAGATATGTTTGAAATGCTAAGTCATCTATTTCCAGAAAATATCAGGAAATGTTTCCAACATATTTCCAAAATTTATTGCAAAAATTAAAAAGATCGTAATATTACCTAGGGTATTATTTAGGAAATTTGGGGGTTGATCCTTTTTTATGCTTTTCACTCTTTTTGTGTTGTACGTGACTTAAAAATCTATTACTGTGCAATAATTAAAAAAAAAAAAAGGTGTCACATTATATTTATTTTTAATCACTAAAGATTAAAAATCTATTATTCTGTTAGGTTTGGTGTGAAGGTTTTGATCACCCCAAAATGTCTCCTCTTGACTCTGAGCGTGTTCTTTCTCTGTAATGCCTCGCTCTCTGCTTACTTTTTATTCCCAGATTGGCTTCACCAGCCATTTTTGAAATCTGGCAGCATGTTCTGGAAATCTGGTGAGCAATCTGCCTGAAGGAGGGACATCACCACCAACATAAATTTTGGTTTTGACCAAGAACTGTAGACCTAGGAAATAATTTATGATGGAGAGGATGTCACGAGCTGTCTAATCCAACATTCTGCTCAAAGTCAGCTCAACTTTGAGGTCAGTTCTTAGGTCCCCTTTTAGTCAGGATTGAGGGTGGAGGTTGCAGAAGCTCCTTGGACAGCCTGGACCTTGACATGAGTGTTCACACAACAAAAAAAAAACTTGTATCTAGTCTACATCTCTCATTTTAGTTTATGCTGTTGTCTCTTGTCCACCCAGCAGACACTGCTGATGGATCCAACAGGAATCTTCTCACTGACTCAACCTGTGTCAGATCTCCCCACATATTTCCCTTCTTCAGGCTTAACAAATCCCAGTTTCCTCACCTTCACCTCATGGACCACATCCTTCAGCCTCCCCACCACAATGTTACCAAAATATTTTTGAAATTAACAGATCTCTTCAGAGTACATGCTCATTGTGATTTTTTTTTTAAATAGAGAGATGCATTGTTCTGCCCATAGCTGATGTTACTGTGAATAATTCAGAGATGGAAACCATCTCCTCTTGTAGATGTTCGAGTGCATCTCATCTGTGCACTCTAAGTTCAAGTCTTACTCCACATCCCTCTAAGGTTTTCTGGGAGACTCCTTCTCTGAGATTGCAAATTCAGTGCACAGAGAGTAAATTCACAAATATTGCTTTTATGGGGAAAAGTGCTCTTGTGTTCACAGCAATTATAGTAATTACCCTCACTTTACCCTCTTTTGGATTAAATAACCCTCACTTACAGTCCATGGCCTGTTCTAAACTTGTCTTTCTCTCATCACACTGAGAATATTTCCACCTTCTCCCTGAAGGGAACCATGCTCATGCTAAAGGTTTCCTTTTCTGAGCTGAACATTCTGCCACTTGTGAAAAATTAATGTTTGGGGCAGCTCTGGTTGCTCAACTGCCCACTCTGGTGTGCTGGTTAAATATTTCCAGCAAATATTGCTCTCTATGTACCCCTTGAAAACACAAAAAGTACGTGGAAAAATTCACCCACTGATCCAGTGAATTGAATCTTTCATCCTTTGAGAAAATATAATTGAATTGGCCGTTATGGTGGTTGTTTTCAATTATTGCCTCAGAATTTATTGGCTTCTCTTCCTGCTAGAGACCTTGAAAGTTAGGCAGGGAATTCTATCAGTGACTGCCTTTAAGAAAACTGTTGTGGTAGCTAGCCTTGGTTAAATTTTAATATTTCATGTAATTGTAGTTAAAAGTGCACCTTGGCCCTTTGTCATTGCCGAGCAGCAGCTGAAGCAGCAGCCAGGATGCTCCACACAACCTGAAATGATGGTAGGCAACTACATTCAAGCTATTGACTCTTACCCCTGATCAATAAAAGTCCATTAGGTGTAAAAAGCTGTTTGTCCCATCCCAAGGTGATATCTCAAGGTGTGACTCTTTTTTGTGATGGTGACAAGGTGTTACCACCACACAGTGGGGTAGAGAGGAAAAAAAATAGAGAAAAGTTATTGGCAGGGCACTTTTAGGGGATTTGTGGCAAGCATCCACCATGTAGAGCTGGACTTTGCATGAATAAAGAGCCTCTGATTTTGGTGCATCCATGGGAATCCATTTAGAAAGCCCTGCTGGATAAATGTTGGTAGGGATGGAAGCTACAGGAGCTCAGCACAGGGCAGCTCCTGAACGCAGTTTGAGGATGGCAAGAGAGTTCTGTAACCTCAGCTGCACACTCCACTCTCTGTAATATTTTGGGTATTTAAGCCAGCTAATTTAAAGCTAGCCTGGGCACCTTGCAAAGCCCAGTCACACACCTGAGCACAGGACAGACAGACTTTTCACAGAAAACACCTGTTCCATCTTGCTTCTGCTGCTGGTGGCACGACTGGAGGAGAAATCCATCCTGTGCACCCAGAGCAGGCTGTGACCTTCACTGGGAAGGGATGTTGTGAGGGAAGCGGGGTGTGAAATTGGAGCTACCTGCTGGAATTCTGCAAAATTGAAATGAGATGAGCAGCCAGTGCTCCCAGCCAGCTTCTTGCAGATCAAAGCTGGGCTGCTCTGCTCCAGCAGCTGACAGGCACATGGTGCTGGGACAGACTCACCAGCTGACATTGCCTTCCTGAGAAATGAGAAATGCCATCCGCTTGCAGGGCTGCTGCCCCTGATATAAAGGGACCAGAGGGTCAGACTCCTCTCCCTGCTGAAATTTTATCACACAGGCAGATGCTCTAGCAAAACTTTTGAGGGGATTTGCTTCATCTAACATCCATCTCCTGCCAAATGTCCACTATGATGTGCCACCTGAGTTGGCATGTGTTGAAGTCAGGACTGCTTTTTCTTTCCTTTTTTTTTTCTTCCTTTCCTTTCCTTTCCTTTCCTTTCCTTTCCTTTCCTTTCCTTTCCTTTCCTTTCCTTTCCTTTCCT
>JAXCLO010000208.1:66633152-66643848 GCA_035583995.1 Arremon aurantiirostris | reverse complement strand
TGTGGCTGCCCCTGGATCCCTGGAAGTGTCCAAGGCCAGGCTGGACAGGGCTTGGAGCAACCTGGGATGGTGGAAGGTGTCCCTGCCCATGGCAGGGGGTGGAACTGGGTGGTCTTCAAGGTTCCTTCCAACCCAAACCTTCTATTATTCCCAAAATAGTAAAATCATTTAACTTGGTTAACTTGGGGTAGAACTGGGTGATTTTCAAGGCTCCTTCCAACCCAAACCTTCTATTATTCCCAAAAGAGTGAAGTCATTTAACTTGGCTCATTCCAGCTACAGATATGAGTTATCCACCCCATGGCTGACACCAGCAAGGGCTTTTGTTGCAGTGTGTTTATTTCCTCCTGAGAAAGCCTGAAAATCCCTCATCTTTGCAGGGTTTTGGAATCTTGCTGAAGTCCTGCCTCCAGTCCCAGGTCCCTGTCCCTCCTTTTCTGCAGAGATTGCTGCAGGAGGCAGCCAGGGAGGATGCCCAAAACACAGAACTTTGGCCAAAATCAGGTCTCTGCTTCAGCAGCAAGGATTACATCAGGAAAGTGTTACTAAAGATTAAAAAAATTATTAATATCTAATTTCCTCCTACAACCTGTAGGGACAAACCAGGCATCACAGATGAATGCTGCAGCCAGCCAGGTATGAAAAGTATCTGGTGAGAGCAGCTCTCATCACTCATCTTCCGAGCACTGATGCTTTCCAAGCAATTACAGCTCACATCCCTCCTCAGCCAGGCATGTGCCCTAACCACTAGACAGAGTCATGATTCTTTTTGCTCCTTCCCTGTAGCCTGATGAATCTTTAATTCTTTCATTAAAGCTGGAGCAGCTTCTGCAAGAAGACTTGTCACGGCCTCCCATTTTGGTGACTAAATTTATTTCCATTAATCTGTTGCCGGCAGCTTTTTACTGCTTGAGGCTCTCTCTCTGTCTTGGAGAAGTTTTTGCTGACATGATTGTGTTGGCTGCTCGTTTGCCAGTCTGTCCTTGGGCACTGGCACCTGATCTGTTGACCAATTTCATCAAGCCTGAAAGAAGGACAGCAGTTTTGCAGATAATTGAGTGCTGAAAAGCCTTATAAAGATGGGCAGGTGGCAAGAGAGGGAAAGATGAATCAGTTTGGCAAAAAAGGAGGCAGAGCTCAAGCGTCAGCCTTTCCACTTAACAATGGGATTGTTTCATGTGGCAACCAGGCTGCAGCTGTGCCTTGGCTTCCCCTCATGCAGTGATGCGACCCTGCTTGGTGGGAAGAGTAACAGAGAATTCCAAATTCCACCAGTTCAATCTCTGCTCCTTCTCATAAAAATAACTATTTCCTTCAGAATTCCATGCCCAGGAAATTAAATTAGATTATATTGTTGGTTCTTGTTTGTCTGCTACTTCTGTCCTGTCCTTACAATGTTTACATAAAGTCATGGCAATTTAACTTTTTAAATTGTCATGACTTTATATAATTTACACTAATTTAAAAATTAAACGATGTTTAAATTAGTTTAAATTATATAACAATATAACAATGGTGATTAAGTAAATGTTATTATCACTACAACCTGTTAATGGAAAAGAAAAACACCAGCTGGGTTCTCAGTTCTTGGTTTACCAGTACTTTCCTATTTCTTGGGAAAAACCCTAAAAATTATTTCAAAGGACATAGGGAACTTGGAAAATTATGTATTTGTTGTAGGAAGTACCCTAAGCATATTTGGCAAAAAAAATATTCAAGGTTCACACTTGATATTTGGAGTTGAATTAAAGAGAAAGAGAGAAAGGGAGCATGCAGGTAGAAAAGCAAACATTGCTTTGAAAAAAACTATTTAAATACCTGATCTTGGGAGGAAATGCTGATAATCTCTGTCCATATTTTGGTCATGATTTCCCAAATATCTTAAAATGTACAACGATTTACTTTTCTCTGTTTGTATCTCCCCTAAGCACCTGGGATTTGACATCTCATTTTCTCCCATACCAATGACCAACACATTAGAGTTTTCATTTCAATAAATTTAATTTTCATTTACTCCTTCAGATATGCTATATGGTGAAAATGTTACCCAGTTTCATTTATCAAGTGCCAGAACTATCTTGCTTTTCTGATTCTTAAATTATCCTAAATACATCTTTACTCTGCACCAAAATAAATCAATTTACACAGTGACCAAATTTGGAATGGGAGGACCAGTCAGTCAATTCAAATGTGAGTTTGTTTACAGCTTGTTGGTTCAGTCACTTGGGAAGGGAGATGGAGGCTGCTCTGGCTCCTCTCTGGCTCTCAGTGATGCTGTGCTGCCTGTTAAAACACTGATTTAACAGGTAACCACTAAAACTGATCTACTTCAGGATGTGAAAAACTCAGGTGATCACAAAAGCAAACTGCTCTGTTGCTTGAAATCAAATTTCACTCTTAGTGAAAGCAAAAAGGCTGGTTGGGATCCTCAGGAGCTGAAACAAGGGATGAGCACGGCTGAGGAACACCAGAATTCTCCTTCAGGACTACAATCCTACAGTTGTTCTTTGCATTCATTGATTTTTATAAAACATAAAATCCACACTTATTCTAACCCTTTGGTCATTTGGTGATGTGACAATCAACCTTGTCTTTAATTAAGAACAAAAAATTACCATGAATATTTCATCCCAATAGGAATTTTCCTTTTGAAATGGGAAGGAAGTGGCTGTTCTTGACATTTCTCATGAACTTCATCTCTTACATTTCCATAGTAATGATCTCCACAGTGAGCCATCAATCTCCATATCACCTCAACCCAGAAAAATTAAACAAAACCAAAATATTTTAAGAGATCAGGAAGTAATCATGAAGAGAACTCGCTTAACCCAATATATCCTAGAATTGTCAGCAGAATTAAAAGTCATCTGTGTAATTAAGACACAGTGAAAAAGTTTTAAATATTTTGTAGACAAAAGTTATTTCTCACATCCTGCGAGTCTTGTCTAATACATCAGTAGCCAAAACCCCCAACCAACCACAAACTCTCCCACAAACAAATAATCAAACAAAATTCAAAATCTCTTTTGGTTTCTAAAGTACAGCTGGAATTTAAAAAACCCAACTACTTACTTGAGGGTATTTAAAAAAAGAGAAAAACATAAGGAATAAGAGAGATAGGATTACATCTCTTTCAAGATTACAGAAAAAAAGCCCAGTTTTCACAGTTGTCACTAAAGAAATCTGTGCAAGACTTGTGTTGTTTGAAATATTCATAAGAGATCCAAAAAAGAGAACAAGCAGAGAAGGGACAAAATTTGCAGATGACAGAAAATGATTCAGGACATTTTAAACTGAAAGACATGCAAGAGATTGCAGCAGGTTTTCCTGCTGCTGGGTGACAAAGAGTTGCAATTGCTGATGGAAGACAGTTCTTGTTAAATGCAGAGGAGTAAACACGACAGAAATTCTCACTGTACATAAAGAGAGGCAACTGCTAAATTAACTTTTGCCAGTCTGAAAAGGATCAGAGTCACTGTTTTTGGTCTCTTCAGAAATCCTGCTCAGTAGTACACAGCTTTCATGAAGGCAAATAGGGCACTGCTGTTAAAAATGGTAGAGAATAAAACAAAAAAAAAACATTAAGGGGAAAATTTAAGAGAAATACTTGACTTTGTGCCTGTTTAGAAATTATTTTCTTGACTCGGAAAAGGAGATAGAATAAAAAAAAAATACACAGACAAGAGCAAACTAATGAAAAATCTTCTCTATGAATATTTTGAGCAATTTTGCAAATTTAAGCAAGTATTTGCAATTTTAAGCAAGTATTTAGATGAGGAAAGTGAAGGAGAGTGTGACAGAGGCCAACAAAATCATGACCTGCATGGAGAAAGAGAATGAGGAATGATCAGGAGAAAATTCTTGCATTATTCACTTTTGAAAACAGAATAAAACCAAAACCAGAAATCCAAGTGAGGCACTCTGAAACTGATATAAATAATATTTTTGTTACCCAATATATGATTAGACAGTGAAATTCAATGGGGTTTTCGGAAGGTCAGAAGCTGAATTGGTTCAAAATCAGACACATTTGTGGCAGGGAGCTCTTGTGGCAAATGCCATAAATCCATCCTGGAGCAGAGATGGCAAAGGATGATGAGGGAAGGTGGGAAGGCTGGAGGGACACAGCACTCTCAGCACTGTTGGGTGTTTTGTGTAGCACCACAACCATAATGACAGATTTCAGCTCTTTCACCACTTGTTGATTTAGACACAAGTTTCACAGAATTCTTGAAATTATGCCCCATGTCTTTAAATGAATTGCTTTATTTGTTTGTTTATTTAAGTTGTGTGAGAACAGTCTTTAAGTGACAAAGAGACTTTCTTCTGCTTCTCCTGTGGTGTCAATGGCTTGGAACAGAAAGTAAACCAGTTTGGGGTAAGTTATTCTCTTTCTATTTCAATAGCTTGATTAGATATGTTGAACTCTAAAAAGCACCCCTGGTAAAAAATGCATTCTGTTTTCACTATCTGCTGCTATCTATTTTATCTATCCAAACATACACTTATTTCATGGACCCCTGAAAAGCTTTTAAAATGATTGTGATGAGTACTGCAGCTTTCCCTGGCCTGTCCTTTCTGGCTGCTTGGGTAGACATTAATCCTGTATTTCATGAAGTAGTAATTCCTGCATTTTGCAAGCAGACTGAAGGCAAATTGACAAAATTAAATTCTCTGTGTATTTTGCAATAGAAAAATGCAATGCCAAGTGAGTCCTTGCAATGCCTTAAATCCCTCGTAAGTACTTGTAAACTGTGATTTAATACCCTCCTCAGTGCCTTTCACCACTCTAAATGTGTTCAGCTCTTGAATCCCTTCCTAGTAAGAGCCCTTCTGTTTGGAGGAAGCTGGGAAATTGTTTAGATAATCAAACAAATGCTCACAGTGTTGTCTCAGAGAACTTTCTATTAGTTTTTGGAAAGATTCCAGATTCCAATTTAAAGTAAAGGGCACCAGACTGAGCTCAGGGAGGGTAGAGAAGGGAATTAAAAAACTGATTCAACTGCAACAACAAATATAAATTTGACCCAGGGTTTAGCTTTGGCAAGGTGCTCCAAGTAGTTTCCTTAAGCAGCCTAAGGAGGAATGGTTCGTTTGAACAACTTCAAATGATGAAATATCTGAACACTGGGGTTAGTTATTGTGTTTACCAGGCCCAGAGAAGCGCTGATTTAGTAGATGTGGCACATGGTTTGCATGTAATACACTATAATCACAGTTGAGTGCTTCCTGTCCTGCAGTGAATTTTGCATACAACAAATGTTTCCCATCAGCTCTCCTTCTCTCCTTTCTGTTCTTCCCCTCCTTCCAGACCCCTGCCCTTCCAAGAATAAACGTTCTGTTACTTCTGTAACAAGTTAAAGAAGTTTAATCTTTTTTATTTTTCCTTTTGGCTAATGTAAGCAGAAATACTACAAAATACTATATTCATCTTAAATCTGCTTTCTTGGTATTCAAATTTGCAGCAAATCAACCTTTGGCTTGAGATTCCCTGACAAAAGCTTAAAGACACACACAGCTGCCCATATACTTGTTTTCTAACCATAAACTTGTTTTCTAACAGCAAATGTCTTGGCTAACCTCTTGTTCAACTTTGCTCCAAAGTGCCTGTTAATTTAGATTATTCAGATCTGTGGCTTTCCATTCTCCTTGGAAACAGCATAACTGTTTTCTAAATTGTAGCCAAACTGCTTTTATCACTCACTACCTATGTTCCTCACCACCAGCACCAGGAAATGTTGTTCCAAGAAAGAAATCCCAGGTACCACTGAAATGAATGGGTTTGCTTCTCTTCCAAGTAAAGGCAAAGGGAATTTCATTCCAACACAGCACATCAGAGGTGCTCAGAAGATCATTGAGCTTTTTCCCTCTAATTTGGTGTGACCTTCTCTCAGCTGTTCCCTAAATTGAATCTCATCTGATAATTATTGAATGGCTCAGTCCTTTTATGTTCATTTTTTTCTCTGTCCCATTTCACAAATGGAATAGATTGTTGCCAAACGAGGCAGAGCTGTTTTGGAGTAAGAGTCCTGGCATTAACAGTCCTGGCAGTCCTGTTAGATTTGTTTAGTTTCCCTTCTAATCTCTGCATCCAATCCCAACTTCACAATTTGCCGATCCAGAATGCTTAAAAACACTCAAACAAAAAAACCCCATCTGACACTGAAGTAGTTTGAATTCCTTGATATAATTATTTTCTTTCTGATTTATTCTCTCTTTTTTGCCTTTTTTCCCCTAAATTGTTGGGCTGCCTGTGTTGCCTCCACCATCCCCATGTGCTGCCCAGCACACGCTGAGCTAGCACAGACACTTTGGCATTACTGTTCTCTTTGCTGTGCCTGGAAATGTTTTCCAGGACAAGAAGGTGATGTTAAATCAGTGTGTCCAGAAGAGTTTAATTCCTCTGACACCTTACTTGAGAAATACCTGGCACTGAGATTAAACCACTGACATCCACCAAGGTCTGATGGTCCTTGGTGAAAATGTTGTAGGGGAAAACACTGAGGATGAAAGACCTGGCTGGAGAAATCTCAGTTCCTGCAGACTTCACTGTACAAACCTTTGAAATTGTTCCTGCTTGCAGAGAAGTAGCATGTTTTAATTGTGTTAAAAGCACAGTTCAATTATTGCTTTGTTAAACCATCTATTTTGAATAGGCTTGTGTCTTACTGGTTGGTTTCAGGATGTAACTGTGCATGGTTCCTCTGCAGAAAGCAGGCTACAGAAATAAATAAAGAAACAGGTGAAGGATTTTGGATTAATACTTTGGAAATTTTGGGGCTAATTCTGAGAGATTTTGAAATGGCATTTCTGTTTATCTGGATGTATATTCAGCTCTGGGAATCCATACAAGATCTCTGTCAATCTAGGATTTAGCAAGATTAACCTCCTTTCAAGCCAAGGTTTTTTTGAGACTGACAGCTCCTTTTTTATCTCTTTAAGCTATTACTGCCAGTTAGTAGAAGCTTTCTCAAACAGAAAAGAACAGCTTATTTTAATCCTGATTCAGGAAAAGTTAATTTTATACACTTACTCAAGTTCCACAGAGATCTAATCAGAGTCCTAAATGCCATTCTGAGTAGAAATCCTAGGTCATGACCTTCATAAACATCTTATAAATAAATATAGTCTCCCAATTCAATAATGCGCCAAAAAATATCAGCACTGAAATCTCAACTAATCTGGCACTTTGCAATTAAATATTAAAACTAGGCAGAAAATATAATGGGTAGAATGTATATCAATTGCATCCCCTTTTCTTGACATTAACAATTCTCATCAGATTTGGATTGTAATAATATGTATTTGTAAGCATTGGAGTAATTTTCTGAGCACCTTTCTGAGCTGTAAGCTGTCCAACTCTTTCTGGTTCATCTGCTGACAAGCTCCTTTAATTTGAGTATTTTTTCTTTAGCTTTTCCAGGAGCAGCCATGGTTTAAGCAAGCTGATATTGCAGTGTCACAGAGAGGACTCATGACACGGGTCAGTAACTGCTGCAAAGTGCACCTGTGATTGTTGGACAAGCAGAAATCCAAACAGCAATAACAGGTAGAGCAGATAGAACTTGGCTAAACTCATCTCCATATTCCATATTTTGTTTAGATGGGAATTTTATTTATGAGAACAGATGTTTTGTATTCTGCTTACTGTTCTCATAGAGAAAGAAGAAGGAAGATGGAGATGAAGAATAAGAAGAAGGAAGAAAGGAGAGATGAGCTCTCATGTTTGGGGAAGTTTGATTTCTGGTGTAATTTCAGTGGTCATTCATGTCCTTAAGCACAAACTATGTGTTTAACTCATCTTGTGCCTGTTTCATGCATTTATAGCATTTTCTTATACTACACTATTTGCATAAATTCTTTTCCATCAGTTCTCTAAATTCTGACAAACGGAGTTTTGAAATACAAAGAACAAAATAAGATTTAAAAAGCAGTTTACATGCCACTAATTTTTCACACAATTAACAAGCAAAAGCTTCTGGACATTTGTAACACCAAATTTCAGCAACCATAATTAAGTTATGCTCAGTGCAGGTTGATTTTTCTCGTTATATGAACAGTCTAGCACTGGAGTGTGATGCTACAGTGAAATAACTCTGAAATTCAGGTTGTGCTGGTGACTACAGCTGCTGTAAGTTGTTTTTAAATAATTGTTTTAGTGTAAAGTCTCCTTTTACCTTTAACTCCCAGCCTGGCTTCCTGCCTAATATAACAGTTGTCTCATTTGGTTAGAGAGTTACAGGGGAAGGAGAAGATATTATATATATATATATATATATATATATGTAGACAGACATTTGTGTCCCTGAGCATGATTTACTGGGCTGGTCTTTTCTCAGCACACATGAAAATAAACATATGTGATACAAAAGCTACAGCAGATAAAGTTACAGCCTGCAACAGTGGTAAAAGAAATGGGAACAGATAATTAAAGAAATAGTTTGAGAAAGACTTTTTTGGGTGATGTATGAAAGCTGAGAAATTACTGTATTGAAAGAAAAATTTTTAAATACTCACACAAATTTCTTTGCCAGATATAAAGGCCTAGGTCTGATTGTCTTTCCATTTTTCCTTGCTTTAACAATGATTTGATGTTTGGATGCTAAGAAAATTATATTGGTCTGAACTTCATCTAAGTGTTTTGTGAAATGAGTCTCCAGTTCTGCAATGATTTCAATTTTTTAGTTCCTGTAAGCAGCTGAGTAAGCTAATAAATATGTAAAGGTGGTTCAATTAAAAATGGCATTGAAAAGCAGGAAAATCCAGAGTTATGTGAATAATTTCACACCCCATGCAAAATTGTCAAATTTTATCCGCTAGCCTTGTGTAAAATGAAAACAGCATTTTTTGACAAGTCAAGCAGCATACATAGGCTAAGAGGGCAATTTGTCCATTCTGCTGTGTAAATACAATTGGGGAGCAAAATTATGGGGGGAAAAAACTTCAGGGAACTTGATATAAAGCTTTAATCCAGGATAGGACTAATTTCTGTTGTTGTTTAAATGTTAGATGCCTGAATGCCTGCTAGGAATTGGGTTGTCCAGTAAAAGGCCCATCACACACCGGTAGGGATATTTTACATAGACTGGATGAATTTCCCTCTGAGAATTCTTTATTTTTTTATTTTTTTATTTTTTTCCCAATGGTTATAAAGGGAAAAAAATCCCAATGGTTATAAATGTGCTAAGTAGCTCAGATGTACTCATCTAACTTTTAATGAGTCTGGGTTAGATTACTTTCTCCCTTCACCCTCTACAAACTGTTTCTGGGTAATTCAGAGTACTTATAAATGTCTTTGGATTCTGAACAGGAAGATATTTATTGACAGGAAAAGAGGAAAACCATCACTTTCCCCACCATTACTTGCTTTATTTGCTTTCTTTCCATATTTCTGCTCCTCAGTTCATGGATGCTTTTGTAATACAGCCCAACAGGGGCACACACTTTTTTGTGTCTTATTAAGTATTATTTTTAAATTAATTTTTATTTTTTATTCAGATGCACAGAGGAATGCATGTCAATTATACATTTGGAGATGAAAAGAGAAAAAAAAACTGTACAGTTAGATAATGACTAAAATCAAGGAGAATAATTTTCCCTTGACCATATATTAAGCAAGAATAAAGCGGAGGCCTTGTTATGAAATAGAAAATATGTGTCCAAGTGTACTAAATTTTTAAAAGAGCTTTTCAACGGTGAAAAAAGCAGAGAGTAAAAATCCATGTTCAAAAAGGAAGACTTGTTGAAGTATAGAAGGGCATTTTGCCAAAAGAATTATGTTTCTGAAGGAAGCAGTGCATGCCAATTTTTAATCCAAAGCAAAATGTCTGTAGCTGAGGTCTTAACTTCTGGAACAAAGGGATTGTATGCTACATAACACTTGTAAAACAAGCAAGTAATCTCTGCACATGCCTATGCAAGAAATGAATGGAACATTCTCAATTTATAAACGAGTAACAGTGAATCCTGAACATTTTAAATTAGCTTGGTGAGTTCCACTACAGGGAAGCCAGAATAGGAAAGAGGGTGGAAAGGTAATAAGACCCTGTGCTAAAAAGAAACTCCAAACCCCCAAAGAAACACTGTCTACATTCTTCAGCGGTGTAAACTTGACGTTCTAGACCTCCTCTAAACTTTGATGTATGTGCTTGGAAGAAGGCCTTTTTAACAGAACTAAATATATTATTTGGGCTGTGTTCTTGAATAAGGAAGAAGTGGGACAGGCACCAATCCATGTTGTGGATATATGAAGGCAGGCTGAGAGAGCTGGGCTAGTCAAACCTTTAGAAAACGAGCCTCCAAGGAGGTGTTAGCACCGGCCAGTGCCTGAAGGGGCTACAAGAGAGCTGGAGAGGGATTTGACATGGCAATGTAGTAATGGGACAAGGGATCATGGTTTTAAACAGGAAGAGGGCAGATGTGACCATGTTCACAGGGGTCTGAAGATGAGGGAAGAGATGAGGATCTGACTCCATGTTTCAGAAGACTTGATTTATTATTTTATGATATAAATTATATTAAAACTATACTAAACGAATAGAGGAAAGGATTTCATCAGAAGACTAGCTAAGAATATAAAATGAAAGAATGATAACAAAGGCTTGTGTCTCCCACAGAGAGTCTGAGCCAGCTGACTGTGATTGGCCATTAATTAGAAACAACCCCATGAGACCAATCCCAGATGCACCTGTTGCAT
>JAXCLO010000208.1:66609088-66623380 GCA_035583995.1 Arremon aurantiirostris | reverse complement strand
GACCAATCACAGATGCACCTGTTGCATTCCACAGCAGCAGATAATCAATGTTTACATTTTGTTCCTGAGACCTCTCAACTTCTCAGGAGGAAAAATCCTAAGGAAAGGATTTTTCATAAAATGTGTCTGTGACACGCATCTGCTGTTGGGAGAGGTTTGTGGGCAGAGTAGCACTCCTGTCTGTCACCCACCTCTGCCCATCTGTCCCCTGAGGCTGAGGTGCATCTCTGAGAGCAGAGTAGATGGTGTTGGCAGAAGTGTTGGGCTCAGCAGATCAGGATCAGCCCCTGCTTTGCCATTTGGCCACCCTTTGACAAATCTTTCTGCTGCCACTGATGCCTCAGGTTTGAGCTTTTGTATTTTTCAGATTCTGTGCTGCTTTAGTGTGTAATTCTGAGCTTCATGTTAGGGGATGGTGAGCTCTCTGCAAAGAGCAGGGAGACAAAACAATTGCTGCTCTATCTGGGGACCAAGGACAAATGACCCAAATCTCAGCCCCAAGAGGATAAATAACGTGGGCTGAAGAGAGAAAAACAAGAAGGATGGGACTGCATGGGCTGGAGCTGGAATTGGATAATTAACTCCAATATGCAAATGAACCAGAATTTATAAAAGTGAGAGACCCCGTGACTAGTCATGCATTTTGTGACCATTTTGGTTCATCTTGGGTTTAGCCCTGGCAGTGCTCTTGTGCTGCCCAAGGTGGATCCATTAAGGCTTTCAAATAAATCCCTACTTTATTCTTTATCTCTGTCTAGCCTCTGTTCTAGGACAGCCCTCGCAAGGCACCACCACTGTCTTGAGTTAAAGGCCATAAAACATGGATAACATTCAGGGTTTTGCTCCAGATCAAGTAGGAGTGAGATCTTAGAACAGGTCTCAGTCCTCCTATGCTGAAGTCCATCAAAAGATGGATATTTTCAAATAAAAACACAAGGCAACTCAACAAAGCTCTGAGACTGAGGCGCTGGCCTGGATATACTGGTATGAATAATAATAATATCACAACGGAAATCCACATGCTATGCAAACTTCTTGGCAAGGTGTGTAGGGAGTTCGGAAGGATCTGGGTGTGACTGAGGCAGTTCAACCTCTCTGTGCATTAAATCTGTGGGGATTTAACCTGGATGGCATAGACTGTGACCATGCTTGCTGATAAAACTGTATGAGGGCTTGGGCTCAAGCACTGGGATTATCTGTGATCTGGGATTATCTGTGATCTGTGATTATCTAATTCACCAGCTTCTAGCACAGTCCATAATCTGGGTTACAGGAGGCACCAGTGAGTATTTTCTGGGATAATAGGGAAGCATAAGAAGAGAGTGATCCCAAAAAAACCCCAACATGGTTACTATTACCATGTGTTTGAAGAAAAGACCTAAATCACTCTGAGTATAAATTGGATTTAAGCCACAGGCTTCAGGGGCAGAGGAGGGACCTTGGACTAATTAATTTTCCTGTGTTCATTTTTTAAATGAGCTTATACTGAATTATCTGTATCGATCAGGAGACTTTTCTTACCTGATGATAAAAAAGGCAGTAAATTCTCACATTTGTGTACTCTCCCTCCATTTTCCTCTCCATTTTTGTGCTAGGGATATTTGTGATGTATTTCAAAACCGATCCTGAGTCTCAAAGCTCTCCCTGGAACTAACAGACCATAAATTGTTGGTTAACCTTGAGGCTCCCAGATGGCAGACTCTATATGAGGGCAAATCCCCACCACTGTATGTTTTCCTTCCAATATGATGTGTTCTGCCAAGCTCTTTGGTAGCATGATGGATCAAGCTCCCTGCATCACTGAAGCTCCACAAATTTACACACCTCCACTAAATTTTCTCCACCATAAAATATTCTACTTTTAATGCATTTAATACAGGAATGAGGTCCTCGCTAGTGCTACGTTAAGTGAAACTGAGTTGGATCAGCTAAAAAGTAGGTTGTGAGTAATAGAAAAACTCTTTCTTTTTTTAATACTTGTTGGATGAAAAAAAAAAGAACAATGTGAACAATACCTGACCTGGTGACTTGGATTGTAATGGGAAGAATCATCTCTTTGGGAAAATGAGAAAAGATAAAAAAACCTTACACAAAAGGACAGTTTTAGAAGAAAAAGTTAAAAAATGAGGAACTAGGACAGTCAATGGCTCTACCTCAGCTGAAGTATGGTCCCTAATGACTCCAGTGACACATAATCAATTTATGAGCTTTGTTGTATTACATTCACAGACAATGCAGATGTCATCATTTCCATGTCCCCTGAGAATGGGAAGTATATTATATTCACTCAAGAGTGCAAATGCCAGCAAAATTCAGTCATCCTAATTCACACAAAATTAATTTCTGCATAGTTCTACTCAGATTTTTTGCCTACCCAATAGTTGTCTCTCACAATGACTTTTCTTTGCAATCTTTGAGAGTTCTGTTGAAGTACTGATGTGATCAGAACTGCAAAATCAAATTTTGGAGCCTTTCATATTCTGTTTCTGCTGAACAACTTTCAGTGGTCTATGCCAGCTCTCAACATAAATTTCTTAATACTCTGAGAAATCACATGTTAAAGGGGTTTGTAAACAGGGATTTGCATTTTCACAGCCCAAACTTACCTCCATAAGTGAGATTCAGCTGTTCTATGCATACTCCAATAACACCTCTGCTAATTTCAATTAAATTTCACCCGAATACACAGGAATGGGGGAGTTCTCCTTTATCATAGAGAGGCCTGGGCATAAATAAATATTCATAGAACTATTAAGGATTTGCTGTTGTATTTCCATATTTAGTGAAAACCTGTATTTCTAAAGAATTCCAGGAAGCTGTAGGATTCAATTTTTTCATCAGTCAAGATGGCCAAGTATCATTTTCACAGTTAATGTAGTGTAAGTGTCTAAGTGCCTGATCAATACTCCCCTGTCACTCATTCCTGTTCCTGATCAATCACATGCTGTTAACTGTCTCTTCCCTTAACAGAATTTATAGTAAGATATTAGGATTTATGTGGTATTAAAGGAAAATAAACATTTGTCCAGAACAGCTGGTGGTAAAAAATGTACAACACTCTGCTGATTCCTGAGACAGCAGAATCTGTCTTCAGGTCTTTCAAATCTTCTACAAGCATTAAGGTTGAACTACACTGAGAGAGGAATAGGAAACTTTCAATCGTGGAGAATGCTGCTTTTATTATTTTGGCTATGATTTCTAGAATACATAAAATACATATAAATACATATGCATATCTAATTATACCTATAAAATGTATAATACTTCTTATGGTATAATTTGTATAATAATAT
This sequence comes from Arremon aurantiirostris, assembly GCA_035583995.1. Taxonomy (NCBI): domain Eukaryota; kingdom Metazoa; phylum Chordata; class Aves; order Passeriformes; family Passerellidae; genus Arremon; species Arremon aurantiirostris. The sequence continues at coordinate 66,620,087 of JAXCLO010000208.1, read as the reverse complement.
TGCTTAATAATTATAAACACTATAAAGCAGAATGGTGAAAAACCTGACATATGCTTCAAAAGTAGACAGATTTGGATGGCTTGGACTTGAATATTTGTGCATGTGTTATTTGTGAAGCAGGGGTTGTGATTACCCTCAAATTATGTAGAATTCTAATGAATGCAAAAAATCTAATTATGAATGATTAATATACAAGCAGCAAGTAACTCATGCTTCCCAGATAAAAAATTACTGACTTTTCTGTTGGAGAGAGTTAGGACACTGAGGAAATATTTCTGAGTTTAATAACATCTAAAATATCACCATCATTTGCAAGCTATCACATACCTGCAGAAGGAAAAAAACAGTTCTGGAAAAGATGTTTGCATCCAAGCATTTTAAGAATATCGCTCTTCCATGCAGGCCAAAAGTTTAATTTACAGACTCTAGAAATCTAGTAAAATTTCATAGTTCTGCTTCCTGTTCCCATTTAGGAAATTGAGTTACAAATTTTCAATCTTAATGCAGAAGAAAAACAGTCTTACTTTTTGAGCAGATGGGAATATAAGACTAACCCCTATTTCTATTAAACTTATCAAATCCTCACGCTTGCAAGAAATTTGCAGTGTCACAAAATCAGTCTGTGGTTAAAACCACAGCTTAACTGAATAATGAAAATTGAATTTGGCTGGCGTGTTTTGCGTAATGGCAATACGGTGGCAGTCTGGCTCAAGGGGCCAATTTTAAATGTACAAAAGGTCCAGGTTTTGGGGTACCACAATAGTAAATTGGACAGCATTGGAATATGGTGGAATATGAGTTTAATATCACCATAAATGACGTGCAGAAAGATTCATCTAGAAGGAACACTCTCCTCCCAAGCACTGAATGGGCCGCATAAATGAGATTTACTTACACACAAATCGAAATTGCAGAGAAGGCAAAGACTATTGCACAGAGCAGCCAGTGAGAGTCGTGGCTCTGAGCTGGAAGTGATCATTGTGAAACACGAAACCAGGTGGGCGTTTGACTTTCTGAGAGCCCCAGAACAAAGCTGCTCTTGGAAGAGGCTCTCAGAGACCTGTGGCCACCGCCACGCTCGGGATCCACGGGTGAGCTCAGGGCTCTCTTCTCTTCAGAGCAGTCTCGTTGAACTCTGACTCGGCAAAGTCAAGAGGTGGAAGTCGGCCTCTTCATTTTGAAAAATTGGCCCCCATGGGTTTTGATTCGTATTTTAAGATCTGCGCAACTGTTTGAAGAAAGAAGAGGTGAGAAGGGCAGAAAACCTTCTTTTTTCTAAAGGGTTCTTGTACTTATATCCAAGACTACAACAATAGAAGAGATGAGAGATAGGATGCCCCTGACTGATAAAGCTCTTCCTTTCCTTTCCGTTCTTAGATGTCTTCCAAGCCATGTAAAAACGAGGCCCACCCGTTCTTAATTCTTTGGGACACCTTTTGAACTTGTGGCTTTCAGATCAGGAACTCTTAAACATGAAGTGTTGCAACTACACAGAAAGTTATATTTTGGTGATATCTCTCTATCCTCCCTTTACCATGACTTTTAATGTGAATATATTTCTATTATCTTCTTCTTCTTGAAACTACCCTTTCAGGTTTTTTGTTGTTGATTTGTTTCTTTTTTTGTTTTGTTTTTTTTTTTAATTGACATGAAATATTTAAATTTCTTGTTTTCTGTAATTAGTTATCCTGTTTTATGGAGTTGCTTATAAATGTTACATGATCTATAGCCAACACTTAGAAGCTTGCTTGCAATTCTCTCTCAGGATCCTCCAAACAGTGCTACAACAAGAAGCCAGCCCCAGTGACTGCCTCTGATATCTCTAATTACTCTTTTTTTCTGAGAGCAAGCATTTTGGTGGTGGAGAAACCATCACACCTCCTGTGATCTGGAGACATTCCCTCAGCTGTCCTCTAAGCCTGTCCACTGTGAGTGCCTTTCTGGAAAGCATTCATTTCTCCATCTTTCACTGGGATAGAAAATATGCACGTAAATCAGCTGGGAATCAGTTTCCAATCGCAATTTTTGTTCTGCCTGTTTGCTCATTCTTATTAGAATGGACCTATGTGCTGAAGGAATCTCACAAGGCTTGGTACAAGATATACTACCAAAAGATTTTTTTATTGAAATCCATAGCAATGAATATAGGGAAAAAGAAACTATAGGGAAAAAAAGAACTATTACCTCAGACTTTTTGGATGTGGCCTTTACCCCCATGCATTTTTGGAGGGATTTATGTGTCTAAGATTTTTAAATAGTATTGAACAGCTTTTGTTGTTTGTAATCAGATGTGCTTATTTTAATAGACAGAAACTATAAATTCTATTTTATATATGTAGAGGACATAATTCCTTCCTCTAGAGACAAAATATATGTGTATATTTAATGGGAGAAGAAGGGAGAGAAAGGTTAGGAAAAGAGAATAAAGTGACGTGATCTATGGATGTAGAGAATGAAATGAAATTCTGTTGAAACTTAACAAGTGAAAATGCCAGAATGCACTTGACTTTCCAAAATGGCAAATTGCAATCTTAGGATCAAGTTTCTCAAGTTCCCAATCTCCTACACAAGGTGGTTTCCCTTCATGTGTTGTGCTCTCTGGATATATCACGTCCAGGTTAGTGTGCTGTGAAAATACCAAATACAAGCTGTTGTTGGACTTGTGTGTTGGAAATAAGAATTTTTTTAATGGAAAATGCTTACTTTAAGGTAATTACATGAACCATCAGATTTCTTCTACATGAGCAAATTGCCCAGCCTGATATTGAATAACTTCTTGAAAGGAAGGCTTCTAGGACTGAATTTCATGTCAGTCCCAATTTAGGCAAGAGGCTTTATCCAGGCCACAGTCAAGGGAACATTTTGTCTTTTCTACACTTTTATGATAACTTTATCTTGATTATGCATCCAACTGCTGCTGTTGTTGATGAATTTTGTTTCATAAACCAGGGTATGACTGATGCAAGAGCTTTAACCTACATCAGGAAGAATCAACAGACTTTCCAGCCAAACTCTCCAGGCAACAATTGCAGGTTGCAGCCACAATGGTGGGAAATGAGATTGCTTCCCATATCTGCAAATTAGTACATTTTGTAGAAGGTACAAGGTTTTACATAATAATTTGTAAAAGCCTCTGGATGTTAAGAAACTGAAGGGGTAAATTCCTGAACCATGTTGTGGACATCTTGTGCACTCCCCTGGTTTAATGGAATCAGGATTTCACCTGTTCTGGATAAAGCTGGTTTTAAATTTCCTGCAAAACAAGGCAGAGTTCTTGTCACTCTGAGATAACAAAGTGCCAATGAGATTTAAGTTTTTGTTCCATTTTCCTTGTTAGAGAGGCTCAATTTTATGTATGCTCCACTAATTAAATGCTTCTTAAACTGCTTAACAGATTTATTCATGCAATTCTTACAACTGAACATTGTTTTGGTTTCTTTTAAGGCTTGTTGAAACTGAGAGCAATGCTCAGATAATCCTGCTGATGAAATCAGCATATTTAGTACGTATATTTGTATCATTTGTATCATTCTCATGGTGAAATTGGTGCACAGAAATCAGCAGTAAGAAGAAGAAGCCCAAACTCCTCAAACAGTCATTTAAAATGTGTTTTTTGGCTTTCCTATAGAACATTGGTCAAGTGTCTTCTTGTTTTGGTTTATATTTTAAATAAAAAATATTATCATTTTGAATAAGAAAATGTGGCTACAGTGTTTTCTAAATTAAATGTTGCATTTGAAGTAGTGGTTCATTATACAGCAAAAAAGTCCTAAGGCTGGGAAGAAGTATGGTGTGTTTGAATTTGCATTTTTGCCTAAAGCCTGAGTAAGAAATATTTTCTCTGCTTTTCTAAAAGAGGTGGAGTGAAGGTAATGATTTGCACTTGAATAAAAAGTATGAACAATGGGTAAAGAACTAGTTTAATACTAAACTTTCAGTGCAATTAATTGCTTAGTCTTGAATCCAGAGTGAAGACTTTGGTCCCTAAAACTGAATTGGAGCATCAAACTCTTGGTGGCCCTCAATGAAACTCAGGATGCTCTCTTAGGCATTCTTGTTTTCCACACAGTGTTTTAAAAGTCTTGAGCCAGGAGTTGTGGAATTGCAGCCTGGCCAACATAACCTCATGGGGAGCTGAGCAGCAGGGGACACAAAGGGCAGGGTAGGTGTGTAAATTCCCTTTTCCTTGCAAATGCAATTATTATTATTATTATTATTATTATTTTCTGTCTTTCACAAACCTCCTGTCACTCTTGTAGTTTAACAACAGCTACACACTGCAGCCTGCTTTATACTAGTTCTGCCTTTTTTGTTGGAGAGCTCACAGCTCAAGAACTGCAGGTATCTTGAAAGATTTCACATTTCTGCACATACCAGCACATGGAAGGTTAGTAAGGTTTTCTGGCAGAGCTTCCCAGTCATTTCTGGATTAGGTGCTTATTAATTACTGCAGATCCCTTGTCATTGTTAGTCCTGAATTTTCATGGTCCAGCTCTTTCAGCTGCAGACAAATTTAGTTTGTAGTAGCACTTGATGAAGATTTTCTTACTCAAACACAGGACTAAGAGAGTTGTAAGATTTCCACAGCTTTTTAATTAAGAGGAAAAAACTTATACTAGCTGTGGGCTATGAGTGTAATATATTCCTGTTGGCTTTTGGTTGTGCCCATATTAGAACAGAACTGAGTCATGTTGGATCAGTCTGGAGATTCACAGCTGTGTTGTTTTGGGAGGGAGAAAGTGGACATTACTAGCAGGAGTAAGTCTGTAGGAGGCTGTTAACTAGCTGCAGACAAAAATCTCTGTCAATAACCATTGTTTAGCACCTTGCAAGCAGAAGGGGTACCTTAGGCAGCTGTGGCTAGAAAGTGAGGCTTTGATCATGGTTCTCATCAGAATTTTGAAGATTTCAGGTTAATTCAGGTCCCTGTCTCTGACTCCAAGATGAAAATTAAACCACTGATTTTTCCACACTCCATTTCCTCTCGTTTATAACAAACTTTTTGTCCACTGCTTACTTGTTCTGGATTTTTTTCTGTCTCTCACAAACTATTTTTCTAGCAAACTATGGTTTCCTGTTCCAATTACTTGATTGGTTCTGCTACAATTTGGTAAATAATCCTTGGACACGGGTTTTACTTTCAAACACTGTCCTCACAAAAACATTGCTACTGTGTCCCAGGAAGAAATCCATGCCGGACAGAAATTGCAGTGAGGAGTGCCATTAGAACTCTTTTTTGAAAGGAATTCTTTTTTTCATGCTTTATGTCATGGTAATTGGTTCAGCTGTGTGGAACCACTTCTGTGTCCTGCAAGGTCCACAGAGCCAGATGTAACACCAAACACTATTCTCTGTGATGGGCAGAGTTCAGCACTGTATTACTGACAGGTTTACAGGGATTTTTCATGTTCATCATGACTGAGATATAAAAGATTAATAATTACAACAACTAGAAAAAAAGGGATCATTATGCAAATTGTAACATTGTGTTCCTGCAGGGAAAAACCTTTCCTAAGAACTTTAACAGAAGATAAACAAGGCATTTTCTAAAAGTACAGCTTACAGCCTCATCAAATAATTCTGGGATACCTTCATTGTTGCTAGTCTGTCCCTGCAGAAAGACAATCTTCTGTTTTACATAGCACTGAGTCTTTAGAGTTGAAATCTTCCTTTCAATATGATTGTCATTAATGAGGGGTCATTAGCATATATTTTAATGAAATCAATATTTTGACTAAACAGCTCCATGGACTCTGGCCTCCACTGCTGGATTTTTATTTTGATGGCTGTGGATAAAACCAGAATTCCCTATTGGAAGGACTGAGTCCAAAGCCAGCGTTAATGTGTTATCACACAGGGTCAGGCTGAGCAATGAAAGCTAAATGGAATTCTGAGAACAGGAGATCATTTTGTATTAACTTCCACACTATCGACAAAATCCATCTTTCAAAATATGCAGCAGACCTCCAGTGTTTCTCTTACTCCTTTTGGACCATTTTTTTCACTGCATGTGCTGCCTGGATGTGTTTTGCTTAAATGGAAATTTTACTCCCAAGAGGACAGAGTAAGATGACTTAATTGCATTTCTGAAATGACAGGTTCTGTTCTACAGTAGCTCTATCACCCTTGCACAGATTCTTTTTAAAAATGAACCATATTTCAAATTCAAGTTCAGTACTGCATCACAATTTATTCTCCTCTGATTATTCCTCTATAAAATGAGTTATTCTTAACTATTTTTAGCATATTTAATCCTTAGCCAGTGGGTCACTGAAGTTAACCCAAATCTATAGATGCTATTTCATGTCAAGACCTCACATTAATACCTCAACCTTCTTACAATTAAAGTCTGCAGTACTTACCTGAATACTAACTTTAAAAAGGAAGAATCACCTGTGCTCTGTGGCTCCATTTCAGAATTTCCTTTGGGGTGCTTTATTTAAATCTGCAGGAGAACAGCTCAGCATGTGCAGGGTCAGGGCTATGTTGGCCTCCTGATTGAGGGCAGCAATAGTAGAGAAAATTCTCTGTAAGTCTGGCAAAAATGGGAGTTCTTCAGCAAAAAGATTTAGTCTTTTGTCCTCGCCCCTTTAGGTCTTTGGCTAGAAAGATTATGCTCTCTCTCCAGCTGGCTAAAAAAAAATAATAAATGTGTGAGAGTAAGAATTTGATGCAGTGCGACAATAATGGCTTTAAAAAGTGATTTTTGTGCTGGTGGGCTGGCACAGACTGAGCTCAGGCAGGAGGAGCACTGGAAGGAGTTACTCACCCCCAGGAGCTCCTGGTGGGGAGAAGGTTCTGGCTGCGTTTGCCTCCTGCTCCCTCTGCTCCAGGGCAGGGTGAGGGTTCCAGGGGAGCAGCTCAGAGGCAGCTCTCCCGCTTTGGAGCTGGATTGCAGCCTGACAGGCACGTCCTGAGATTTGGGATTTGGGCCATTCCTCTGTGGGTTTTCAGTGATCTGCTGAAATCAGGCACTGACACCTCAGTGTGGAATCAATTCCTGCATCTTTCCCAAAATCATGAAAATGTGCTTGATTAATTTAAAATATTTGGCCTAAATACAGACAATAAGTCTCAGAAAATCAGGTGCATTCAGAATATGTCATAACTTCATCAACCCAGATTTTGGTCTCTTAACCACGTCTTTTGATTTAAGGCTTCATTTTGCCATTGTTTTCCTGTCCACCTCACTATTTTTTAGCATGTTTATGAAAAGCAATAGAAAGGTTAGAAGGTTTGGTATTTGAAATGAATTTAAAATAGGATTAATTTAGTTGTCCCTCTTTGCCCACAGTACTTTCAGCTCTCCAATTCTTTCATTTTTTAAATAATATATAACTCATTACATCGAGTTATGAAAGGCATTAGGAAGAATTCTTGTTATTATTCCTCCATAACACAAAAAACAAAATTATGTTTATATAAAATATATATGTAAAATATATATATAATTAGATATATATATAGATATAGATGTAGATATAGATATAGATGTATATGTAGATGTATATGTAGATGTAGATGTAGATATAGATATAGATATAGATATATAGATAGATACAGATATAGATATAATTTTTCAGGCAAGTAGAACTAGAATTGAGAGCAACTTGGACAATGCATTTTACATCACTGACTATAGGCACAAACAGCCTGAGGTGTTGGTTTCATTAATATCTCATTTTTTCCACGTGTGCATTTGTCTTGCCTGTGCAAATTAATGATGTTCTAGCAGTGGTGGGTTCTGATGTATGGCAGGAAAAAATATAAATAATCAATACAGCTTGCAAATATTGAAGTGTTACCATATAGAATAACTGGAAGCACTGGAATAATAAGCTCGAGAAGAGAGAGAAACTTATCAATACACAGTACAAATCCTAATAGTTACCTGAAACATGCTTACCTTGATTTTCCTGTAAGGCTTTATTCCTAGAAAGGTCCCAAATACTCTCCTCTCATCACCCATGGAATTTGCCCATTTACTGCCATAACTTCCCCTCTCACCACTCTGAACTCCATCATCCCTCACAGTCACATCTTGTCTTATCCTGAGATGATTCTGTGTGTCACATCCAGCAATTTCTTTGCCATGTCCAGCAGTTTGCCATGTCCCTGTGCCATCCCTGACAGCATGAATAAATTAAGGGAAGTAAAGCAGGTTATTCCTGATGAGACAAGGGATGCAGAGCAGCCTGGGAATGGGTCCAGTGGCTGGCACTGGCACTTTTCTCCAGACACACCTGATGTATTCTGTGCCTCACAAACCCTGGAGCCTGTCACCTTCCCCTCACTCATCTTGCACTTCCACTTGCACTCAAACCCAAAGTTCAGCCCAGGCAGCCATTTCCACGCTGCTTAGAAAAGCATTTCCTGACATGTGAGTAGGGAAAACTCTGCTCTGGGATTAGAAGGAAAAGCAAAACCTCATAATGCAAAAAAAAATGTCTGATGAGAAGGTCAGTGAATAAACAGAAAAAAAAGATGGAGTTATGTACTTTCAGCATTTCTCTTACAGCACATGCAGTAAGAAGAATCTGCTCCCTGCCAATGCTGATAACCCAGGATTTAGCCACAAGCTTCTATTGAAGAATTCCTCCTTTAAGTGATTTGCCATCAGACTAACTTAATTCTTTGCAATGTTATCACATTTCTTTTTTCTTTTTTTTCGAGGCTCCTGCATAAAACCCTTGGAAGCTGCAAACTTGACAACCAATTCCTCTTCCCAGTGCGTTTTATCTAAAACATGAAAAAAATGGAAAAGTCTTCAGGCTTTTTTTAAAAGCAAGAGGAAAATTCAATGACTGATCATTGGCTCTGCAGGATGACTTCTGCATCACTGCAGAGAATTTCCAATCACACAGCTGAAAAACTCCCAGCAAAGCTCTGACCTGCAGCTTTGCAGAGCAGATGGTTTGTTGCCAGGAGATGCTGAGGCCTCCTTCTCTGAGGTGTAGGTCTGCTGTCACAAGAAAGCGAGGAGATGAGCTGGAGCAGAGCGTTTTTTCCCCTGAGACAACTTCCCAAAAGCATTTTTCCCTGAGACAACTTTGCCAAAAATCTCCCAGAGCTCCCTGTCACTCTCTCACAGTGCTCAGCCTCTTGCTGGAGTGGGTGAACAAATTCAGATGAGAATATTGCAGCCATAAACTAGAAACCACTATTTTGTTCTTTACATACTGTCATTTTTTTTTCCTAGGAATAATTTGTTTACATTTACATTTATATGATATTGAAAAATATATCAAATAATATATTTCCTAAAGTTATTCTATTCTTCTCCCTTAGAAATAAGCAGTAATTGCACTACCAGCCAGCTTCCCAGGGACTGATACCAATAATGTAAGCAGCTGTATTTTTACATTTTGTTTAATAAAATTGCTTTTATGTAAAGGTCTGCTATTAAACATTTGATAGCTTCACACGAAAAAAAAATGTCCCTGGTATGGAAAGGCAATTATAATTTGAAGAATTATTGCCATAAACTTTAATGTTTTTCAATTTCAATCTATTGTAAGGCAAGAATTTCTCTAGAGCAGCCGCATTCAATGTTCCATCGTAAAAAAGAATAATGGAATAAAAAATACTGTGTGATGTATGGAATTTTATGATAAAAAGGCAAAACCCCCTCAGATTTTTCTCTGTAGTCATCTCTACCTTTAGTCTTATCAGTTGCCATGAAAAATATCACAAAAAGTGCCTGTAAGCTCAAATAATTATATACCTGGTTGCATAACTTGTTGATAGGAGCTGAATATCTAAATATTCTTTATGCCTTGGCCTTGCAGCTGATTAATTCTGCCACTGCTGTCTCTAGATTTATGTGTTTTAGTTAAACTCTTTGCAAGGCACCAGAGAGAAGAAGCACAGGAGCTGATTTACCCTTTTCCTCTCTTCTGGCATTAGATACTCAGCTAAAAGCAGATGTGTTTCACTCTTGGTGACTGAGATCAGGGCAAGTCCTCTTCTGGATAATTAATTTCTGCTTTGATTAATTTAATAGAGAACAGTGCCTTCAATGATCTTGACATCATAAGTATTGCTCAGGTGTTGCACAGCACTGAGACAGGGCAGTGGATCAATGAAATCAGTGTGAAATTAGGCTTGGATTGGTATTGAGAAGAAATTCTGTGGGAGTGGGGAGGACCTGGTATAGGGTGCCCAAAAAAGCTGTGGAATGCACTTCCATGCCTGGAATTGTCCAAGGCCAGGTTGGATGGGGCTTGGAGCAGCTGCCTGATACTGACACTTCGTAGACGTCGTGTGATTATTCCTCTACATTTCTATCTACTGATGTGGATCTTACTCTTCTAGTGTATTAATTACAATCAACTTCCAATGCTTAGAGTCTGGTTTAAATCCAGAGAAGGGTAATAAACATAATCTTATTCATACTAACCCTATTGCTAACCCTAAGCATCCTCCTGACTGCACTAAACTTTTGACTCGCCCAAATAACCCCCGACTCAGAAAAACTATCCCCATACAAATGTGGATTCGACACTCCTAGGATCTGCTCAACTCCTCTTCTCAATCTGCTTCTTCCTAGTAGCCATCCTCTTCCTCCTATTAGACTTAGAAATGGCCCTACTGCTCCCACCACCATGAGCCACCCCACTACAGTCCCCTACCGCCACCTTAACCTGAACCCCCACACTCATCCTCCTCCTTACCCTAGGGCTGGTGTACCAATGAATCCAAGGCACTGGGTGCCCAAAAAAGCTGTGGAAGGCACTTCCATGCCTGGAATTGTCCAAGGCCAGGCTGGATGGGGCTTGGAGAAGCTGCCTGATACTGACACTTTGTAGAAATCGTATGATTATTCCTCTACATTTCTATCTACTGATGTGGATCTTACTCTTCTAGTGTATTAATTACAATCGACTTCCAATCCTTAGAGTCAGGTTTAAATCCAGAGAAGAGTAATAAACATAATCTTATTCATACTAACCCTATTGCTAACCCTAAGCATCCTCCTGACTGCACTAAACTTTTGACT
>JAXCLO010000208.1:66580851-66601724 GCA_035583995.1 Arremon aurantiirostris | reverse complement strand
AAAGAAAGAAAGAAAGAAAGAAAGAAAGAAAGAAAGAAAGAAAGAAAGAAAGAAAGAAAGAAAGAAAGAAAGAAATAGAAATCTGGACAGGGATAACTACTTACTACAGCATATTGCAGTTTGTTAATTTGTTAATAATGAGGGGTTTTTAGTCCTCTATCCAGAGTTAGCTTATACCATATTTGCAACACAAATCACTTTTAACAAATTCTTTGAAATCTTAAATTAAAGAGTCATGGAATAATTTCTCTTTTCCCAAACACGGATAAACTGCTTCCTTCCCAGCCCTGCTGACTCTCATCTCACTATTGTCTCTGGGCCCTTCATCTCTGCTTGGACCAGGACCAGATGTCTCTCTGGAAGTTGCTAAGCCAGCAAGAAACCAACCACGTAAAAAAAAAAGAGAAAATTGCCAAAAAGAAGTAATTAGACACAATGTTTTTCTACATTGGCTTTTTAACTAATGTATTATGGTAAAACTCTGGATCTGCATTAGCATGAATAGAATATAAGGCAAGGGAAAACAGATTGAATGATTTCATTTTCCAGTTTCTCAGGTGCCCATCCTTTTATTGTTTTTAAAACTGTATTATTCTCTCCTCTCATGAGGAAGTTGCACAGACAAGTTCACCTGTACATCAGAAACCAGCTCCAAACCCTGTTGCCAACACAAAAAACTCACAATCCTCTGCCTAAAATGGATTCAGCTCATACAGCTGGGAAAGTTCTGCACTAAGAGGAGACAAAGCATGACTTCCACTCTGAACAAAAATAAATGCCAGGTTATTTTCCTGAAGGGAAGGATGAATCCTCTGCGTGATCCAGTGAACACCTCCTTGAACTGTGTCACAGACATCTTTTGTGAAAAATTCTTTCTTTTGGATTTTTTCCTCTTCTGGGAAGCTGAGGTCCCAGAGAAAGAATGTGAACACTGGCTATCTGCTGCTGTGGAATGCAACAGGTGCACCCATGATTGGCTCATGTTGGTTGTGTACAATTAATGGCCAATCAAGAACCCAGCTCTCTCTGAGAGAATCAGAGGGCTCCTTTGTTGATTCATTCCTTTCCTATTCTTAGCTTAGCAAGCTTATGAACTTTTCTCTCTATTCCTTTTAGAATTATCATAATGTAATATATACCTTAAAATAATAAATCCAGCCTTCTGATCATGAAGTCAAGATTCTCGTCTATCTCTTCACCCCTGCAACCCTTGCAAGCCCAGCAACAGAACTGCACAGGAAGGAGGAGCTGAGAGCAGAGCAGGGCACTCATGTTGGTCATTCTGATGGATTTTATCCATGGCTGCATCTTCCCTCTGCTGAGAGACAAACCTGGCAGTTCCCCGCTGGGCTGGGACCTGTTCCCATTGTTTCTCTCTAATCTGAGATGGTTTTGTTGCTGTAAGGGGCTTTGCATGTTTCTCTCATGCCACTTTAAACAGCTTCTTCAAACACCCTGCACTCTCCTTTACTGGCTGCCACACTGACATCCTTCTTTCCATGAGCATCAGCTCTGCAGCTGTTGGCATCAGAAAGGGGAAAATAACTCAAAAAACCCTCCGAAGATAGGATGTTCCCTTCATCCCCTTCCTGCTGTGAGAAATGTGATTCTCTTCCACTCTTCTGATGCTCACACAGGGAATCACTCACAGGGTTTGCAAAAGGTTCTATATACAGAAGGAAATAATACTTCAGTAACTTTTAGGCACTTTGGTAAAAATAGGCACAAGTGATACAGCAACTGCTTGTTCAAACAACACAGGGCATGTTTCTTTGGAGTGAAAATAATTAATCATTGGAACACTTCCAGGAATGGTCTTTGCAAAACTTCAAACTGAAAAAATATAGAGACAAATGTGGAAATGTATGTATGTGAAATGCAAATCAGAGTATGGATCGGAAAGAGAAATTGTTCAGTGAAGAATTACACTTGCAAAGTCTTGATCTTCTGTTTGTTTTTTTTTTATTGTTGTTCTTATTTTTGTGTGGTTTTTTTGTGGTTTTTTGTTTGTTTTTTTTTGGTCCCAAACATCTGTGTTCAGCCTGTGCTCTGTGGAACCATGGAGAATTAGCTAGGAAATAGCAGGCAAATAAGAAAAATATGTTATTCATAGTATTAACCTTGCTACAAGGGGAACTTTTCTGTGCTGAAAAATACACAGGGAGTGTGCAAATCCCTGGGACTGGAAAACACTGCACACACAGGCAGGAATTGGCTCCTTTTGCCATCTCGGTTGTTTTCTGAATAATTCCAGGTATTGAAAAAAACAAAATCCAACAAATACACTAAATATGAATCTCAGGCTTTATTCTGCTGCAGCTATCCCTTAGTTGCAGCAGAAAGATTGAAAATATCAACAGAGTGGAATCCAGAAATTAAGGGGCAAATGGTATTTTCACTTTCCACCTTAAGTCCTTTGAGTCCACTAATCCAAGTTAGTCTCCATTAATACATTTTCCAGCACTAGACAAAAGTGTTTTCCATCCAGCCAGTAACATGCACATATTTTATAATTTTTATTACTATATCATAGTCAGATTTAACCAAAACCAGCACATGCAGTCAGACAGGTTGGTGGTTGATTTTATTGCCTCGATTATTTTTTTCCTCTCCATCTCACAGTTTTTCACAGAGGTGAGAAAGGAACTCGCTGTGCATCTCATACACAAACACAGCCAAATATTTTGGTTCTTCTCCCAGAACTGAATCCCCAGCAGTGCTGTGAGGTGCAATCCTGGTCCTGGTGTGGCAGGGAGCACACAAAGCAGCCCAGCTTGGGGTCTCAGATCCCTGGGGCTGCTCTGAGGGACTCCCAATCCAGGGCAGGATTTACCTGCTGAGAGGCTCATTATTGCAATCACCTTTTCTGTCCTATAAATCTTTAACTCTGCTCCTGCTCTTGTACTTCCTTCTGCTTTAGCTCACTCCTGTCTTAATCTTCCTCTTTGTTCAGGTGTTTTACATTATTTCGGTTTTATTTGCTTTTTGTCCTTAAAGTCTTCTACAGAAAAAAAATGACAATTTACACTGAAAATAGGCGTTCCATAATTCTATAGTAAAGGATGTAGCTTGGCACAGGTCAAGGATTGTAGATTGATTTCTTCTACTTAACTGCAGTTTAAGCTCTCACTGCATTTGTGTTCAGAGCTGATGCAACTCCCATCTCCAGTCAAATAAAATGATAGATGACAGAGATAATGAAATGAAAGTATCAAAATTCAGTTATGTCCATTTGTATATTTTAACATACACAGACTGGTGCACATGCTGTTTTGCAATCTTTATAATGCATCAAATGTCTTACATTAAAAATGAAAGAAAAATTGTCTTATGCTGCCACAACCTAGGATGTTTATGTTTTTTGTAAACTTTGCCTGAGTTTCAAATGCAGCTACTATATAATTTCTCTTTTCTTGCCAACAAGTGCTTGTTGCTGCACAGATATGGAAAGCTCACTCAGTATGAACATATGTGGTAATACATTTCCCCATCATCACTATTTCAGTGTCCTAAATACAGAGATGTGACAACCCACACATCCTCAGCCTGGAGATGCTGATGACCATGGCTGGAGAAAGTGTAATGGGAAGAGATGAATGGGACAAGAAGGACCCCATGCTTCACATACACATTTTTTTTAATAATAATCTTTTGTGGAGAAAGAAAGACAGAAAAACCAGAGAGCTCAAAGATGTGAACATCCAGACCCTTTGTTTTCATTGCTGTATTGCAGCTGGCACTCCAGATGCAAACCTTCTGTGTTCAGGCTTATGTTTGAGATGGCCAACATGCCATCCAGAAAGACAGTGCTTCCATGCCTTGCAATAAGGAAAAAAAAAGGAGGTATATGGCAAGTAACAAGTTCAAATTCAAGTCTAGCAGCTAAAAAAACAGCTTTTCACCTAAAAGTAAAAAGCCTTTCAAAGCCAGAAAGAGGTCTTGCATGACAGGTTTTACAATCTAAATAGAAATAAAAGATAGGAAAAAACCTTTCCCAGTCTCCCAAGCTGTTGCATCTCTGTCATGTATTTTCTCTGACCTTGACAACTTGAGTCACGTTTTGTTCAGCTCATCTTTTTGTTTTGGCTTTTGCACACTGGTCTGTACATGTCCCCACGTGTGTCTGGTGCATCTGATAAGCCCTTTATCTCAAATCCTTTCATTATCACCATTCTACTGCTCTCTGTGATTAGGTATTCAGTCATTGATTCCCACTTTTGTCCTGCCCATTGTACAAACACCCATTTCCAGCCTATTCAGTTTGCATTTATGTATGCTCATTACTTTTCCATGGGGAAAATGCTGGGAAGAAAACACCTTTTCTTTCCATTGTCACTGGTCAAAACCTCCTTTGAGATTTTCCCTTGTCCTGATACTTCTGACAAGTCTTGGTGGAGGTTCTGATGTGTAAGAAGTCCTGCCTCCCTTACAGAACAATAATCCACAAATATTTCCCTGTACTTCCCAATCTGTGTCACAGCCATTTATTTCCTCCAGTCTCCTGTAGAGATTAGAATCTGCTTTAGATCCACATTTTAAAAGTTCTTAAAGTCAGGTCCTGACTTGTGTGAAAGGTCATAAATGTCACCACAGGATTTATGAGAATGGATAAAAAGGTGTTGCTATCTCACTCTCAGAGGGAGTAAAATCAGGAAGACAGCAAGTAACACATCAGAGGCAGAGCTGCAACTTAGCCCCCATCTTCTGAATCCCAAAATGGGCTTTTTGTAATGAAAACAGCCTTTCTTGCTTGCTAGATATGCACTGGAGCTGTGCATTACCTCTCTCTGTGTGTGATTAGTCATGCTATGGGACCTTCACTGCCATTCCTTTCTGTTGGTGCAGAGGTCTTTCTGTTCAACCCATTGCCCACGCTGCCTTTGAGCTAATGGAATTGTTCTGCCACTTTTCAGAGTCCTGCATTTATCATGCCAGGAGTCAAAGGCAAAAATAAACAACTTACTCCTTTAATCAATATGATGGCCAATTTTATTTATCCCACAGTCCCTTTCATTCTCCCTGCTCTCAGAAATACTGAACATCTTGGGATCTTTTACCCATTTGGCTCTTCACTTTCCAGTTCCCTCACTTCTTTGCTTGTTACAAAGACAGATGTGTGTTGACTTCTGTAAAGCTGCTCAAATTTAGCTGTATGGTCTTATTTATCTGTTTATTTTTTTTTATTCACAGCTATTGAAGTGTCAATATGAGCAATGCCAGTGTCTGACATTGGCTGTCTTGGTCTTACAGTACTTTAGAAAACTATTCATAGTGGTAAAATTTAATATTTCCAATTTGCCAGTAAGCTAAGTTTATCTGAAGAAATTTGGATTTGAATTTAGTATTATTATTATTATTATTTTAGACTTGAAATCATAGCAAGCATTTTTTTAATAAGGAAAAACTTTTCTGACTGTCAGTGATGACCTGCCTTGTACTGTGTTATTGTAAGATCTGATTAGAATTTATAAAATCTGTGACTGAATGAATTTTATTTTGTTTTTTTAATAAAAAGATAAATGAGGCAGAAGGCAGTCAGCCAGCACTCCTTGATGCACCTGCTCACTCAGTTCTGTGTGCTCTGAGACCTCACCACTTGTTTTTATCTCTGGCAGTACCTCTGCCCCATGGAGACTGACACACACACACAGAGAATCATAGCACTGATTAAGGGGTCTGAAAACACATTTAGGTATCTGCCTCCCAGGGCAGAATTTTATGGAGAACAACATGTTCTTTGCAAGCTGTGTTTCAAAGCCCGGGATGTCACATCCCACTGGCACTCAGCTGGTGCCAACTGGAAGGGCCCATTAAGTTCCCCATGGGGAGTTAAGCATTACCCAAGTGTGAGCTCTTGGAAATGATGCAGCTCAGGAGGGATGTCCATGTGAGAGTGAAAAGTGCATTTTTTGTGGTAATAGCAGGGGTGCTGGCAATTCAGCACTGTCAATTTGAAACTTGGATGGTGGTTTTCTGCCTAGCCTGTCTGCCCAAGTTATGATGGATAATAATCATCCTCAGCTTGCGTGGTTCCAAACTGACATGACCATTTTAGAGACATTCAGATGTGCCTGTTCCTTCTGAAGGGGTTCCTGCTGCCTGTGGTGATGCAGAGCATTTCTCTCTGGAGTTTGAAATCAGGTGGAAACGCTAGAGCTGAGTGCATGCACAAACCCTCATAAATTAACTTTATTGCACTTGGTGTATCTCACTAGTAATGGCCAGGTAGGCTCCCACATAAAACACTTATGCAGGACATAAAACAGCTGTAAAGAGAAACTTTGGTGAGCACTACAAATATCTACATCCATCTAATATAAAGTGATAAGACTCCCACAGCAGATGTCTACAAGTTTGGCATTTAAGTTGCATTAAATGCAATATTTCTGCATTGATCTTAATGCTTAAGTGAGGGAAAAAAAAAAAATTAGATCAACTGGTACTTTCATTAACTTTTTTTTTTTTTAATATTTCATCAATCCAAATACCAGCTGAGGCTGCTAAATTCTATTACAAAGTATGTCCAATAGATGTTCTATGCAATATTTTCATTGTTTGGATTTCTGGGATCAATAACACCTATGAAAAGTAATTTGTTCCACTGTTCTCTTTTAAGTTCCAGTTCTTACGCTATAGCAAATAACCTTAGATATTTCTTAAGTTATAATATTTTCATAATTTAAAGCTGGGCAGTACAACAGAAAAATCTTTCTTGTGGAGAGTCACAAGCAAAAAAATTGCCAAAATTATGTAAGTAATTAACTATATAAATAAATCAAAAATTTCTGTTGAAGAAACTGAGGGATAAAACTGAGCAGGAATTTTTCTTTCCCATAAGGTAATGCTTTGCTTGTCTTCATTTGAGGTTGATGATATCTGCCTTATCTATATCTATATCCCACAGAGGGATACAGATAATTTCCATGAGTTATGAATTGAATATGAGTATTTTTAACTAATCCAGGAGACTATTGAGGTGGTTTTAGGGAAAATGAGATTAATTTAGCAGTGGCAGTAGTCCTGAATACAACAGATGCCCACAGTGTTCATTTCCTCAGCCACAGTCCAAACCATGGGGCAGAGTGAACCTTCAGCACACTTGCAGATGGTGCTAAATTATGGGAGGAGGCTGAGATACCAAAATGCAGAGTTTCAGACCCACTGAGTTTGTTAGTCTGGAGCACTGATAGTCAGGAGACAACTTGCAGAGTCCACCAAGGAGAAACTGAAGTTTTCCGTGTGAGCTGGGGAAATGCTCCCAACTCTTGCACAGAGCTCTGCAAAGCCTGGGATCTCCCTGCTGGAAAGGGCCTGAGAATTGCTGGGGAGGGAGTAGGAGCCAAAGATATACTCTCAGAGAATTCACAGAATCACAGAACCACAAGATCGGAAGAGACCTTCAAGACCATCCAGTCCAACCTGTTCCCTGACACCTCAACTAAACCCTGGCACCCAGTGCCACATCCAGTTTTTAAACACATCCAGAGATGGTGACTCCACCACCTCCCCAGGCGGTGAACATTCCAGAACTTTATCACCCTTCCAGTGAAAAACTTTTTCCTAATATCCAACCTATATTTCCTCTGAAATACAGGTTATCCTATTTTTAGGTTAATGATTTTCTAATATCTAGCCTCTTTTTCCCTCTCATCTTGAGTTGAAGGATTTGTGAGGTTCAGGTCATTCCATGCAGCACAGGAAGAGGTGGTTCATGGAGACTGAAATCTCCACCCTCAAACTTTTAGCCTTGGCTAGGTAAAATTACCAGTTCTGTGGTTCATAGCTGCCCACAGCCCTACTCTGATTCTAATATTGAAGATTTCTAGAGGTTCTTTCCAAGCAATATATAATGATAACAATATAGAAAATTATTTTCTATCTACATCAGGCTCTGCAGCTCTGGGTTGAAGACAGAATATTTCCCAATTACTGCAAGCCCCCAGACCTGCACATTTCAGGTCTGTGCACCAACCTCAGCTCATGTTCTGGGAGCAGAACAAGGCTGCCCTCATTGAAGCAGAAGTATTAGTTCAGGAACAACATTGTGCTGACATGACTGCTCAGTTTCTACATCAAGAGCTATTTTTTTGCAGTTAAATTGAGTGTCTCTGCAGAGCACTGCTGGGAGAAGGCTTTAAAACAAGTAACAGGCATTTCAGTCCACACTCAAAGCAGCAATTCCAGTACACAATGTCTGTATAGTACTACACTTGCTTTTGTAAAAGAAACTGGAGCTTTGAGGCAGGACCAAAATGTGTGCAACTTTAAATTCATTTTGGACACCACTGATATAAATTTCATTGCAGAGATATTGATAATAACTGTTTTATTATTGAATATCATAAAGAGTTTGAACTGGTACTTTGGTTTACATCAGTACTGGAGGTTTATATCAGCATTTCTCTTTGAGATCCTAATTATTGTTTTTTAAAAAAATTAATCACAGAATTACTACTAGGACTGAAAAAGACCTTCTAGGTCATCAAGCCCTACTTCCAATCAATCCCCCAGCCTTGCTGGCCAGACCATACCTCTGGTGCCACATCCAGTTTTTCCCTGGACACTTCCAGGGACAATGACTCCACCATTTCCCTGGGCCACTCATTACAGTGCCTGACCACCTCTCTCATGAAGAAATTCTTCCTGATGTTCATGAAACACTGGCACAGGTTGCCCAGAGGAGCTGTGGCTGCCCCATCCCTGGAAGTGCTCAAGGTCAGTTTGGGCAGGGTTCTGAACAACCTGGTCTAAGGCAAGGTGGCCCTGTCCATAGCAGGGGGGTGAAATAAGATGGTCTTTAATGTCCCTTCCAACCTGAACATTCTGTGATTCTGTAACTGTGATTTCCAGCCAACCTTTCAGATTTTCTTTATTTTAAGTAAATAAGTCAAGACTTATTATGGTTCACATGTTAATTTGTGAAGGGAAATCTGTTCCTCCCAGTCATTCAGCCATTGTCACACTGCCTGTTTGATGCTCCAGTCACAGGCTCTGGGTTGGCTGCACATTAAACACTGTGGAGCACAGTGTTCCAAGTTCTGAACTTGCCATAAGGAAGAGATGCAACTTCTGTTGCTGCCCCCAAGGACTATTACAACATCCAGCAAGATGCCATGGATAAATAATGGGTTTTGCACCACATATGTTAAATTTTACATTATCCTCAGAGGAACTTACTGAATACATAGTTTATAAAGCTGTTAGAGGCATAGCCTATCTAAATCTTTCTTTAAGCCACGAAATCTCCCTGACTGACTGAGTGTGGAAACTACTTACAGGAAACTCAGCTGTTTAGCCCTGATCCTCTGGATGAGTTCTCAGTTTTCAGTATAACAAAGGTTTTAATCTTTTTTTTTCTTAAGCTTCCTTAGCTTTAAAGTAATTACTCTTACTTTTCAAGTTATGCACTAAAGCTTAAAATCTTTTGTCAGTCACAGTTCATCTCAGAAAAAATGCCCATTGTACTGTGCTTTACCTGTGAGACAGCTCTCACAGAAAGTAGAATAAGGTATCACTTCTTTCTCCATTTCTGCTTGAGCAGACAGGGGAAATGTTAAATATATGCTTAACTGCTGTAGTATAATATAAAGACTTGGGAATACTTCAGAACTCCAACACAACTTTGTTATCTGCAAGCCATCTGTATTTCTGTAATTGGCTCCTATCGACCCCTCAGAATGTGTTTTCACACTCCTCTAAGAGTTGCACTTCACTCAGTGGCCATGCTGACACCATTCTGCTGCAATAAGCCACTGGCAGGTCCCAGAGGACGGATCCTTACAGAGATCCTTATGGCAGCACACAGCAGCCTGGATGCAGCTCCAGGAGTGCCCTGAGGTCACTCACACACCTCTCAGAAAATGTGTCTGAGCAGTGCTGGCTGTGCCCTCACCACGCTCCAGCTTCCCCCTGAAGGATGCATCTCTGAAATATTGAAATATCTCACACGAGACCTGACCCTTTTCATTTACTCAATTTCTCTCCCCACGCGCCTCACCCAGCTCTCTTGAAGAGCCTGGAACCTCGTGACAAACTTTTACAGGGGTGAGACTGATCCCAAATGTGTTTACAGCCAGGATGGAGCTCTGCATCAGCCCCCAGAGAGCTGCCTGGGAAATTCAGTACAGAAACAAACTGCAGAGCTTTGCTCCTTCCTTGGCAGCTGTTTATTGAGTTTATAATCAAATGCTCCCTAGGGAGGAGCTCCATGAGCCAGCAGGCTTGGCTGAATGGAGGTTTTGTTTGCCAAAGAGCTCTGATTTGGTTGGCGAGCAGAAAAGTCAAAGCCAAAATGGGCACCTAGTCAATGATGGTTGATAATCAGGATCACAACTCTCCTGAAGTCAGTGTAAGAAGTAAATGAAACTAAATTTTCCACATGTGACATAACAGGGTACTTTCAGCTACCCCCAAAATTTTGTCCAGCAGGTCCTGCTGTACTTAGACCAACTGATAGGCATGGCTTGTATGCTCATTTGTGTTAATTAATATTAATGTGGGTGAAAAGTCTGACCACCTCAGAGATCTCTGACGGAATTCCTGCTGCAAAATTGGCCATTATGCATAGATAAAATACTTGTAAATAATCCATATCAAGTATTCCTGTAGGTACTGGAGGCTTTTAGAATATTCCAAACCACTTCCACACGTGACATATACTGGAAATCTCCAAATTTCTGCCTTTGAATCTAAGAGGATAATAAGATTTTTCTAAGTAAAAATTTCACCTCAGGATTTCAGAAAGCATTATATACACACAACTGTGTTTACATTTGCTTTGACACACCAGAGATCACAATCCTAAATTTGGCTTGTAGGAAGCTTGTAGGATTCTTTTTTTTCATTTCAATGTATTTCTAATCTCATGTGACTAAGTCTGGAAGGACTTAAAACTGTTACCTTTGATGCTTGGCTTTTAAAATCAATTTTTATATTGTAGTCCATTGAGGCCAGCACTGTCCATGGTACTTAAATGCCAACAAACAGGTGAATCAATTTAAATGAAGCTCTTTGGGACTAATGCTAATCAAGACCATTGAGTTAAAGATTCCATACAAATTTGTGCACGTTGTTTGTGTACAGCCATCAATTGGAAGACAACTGGAATGGGTTGGATTCATAGCATTTATTAGAATGATTGCCACACACATTCAGAAAAAAGAAAAAATTTATCAGAAATTTTGGGGAAAGATGCTACCGAGTGGAGAGTGGAAGATCTTCCTTATTAAACTGAAAATAAAATTGAAAATGTCTACTATTAAGTGTTTAACATATGTAACTTGCCTTGAATATGACCTGCAGTCATTGCTGGAGACATTAGTAAAACACTGGACAAATGTTTAAATAAATTATGTTTTTTTCTCAGGAGGAAGACAGGATGCTGGAGGAATGTTTTTGGGGTGAAGAACCAGCTGGGGGAGATCAAAGTTGTTAAAGAGTGTGAGATTTAAAAAAATCTTGCACAATGGGCAGATGAAGCAAAAAATGGTTTACAACAATCACGCAAATGGACTCCCTGAAATGATGGAGGTTCATCTTTTCTTGGAGAAATGTAGACAAATTGATAAGGGAAAGCATGTACTGCACCAGAAAAATAATGGTAAAATATGAAATGAGATAAAAGCACAATGTGAGATTTACCAAAGTGACTGCTTGTCACTTCTGCAATTTGTTATCTTCCTGTTTCAGCTCCATTTCACAAGAGAAAAGGCTATTTAATGATTCAAAAAGGGGAAAGAGGCAATTGCAGAACTGTTTTGTACATATGACCTGAAGTTTTAGGGCTGGAATAAGGTAGATGTTGATTCTTTGAACTCCTACCTGAATATTTTTGAATATTTTAAAGCAAGAACCTGTCAGGAAGATGGGGAAGAGGGTAACAGTTTATGAGATAATGCACACAATTGGGCTCCATGCATTTATTGTAAGGCTGGAGGCAAAGAGCTGAGCGCAAACAATGAGGCTGAGAAACATAAGGGTATGATTATAATTGCTATAAATATAATTACAGAAAAAATGTATATAAAACTCAACTGACTAGGTCTTGGATCCAATTACAAAAGAGCAGTACATTCCTTCTGAGAGTAATTTTTTAGATGGATGTAAGCAAAAATCCATGAACAGAAGAGATTAGGTAAAAAATCATTTGGAATAATGTGTCTTTGGGAAAGAACTGGTTGAATGAGTTTAAAATGTTCTTAAGCAAGAAAAAGAGAATAACTAACTTTAAGTGAATTATTAAAGAATAGTAGAAAATAGAAAATGTTCATATTGCTAAACTATACTTACAAGTATAAATACATTTAATCTTATTGTAACCACTCAATTTACATCCAGAGGAAGAAGTGGACTTTTCTAGGACACAATTCCTTTCATCCTAATGAAGAAATCCAAATTAGGCCAGATGAATTACACTTGAGCAGCGACTGTGTCATCCCAATGAGTGCAGAGAACATTTAAATGCCTTCCTCATATGTTGATATCTACATTTGTAGACATTTCCAGTCATGGGATATGAATCTCGTTCCAAGACTTTATTTAGGGTGGCACAGGAGAGCACCAGTCACAAGTAAAGCAAAAGCATTGGGTAAGAAAGGATTCTTAAAGTTACATAGCCAGACCCAGATTCAAGCATTGGTACAAAATTTTCAGATAACAAGATCAAACATCACCAAATCAGAAGAGTTTCTCCCTACGATATGAACTTCAAGCAGAAAAGAAATATTAACAGTGTCAAAAATTTTCATGTAAAAAAATGGAAGGGATTTTTCATCCCTTCTTTCAGTTTTTTACAATGTCTGTTAGATTATGTATACAGTAAATATAAAAAAAATAAAAGGGAAAAGTTCACTTCATCAAAAACTTTTCACATTGGTAGAAATGTTTATTTCGCTATTTTTGTTGAGACTGGCAAAATATATCAGTGTCTTCAACAGGAGCTGAGGAATAGCTGGGTAATTAAACACAAGAGCAAAAGAGCAATTTTTTTTGGTATTTTGGGACTTAATGGCATCCACCATGGCAAAACCATTTAGGATGAGATTGGATCTATGTTGTATTTTGTTTCTCAGTATCCTTCCCATAGGAAGGAAAGAGATAAATGTAGCATCAGTAGGTGAGTCACAGCTTCCCAATCAATATTTTGGTTTCCATGTATGTGTAATCTTTCTGTCTCTCTCCCTCTCTTCTCCCAAAATGCAGAAGCAACCCCTTAGGAGAGACAAACAGCCACCATATCACAAAGAAATCTGGGAAAAGAGTGTGTAACTGTCAGATTCGTGCAGTCACACTTGATTTGTGTTATTATTTTGGGAAAAAAACAGAGATGTACTTAAAATCTTTGTAAATGGGAAAGTTTTCTTGCGTTTGGAATCCATTAGGCTTTTGATGCAAACCAGATTTGCAGCGGAAAATGAATACAGCAGGACTTAACACCTTGAAAATTGAAGTGTAGGAAACAAATCAATGGATTCACCTGTGGAGTGGTCTTCCTCTGGCAATGAGAACAATTCAGTGCTGCAGTAAATTAGACCAGATTATTTCTGTGAATAGAACTTTATTGCAAATGCCTTTTCTTGTTTTGTTAGTAAATAGCTTACAATTGGTTGTGATACCCTACAACGATGTTGTGTTTAGTATTCATAAGAATTTGCCAAACAAATGCACTTTTAAGTAATTTCCAAGCTCTGAATCACTTGGTAGCTGCTTCTCAGAAGCTATACTACAAAAAAACCTTCTGTCACAAACTTAATCTGGGATTAATGGAATTTATTGTACACTAGACTCGGGTCAAGCCATATTCACAAGTCTGTGTGCATTTTATTATGTTGGTTGCTCGCACATTTTTCTGAGACTTGATTAGGTGACAAATATTAAAAAAAAAAAAAGGAAAGAGAAGGAGAAATGTTTATTTATTATTTCTATATTTATTATTTCTATAAAAAAACCAATACAACTTGCTTTCTAAAATTAAAAAAGTATTGGATTTAATAACCTCTCAGGATTCAAGAACCCTTTTGCAAGTGGAAAACACATGTTCAGATGCAGACAAATAACAACACTTCATGAATCAGGCAGATTGGATGTTGTCTCCTCTTTCCTGCAATGAATTCAGCAACAATGGGAAACCAGAGCCATGTTTGGCTTTGATCTGGGAAAGCATAAGATAGGTAAATTTAAAAAATTACTGCTTCAAAAATATTATGTGCACAAGGAAAGAGATACAAGACACAAGCACAGAAAAAGGAGTGAGGACGTATTCTATAATTTTATTTTGAGGATAAGGTAGGTTTTGTTTTGGAGCAATAAATGACACAGTCAGCCAGGAATGAGCATGGAAGCCATGGAAGCCAACCTGTTGATGACAGACCACCAGGTGTTCCTTGAAAACCAACATCTTGGCAGGTTTAGCTCTCCCTGGTTCAAAAACTTGCCTTTTCCTCTGCGAATGCATTTGCAAAGTTTTGTTTCCCTGGTGCAGGTTCATTTCTACTTTCTTTGGGTAAATGAGGACTGTCCAATCTGCAGTGAAGGTGATATTGGGGATTTGTCACCCACAGCCATGCCAGGTGTTGGGAAATGCAGATGTAATTGCAGAAACAATACTCTGCACTGTCTTTGGGATGATTTCCCTGCTCCTGGAGCCACAGCCTGCTCCTCATTTGTCCAGCCTGCACATTTTTAGGTGCTCATCTTCCCACCTGTGTGCTGCCCACGACTCCTTTCTCTGGGACAGGCGACAGTGAGGTGGACAGGGAAAACCAATGTACATGACACTCAGCAGGCTTTTAAAGAATTCACAAAGTTCTTGCTTTCATTGCTTTCATTCTGCTGATTCACCAGACTGAGACAATGTGTTTTTCTCATTATTTCTGTCCTTACATCAAGTACTAAATAATTTCTGATCAATTCCAAATTATTTTACTACCGTGCCCCAAAGAATTATAACTACTCATTCCTTCATCTTTCCAAAGGCAGCACAAGCTCCAGGTAGCTCAGTAGATCACTGTGGTGTTGTGAGGTCCCCAGGACGAGGTGAGAGATGAGAATTTGACTCCATGTTCTCAGAAGGTTCATATAGGATATGATATGTTTATATTAAAAGAAATTATATACTAAAACTATACTGAAGAAAGAGAAAGGAGACATCAGAAGGCTACCAAGGAATAAATAATAAAAACCCGCGACAGACTCAGCGAGTCTGACACAGCTGGCTGTGATTGGCCATTAATTAAAAACAAATCACATATTTGGATAAACAATCTCCAGGCCACATTCCAGAGCAGCAAAACACAGAGAAGTTGATGTTTCTGATCTTGCCAAGAGAAGAAATCCCAGTGAAGGGATTTTTCAGAAAATATCACGGTGACAGATTGCAACAAAGTTTTTTGTGGTATGGGATGGTCAAATAATAAAAGCTTGTGCTTATGAAGCTGTCATTACTTTTTTCCTGAAAGAAATGGTTCAATGATTCAAGATGCATGGATGGATGGGCCCTCTGATTATATTGTCTTCATCAAATCCACCCTGAAGCAAGGAAAGAAAAGCTAATGGATCATATAAAATGAAACAGTAAAGTCACATAAATACAAGCAACATTTCTTTCCCTTTTAAGCCATTAATGTTGAATACCATAATGTATCAATTCACATTTTTCCTTCACTACATTCAGAATCAAATCCCCTCACTTGCTCTGAATGAGGTAAAGTCTCTTTGCTTTTCAGGATGCTCATGGATTATAAAATGATCTATAGAAGATAAAGTAGGTTAGCATAATATATATATATTGAGTTATAAATCCAGTATTTTGACCTAAATAGTGTGAATCTTTTTATAAGCAAAAATTTTAAAAGCTGTACATTTGTACAAAAAGGATTTCAGAGCATAATAATATATATAAATTATTTTTATATTTTCTTGAAGCAGTAAGATAAATGTAGTATATGTCTATGGATAGAAACTCCAAACATTAATGTTAATACTATTTTTTAAAGGGATTGCAGAAAAAGTGGGGAGGAAAAAGTAACACACTGTGATTTTCATATCAGGTTGCACTTTGTACATGACATATGTTTGTGCCTGTGCATGCATATTAATGTGGCAATGTGTAGTACAAGAGCTTTGGTGAGCATTCTCTCTTGAATGATCATATCCCTGGTTTAAATCCATTGAAAAACAATCTCTAAATCTCTAAATTTTGTTTACAAGTTGTAGTTCAACTTGTAAATAAATATCTCTTATTTCGGACTTTTCAGGAGATTGTGTCACTGTTGTAACTGTAAGCCAAAGCTGATCTTCAGATATTAATTTTTTAAGGTTTTTATTTTTAGTCCTTACAATTTTTTAGTATAAAATCCATGGTTTGGAACTGATTTTATTGTAAGAGGGAAGCCATTCATGGGACAGCTGAAGTGTAATTAATTGGACAAAATACAGCAAGATCGTATCCAGCCTTCACCAGGCAACCCCTCAGATATTTCACATTCCTTTCAACAAATTGGATGCTTTTAGATAGTTGCAGTATCTAAATCATAAGATATAAGATAAATAGAAGTTATATATAATGATATATAATAACTTCTAAACAAGAATCTTCCACAGGACTCCTTCCACTATCCCAGGTTGCCCCAAGCTCCATCCAGCCTGGCCTGGACACTTCCAGGGACACTTCCATTTCTAAAGACTTCTTGTCACCTTAGGGAAATTATTTGCTTATTTTGGGTCTAAATTCACGTGCAGAAACAGCTATCAGCTTTTTCCATTGAGTGCATTTCTATTGTGTGGCTTTAGTGCAGGACTGGTGTTTGTTATGTGTTATCTTAATGTCATTTCCTAAACAATTCTCTGCTGACTGTGAACCTATAGAGAAGGAAAAAAACCCCAAAATAATGCAAATAAATAGGTTGGGATATTTTTTACTAGTGACAATCGGTGGTTGTTACATTTTGCACATTTTAAATGTGATCAGAGATTCCAGTTTCATTGCTCAGATGTTACATCAGTGCTCTCAGATGTTGCTGCACTGCAGAAATAGCTCACAGTCAGCTGAATGACTGTGAGGGAGAATATTACATGAAATAATTCCAAAGGAGAATGTTAAACTTTGCATTTTCAGATGCAAGCAAAGTGATGGTTTGATGAAATGGTATCAGTAGCTCAGGAACCTCCAAGGGCCCCATCAGCAGCCACAAAAGGGGCTTTAAAAAGACTGCAGTAATTGCCTGCAAAGAACTGTGTGATCATTAACTGTTAACCTGAAACTTCAGTCATGTTTTATCTTACCCATGAGTGCTTTTTTCTCTTTCAGAGGGAGCTCTGCTTCATTGTAAATCTTCCCAGAAAAATCCCCTCAACCTTGCTGGTGCTGTGGTATGAAACTCCACCTGCTCTCTGGCCAAACGTGGCCTGGCCGTTGCTGGCACCAGCAGGAAATAGTGGCATAAAATCATCATTTATGCAATGTAATTGGAAGGATTGCCAAGAATAATTCAAGGATTTTTTTTGCTGAATCATGAGGAGAAAAAAAAAAAAAAGGAAAAAAACCAAAACTATAGATGATTTTTGAACTAAGTAAAAAATAAAGTGCTCTTTCAGGCTCTTTAAACTGTATTATAGTTGTCCCCCATACCCTCAGATTTAGCATGGATTTATCACAATTTTTAAGCAATGTAAAATTATAAATTTGTGCCCTGGAAACTTTCTTGCCTGGTTAGCAGGCAGCACAAATGCAGTCAAATGCACACAGTTGCTATAGGAGCTCTGTTTCTCCCATCAACACTGATGGGTATGGCAATTCTCTCCATTTTTCTGCAGGTCTAATTAGCTGAAATGGGTAACATATTTAGGTAATAGCACTGCCATTAGCTCAGGAGCTGCCACATTTGCTGGAAATGTGATTATCTCCTGGTAAATGTGCTCTCTGTATCAGGGATAATTATGCCCTTGTAGGATGCAATATAATAATTTGGTTTTTAACCTAAGGATGACAAGCATGGGCTTTGCTGTCTCCTTTGTAAAAGTTACAGCAGAAATTCAGATTCCTACACAAAAATGTCCACCAGCACTGCCACATTATTGAAAATGGGTAAATAAAATCATCCTCAGTTGTCTTATTCTCTAAAAGGGAGGAGGAAGGGTGCTTAATATAAAAGTTTGTGAGAAAGTGTAGATGAATTATTTGAACTTAAGTTTCTTAAAAAGATGAAATAACAACCCAAATTTGGGGGTTGATACCCAGGATGGGTATCCTGTGGTGTTTTTTGGGGTTTTTTTCAGAGAGCTTAAACATAGGCAGTCATTTCACTAATCTTTGTCCTTTCATTAATATCTTTGTCCTCACCATTCCCTAGACCAAATAATCAATATCCAGTGGGTTTTGATGCCTAAAAAGTGACAAAAGCATAATTACACAAACAATTGAAATGGAAAATGAGCTGAAATTTGAAGTCTTCTTTTAATGCTTTGGGCTCTGATGTTGTCATAAATTTTCATAGGTTTGGGCTTCATAGGTTCTCAGAGATGGATTAGAGAGAGGGAAAAAGGAAAAAAATATAGAAAATAAAAATAGAGTATTAATACAATTGACTTAAACATGGACTAAGTGAGAATGAAGCAGAGACATTTTTGATTGCTACAATTAGCAGAATTATGAAGATGCCATAATTTATCTCTGGGGGTAGCCTGGAAGTAGATGTTCTGCTACAGAACAGTACAGAACAGGACTTAACATAAACCTTCTACTTGCTTTTCTTACATTTTTCCTATTGAAAATGAGGAGATTCACACAAGCTGGAAGTATTTTATAGTCTGAATTCACATCTCTGTCTGCGGTGAAAACCCTGTGGTTCTAAGGTCAGAAAGAACTTCTTGTGCTACTGCTCTCATACAATGCTCATATCAGTCACTGAGCCTTTCTCAGACACTGGATGAAAGAACAAACAGAAATAATCTCATGAATATGCATTTCATAACTTATAATGTATATTTTAAAACAGAAATAAGGCCTAAACTCCATGATCTTACCATTAGAACAGACTGAACAGGGGTGTGTGTGTTTTCTGTATATACTTAAATATATGTGTGTGTGTGTGTTTAAATGGAATTTTGATTAAATTTTCCAGTATCAACAGAAAAATTATGTCTTCTAATTAAATTTACAAAGCTCCACAAACCAATCTGTGGCTTTCTGATCTCTGCAACAATACAGCTGAAAAATCATTAGAATTAATACACATAAAGAAGTTACAAGTCATGCTAGGTGACAGGTTATTGAATATCTAAAGCAATAGTATTACAATTTTAAAAAACCCTTTTTGTTTCTCTTTAAACTATTCATCTATTGAGTGATGAAGCCTGTGGAGAAACAGAGAAGTAATTTTGTGATTGAGTTGCCCAAAATTAGGCTGTATAAAGCTTCTTAAACAATGCTATAGAGAACAATTCCACACTACTTGCAGTGAACTTAGATGATCTCAGATTATCTTTTCCAAAGCTGATTCTTATGGGGCTGCTTTTTTAGCTGACATACCCATTAACAGCTTATAAAGGAGAAATAAAGAGAATGAATACAAAGGCTGTTAATCAAAGAAGTTTCCCCTAATTGGTCAAGGGACCTTTTTACACAGAGACATCCATTAGAGTCTCTACCACCTTGATTACAGTGTTATGTTCCATATTTTCCTTAATGTAAATGATTTATGTGTTATGAGTTTGTACATTGGAAAGAAAGTTTGAAAAAAACAATGTAGAAGGTGTTTTGGTTGATGCCTAAAAAGTGACTAAAGCATAATTACACAAACAATTGAAATGGAAGGTGTGTTGAAGGTCCCTTTTTGGTCCAGTAGGTTTTATTGGGTAATCAGCAAAGTGACTTTGGAATTAGACCCACAGCACAGCTCTCACATGCGTGCAGCTGGGATCCCACTCAGAACTTCAATATTCCCCACGATATTAACAGCCACCATAAGCAAGGTGATCTGGGTTTTATCCCCTTTGCTGCAGTGAAAGACACCTCAGGTGTGAAAAGTAACTGAGGCTATAAAGTCCTAAATGGCTGCAGATGTGCTGCAGTGTGCAACAGTTTCGTGGCATGCTGGAAATTAAAAAATTAGAATAAATCACGGTGTGATCCCCCCCAAAAGAGGACTCCTAAAAACCACCAAGGGCTGCTCTCAGGAGCCATTGCTCACCAGATATTGCCCTGTAGCCACGGAGTGTTGCCACAGTGGTCTCTGCCCTGTTGAGCACTGCTGCTGCTGTGGCTTCTCCAAACTTTTCTACGTTGTCCTTGGAAAGCATTCCTTGTCCTCACCAATAAATCAAATCACAGCGAGAGCTGATGAAGGCAGAGTCTTTGTTCAGTGAAATACGAGTGCCACTTCTGGTGTTGGCTCAGTGAAAGCACAGTTGGTTACACATTGCAGAGGATGGTTTGGGTAGGCACTGCCAGGAGGCCAAGTCATCATCATCATCTCTCCCCAGTGGGATGTTCCCCAGCTCGTCTTGAGGCTGATAAATGAATCCCAAATTACTTGACTTCCTGTGAAGTAAGTGAGCCGCAAAATCAGAATGAAGACAAGGGATAAATGTGATCTCTAGTGTATCAAAGGGTTATAAAAATTGCAGACCAAGCTTTTCCACTGTGCTTAAATTGTGCTTCATCTAGATTAACGCTGCATGGACTTCAAATCTTATCTGTTTGCTAAAGGATTTGCAGGGTTCCTTCCCACTGCCATTGGTTTTATTTGTACTCATTGCTTTTATTCCAACTACTGTTGCAGTGTTGGGGGATACGAGGATGAGGTGAGAGATGAGAATCTGACTCCAAGTTCTCAGAAGGCTGATATATTATATTATATTATATTATATTATATTAT
>JAXCLO010000208.1:66558219-66576604 GCA_035583995.1 Arremon aurantiirostris | reverse complement strand
CATCTCACAGCAGACACCAGGGAGAAGGTATTCTCATGGGGGCACTGGCTCTGTGCCAGGGCCAAACCATGACAAGAGTATAAATACATGATCATTTCGGATGTATGGTGGGAATCAGATTTGGGTAATACCCCGATTCCCAGAGGTCTTTAATAAAAACCACCGCATATAATCCCCCGTGATTATGTGTTTTTGAACGCTAACACTGCCTCCTGCCCCAACACAAGGAACACGGCAGGAATGGGGCTCACGCTGCTCCCTCTCCACAGCACTCTGGTGCCTGTGTTTCCTGCCCTTGCCCTGTGAGACAGCAGCAGAACAGGATTGCAAAGAGCTGGTTTGCAGGAAAAGGTGTGTATGGTGTGGTTCACAGCTGATCATGCTCACAGGACTCTTCTAGGCTGGGCTGATTGTTCTCCTGAAAGTATTATGCA
This sequence comes from Arremon aurantiirostris, assembly GCA_035583995.1. Taxonomy (NCBI): domain Eukaryota; kingdom Metazoa; phylum Chordata; class Aves; order Passeriformes; family Passerellidae; genus Arremon; species Arremon aurantiirostris. The sequence continues at coordinate 66,576,170 of JAXCLO010000208.1, read as the reverse complement.
TTTAGATACATAAAATAAGTGTTATCAGATCAAGAGCTAGGAAAAAATGCTAGGTTTATCAATTCTCACAGGAATTTACATATTTCTATATGCACGTATTTCTTGGAAGCCAATGATTTTATAATGTAGAGAAGTATTTCTGAGAAAGTGTCCCTCTCCTAATAGAAAATAACCTGAGCTCTCTAGATTCCAAATGAGCCAAACTCTCCATACACTCGAGCCAGTTAAATCAGTTGTGACTCTGACCAGAGCTGCCATTGCATTCTCAAAAACAAGGATCTAATGATCTATGCTGCTATCTTGGAAATGAATTATAAATACCTTTTAAAACAGGGTTTAGTTTTCCATAGCAACTTTTAAATCAAGTGTTGCCTGCACATGTCAAGTCTGTGGCCAAAAACACCATGTATGGATTATTTCAAAAAGGCCCTGTTTCAGAAAGGAAATTTCTTTTTCTGCTCCATTTCTGAATCTGAAGTACACCCTTCTTCCAAATTGAAAAAACATGTGCATGGAAAAAAATGTAACAGGAAACTTGGATGAAGGAGCTGCAACAGGAGGTCATCATTAAAAAATTCCAAGTTTAAAGCTGAAGAAGGACAGGAAGTGTCATTCACTCCTCATAAACCCTGGTAACAAACCTAGACTTGGGTTGGAAAAATCTCCATCATAAACAAACTTCAATACGTGTCCAGAAGGAAAGTTAAATAAAACCCAGGCCAGGTAGACTGGGTTTAATTTAACCCCAAACTGTAAATGAAATCCTAAACAATGATACCCCAAAAGAGTCAACAACCTTGATCCAGATAAAAGCTGGCTTAATTTGTTAAGTCTGAGTACTGTTCAGTTGTCCTAAATTCCATCTCAGCCCCTGAGCCTAGTGTTTCCTTTTGCTAAATGTTTTTGAAAGCCTGAAGCAGCCAAAACACCAAGTACAAAGACTCATGTGCAATTTTGGCCATGATAATAAGTACTAGATGATAAAGGGCTTTGCCTTCCAAATTTTTTTTCCTCCGAGTTAAACCTACTTTACCCAAAGCCCCTACCAAGAAGTTCAATTTCTTTGCATGAAAAGGCATTAATAAGAAGGAAGAGGATGGACACTGGACCTCAGATCTCAGGCTTTCCTTGCAAAACAGAGGAGACAAATCCTTGCAGAGTACAGCATACAAACACCAGCAATGTACATTTCACTGGAGCAGGGGGGTACTGTGAATTCACAAGTTACAAGTCTGTATTCCCTGAAGAGCTGCATGATGAGGAGGACGTGGACATGAGCCAGCTGAACTGTTTCTTTTCATGAAGCAACTTATCTTCTATGTAATGTCTTTCACTTCAAAATCGTTCTTTGAAAAATGATGTGGAGCTAGTGCAGCAGCTACAGAGCACTGCTGCTGCATACCTGGTTTGCTGCACAAGCCACTCTGGAAAGCAGCTGAGGAGGACTGAATAGTCTGTCTCCTCTTGTGCAATTGTCAGGTGTTGGGAAGGATGAAAGTTTTACAAGAAAGTCTCACAGATATCTATGCTTAGCAGAAAGATTTTTAAATGTGGAGTCTGATGAAGGAATAGAAGTGGAATCAGGTTTTGATATAGAAGAAAAGAATTGCTGAGCCAGCCTTACTGACTAACCAAGGAGGCAAAGGATGTGTTAGTTAGAAGGGGGTTTTATGGTTTAGAGCAAAGGATAAACCCATCTCAAACAAGATGTTTTTACCAAGCAAGAAGATAGCCCAGGCAAACAAGCCTGCCAATGTGGCAAGTAGAGAAAAGGTCTCAGAATTTTCCACTGCAAGAAAACTGAAAAACAACTTTTAGCTTAAACTGCAATGTACTGACTTTTTGTGATTGGAGAACAGTAACATGAATATGGTAATTATACTAGTTATGATAGGCTATAGATAAAAGTTAAGGTATAGATTGGTTCTACTGTATGAAGATGCTCAGCAAAGAAAAGTCTATAATGCATTGTAACCTAAACTCAGGGTCTGCAGGGCTGCCTGCAGCTGGAGCTGACAGCTGTGGGCACAGCTCTGTCACCCATGACCCTGGGCTGCTGTGACACCTTGGATGGAATAAACTGCATTTTGGAGAGCCCCTGGAGTCCCACATCCCTCATTTAGGCTTTTATGCAGGGGCACCCCTCTAATGCTGGGCACCAGCTGGCAATGAGGGCAGAAATACTCAAATACTCTTTGCTAGGCTTTATAGCTCTTTTTACTCACAGAAGTGTTTCAGAAATCTTTACTTTGATATGAAGTCTGAATTTTTTTCCCATATTTTCTGTACAGCATATCATCAAGTCATGTTCTGTCTATCACCTTTTCGCATCTTCTCTTCCAGTGAACTACTCTGTACTTGGCAAGAAGATGCACTTTTCACGTCTTTTTTTTTTATTGCCTTACAAAACCAGCTAAGACATTTTTACTGTCAGTTGCTTATTTGCAGTATTTCCCTCTTTGTAGTACAGACAGAGCTCTTCAAGTGGAGAGACACAATGTGAAAATCTAAGTAACAAAAAGCCAAGGCAGACCTTCAGAGGCACTGCTTGATATTTATGGCATAAAGAAGGTAATATAAAGTTTCTAGTAGGATAAATGGCTAACTTTTCATAGGTGCCATGTACTGCCCTGAAATTGTTTCAGTGTTTGGCTTAGATAATTAAATAGTATTGTCTCATTATTAAATTTTGAAATACAGTCCATTAAAAATTAATTTGCCAGCCTTTAGCAATGAAATCCAGTTACGGTGCTGCACTGAATAATAGAGACTCTGGCAATAACTAATTAATTAACTAACAGTAAAACAACTTTCACCAGTTACTGCTAAAAATTGATTAACATTTAAAGATGATCACATAGAAGTCACTAATCCAAGATTTCCTCATTCAAGAAGTAACAGGTATGAATTTAGACAGACTTGTGCTGTGCTAAGTCCAACATTTTATTCTTTGATAAATAAAAGTGATCTTATCTTTTTTTTAGGTCAGAACATCAAGCTGACTGACCCACGGATTTAGAAGCTGCTTTCAAGAGAGATATTCTTTATTTTACATTTATAGTTCTGAGTAACATTTCAACTGTCAGGAGAACATCTCATGGATCTATTTATGATCTCAGAGCAGAATTCACAGAAATAGTTTAAGTGTTCTGCTCCACACAATGACCTCAGTTTGAATGCTGTGGTTCTAATTCCTTTTCTGCAGCAATCTGCAGAAAATCTGATTTGTTAATTTGATTAACTCAATAATTTGATACATCTAATTAATTCATATTCAGCCACCATTAAGTATTAGCAAATCACTGAGGGATTAAAACACCTTTCTGTATGAATGCAGCTCAATCTTTTTCATTGTTGCTATACTTGCTTCTTTTTAATCTTTTTCAGATATTTTTTTCAGAATTAAAATCTTATGGACTCCCTAATTACTTGAAAAGTATTCAGGAATTAATTGATCAATACACATTTATTTGCTTGAAATGCACTTTATGATTATGGATCTACAAAAAAATCCTTGAAAATTGTAAATTAAAGGATGACAAATAAGTAGTTACCATCTTATGCAGGACTGAAGGGAAAATGCAACAGAGAGAAACTTTCCTCAAGAAAAAGTAAAGGTCTCAAGATGAAAGATCAACAAATACTTTCTCCATTTTAAACCCTTCTTTTTATTTTTTCTTTTCTTTTTATCTAATTTAGTTTCTAAATAATAATTCCTAATCAAATAGTTTTAATGTCTTTCTGATGAGTCATATGAAGTTGATGGCAGAGAGGAGAAAAACATTCCTGCTCTTCTAGAAGAAAGCTTTCATTGGATTCTAATCCCACCATGCAGATAAATCTTACTGCAAAATTCAAATATATAAAAAAATATTTTGAGTGAAAAAGTGGGCACAAGCAGCAATGAAGAACTTCATCATGCAGGAATATGAAATCCACTTGTGCTAGATGGAAGGTGTGGGCCTTGCCTTTAGTCCATGGAAACACAAGACCTTACAAATTGGAGTTCAAGCTTGGATCCCAAGCCCTTAATCCAAAATTAATAATAATACATGCAAGAGAACAAGTGAAATTAAATAGGATATTCAGTTAAAAAATTGAATTAATTGAATTCCATTAATTGAATTAATTCCAAAAATTGAATTAATTCCATTAATTCCATTCCAAAATATATTGCTTTGTATCCTTTACCTCTATAAATTACTAGTCACCACAGTATGGTATTAACTTTAAAATTAGTTAAAATATTGTACTGGACTGGTCTTACAATGGAAGATCTTCCAGTTTGGGAACAAAATTAGATTTGTGTCAGTGCCCAGACAAACACATTTGCAGGGGGACACAACATGACCTGTAGCAGTTGTGGAATGAATAAAAGTTTGAGAAATCCTGATGCTGATAGAAAGTCAACATCATTAGATCACAGGGACTGACAGGTTTAAATCTCTCAGATTAGCCTGTCATTCCTATTTCATTTGTCTTTTAATCATTATAATACACAACAAACACAAAATCAAACAAAAACAAATTTTGGAATCTTATGTTCTGTATTTGTACCATAAAACCATGACACTTATTTCAGATTTCAGTGTGATTTCTTGAAGCCAGACATATGTAATACTCTCTTCTCCTAATAATAATAATTTTACAAAAAATGTGTCTTCATACTTTTTTTTCTGATAAGGAAGGGAGTGCAAAGGTTCTGCTTCAGCCTATCAGAAATGTATGATTATACTGTGAAATTGAGAATTTACACTGTGTCCTGGGGTGGAAAGAAGACAAGTTGGATATTTGCCTAAGAGAGAAAATTCTGGAATAGTGGGGGAGGCCCATAAGCAGCCAAATTCCATTCTGGACTCTGATGTTTCATGAGAGGGGTCACTGGCTGAATAATCCTCAAAGCTGCCGACAGGATTTGTTTGTACTTTGCTGAAAGACAAACCTGGAGAGAATTGATGCATGTGCAGTGTGAATGGTGATAACAGCAGGGTCCAGCTCTGAGACATTCCCCACCTGGGCATGTAAATTTATTTGTTTTTACAGACCACACCACCCATGCATGATTTAGTTTGCAGTAAAGAATCTCATCCTAAAGAAAATAATTGCAGAAATTTGTTGGTTTGGGTTGCTTTTTAAGGTGATACACTCAAAACTTCCCCAGTGAAATCTGAAGGGACTGTGATGATGAAAGCTGTCAGGGCCAGAGTCCCAACCCTGCAGTTAATATCAAACATCTCCCTCAAACCCTGTTACTGACTGGAGACACAACACCAGGACAGGCCCATTCCACAATTGTTTTCAAAGCTTCTTTTTTTTAATAACATTGCTTTGGCTTGGAAAACAACCACCAGTCTCCATCCCATTGCTTCTGCAGTCCTTACTGGGCAGTCACAAAGCAAATATTAATCATATTAATGACCTTGTACATCACTGAAATGTTAACCTTCAAGCCAATAACTCAGATTCAATGGATCGTTTTGGTCCAGGCTTCTGAATTTGAAATGACCTTTCCCTGTCTGAGAAAAATTGACACTGTCCCATTTAAGTCACAGTTTGTCAGCCTGGATGGTCGCAGACAATCAGTCAATGCAATTTGGACTGGCATCCATGGAGGCAAAAAGAAAAATAAATCTCACAGGGTTCAAAAGAAAGCAAATACAGTCAGGGCAGTGTGGCCTAAGCCATAACATCTTAAAGAGGAGCATCAGCCAAAAAGGAGATGATGACCCACACAAACAGCCATAAGTTTGCTGGTGAAATATTTAATGTTTTTAAAAGAGGGAAATATAAAAAAATTACTCCCATTTTCAATGGGGCCCAGTTCATTAATCTGGAGGTGGTGAATCTGGGCATACATTGAGCCATCTCTGAAAAAAACTTTTAAACTCTCTTTAAAAAGGGAAAAAAAGCCCAATCAGGAGGAAGCTTGCTTTTTTTCTTTTAGATGTTTTTGTTGTCGCTGCTCTTAACAACTGTAAATTAGAGAGTTAGGGAAAGAAAGTTTCATTAGGTGCATTGCTGAATTCCTAACTCAGTGTAAAGAAATGTTTCCTAGAAACCACAAGGGAAATATACCTCTGAAAATATATAATAAACCAAATTTTCACTTAGATACCTTTGTGATCTTCCTAAAGTTTGTTTCTAGAACTTGAAGTTAGAATCAGAAAATCAGAAAATCACAAAAATATTTTATTGCATCTCTTAGTTGAATGGACACCTTGTTTTGTGCCTGTTGCCAGAAGTTGAGTGATAAGCAAGGGACCAATTTTAGTTTGTTTGGGGTATTTTCTTTGCATTGTGAAATTTTTTTCTGTTAAAAACTGAGGGAAGTTTTTGTTTGTTTGTATGTTTTTCATAAAAATGTTGCAATTTAACATTCTCATTAGATTAGGAAAAGAAAATCAAACCCAAACAAATGCAAAAATCCTACTCTCTACCATTACAGTGGAACCATTAATTGTTTTGTACCGCTTCTTGTATTCTCAGTCATCATTTTAATTGTAGAGTTAAAAAAATAAAGGACTTTAAACTTTTTTGAAGAAAGTAATGCTTTCTTCTAATGCTCATTTTGTCCAAAAAAATAATTCATTTGAGAACAAAAAAAGGCTCGACTAATGCTTTAACTGGTTCTGTATCTCTGCAGAGTGAGCTTTTCTTAAGGTTTCTGATTGGGATCTACCTTATGTGAATTTTAACCACATCTCACACTTGGAGTTGTAGAAAGCACATCTGTAGCACCTGTTGTGGTAACAAACAGACATCAGGGTAGTAAAATGTGAGGAGGAAAGTGAAAATATATCTTAGAACAGCTATCAAAGTCAGCAATTTCTTCTATAAGATAAGCAAAACCATCCTTGACTTGGCAGAGCTCACACAAAGGAGATTTTGTTCTCTTACCTCTCCACACCACTAAAGCTGCGTTTAGGCTGCAGGATGTGCAGGTTTCAGGGAGGAAAATTGATGACAGACAATGCAATGTTCCATTAAATGCTGCAGAAAGCCACTCACTGTCACCTAATAAACCCCTAAAGAAAAGGGAGGATTGGATTATAGCTTACATTAAAGTAGATCAAAGGAGTTATTTTCATTTATACTCTAGTAAGATGAGGAAGTCTCAGGATCTATTTTTTTTAAACCTTCACTAAATCAAAACACTGCAATTACACAGAAATATAATCTGCTGGTGATGTTTTGATCTTTGAATTCTGATTCCTTTTTTTTCCTACATTCCCCTGCAAAATTCAGTTGCTCTCCAGCAATAGCATCATTGCATAATAAATGTGGAACTAACCAGAAAGTCTGTGTTGGTTTGTGGGGAGGTGATCAGTATGGAAAACTCTAGGTTAAGTTCCAGATAGTGAGTACTCCACTAATCAATGACTTTTGTTGGAATTTTAGGTTCATCTAGAAAGATAAGTGCTGGTTGCAAAGTTAAGACCCAAAATATGAAGGTGTTGGACTCTAAATTCAAATAAAAGACTTGAGTTCAGTCAGTTTTATAACAGTTTACAGAAAAAAGCTGTTCCTTTGCGAATTCTGATGTAACTCTGAAATTTAGGGATGATCCATTCTGCTTTAGAACACTCTCACCTTCTTGCTGGAGATAGCCTGGGGATCCATGTACTGTAAAATCAAAGAGAATAAGAGAAAACACTCAAGGCCAAGGTATAAAATAGTAAAGAAAAGATTGTTTTTTTGTTATTCAAAAGGAAAAGCAGTTGTTTATAAATAAGAAGAGGTAATCCACTGGCTGTGTGCTGCAGTGGGAAGAAATCCACTGTGATCAAGACACAGAAGTGGGGGCTCAGCTTCACCTGGGAAAAGAAGGGATGTGGCAGGGAGAGTTCTTCTCTTGGTATCATGAATGGGGGACAGCCTGTGGGAGCTGTGCCCATCCCATGGCCCTGCCCTCATCTCTTCTGAGGATTATTCTGTGAGACATCTTGTCAGGATGGCTTGTGAGGAGCAGAGCTCAGAGCACAGCACATGGCAGGGCTTGGAACCAACGAGGCTGTTGAGATACAGCTAATGTGACCTTGAGGTTCTCAGAGCTGAAAAGATTCCAGTGCTAATCTTCTTGTGTTTTTAACCATTGTGGCAGTCTTCTTTTTGTCTGCACTCATCAGTACTGAGCCAGGATTACAGCCCTCTAAGCAAGAGGACAGCATTTCAGCAAAAGTCTTTAGCTATTGCAATCTACAGCAGAGCAATATCTAAAATCTCTGTATGAACTGTTAAATGGGGTAGAGTCTCTAAAGTCAGTAATTTAATGAGATATGGAGTCTCAGAGCCTGAAATTAACTGATTTATTTAAACACTTCAGCTGAATAGATTTCAACAAATCACTCGCACAACCAGAGAAGTCCCCTTTAGTGACCATACTATGAACCCTTTCCAGATTTTTCTCTCTGTGCTGTAGTACAGGAAATTAAAAAAAAACAGAAAAACCTTAGGAAAAGGGGATTTAAAGAGCCTTTAAACTGGAGTGCAAGCACAAGAGAAAAAAAGGAACTTTTCTTGAAATGTTAATTCTAGATCGTGTTCCCTCATGTTTCTAATGGAATTTATATGTAATGAGTATTAGCAAAAGAGCCAGAATTTAAGAATCAGAATTGCAATCCCTTTAGCTGCAGCTAAATGCTGGCACTGACACACCAGAAATTGAAATTCTTTTCTGTTTTTTCCCAGATTCCTGAGTCTGAGCACTGGGTTGAGCAGTGATGCCTCCTGCCTTCTCCCAGACCAGCAGGAGAAACAAGGTTTCCTTAAAGATTAAACCCTGAATTCCGGATTTATATTTGCTTTAGGTTTACACCACACAACAAGGGCAGGATCAAGGCATCCCAGCTGTAGGGCCAACGTTATTACCACTTGGTTTTCATAACAGAAACCTCCAGCAGCAGGTTTTTAACTGAATAATGTTTTGTGGAAGTGAATAAGGCATGGAGCAAACATTTATAGCACATTAGGCTTCCTTTGGATGCCAAGGCAAACACTTCCTTGTGATTTTCCATCATTAACAGACCTGGAAAGAGGAAGATATTTAGACACCCAGTTTAGCACGAGCGGCAATTTAGGAGGTCTGAGGAACACCAGCTGAAACTGGAGGTGTTAATGGCTTCTGGGACATTTGGTTGGATTTTCCTGGATCATTCTTTTAGCTCAGGTTTCTGGTTTTTGCCAAAAAGGGCGTGTGAGGAGCTCAAGTGCCCTGCTTGACGTGTGCCAGATGCTGTTTCTCCAGATGAGGAGCCAGAATTCACTGCCAGGTGCTTCTCATGACTCACAGCCCTCTCAGGCACACACAGTGAGCAAAAGGGAGAGCAGGGGATGCACATTCATCACCTTCTGCATCTGCTTTTCACAAATCAAGACTAACACAAAGGTGCTGCCACACCTTTCCTGAGGTAGGAGGCAGGAAACCATATCCATCACCTGGAGAAGTTCCTTGGCTTACAAGGTAACATGGCAACACTGAAATTGTGCAGGGCTGAAATTGTGAAGATCTACACACCCAGGAAGGAATTTATAGTGCAAGTTCAGTCATGATAAGGCAGTCTCTTTATTGAAACAAGTACAACATAAACGACCAATGACTTCCAGACTGTGCTTTAGGCTGTAAAAAGAAAAGGAAAAAGTGGTAGAAGGCATCTCTGAGATACCTTTAGGTGTGTGTGGATCTTAATGCACTTTTCTAGGTAAGGAGTTCAAACAAGAGGTTTTAAATAGTCATTATTAGCCAAGAGAAGGAAAAAATTGCTGGACAGAAACAACTTTCAGAGCTGCATTAAAAGTACAGGGCACTTGTCAGTCTCACTGAGCTTTAGGTGTAAAGTCACTGCTCACTTAAGCACAAAAATGATTAATAAATGTAAAACAATGTTTAATTAATGTGCAACAAACTGAGCACATTACAGCTTTAGAGGATTGAAACCTCAGAGATTTTTCAGATTGGAGGTCTGGTTTTGGAGTCCCCCCATGGTCCTGAATTTAAGCCAGCAGGAGCATTCCCTAGGGATGAGACAGAGTTCAAAGTGAAGGAAATATCAACAGCAGTGACAATTAGCCAGCTAATTCATTAAGGGACAGCCTGAGCTGGACTGCAAAGGAAACCCCAGTGAATTACAGTGAATATGTGTCTGTAAATTCACCTTTGCCATGGGGTCATGAGGGCTCCTGGCAGAAAGATTAAATCACACTTCATTATAAGCCAACCAGCTGAAGTCTGAGAGCGTTTCAGAAGCGAGATTTAGATTTTCACATCACCTGAATCCAGACCTTTTCATCTACTGAGCTGCTTTAGTTCCAATCAGACACAGCTAATTAGAAAAAGGTGTTCTTGAGGATATTGACTTCATTGAGAGAAAGGATCTTTGTTACAAAACTGGTTTAACACAAGGAGAGGGATGAGCAATGGGGATGGATCTCCATCCCTGCAGCTGCTCAGAACTTGTCTAGGCAAAATCCTGAACAATCTGATGTTCACAAATGTCATACCATACCTGTGCATTTATGCATAAATATATTATACTAATGCTGGAAATAAACAGAAACATCTATAAAATTTCATTGAAACTTTCTTTCTTCATAGATACCTGCTATAAAGAATGTAAGACACCAGCCTTAGAAAGGAATGACACTATAAATTTTTATTAGAGGGATCAGAAATATTTTCATGCTGTGGGCAGTGTGGGCTCATAAGAAGCTATAAGAAGCAGGTAACTATCTTCTGTAACAAGGAGCATTAACTATGATTAATGAGCTGACTTTCAAAGTCAGACCATCTCCACAATATAATCTTTTCTCCTCTAAGGCAATTTTTAAAGGAACTTTTAAATATTTAAATATTTCAGCAGCCTTCTGAAGCTGGTGCTCTCTGAATGTCTTCAGAAATTTCTTTCTAGGTTTAAATTGAAAAAAAATACCATCTAGTTGTCCCATTACATTACGTGAAGAGGAATAAAATGTATGTTAATGTAATTATATATTGAGAAAACTCAGGTGTGGTAAAAACATTTGTGATTTTGTTAACTATATTTAAGCTGATCTATATTGAAGAAGTTTTGCATTCACTCTTTTTTTTCCTGGTAAAAAAGGGGAGAGTGTCACTGACTCCTTTAAAACAGGATTACTGACCCGGTGATGTGAGCACAGCCCAAAAATCAAACAAACCTGGAAGGAGCTGCACTGCTCACGAAGGCAGAAAGAGCTGCTGCCCTCCCAGAGCAGGGTAAAATGTCAGGTTTTTTATGTCCCAGAAGGGAGCATGAGGTGAGGGGAGCTCTTACAGATTAATTCCAGAATGCACTGATGAGAGGGGTCAATCACATTATTGGTGCAGGGCTTGCAATGCCATTCTCAAATTTGACTTTTGAAACTTTGATGTCGCTCCTCAAAAGTACTCACGCATTTAACTCTCCCTCAGGAATCTGAATTGAATGGCCAGTGTGCTAATCACTCTCTGGTTTATACTTTGCATTAAACTGTGCCTGGATAAAGCTGTTCCCATAGGAGAGATTGGAACAGGATTGTCCTCACCTGCAGTGTGGACAGCTGAGCAAATCCACATCAAATCCCTCTGACACAAAATGTTCTTAGAGCAAGGTAAGGAATTAACCCACATGTGCTGTCAGTGAGCACTCTAATGCTCCAATCATTAAAGAAAAATATAGACAGATATGCAGATATATGAAAGCTGGTTTTTAGCTGAATTACAGTAAAAGGAGATATGCATTGCCTTTGTAGATATGTATTACTCAAGCTGTAATAATTTGGATTAATTTCCTCAGGGGATCCAATGGAAACTGCTCTGTGTTCTGTCCTGACAGCACAGTGACAGCTTTATGAGTTCATCCACTATTTATTTCCTTGTCTGGTGGTTGTCTGGAAATCCTGCATGTGTGGAATGGACTCACTGACATGCAGGGAGTGATGTGTATCTCAGCATCTTGATGAATTCTACTCAGTTCTGCAATCTGGGTGTTCTCAGGTAATCCCAAATATCTGAGTTAGCCCCCTTGTTAGCAGCATAAACAGTGAATATCTTGTGTGTGCAGCTACAGGAGCCATAACACACCAGAACCACAGCAACAACCCCACTCAGGCAGATTCCAAGCAATACCTTGTAAAATTATGTCTTGTAAATTGTTTGAGTAAGGTGTTTGCATACACAGAAAAATCATCACCCTGGATGTCACTGAGGAAGTTAATTTAAAAGTTAGCTATTTAGGGCATGACCCCCAAAATCATCCATATTTGCAAATGTTTCTGTTTATGCTTTAAATCTGAAAGGGTAGTGAATTTTTACTGAGTGGTAATAAACAATTAGTGCTGTTCACTCTCAGAGAGGCAGATATTTCAGGGCAAATCCAAGGAACACAGCAGAATTCTGAATTAAAAGTTAAGAATTTGGGCTACATAATAATTTTCAGAAAAATATTCCCTTGTATTTCTTCCTAACATGAGTATTGTTTTCTGCAGTGCTCTGGGACCTTTGCAAATGACAGGTCCCAAAGAAATTAGGGTGATGAAATAGTTACCATTTCACAGTTCTTTACATCTTTTACAACTTTTACATCTTTTACAGCTTCTTATGTCTGCTTACTCAGCTTTGTCAGCCCTTACTGAAATATCCAGGCTGGGAAACTCTTGTTCAACATTCTGATTTTGCAAAGGGGAGTTAAACATAAGAAAACACTATCAAACCTTTTTAATATTTCACACTGGTCACAGGAGCAGGAGAAGAAGGGTGGCCAAAGCTGAAAATGAGCAAATCCCTGTGTTTTATTTCCTCAAACTTTTATTTAGTTTTTAAGTGAAAACCAGCACCGACAGCAAAGTGCAATGCACTCCATGACTTATGCTGTCCATAAAGCCTATGGGGTTTACACTGCCATGGGAAGGAGGTTATTTCCATGTTAAAAAGCCATTTATGATACCAATAAAAGTCCACAGGATTTACTTTACAATGTGTGAGAAGCCGTTTATGATGTTAAGAGTCAATTTACAATGTCAACAATTGTGTTAGCAGTAAAAATGCAAAGCGGATATACAGCATTGATTTTTTTTTTTTTAACTTGTATCGTTGATATTTCCCTGGCAGTGATTCATGCCTCCACCGCAGAGATTTTCTGGTTTATGCTTTAAATGAAAAAGATAGGGGATAAATTTTTGTATTCCTTAATGGAGGCAATCTTAGAGAAAAACTCTTTATACAGCTGTGTTTGGGACACCTCTGTAATATGGCAGAGATTTCTGACCCATTAGGTAACTTTTTCTGGCTCCATCAATTTCCTACAACACCAAAGATGTTCTCACTATTCACACACTCATTCACTTGGACACTGAGTACTTTCGCTCCAACAGCAAACTTTGAGTACTTGTTTCAATTTTATTTTTTTAAATATTTCCTGAATGAGATCAAATACCAGAGACCTCTAAAGTATATTTTGCTGCCACTTTTAGTAGCACACTGAATAAAGAAAAATATAATTTCATAAGTACTACTTAAAGGCTCTGAAGATATTGTTGAACCAAAATCTTTATTTATATACGTTTTGATTACCCAACATCCAACCCACTGGGTAATCACAGTAATAATTTCACATAACTGAGCTGTCATTTTTTAGTTCTTATTGTGGCACCAAGCACAATTCACTTTCTGTTTATTGAATCTGATCAACTCTGAGAGAAGGATTCTCCTCTCCAGGCTGAACAGCCCCAATTCTCTCTGCACAGGAGAGGTGCTACAGCCCTCTGATCCTTTTTGTGGATCTGCTATAAAAAAAATTTATTGTTACTATAATGAAGGCATTACATAATTATTATTAACACAATAAAAATATAAATAAAAATAAAATTATTATTATTAACACAATAAAATTAAAAGTAAAATATAATTAATAATTAATATTGGTTTAATTTAATCTTTAATACTAATTAATCATTATGAAATATGAATACAATTTTTATATAATTATTATTAACACAATTAAAATTCAATAATTTTTATTGCTCTAAATCTAATTGCAACAGGAAAAGAAAATATAGAAATGCAGGTAGAGTGTTTATTAACAGAAAAAGTGACAGGAACAGCAGTAACAGTTAAAATCAGAACAAGCATATGTAGTTACAACTCCTACTTAGAGGATTATTCCCACCTCATTTCGTGCTGTAATTTGTGTTTCTTATTTTACCAAATGAGTTGTTTCAGCAAAAAGCAAATTGGTAATATTATGATTGCTGACATAAAGGACAAGACTGAAATCTTAAATACTCTAAAAGACAAGTTTACCCTTTTTCTGAAATACAGCCCTTCGGATTTCCTTGTTGGTTAAATGTTCTTAGGTCTCCTTTTTACAAACAACTTTTCTAAGTTCGTGAAGGAGAAAAACCAGCAATTTTTTAATGGTTGTACTTAAAGACTCTAAGAATTAATTAAGATGTTTCAAACTGCACCAGGAGGCCTGAAAAGCTATAATAAAAAAGGATTTTTGGATTTAATTGAAACAGAATCCCAAATGTAGTGTAACTCAATAGGTGATATATTATATACAATTAAACATTTTAAATTTTTAAAAACATAGACTTTTTTATTCCATAACATCAGCAATTAAAGTCTGCTGGATGTGTTTGAAGCACAATATCCATGAAATTAAGATGTTCTATGGTTGTTATGACCAACCCCTAAGTGCATCAAGCCAGGGAAACAGAAACTAAACATTTTGAGCTACACACATGGATGGGCCAATCACATTTTTGTATCCCAAAATAAGCTGTGAAAAAAAAAAGGTTTGTGAAATACTTGGAGGTAAATTGAGAAAAAATTAATGTCTAAATATCTGGGTTTTCAAAGACAGGTAGGGAGAAGTGGCCAGAGTCAAGAAATAGAAAAATAATCCTCACTTTTTCCATGTGCTCCCATTTTCAGTTTTACAATGTGTGTCATTTCCCATTCTGTTCAATTCCTCAAAAAAGGAGAAAGCCAACAATTGAGGAAAAAATCCCACAGTGAGAGCAGAGAAGCTAAAAGAAAACAGCACTCAAGTTCAGGTGACAGCATGAGTGGGAATTTGGAAATGTGCTGGCAAAATAAAGCTGGAAGTCATGGCAACTGATCAGATTTGTAGCTTTTAATATTGATTTTAACAGAATAAAATAGCAATACTGAAATCCAACTTCTACTCTAAAGCATCGAATTCACTGACATCTTGAGCTTACAATCCAAAGTGACAAGGGGTTTTTGGAAAGTAGGTTTTTGATTATGTCGTGCAAATTGCCTGTAGAGAGCTGCATGTCTACGTGTCAGTCCCAGAAAATAGCCAGAAACCAGCAAACACAGCAAACCCAGCAAACACAGCAGCCAGCCCCAGTCATGAAGTTCTGCCTCTAAATAAGAGTTAGGAGTTCAACAGATCTGTGATGATATGCCAAAAAAAAAAGCTTGGAGGATAACAAATCTATCCAGCTCTGGGAAAGGATGGAGAGGATGCCTGAAATTCTGTGCCTGATTGAATGCCTGAGTGTGTTCAGCAAACTGGTAAGGGCACATTTTTCTCCCTGGGGCCAACTTGGAACAGCACCACTCACTTCTGAACAGCTAAACTTGCTTGTTTCCCCGAAACTGGGTGGTGATGGAAAAGCTGCCTTGTGGGAATATGTCCTGGGAATGGTGGGGTTACACCAGTGAGAAATAAAATCACAGCAGTGACAAATGACAGGGGCTGGACACTTGTCAGTGATTGCAGAAGGGTTTCCAGGCTTTCCTTCACACAAAGTCCATGGGCCAAGGGATGCTTGGGGAGCACTGCACAACACAAAGGGGATACTCAAATATTAACAATATTCTGGAGGATTTGCCATGAGAACCTGCAGAATTTGATCTAGATCAAATTTCTTCTTGATCTAATTTCTTCTTCAAAACTTGAAGGAATTAATAAAACTTCAGATATTTTCTTCTTCAAAACTTTAAGGAATTAATAAAACTTCAGATTGCTGAGAGCTGATTTATATCTATAAGGTTCATATGGACCAAGCCTTTTCCATCTTTAGGCAGCAGAGGTGGGGAGCTCTGACCATAAATCATCAAGAACAACAAGGTGGCCACAGCCTCCGTCCTTGCTGTGCTGGCCACTTCTGCCACTCCAGGGGCAGGGAATGATGCCTGATACTGGGGATTAATGGGAAAATAAGATTTTCAGTGTTGCTACTTGTCCTCAATACTCCATTTTCCCTCCATTGCAAGGAGGGCTTGGAGGCTCTTCCCTTCCTCCACCTCAGCCCTTCTCCTTGTCTCATCCTCACATCAGAAAAATTCATGTTTTCTTTTTCTGCTCAGAGTGCATTCCCATGTGTTCTGTCCCATGTATGCTGTCCCATGTGTTCACCTCCCTGAGAGCACAACATGGAGTTTACACTGAAATAGGTATTGCCTGGCTTTTCTTCTATAAAAACAAAACATTTTTCACATCTGTCCCCCCTTTAAGACTGTAGTATTTCTTTCTCTAATCTAATAATGTAGTTACCTTTCTCATTTCTTGATCCTTTGGGTTTGATTCTGATTACAATTTTGCTAGCTACACTTGAAATGTCATAGGAGATTCAAAGTTCCAGAGAGAAATATCCACTTTTGTTCAAAGAAGCTCAGAGCAGCATAATCAGTCATGTCCTTCAAAGCCACTTGCTGAATTTGTAGTAGGCATCAAAGTAACTCCAGTGATGTTGGTGGGGTCATATCTCCATCACTACAAATTAATGAAGCTTCCCTAAGAACTGTATCAGTTCACATCACTGCAGGTTTGCACAGATCTCAGACTTTATTGTGATGGGGGTCATACATGAAAGCCAAAGGAAGATAAAGAGGAGGGAAATATTAATTTAGAATTATGTCCTGTGATCCCATTTTAATTTTTTCTCTGCTGTATTTTGGCGAGTAAAATGTCACTGAAAATGAAGTCTCAGCCCCAGATGCTTCCTGAAGCACGTGGAAAACAATCCATCAAAGAAAGTTCCACACTTTTAGTACTGTCTGCCTCTTCTCTGCTTTTCTCTGATCTCTGAATTTTTTATCTCAAATGCACAAGGATGAGGCTCTGTCCTGGACATCTCAGCTATTCCTGATGCTCTCCCTGACCTGCTCACAGTTCCCTCCAGTGACATTCCTGGGAGTGAGATGGCACAAACCTCAATGGGACCTTAGCCACAGGAGGAGCAGCAGGAGTGGAGAGCTGCCAAATCAGACATGACTTTTTCTTGAACTAAACTTGTTTGGGATGGGTGATGAGGTCACTGCAGGATACTGCGTGTTCTGAAGGTCCCAGGAGGCATCAAAATAATCATAAAATGAATAAGTCCTTTAAAATGCTTGAGTACATTCAAAAATTTTATTTTTTTGTCACATTGTTCCACTACTGTACATTCCTGTGATTCAAAAGATGACAGTTAAAATGCTTTCATGTGTTTTTAAACTCAGTTGTGCAGCTTCCCCCACTGAGATGAATCTCCCTACACACTCCTTGACTCATTCTGAAAATACAGAAATAAAGTGCTGAGAATGGAAATCCATGGCGTTGAGATTTCTCAAAGCCCAAACCCTCACATTTTAGTTCATTTCCTTTCTATTTTTCACATTGTTTTAATGCCATTTTGCCTCACTTGAACTTATTTTCCCTCAGCAAATTCTGAGTCAGTACCTGAATCCTCATCCAGAAGTGTGATGGTGTTCACAGGGGTCTTAGGATGAAGGAAGAGACGAGGATCTGACTCCATGTTTCAGAAGGCTTGATTTATTATTCTATGGTATATATTGCATTAAAACTATACTAAAAGAATAGAAGAAAGGATTTTATCAGAAGGCTGGCTAAGAATAGAATAGCAAAGAATGATAACAAAGGTTTGTGGCTCGGGCTCTCTGTCTGAGCCAGCTGACTGTGATTGGCCATTAATTAGAAACA
>JAXCLO010000208.1:66539753-66551568 GCA_035583995.1 Arremon aurantiirostris | reverse complement strand
AGACCACATTCCAGAGGAGCAAAACATGGAGAAGCTGAGGCTTCTCATCTTCCCAAGAGAAGAAATCCTGGCAAAGGGATTTTCAGAAAATATCACGGTGACAATCTTTCTTTTTCCCCCACCACGCTCCTCTGTAGAGTTTCAAACGCCAGAGAATTTCAGATTGATAGGCACAGAAAGAGGAGGACTGAGAAAAGGATAACCACTGTCTGTGGTTCCAAGGAGAGCTCCATAGAATCACAGAAGAGTGGGGTTGGAAGGGACCTTAAAGATCATTTAGTTCACATACTGCAAAATAAAACAGTGAGAAAAATAAATTACACATATTATATTATTTGTCAACAAATCCTCTGCACATCTCTTGCTGCTAAAAAGAAAGAGCCATAATCACTGCTGCAGTATTAATAATCTTAAAGGCAAATTAATAAATAAAATGCCTGGACTTCCTCTCTTCTCCAACACAAAGCTTGAGTGAGTGAGTGAGTGAGTGAGTAGTGAACTGGAGGTGTGTTTTGCATCTGAATTCAGAAAAAGCTGTTGAAGCAAGTCATACTTATACATTTTTAAAACAACAGCTTGAAAGTTCCCCAAGAAGGCCTTTCAGTCATTACAAACATCTATAAATATTTCAAAGCTGCAGAAAGAGCAGAAAGCTTTAAACCTCTGTGAGAAATGCCTGCAATTGGTGAACAAGCACCAGGTTTCTCTGGAGGGGAATCCCAGCAGGTGTTGTAAGGACCCCCACAGGGTTTAAAGGGAGTAACTGTGGCCAAGTTTAGTAAAACAAAACCCACTGAAACCCTTCTGAGTCTGCTCTGACTTTTAGCATTGCAGAAAGCCTCAGGGTTCATCCAGCATCAATTCAGACATCTGAATTTCCCAGACATATACCTCGTCTCCTATTGCTTCTAGTGCACAAAGAAATCCAGAAGTTTGGGATTCCTGATTCTGTCATGGGATGGTCCAAAGATGCCAAAATCCAAGAGGCAATTCTAGTAAAACCTCCAGGATAGTTACCCAGCTGTCCCAGGTGTCCCAGGGTTCAAGTGAGTTGGGTGAGGCTTCTTATCACCTCTCAAATGCTGTTCTAGGAAAGTGTCCTGTTGCTATTTAAATTATTGCAGTCCCAGTGCTCCCCAGTTGTAATATAAGCCCATATAAAGAGTCCAGCTAGTTCCAGTAAAAATTCCATCTACTTCCAATAGCAGCACATGGGCCCAGATTTGCACGGATTTCCTGGTTCAGCAGGAGCACCACTGACATCTCCGAGTTTAAAAGGGAGCAGATAAAAGAGGGTTTTACCATAAATAGGTCGATGTAACCTAGATTAAGTTTTGTATAATTCCATGAACTTTGCCAGAGTTGCTCTGTGTCAGCTCAGGCAGGAACATGCTGCTCTCATCTTGACATAAAATTGCTTTGGGAAAAGGGATCTCTGTTGGTGACAGGCTGCATTTGCATCTGGCAGCTGTGATTGATACAGTGCTGGCCAGTCCATAATATCACTGAGCTGCAAATGTCACATCTTTTAGAGTCACTTATCACCTGAGGTAAGACCACACAGATGGGTGCATCAAAAATACAAAATACATCCGCTGGGAGTACCTGCTGGAGCCAGGAGCACCTGCTCACACTTTTAAAATCTCTTTCTACTTCTAAAGCCACATTTTGCTACTGGAAAAAACACTGTGAAAGAGTTTTGGCTGTAATGTGTGTAATAATTTTCTGTCATGAAAATAGAACAATGTGATGTGGTGTTTGAGTCACTGTCCATGGAGATATTGAAAAGATGTGAAGGGGGGGTGCTTATGGACATGATTTAGTGTTGGTGCTGGGTTAACTTTAAAGTTCTTTTCCAGCCTAAATGATTCTATGATTTCATGATTCTATGAATGACAGTAAAAGCAAATATTTTCATGTGATTCTGACTGGTTTATGTAAAAGTAATTTTTAATTTCTTGCTCCCTCTCCTGAATTACTGAGGCAACTGGCCAAAGAGAAGAGCATCTCTCTACTCTATTTAGTCTAAGAAAACTAGATAGAAGAAAACTTCTAAGAAAACTTCATCTGAAAAGCAGCATGGATGACTAGCTTGGAGGAATTAGCACAAGTAAGAACAATTAGTGCTTTTGTGAACTGAAAAAAAAGTGGAGAGCTCAACTCTATAAGAGATTCCCACTGACTGAAGACCATGGAGCAAGGCATGGCTCCTGTGACCAGACTCATATATTTATTAAATCTGTACTCATATATTTATTAAATCTGTCCAGCTCATGCTCTGGGAGCTTTGACAGAAGTTTGAAAGGGAGTGATGTCTTGTGTTTAACTATAAGCACAGCTAAATCCCGGAGAGTTTTTCCACTGCCTTGATTCAGGTCTCCAAAGGGGCAGATACAAGATTTCATGGGTGTGTGTGCACAGTGAGTTTTGCTTTGGTTTTCTTTTTCTTACTTTTTACCCTGCAGCAAATTTGAAGGATAAGCAGTGTTGGAAAAGACATCAGAAATTTTGGCTGAGCACTGGTCCAGATGTCTGCATCTTTGCTCAAAATTGCATCTTTAAAAGACAAGAAACAATGCCCTATCCACTTTGGGGATTATCTATATGAGAACAAAAAAAGAAAAAAAAGAAAAATTCAAATTAAGCATTTGCTGGCAAAGAGTGATTCTATCATCAGGCCAAGCATTTTTTAAAAGCCTCTGGGACTTGAGTTTAATTGTGCTGTAAGGCTCCAAATCCAGTAAAGCTCTCACTGGAATCACATTTGTGAGGGCAATTGTCTCAGGATGGCTGGATAGACATTTTGCCTTTCAAGCATATGTCTCTGAAATGGTGGTTGCCACCTGGCAGACTGCTGAATTTCAGCAAGGGTTGGAAAATTTATGATTATTTTTCTTAGCCTGAAGAGGAGAGTTTATGATTCACCCCTAACACAACTTCACTGCTAACATGCAGATCTTGTATCATTTGTGCAGGTCCTGTTTCAAAATCCACAAGAATGGGATAAAAATCAGGCCCAAAGAGAATTTTACATCATAATCTCAGTGGTGGAAGTGAGATATACAACAAATCCCCTGAAGAGACATCTGCATTAATTGTCAAATCAGCTTTCATCACTCTTAGCTCCAGTAAGAAGATGAGCTGCTACCAGATGGTGCAGTTGAAGATGATCTTGGTGTCATACAGGTTCTTTCAATCAAATGCACAGGAATCAGCTTTTTGAAAATTAGGCTGGCAAATTGTGTAACTTCTGGATGTTCAGCATAAAGTCAGTAGGATTCAATCTCTCTTTTCTCCTCTCTGGCCTTTCAGGGATGAGAACTCTCTCCAAAGCCTGACTGGGCACAGATTTAAACAGAGATTTAAACACAGGCTGACCGCAAGGAGGTCCTGATGCTGGAAATTACCACAACAAGAATGTGTGTGTATAAAAGTGTCTCTAGAGTAAGGTATGGAAAATGGATTTTATCAAATTTCAGGATAGTGCAACACTTCTTCACTGTTTCCAGGGTTATTTTCTTCCAGCTCTTTTCAGGAGTTCAGGAACACACCAAGTTTTTACAGATATTACTCATTTCAAATGGAATGTTTCTATTAATTTTGAAATTTGCCACTACAGTGGATATTTTCTTCATTTTTGTTAGGTTTTGTTTGGTTTGATTTGGAGCTTTTAGGCTGTAAAAGAAGCCTCAATGTCACTAAAAGGTCCTTGAGCTTTCATAATTCAAATATTTGTAGGATTTTTATTTTTTGTATGTATATACATACACAGCTATGTGTATTTATAAACATATATACATATACATATATATATATATGCATATACCTGTATATATTTATTGCATGGAAGCATCAAAAAATTAATATATCAGCATACATGATAGAATTTTTCCATGGGTTTCATTCCTTCAAATCCTGAGGAATCAATTTCATAAGGTGATTTAATGCACTAATTTGATTTTATGTTTTACTATGCTTCTGCCATTTGTTCTCATATGAATGCCAAGGACTCCAATAAAATTTCTTATTTTTTTTTTTTCTTCTAGAAGCTCTAGCCCTATCTGATCAATTGGTTTGACTATATCTGAAGCACAAGGGCTGTGAAAAAATCTCACCCACACTGAGGTTCTACAGCTCATCTGCACAGTCAAGGTTCTGTGGAAGTGGAAGGAAATGGAGGTTGTTGAGTAGAGATTCCTCTAGAATATTTTAGACTGTGGTAATTAATATTATTTTATTACCACATGTAGATATCCACATTTTATCAGAGCAATCTTCCTTCTTCTTCCACCACATACAAATACGGCACAGAAATGGGCAGGTGATCCATCTGACCTGTGTTAAACAACTTTTGGGGATGAGGTGGCTCTGTCTCTGAAGGTTCCTCTTCCCACAAATTGTAGAGGGATAATAAATTACTCCTATGGTTTATATTTGATCTGATTATTTCTAATTTGTTCTGGTAGTCGTGGTTATCACCAGGTCAGTTCCTTTCCACAAAAAAAACAAGAGTGAGTGGTTAGTTAACAGATTGCTGTTTTCACCATATTTTTGTTTTGCATTTTTATGGTAAAACATGCTTTTCCTTCACTTGAAGAAGCAACAACATCATTATTCCCTCCCTTAAAATTGTTTTCTTTCAAAAGATTGCCATCAAAACTACTAAAGATTTTAACACTGCTGACAACAAAGGCACAAGTGGTCAATCAAACACCTTCAAATGATGAAATCACTTTAACTATATTTTGTTTGTGTATTGGTTTCCAAAGGCCAGGTTATTCCCCTCCTTTTATTCAAGGACATTCTATTGAGTCAATCAATTTTAGTTAAGCATCAGATTTTCCACTTTTGTTTCCACCTCCAAGATTAACTGGCATAATTAAAGTGTGGTTGCTAAGCAAAATGCTGATTACCTTTTTGATGGGTAGAAAGCTCCATCTGGATGTTTCATAGCTTTTATTCATTTTACACAACTGATTTATTTTCCTTTAAATAGTACAGAAACATTTTATGGTTATACAGTGTAAAACAATTGCAAATTCCTGCAAATAATTTTTTGGTCCCCAGATCTAGGAGGAAAGGAAAGGGGAATGAACCAGGATAAAACCAACAAGTACAGAGCAGTGAAATACTATGGTAAGAGCTTCAAAATTTGCTTAGGGAGTAAGATAAAATCAAACTCAAAAGTGATTTTTACAAATTATCAAACGTTGATCTAAATCTAAAAACAATGTCCTAAATTTGAGTTTGTAAAAAGCACCACAGAAATTCACGGAATTATGAAAGAAAATAAAGTTAAAAAGTATAAAAATATAATTTTTGCATAAGAAAATCTATTTTTTATCTATATTTAATGTGTGGAATTTTACTGCTGAATTAAATAAGTCATTTTCTATTGAATTAAATTCAGTTTCTATAAATCACCATATACAGGGAGTCTATGGCTGGTTATTTAGTGGAGTACTGTCAATACCTAGACAGTGAGAAATTCTTCTGAGTTTCATCAAAAAACATTATAAAAATTAAATGTTTTCATAGCACTGAAGCAAATGTAAGAATTGAAATCATATTCCAAATAGAAGAAGCGCTAAAAATATACTGAAAATTACATTTGAATTTTCACTTTTATTCTGTGGATAAGATAGAAAAAGAAATTGCCAAGATGGTGGGAGTTCCTTATTTTTGATTTTCTATAATAAGAAACATTGTTTTAAAGCACTTGGGAAACAGTGCTTTAACAGCTATGAAAATATTTAATTTTCATAATGTTTTTTGTTGTAACTCAGAAGAATTTCTCACTGTCTCGGTATTGGTAGATTTCCACTAAATATCCAACCATAGACTCCCTGAATATGATGATTTATATCAATGGAATTTATTGGGTATTAATAAAAAACAACTGAGAATACAAATAATTGGGGGAAAACACTCAGCTATATTTTTCTAGTTTGTGTTATGTTTTTTTCTAATATAAAATTGCTTTGTTTTCTTGACCAATGGAAAGTTACTTATGTGGAAAACTAATTAGATGCACAATGTATTGCACTGCAGGCTTCCTGCGTTGTGTAAATTAAGATGATGATGAACTTCTCACTCCCATCATTTTTCTTACAGTTCTGTTACTAAACCTGCTGCCACTCTCCAAAAAACATGAAACTTCTCTTATGTTTCATGGGCCACATTCAAAAGGGCAGTGGTTTATTACACATGTAATTAGAACTTAATTTTCCCAACAAAAATTTGGTGTTTAACTGCACACATATGCCAGGAAAGGTATCTATCCTTACAAATACAAAAATATGGCAAATTGAAGTAGTATCTTTATAAAGGGATTTCTCAAAGGCAATAACAGGGATTGGATATTAAATTGTCCATGATTATAAATGGAAATTGGTGCTTGATTGTTCTCCAGGTCTTTAAGACTCCTCCCTTAGTGATATGAGCAAACTTGAAGAGACATCTTGTCTCCTGCCTTAGGAGCAACACAAGGCTGGATCCCAAGCTGACATAAATCAACACAGCTCTGACAGGTCTCTGTTGATTTGCACCAGCTGAGAAATTGTGTCTCTGCACAGATATCCACCTCTGAGCTGCTGAATGATTAATATTCACATCCCTATTTAGCTTTCCACCTTTGTCTTGGGTTTGTTTTTCCTCACATCCATCAGATGATTCCTGAAAAGGTATTTTGTACTAATTTATTTTCACCACATGCAGCTCTGAGATTGTCTAAAACTGCAGTGAATGTTTCCTGAAACTGTTAGAACTGAAAATGTTTAGAGAGCAAAGCAAAAACATTTTCTTTTCTAAGCTGGTTTGGTTTTTTCTCCAATTTGTGCACACAATACTTCTTCATTTGGGAGCAGGGGAAAACATTGCCTGCCAACAGAGAAGGAAAACATTTATTGCTAATAGAACCTTAACGTGTCCATATCACTATATTTCTCTGATTTATATTAAAGAACCATATTTGCACTCATTACAGAGAAAATTGTCCATTTTGCATGAAAAGAGATGCTGTAATTATCATCATATTGGCACAAATATGCTAAAAATGGGACAGGATAGGATGGGAGGACATAATTGTTTTAAACACTGCCCTTCACCCCAGACCTAATTTAATTTTTTTACAGGCTGTATTTGAACCAAACATGCAGATGTTGTCCTCTTGCTGTGAATTTGATTGCAAAGCGTTTTTCCTTAACCACATGTGTAGGTCTCTGTACAGAACCCCTCCAACCTTCAGTGAGGCTCCAAAAGACCAAACTGTATCCCACTACTATTGAAAGAATCCAAGGAGTTCTTCCATCAGAAATTATGAACTCTTCCTCAATGCAAAAAAATCCCAAACCAAACAAGGAAATGAAAATAGGGGCAGTGGAATTCAGATCTGTTGTTTCTAGAAAGAAAAGAAAGGGGGAAGGAAGCAGTGATGAAATGGTGCCAACCCATAGGTCCACCCAGGCACATGGGGGAGCTGATTCTTTGCAATTAAGACTCTAAATGAAGTTCAATGAAGTTCCCTTCAATAAAACATCTGTCATTGTGGAATTTGCATAGGCATCCTTCTTCAAAGAAATATGCTTACTTAAATAGAAATTAGATCAATAGAAGTATTTTATGTATTTCTTCCCAGATCACGTGCAAGGTATTGATGATTTTCTTGGTTAATTTTCTTCAGCCTGTCTCCTGTGAGTGATTTACAAAGAAAAGTCTCAGAGAAGCAAGAATAATTCCTTAGGGTATAAATACCACATCTGTACACCAACCTGACTGATAGCATGGTGACAGAAACTTAATGTTTATTTATGTACACGAGAGATTCAATTTAATATTGGCTCAACTTTTTTATCACTAGTTGTATTTGCTTGCATACTGAAATATAGGTAATTTCAGAACATGCATAAATTCTTCCAAATGAGTTAAAGAAGAAATCTGATAAGTTTCATTGCTTACACATTTCCTGGAATTATTAAACTATTTTTAAATCCTACTATTCTGGTTTCTGGTTTTTTTCTTTTTTTTAATTTAATTGATTGGAATACAAATAAATTAAAAGCTTGCATAAGGTGAAACTCATCCTTGTGTCTCTGTAGCTATTTTAAGTGTAATTTCAGAATTTGTGTTCAGGCATTATTCCAGTCCTTTCCACAGGGATTTTCAGGACACCTCAAAGCTGATTATAACCACTATGATTTTTTCCCCCCCTGCATAACAGGTGAGGAGCAGAACCAGGCATATCAGCTCATGTAGATCAGACATGGGTCTGGTTTTCCATCTGGTTTTCCACCCCCATCTGGGTTGGAATGAGGCTTGGAGAAGGCTGGTCTAGTGGAGGGTTTCTGATCCACAGGGGAAGATGGAACTGGATAATCTTTAAGGTCTCTTCCATCCTAAACAATTCTACACCTTTGTAATTTAGTATTCTCTCTCTTAAACTGCAGCTAAACACCTGGTGTGATGTTATAAATAATTTGCTGTTTGTTTTGCTGCAAGAGATCTACAGAGCGCTCCTAAATCACTAAAAGAAGGATGGGTAATGGAAAAAACAGGAGACAAGATGTCTCTTCAAGTTTGTTCATATCACTGCAGGAGGAGTTTTAAAGAACTCAAGGACAATCAAGCAATGGAAACTTCCCCAGAGTGGAGATGGAAAGAAAAAGCTGCAGAGAGAGGAATGTGCATCTGTGGCTGTGCAGGTAAAACACAGAGGGATGAGTGAGGTTTGGGGCATCAGCCCTCAGGACAGAGCATCTGAGGGGATTGGTGCTGTCTGGGTGATGCCTCAAGTTTTAGATTTCATGTGTTTTAGATTCTGTGCTGTCTTAGTGTGTGACTCTGAACTTCATACAAAGTTCTAGCAAGTTCTCCTCACAGTGCGGTCAGACAAAACAATAATTTTCCTGCCCAAGAACACCATGGCAGCCTCAGTCCCAAAAAGCACAAACAACAGAGAATTGAGGAGAGCAAACTGGGAGGATTGCACTTCATAACCTGAAGCTGCAATTGGACAATTAACCCCAACATGTAAATGGACCAAAACTTATAAAACTCATAAGTTTTCACACTCATGACCTGGTGTTCATCTTGGGTTCATCTTGGGTATAACCTCAGCCAGGCTCTTGTACTGCCCAAGGTGCATCCTTTAAAGGCTTTTTAATAAATCCCTCCTTTATTCTCATTTATCTCCAATGACATTTTTGCTGCCTTTAGTATTCTCCTGCATTTCCTAAATGCTTTTCTGTTAGAAGCTTGCAAAGCTTGCTAGTGTCTACATTAAACCAATCCATCAGCCCTGGCACTCAATCACAGTGAGTGAAACACATCTTCCACCTGCAATGTCTCCCTAGAAAGAGCTACAAAGAAATGTGTTTTGTTTGACTTTTAGCACTTCTTGATTGACTACAGTGTATTTGGAGTTAAAACCTTTTAATTTAACTGGTAGTAACAGAGGAAATTGTCCATCTACACTGCTGACTTGCTCAAACAGGACTTTGGATGACTCCCTTTAGTTCTCACTTATAATATAAAAAGACAGATTTTAAAAAAGGAAAATTAGAGTTGATGTTTCTTATTCACAAATCAGACTTTTTCAAATTTGAAAGTGTGTATAAATCCTACTCAAATATTTGCAAAAACATTTTTAAAGGCCACTGATTAAGTGCCCAAATATTGGCATTGTAAAGTAGCTCCATTTTTGTTTTTGGTCATGCCTTACTTTGTTTGGTTTCACCTTTTTCCACCAACCCAGCTTTGGAAAACAAAGCAACAAGTTTTTATCCATGGAAAGACCATAGAATATAAATAGCATAGAAATGTGATAAATTAAGAAACAAACCTTAGTGCTGACCATGTCATTGATAACTTTTAAAAAGAACTCCATGAAATAAACTTTTGTAGACCAAACAAGTGGTTCAGAAATAACTTCTGACTTAAATATAACTATAGAAAAATTGGTTATGATGATTTCTGAGGTTGTTGTGGTGTTTTCCTTCTTTTCACTCAAAACCAAGTTGTGTATACATAAAAAGGCAATATAATTTCCTGGGTTGTAAACAATTGTGAGATTGATTTCAACAGAATCAAGGAGCAGTTGAGGCTGGAAGGGACCACTGGAGATCATCCAGCCCAACTAAAATCCAGCCCTGATCAGAGTTTTGGGAGCTGGCTGCTGAGGACCTTTTCCTGTTTTTCTTTTGGAACTGGTAACACCAGATCAGGTGTGGGATGTCAGTATGAAAACCACTCAACACATGAGCTTTTTTTAAAATTGAGGTGAATGTTTCAAGTACAGCATTTCTTATAAGCATTTGGAAATGTCAGTGACTACAACTTACCTGTCAGGCTTACAGATTGACAGTTTTAGATCCAGATAATGCGTTAACCACAAACTTCCATCCATTGATTTGGCTTCTGTGTCATTCCTTCACAGCACTGTAATGTTGCTATTGGCCTAAAATCTCTGTAGTACTTGATCACATATTTTTGAGCCCATTCTCAGGCAAGAGAGAACACTGAAAAGCTGCCAAAATACAGTATTCAAGGGGGGGAAGAAATGCACTTTCACCGAGGCAGAAAAGTTTCACGGGAAACTATTGTTCTAGAAAAAAATGAAAATTCCGAGCTGGGGTTTCAGCTCCAAATTTGAGAGTTCTTTGTAGAATTCAAAGCAATTTAGATAACTGTTAAATGTGACTCTCCCTGTGTTACAATTGTGGAAAGACCAAGCCAAAGCCCAGGTTATTCTAGTTGGGCTCTCAGGTACAATTTTCAGCTGCTGAGCTGGATTTGCAGAAAGGCAGAGGGAACTGAAGAAGGCTCATTCTAAGGAGTACAACTCCAGTCCAGACCAAATTAATCATGGAATTATTCAGGTTGGAATAACTGGAATAGACCTGCAGGATCATCAAGCCCAGCCTTTGACTGATCACCTCCTTCCCAGCCAGAGCAGAGCAGCAAACCTCACACAGATCTCAGCCTAAATTTTGCTGCAGCACTGAGAGAAGCCTGGGTCTGTCCTGGGGCTGTCCTGAGCGATGAGTGAGGGCTGTGGCAGATGTTTTATGGGTGATGGAGGAAGGGCAAATGGTGCTTTCAGAGAGGGCCACAGCTGCCATCACATCCCTTGTTCGCAGTGTCACAGCTCTGTTTTTCCTAGGACAAAGTGCACAGGAAATCCCTATTCCTGTCTGGCTCCCACCTGGCTCCTGCAGCACTCAGCTGTCTCTTCTGCCTGCCTCTGGAGCTAATAACCCTCCCAGCAAGTCAATGAAAAAGACACAACTCACCTGCCAGTCAGTCCTGCCTGTCACTGAGGGGCCCACTCTGCTACCCAGAGATAAATCCACTGTGACCACACCTGTCACTGTCCTGGAGGGCAAAGCTGATGTAAACCAAAGGCACCTGCTTTATGCCTCCTGAAAATAAGGCCCATTCCATCTGTCTATTTAGAAACTGAAAGACATAAACAATTACAAACACTTCAAAGATTTCACTGCCTACCTTGTAACAAACTCCAAAGCTTATCTGTGTTGACAACAGACTTTTCTCTCTCTCCTGCCTGATTTGCTTGTTTGACCCACTTTTTCAACACTTTCCCTAAAGGTAACACAAAACCTTTCTGAGTTGCTCATGCAACTTTTGATCATATTTAATAACCAGGACCTCTTTTTGAAGGCTGTGTGAGACTGTTGGAGAAATCCCAATGGCTTTTCATCGTCCAAGGGATTATTTGCATATTGGGTCAGGCAATGTGATTTGGAGAATTGTTTACCCAGCATGTGAATTGCTTTTAATTAATGGCCAATCACAGCCA
>JAXCLO010000208.1:66527629-66539257 GCA_035583995.1 Arremon aurantiirostris | reverse complement strand
TGGAATGTGATTTGGAGAATTGTTTACCCAGCATGTGAATTGTTTTTAATTAATGGCCAATCACAGCCAGCTGTGTCTGACTCTGAGTCTGTCACCGGTTTTAATTATTCATTCTTTTCTGGCCTTCTGAGGTCTCCTTTCTTTTTCTTTAGTATAATTTTAGTATATCATATCATATCATATCATATCATATCATATCATATCATAAAATAATAAATCAGTCTTCTAAGAACTTGGAGTCAATTCTCATCTCTCACCTCATCCTGGGGACCCTCACAACACCACAACAGTTGGTGACCACAGGAGTCCGTAAGTGACTAGCTCAAACTTTAATGCTGTAGAATGATAGAAACAATAATTATTTGGGTTGGTAAGGTCCTGTAAAGATCACCTAGTTCAACCCCCTGCCATGTGCAAGGACATCTTTAACTAGATCAGGTTGCTCAGAGATCTGTCCTGACTTTGGATGTTTCCAGAGATGAGGATCTACCACCTTTCTGGGCAACCTGTGCCTTTCACCACACCTATTGTAGCAAAATACTTACATCTAGACTGAATTAACATTTTTTTAGTTTAAAATCACTACCCCTTGTCCCATTTATCTTTTACACACATAAGCTGAAGCAGTCTTTGTGTACCAAATTGCATTCAAAGCCCAGTGATGCAAATGTTCATTAATATTTAGTAAATATTGGTAGCACCCTGTTACAATTTTTTATGTTTATTTATTATGATTTTATCCTGTCAGCTAAATGCCACATTGTCAAGATTTAGTTATGAAGTGGGGACGATATAGTAATATGGCAAAGCAAAGCAGAAAGAAGGCAAACAGCCTTTTTTTAGCAATTCTTTTTTTTTATTTGAGTATGAGATGTTATTTGAAGTGTGGATTCAACACCAGTGATATACAAATAGATTTTTACACAAGAAGGAGTTTTCTTGGCCAATGCAGACCAAGTCAATGCATTTAATGGAGTTTAGGAGGATTTCAGCTGACCCCAAAGCAGAAGGAGCTTTAGCCCCTGAGGTAAGATTCTGTGCCCCAGGGTTGGCTGCTTGAATGGAGTGACAGAATCTCATCTGTAGAAAAAAAATCCTTCTTCTTTTCTGGAATTAATGCTCATATTTCTGCATATTAGAAATCTTCTCTTGAGGAGGGTTGGGAGGTCAAGAATCTGTGGGTGGATAAGGGAGAAAGCCTATAACAGATGTTCTGATATTCTCAGCTGGGAGCATCAGGTCATATTTCTCTGCTGTCTGCAAGTCACTGGAAATTTCTGTGGCTAATTAGTGAAATCACTTTAAGCAATGGCTGACCCTTTAAAATAGGAACCAGAAGCCACTGGAGATATGTAGAGAAGAAAACCTCTCAACACATCTGACATTAATGCAAAAGACAAACATCTCCTCAAAATGGTTTGTCCTGGCTTAAATAAATTCCTTTTCTATACCTCCTCACACTGCACAGTGGGGATTTTTTACTAAGGCAGGTCTACAAGCCTATATTGTTGATTTTTGAGGTAATGGATCTCAACCACACTGGTCAGGTGACATGGGATAAACCAGAGTTTTAGTGTTCAAAACTCAAGTGAAACATTCTAATTAATCATGATGGGACTCAAAGAAGTCACATGTTTTTAATTTAAAATATTTTAATTGTCAATCGCTCTTTAATGAACCTGAGATGTCTTATTTGACGAAACTTTATCTCCCTCCATCTTCTTTCCTTTATCTGCTCCTCATTATTATACTGAAAGATTTGAAACCAAGAAGATTTGACTGAACATGAAACCTGGAGTTATTAAAACCTGAATGAAGATAAAAGTGGGGAGAAAAGAAAAAGTATCTAAAGCGCCATGAAAAAAATACCAGAATCTTGCACCACAGTATTCCACATTACCTTTATCAACTGAGGAAATGTAAATGAAAAAGAAGCCAGTGAAGGTTGAGAAAAGCCTATGTTTAGAACAGAATGCAATAGTGCACCACTGTCATTCATAGAAATAAAAGTTAAACTTAACTATGCTGATGGAATTTTTAGCTAGAGGAATCATTACCTGAACCACAGCTTCATTTTTCAGAGAGAACTTAAAGAATGAATTTCACCTGAAACAGCAACAGGAAGTTTTCTTTCAAAAAGTAAGGCCCAGCAAAGGATGCTGGAAGTCAGAGCTCTTACTAGGACTTGGCTGCCGGTGAAAAATGGAATATAACTATTGCATTTTACAAGGAGTCAGCTCCTCCTCTATGCCATTGACTTTCAGGTTTAACAGCAGAGGACAATTCACAGCAAAAAGGCATTAACTTCATTTGCATTGTGAGTTAATAACAGATGAAGTTCTTGCCAGCCAGCTTCTTTCAATGCACTGAGTGAAGCATAGAATTGATTTAGTACACCCAGTAAAATTAAGTGGACATTTTGCAATGCCTGAATTAATTGCAGGATGTATTTTTGTTTATTACTTCCGAGGGAAACTTCAGTGGTTCTCATTAAATGCATGGATGGATGGATGGGTGGGGGAATGATTGATGATACAGGATCAAATATAGCCAATTATTTTTCCATTTCTTCTGGGCATATTGCTCTATTAAGAACCAGAATATAGCAATAACAATCAAACTTAGCAGAGCCATCCTTATTTGCTCTTTAAGGCTGAAATTCAGCCCTGAGAATATGCACAGCAAACGCCCTTTTGCATTTCTCCTTCCTCCCCACAAACACTTGTATTCATTAACAAGACACTGACATTTACAACAAGGACAGGTTTTCAAAAGTATTTGCTTTTAGAACTGCCAAATAAGTAATCACATTTTCCAAGGATTTTGCTCATATTGGTCATTCTCAGCAAATGCCACCCTCCTCCAAAGAAATCACCCCAGCTGCCCACTGAGGCCTAAGAGGAACTTCCTGCAATCAAATGTCATTTTCCTGTCTCAAATCCTTGCTTAAAATCTGTGATGTGGAAAGGAACAGATAAAAATAGTGGATAAATGTATCTGTTCAATAACCAGGACAGGGCTCAGTCTGTGGTTTTTGTGTCCTGGTGGGCTGCGGTGGTGTTCACAGGGTCCAAGGATGAGGGAAGAGACGAGGATCTGACTCCATGTTTCAGAAGGCTTGATTTATTATTTTATGATATATATTATATTAAACTATACTAAAAGAATAGAAGAAAGGATTTCACCAGAAGGCTGGCTAAGAATAGAAAAAGAAAGAATGATAACAAATGTTTGTGGCTTGGATTCTGTCTGAGCCAGCTGGGCTGTGATTGGCTATTAATTAGAAACAACCAACAACAGATGCATCTGTTGCATTCCACAGCAGCAGATAATCATTGTTTACATTTTGTTCCTGAGGCTTCTCAGGTTCTCAGGAGGAAAAATCCTAAGGAAAGGATTTTTCAGAAAATATTGTGGCCACAGTGGGGTTCAGCAGTGACAAGGGGATGCAATTCACACGATGCATTCCAGCACTGGGTCAGGGCTACTCCCTTGTGCTCACCACTGGGCACAGCACTGTTTGGAAAGTTGTTGTACCATCTAAACAAACAGAAGAATGCTTCAAAGTGGAGGAAATTGCTGTCTTGGTCTGTACCCACACCCTGTTAATACCTGTGGCCTCACAGCCTCTCCTTTCCCACTCTGTCCAGACCCAACCTTTACTGAAGACCTAAAATGTTATTTTCAAACACCAAAGCCCATTTTTGCCCTGTCTTTTTATCATGATCATGATCCAATAATTAATTGTTTCCAGCCCAATTAACAGCACCCAGAAATCTGTGACTGATCACACTTTGCTTTCTGGATCTTCATTCGCCCAGACTAGAATTCAGTTCAAAATTTGGTAACTGGGAGCTGCTGCAGCTGTCATTTGAAACTTCAGCTTACTTTTGTGTGGATTTTTTTTTTAAATTTAACCTTACACCTATTTCTAGTTTCTAAAGTTTGCTTTAGCTTTTGTGTTCACCTCCTCAGCAAAGGTAACCCTCCCTCTGAGTTCAGACATTCTTGTCCTGAAAAAAAATTTCCTTCCTCCCAGCAGGTTCCCACTTCTACCTTATAATCACATACTATCTTGCCTCTCCAAGGATATAGAAGTATATACAGTCCCAGGAAATGTCTTCATTCTGCCTGAATTTCTCACATTCATGGACTTTTAAAAACACACCAGATATTCTGTATTTCTCTCTCAGAGCTGATAATTTTGTTTCACATAATTTTAACTTTTTTTAATTTTATTTTTTTAATATTCTCCAAGCTGAATCCAATTGGTGCTTTGCCTGCATTCACCTTAAATATAGGTATGTCAGAGCTTATAAATATGATTGTTTTGATCCCACTGTCCCTAAATCATCTACAGGCTGCTTTGGCAACATTTTAAATAGAGATTTCTGGGGCACAGCTCATATGTGCAGCATCAGCTCCAGCCATGGTCTTGTTTTAGCACCTCATTGTAAATAAGAAATAAATCTGCTTCATCATACCAGGGTAAAAATGAAATAACAGAAGGTTTAGTAACATGAGAAACATTTTCTCAGAAGCCAGACCTAGTCAGCTGCAATCTCTACACACTGAGCTCTTTAATCAATTCTGCATTGACTTCACTAGTCCAAACATTTATTTTGAATGTCATTTATGTTTAAATTGATTCCTTTTATTTGATCCTTTTCTGAACTGATCCTGAGTCTTTAAAGATATGGCTTGTTTATAGATATTTATTTAATAACTGGAATGATTAACTTGTAGAGTTTTTCATCTTTTGCATAAAGAGGTTTTATATATTTTCTTTTGCTGTTCATTGATGACTTCTAAGTCTATTGTCACTGATTTTTGCTGTCCAAAAACAAATGCAAATATTTTGGTTGGAAGTCTAGACATTCTCATGGGAATCCTTTTGAGGAAAAGTGATCTTGAAGAATTATTTAATCAAATGGTGCTGAAAAATCTGTGAAATGTTTAAGAGGGGTGAACACAAATCAAGGCTGAGGAGTTTAAGCACCACCGTGCTCAGACTAATGACCATGAAAGGATCCCAGCACCAGATTTGTTCCCATTGCCAGGCACTGTGTGTTTCCCAGTACAAATATCAGTGTTTGGATGGAAACACAGAGATAATAATGCACAGGTGAGGAGGAGGAGCCCAACCCTGTGATCCCATCTGCTCAATCCATCTCTGAGATGACAAAAGCCAAATTTTAACTGCATCTGTCTGGGACAGCTGAGCTTGATGTCTGGTGCCAGGAATTAAATGGAGCCAAACCAAATGACCATCCAACTTGCGTCTTGATCTAAGGACTGCCACACAAAAATATATTTGTGTTCCAGCTACTCCAGTGTGCAACATGAGCAGGTGATGAGGCTGAAATCTGTCAGCACAAAACTGGGAGGTGTTTGACTCTTGATGGTAGTTTAGCCATAACAGAAAGCCTAGAAGCTCTCATGTTTCTTGTGTTATGTATTGAGATAAAATTCACCAAATTTCCTTTTCAAGTATAGCCAAAACCTTATTTTAATTGGTAATACAGTTTCTTTGAGATTAAAAAGACAGCCAGCCTTCTGAGAAATATAAAAACTGTGAGGGGGAAAAAATTGTAACCTTCATATAAGAGAGATGCAGTTGTGATGCTGAGGTTAGAGTGAAAGCAGCTTTAAAATAAGATTCTTGAGACTCACACACATCCTCCATCTGTCTTTTGAACTAAGTCTGCTCTATGGAATTTCTAGCCTGAGATTCTGGAAATTCCATTTCACAATTCTATGAGCTCCACATGTGATCTTCAATTTCCAGTTCACAGATATTTTCTTGACAGCAGAAGGGAGTGATCTGATCTCTACTTTAGAATTTCCAATCTTTACAACTGCTGCTCTTTGTGCTGCCAGGGAAGGCAGGTAGGTGTAGAAAATCTGATTTGATTTTTGAGCTGAGTCATGCTCTGGTTCTGCCTGGATTCTTCTGTTGTCCATATGAGTGAGTCTAAAGCAGAGAGTTTAGGTTTGTGGCTCTCCAAAATTATTTAAATAGGATTAATTTATGGTTTTCTTTCTAGAAGTGAACAGACTGGAACAACCATGGCAATGCCACCCAAAACTTCTGCACTTATTTTGTAGAGACAGAAAAAACCCCACCCAAAAACATTTATCATAACCAGATAGAAAGGAGCCTCTTTTCAACTCTCTTCTAACTCTCACAAAAACATCAACAGTGTGTGAAAAGGTTGAAGTAGATATTGACTTGATCTGCTCAGGTTTGTTTGCTAAAATCCTCCTCCAGCAATCAATGTCTGTGCTCTCTGGAAGTGCAGTGTCAATTCTGACCTTCAATCATGGACCAAACAGTCTTGATTTTTATCAGGAAACAAAGAAAGAAATGGATTCATTATTTATCTGGTAGAAATTTTCTCTTTGACATGGGAATACATTAGGCTAACATCGGGTTTGGTAGCTGCAGCACTTCATCATTTTTAATTTGGGAAATAACAGGAGAGAAGGTAAAGCTGCATTATCACATGGCAGTAGTTATTACATGGCTGTCATTTAGATGTGACAGGCTTCAGCCAGTGCCAGCTTTTTTCCCTTTCTCAAGCCGGGTTTTGCTAGTGTCTGCAGCCTATTTAATATATTAGTGATGAAGCAAATATTTCTGCAGAAGCAATCACCCAATCATAGGAGCATCTGCATGAAAAATTCATGTGCCTACACAAGAGCATGACAATCTCTAATAGGAATCCACATCCCCTCATGCTGGACTCAGGTGCATTGCTAACAAGCTGCAGGTGGAGACATGAGGAACTTAATTGCAAGGCCCCTGATAATTGTTCAGACTTCATCTTAAATATGCTGGTGAATCTGTCAATTTTTTGTAATTTACTTTTGGTTGGAGTCACTGCTCACAATAAAGAGCCTCATCTTTTATCTCCCTCCAAGGCATGTGATGGACACAAAAGCTGTCCCTGAAGAGAAGGAAAATGAAACACTGGAAAGGAAAATGCAGACTGAGGTTAGGAGATAAAAGCTGTGAGAAGGAAAAAGAGACAAACACAGAGTTGTGATAGGGAGGGAAGAAACAGAAAACTAATTTTGGGGGATGGAAATCTGCCAGCAGTGGGACAGATGTGTCGCGCTAGAGATATTAGGCTGTGCAAATAAGTTTAAGAAGGGGAACAAGTAAACAAGGATTCCAGCTCCACCACACTGCAAAGCTGAGTAAATCAAAAAAGCAAATCCCAGCTCTGAGATTTTATTCTTTTTTTTTTAATTCTCATACCACAACAAAACTGCTGTTTTACCTCCTGTGGGACAGATAAGAGGTGTATTGCCAGATCCAACCAGTGAAATAGCTGCACATCTTAAATATTCTCCTTCTTGGGCCCAAGCTGATGGCTGTATGCTTGATTGCTTCTCTGCAGGGAAGTCTGCTGATCCCCTTTCCTTGAAGAATATGAAAGCCTGGAGTGGCACAGAGCACACCCACCCTGCTGAGCACAGAAAGGTGCCCTGCTGGTTTAAAGGAGGCAGTGTCTGCCGCTGCTCTGTGCTCAGCCTGGCACGGCACTGCCTGAGACAGCAAATCCTCCCCTGAGCTGTGTGCAAGCACAAACAGCCTCTCCCTAAATGCCCTCTCACCTCCAGCTCATTAAATTTGTGTGTCCCCTCTCCTGAAGCATCCCAGAGGCTCCAGCTGTGCCCAGGTGCATCTGCTTTGGGATCCAGGTGTCCTGCACATCCCACAGCCTCAGGGATGCTGTTCTCTCCATTTGCTTGGGGTTAGCCAGGATTTGTCTCCTACCAGAAGTGACATTTGTGTGCCTGGCATCTCATTTTGGCTCTTTCCCGGGTTCCCTCTGTATTTAACAGAGAGCTACTCAGGGTGGAAGAGGTTTTAGAGAGACTTCCATGAGCCAGAGAGAAGTTTGATAAGAGGATCCATGTTTACCCCTGAAAGAATTTTCTACCAAGACCATTGACATAGAAACCAAGAAAGGAAGAAGGATAGATAAGAGAAACCTGCAAGTGCCTATTCCACCAAACTCCCTTGTTTGTCTTTAATAACCAACAAGTAAACTTAGAAGTTTTGTAGGAATGTATAAAAAGCATGAATGCTAGAATAAAAATGGTTTGAAGCCTTTTGAAAATGGAATTTTTCTTTGTATTGTCTCTGTCTCAAATAAGACAATTCAGGACATGATTCATCTCACCTATCTTGGATATTATTTGAGGTTTATGAGATTAATCAATCTCTGTGAGTGTTCATCTCAGTTAACTGGCCTAAACACTCAGCCGGGAGACACCAACATTTAGCTGTATGTATGTGACAAAATTTCATATGCATGTGACAAAATATTCCTGCTGTTCAGCTCCATGAAACCATGCTCAAGTCAATGGAGCTTAAAATTCAAACAAGAGCAGCAGCTTGTGGGGTTTTTGAGCTATCACTCTGCTGAGGGGTTCCTCTCTTGTCACATTCTCCTGCCAACAAGTTTGACTGTATTGCACACTTCCAAAAAAAACCCAAACAAAAACCTTTCAACACAATTAAACTGGACAAAGGTAGACAGATGGAACCCTAAGAATAATCAGCTTTCTGCCCTTTTTGATATGAAGAAAAATGGAGGCTTCTTGTCCAGTCCAAATGATGTTTGCAAAAAGCTGCATTGAACTAATTCATGATGACACCATTTCCTTGTTGTCTGATGAACCTTGATATTCATTATTTTCTGTAAACTGCCCTCAAATGTAGTCTCTAATTTGGCTCAAATCTCTGAGGAGGGGCAGAGCTGCTCAGCTACAGCCCCTTGCACCAGCCAGCAGGTTCACCTGGGGAGTTTTGCTCTTAAACTGGAAATGCCCATGGAACTCTTCCTAAATGCTACTTTCTACAACTATCTCGAAAGTTTCTGTCTATTTGAGCAACAGAAAAAAAGATTTAACACCCAGTATCTGATTTTGTTTGTTTGTTGGTGGAGTTTTTTTCATGGTCATTTGGTTGTAGGGCCAATAAAAATATATTCCATATCACAAGGTGTGACTGCAAAAACTGTTGCAGGTTCTTCCAAGCCAATATTCCACAAAGCTCTTTGTAAAATGGATTATCAACACTGACAGAGAAGAAAGTGGGCAACTGCTTTCCTTACCATTTATATATTGAATTTTACTATCTGATGACCATGTGAGGTCTTTGGGGATTACTGCAATAAAACACTTTTATTGTTCCATACATACTTTGCTACAGTTATTATTGGATTCACTTTATGAACTGATGTTACCTGCTTAAGATACAATTCTGAGAGAATGCATACAGAGGAAAAAATATGCTTTTGCAAGGAAGATATTAGATAAATATTGTATCTTTGTCTTTGTAGTCTGGTTTCCGTAGCAACTTGAAGTTGCACTATCATTTGATCAGCTCTTGACTGGAAAGCAAAACATTCCTTTGGTCCAGAAAATAAAAAAATAAGAAGAGTTATTACCATCTTCAGTAAAACATATCATGGTATCCTTGGTAACACCACCATCAAAACCAGAGAGCATGCACTTATGCTGGAAAATCAGCATGGATCCTGATGTTCTGAAATTTGTGAAAGGAAGGAGAAGGTGAGGGAAGGACTAGGAAAAAGGCCTTTTATAAAAAATCAAAGCTGGATTGATGTGCCAGGGCCACCTGGCAGAGGGACAGTGGCATCTGTGTCCTGAGGAGCTCTGAGAGACACCATGAGATGAGTGGGAGGGATGGTGCAGAAATCAGATGTGCCCTGTACAAGGGACAGCTTCCATTTCTAGTCTTCAGCTGGAATATTTGTTCCTTTTCTGAGCTGAAAGCTTTTGGGTCAGGTTTATTGAAAATGAAGCTGCAGATTTACATGTCTCAGTTTTCTTTATACTGAGGGAATGGAGTTCTTTCATATGTAAATCTGACTTCAAGAAAGATTTTGAACCAAATGAATATAGAGTTAAAATACACTGGAAAATAGCATTTTCTCCACTTAGTGCTTATCCAGTTTTGATCAAGTCTTCAGAGTCAGATTAATAGATTAATTTTTATACAAAGGACGGTGTCAGAAAAACCTCTTCCTTTGGAAGCTCTCTGCTGAAAGAGGTCCCAAAATATTCCTTTGGAGTGGGACTATTGCATAATGTGCAAACTTTTGCACTGAAAAGGACACTTTAAATTCAGAAAGCAGTGTCCACAGCAATTGGGTAATTGTGCAGAACATTTTTTAAGCATGTTTCTAGTTTTCCAGCCTGTGTTACTTGAAGCACACCAGTCCCACAAGATTGTAAATGCAGGGTGTCCCATCAAAGGCAGGAATGATGCATCTGACTCCATGTTCTCAGAAGGCTAATTTATTACTTTATTACACTATATTATATTAAAGAATACTATACTAAACTATACTAAAAAATACAGAAAGGATACTTCCAGAATGCTAAAAAGATAATAATGAAAACTGATGACTCTTTCCAGAGTCCCAGCACAGCTTGGCACTGATTGGCCAAAGAGTGAAACCAACTCACAGCAGAATCCAATGGAACAATCACCTGTGGGTAAACAATCTCCAAACACATTCCACATGAGCACAGCACGGGAGAAGCAAATGAGATAAGAATTGTTTTCATTTTCTCTTAGGCTTCTCAGCTTCTCAGGAGAAAAATCCTGGGCAAAGGGATTTTTCCAGAGAATGTGAATGCCACACCACAACTCTTAGGAATATTTAAAATCAAACAAACTGGGCAGAAAATGCCTAATCTTGATGTTCCAAACATGCCAGGCAATGAACTTGATTTTATGGTGTCCCAAATTACCACTGGACATGATCATAACTTCATTTATACTTCACAGTCCTCTGCCAATGAAGGAAAATTCCTGGCAAATCAGTACTGCACTTGCTCACTCTCTCTTTTTGTCCATCTCATTTTCTCCTAAATGCTGACAAGGCCCAATTCATGAAACAGATAAAGTTGAAGCTTTGCTAAATGCATGACAGTTGTAATGGTTATTTACAATGTTTTATTTCTGAATTCAGATGAGCAGTTCTAGAACTAATCTCTGATATTTTGCATTCATCATGAGCTGATGTTTCCTAGGTATTCACTTGGGATGTGATTTACATTCACAATGATTTTCTATAAATGTTGAACTTCTGTGACTGACACTGGAGTACATTTTCTGAACCTGAAAATAGAAAAGTCGTGCTTAAAAACAGTGAATGGAAATTTAAAGTCAACAGCAACTATTCAAAATTATAATTTTCCCCATTTCCAGAAAAGAATATCTGCAAGAATATGAAATTTGGCTTGATTGTGCTGTGACACACAGCACCAAGGGAGGGGCTCTTGTGTACTTACAGAGCAAGTCTCAGATACTCAGACCTTAATTTCCCTCCAAGGCAGGCCGGCTCAGTGTCTGAATTTATTTCCTCCATTTCCTTCCCCATCTCCTCCCCACCCTGCTATGCAACTCTACTCCCTTATTCACTTGATCCAAAGGAATTAACTATGGACATAGAAGGAGACAAGAACATGCTGTATAAAAAATCAGCGAATACCTACAGATAGTTTTCTTTCTTTCTTTCTTTCTTTCTTTCTTTCTTTCTTTCTTTCTTTCTTTCTTTCTTTCTTTCTTTCTTTCTT
>JAXCLO010000208.1:66515265-66525382 GCA_035583995.1 Arremon aurantiirostris | reverse complement strand
CCTGGGGAGGTGGTGGAGTCCCCATCCCTGGGTGTGTTTAACAAAGCCTGGATGTGGCACTGGGTGCCAGGGTTTAGATGAGGTGCTGGGGCTGGGTTGGACTTGATGATCTTGAAGGTCTCTTCCAACCTGGTGATCCTGTGAATTCCGTGAATTTTGTGAATATTCAAGTGCTCATGTCTTTGGAAATGCAGAAATTATGAGGTAAAACTGCTCTGCTGATCAGCCACACAAACTTCCACCTTCCTGCACCCCACAGCCGCCTGCAGGAAGGAATATTTCCTCCATATACAATAAACCTGTCCTTATAGCTTGGCTTTGTTCATCATTTGATTGCCATCATGTAATTGTCACCCTCCCCCCTCTCTGGTGATGCATTTTAATCACGCCACCTTGCCCCAAGTTCTCACCCTGGAGATTGTCAAGGTCAGAGATTCTCACACAAATTGTGTGAGAGAATCATCCTCACACTCCTCATGCGCTGTACTGTCACCATGATATTTTCTGAAAAATCCCTTCGCCAGGATTTTTCTCCTGAGAAGCTGAAAAGCCTCAGGTAGCTCCATTTTCTAGGCTTTTCTTTGTCTTGCCTAAAAAGCCCAAAACATTCCTTCTAGAAAATCATTTATTCTCACATAAAAAATCACCATACTCAAAGGCAAAAACTGTCATCTTGGTGAATTATCTCCTCCATTTAACTTTTGCCTATATTTTTAATATGTACCTGTTAAGCTTTTACTTCCAGTCACTCGATGTAGCGATTGGTTTATTCTGTTTTATGTGCTGGGTGTTTTTGCTAGATAAGAAAATCACTTTGCCTGATAGAGCCAGTGATAAGCTGTGACTTGATCACCTCTTTATCTTCTCTTACATGAATGATATTTATAATGTATTTCATGAACTAGGGGAAGGAAGGAAGGAAGGAAGGAAGGAAGGAAGGAAGGAAGGAAGGAAGGACGGAAGGACATATATATATATGTATATATACACACACACATACACACTTTCAATTTTTGCTGATTTTTCATAATTCTTTCCTTCTTTTCATTTCCAGGTAGGTTTTCTTCTATTATTTAAATTATTTAAGCAATAGGATTTACCAAGACCAGCATGACAAAAGCTGAATGACACTTCTTGTTGTTCATAACATTTCTCTATTTGCTCATAATTTGCTAAGGCAT
This sequence comes from Arremon aurantiirostris, assembly GCA_035583995.1. Taxonomy (NCBI): domain Eukaryota; kingdom Metazoa; phylum Chordata; class Aves; order Passeriformes; family Passerellidae; genus Arremon; species Arremon aurantiirostris. The sequence goes on along the minus strand of JAXCLO010000208.1, from coordinate 66,524,201 downwards.
TTCAAGCAAGTTGTTACTTGATTGTCTTCTCTGAACTCTAGAGGATTATAGGTTGTGATGTGCAATCATTAAGAATTCATTAAGGTTTCTAATAATATTTTTAGGTTGGTGTCACCATGATCTTTCTGAAACTTTCACCTTTCTAATTTTTTCCAAGTTCCTTCTCTGCCTCAGGTTTTTCTTCTTAAAATTTTTGAGCAAACAGAATTATTGCTTTCTCCTTAAGTAAGAAGAAGTGAAAGAAGAAAATCTCTCCTGTTAAACAATAAAGTGCTTAGAACTTGTTTGAAGAGCCCTTTATGCTTAATGTTTGGGGATTAAAAACCAGTTTGTCAGAGAGAAAATTTAAAAGCTTCCTTCTTCCAGAATAGACTGAATGATATTTGAGGCACTAGAATTTATAAAACTCCAAAGTAAAACTTTGCCTATTTTGAGGTTTTCCCTTCGTTTGATGTATATTTGGCTATGAGCACTTTAAAATCAATCTGAAATTTCTCTTTTTTCTTTTTTAAAATCTTATTAAATTTCATAGAGAAGCACCATATTTGAGCTGCTGACTATTAAAAGTCAGCTGTCATGTGGAGTAGCTGACTGCTTTAAAAAGTCAGGATTTTAAACCCAGTGCTGGTCTTTCTGGTGTTGCCATGTGGTGAGACCAGATGAGAGTAACATCATCCAATGCACAAGGAGACATTCACAGATATTTATTTTATGTGACTTTCCATCTGTTCAGCCTTTGGTGCCCAGGCTCTGGAAGCTCCTTCACAGGGTAATTCCTAATCCAGAGGAGCTTGGACTGAACAACCTGATCTAGGGGAAAGTTTGGCAAGGGGTTGGATCTGGGTGATCTTAAATGTCCCTTCCAACCTAATCTGGGATTCTGTGATTCTACAAATCCAGAGGAAGCACCAGAGATGGAACACAAGAAAACCACTGAATTAGAGCAAGGTCTGCACATTCAAAACCCTGTTTCCATCAGTGACCTGCAGTTAATTCCTGGAGAAAAATTAATTACTGGGGTTGTGCCCAAGACTACTTGCTTAAACTTCTTCTGTAGAGACACCTTGAGCAACCTATGTTGTCCTTTATAACTGTAAACCACAAAACTACATTTTTTATTACAAAAATTTCCCTTTGGTGCCTTCCTTTCATTGAATTGTCCCAACCTCTCTAGGAAAAATAGAGATGTTGGGACAATTTAATGGAAGGAAAATTATTGTGCACGGCACTTTGTGGCAGGGATTTCCACAGCTCAATCAGGGATTATGTGAAGAAGCAGATTCCCTACACTTCATCTGAGTGTTGCTAACTCTCCTCTTTCTCCTAGCATTCATCCCAAGTTCCCAAATTCCTGCACAGGAATTTATGGCTGCAGAAACCTGCGCTAACAGCCAGTGGCCTTCAGGACATAGCAGCTACAGCTGATGGCTCTCTCTGGAGCAGCCAGAGCTCAGCACTGAAAGCCAACAGCCCAACCAAACACTGATTACCACAACCTGCAGCATGCCAGCAGCTGGAGGTGTCAGCCAGAAATACAAGGATGGATCTGTGTAGGGGGATAGAACAAAAGTAAATAAAGGTAAAAAGCAATCTTATCCCCTAAAGAGTTGCAGCTGAGCCAATTATTAAGGATTAGGAGCAGGTCTGATTTTTACAGGTCACACCTGTAGCCAATCAGAAGAGTGTTATAAAAGAGTGGAATGGTTGGCTGGGGGGAACTGGAGTCAGTTGGCTGCTGTGAGGACCAGGAAGAGTCGGTGCCTAGAGGAGATGCCTACAAGAAACATCAAGGAGGTGTGAAACTCCAGCAATATGGGACCCTTGCAATGTTATGACAATAGAACTCTCACACTATATGAGAACAAATGGCGACCCCGACGTGATTCAGAGAAAAGGACTTAAATGCTAACCTATATGATCGCATGGATTTGGGATGACTCTGTGGATTCAGGGAAATAGGACTCGACTATATAACCCCATAGATTTGGGGAAACAGGACTTGAATATTAAACTATTGTTAAAATGTATCAGTTGCAGCTATTAATGTTTGTTAAATATGAGTATAGAAGATTTTGAAGATAAGTACTTTGTAAACTGAGAAAAGATGCAAAACTGAACCAACACTCAGAAATATATATATTCCTACTATAATATGTTGTTTGAACATTTGTATAGCTATTATTCTGAATGAAATATATGAATGTGTCATAATGTAATTTATTTGAATATGTCCTTCTAGAGATGCTGCAACTCCGTAATTAAAAGAAAACAGGAGAATTGTAGGAGAACAGAGCAAAAGTAAATAAAGGTACAATGTAATCTTACCCCCTAAAGATTTGTAGCTGAGTCAATTATTAAGGATTAGGAGCAGGCCAGATGTTAACAGGCCACAGCTGTAGCCAATCAGAAGAGTGTTATAAAAGAGTAGATTGGTTGGTTGAGGGAAACTGGAGTCAGTTGGCTGCTGTGAGGACAAGGAAGAGTCAGTGCCTAGAGGAGCTGCCTACAAGGAACATCAAGGAGGTACAAAGCTCTGGCAATATGGAACATTTGTAATGTTATGACAATAGAACTCTTGCGCTGTATGACAACAGATCTGGACCTGTTCCCTGCCCCTGACTGCCACCCCTGGGTTCAGCACCAGCAGCTACACCTTAGCCCCTACCAGAGCAAGGCATTCTATAAAAGTCACACATCATTAAAATTTCCACTTTTCTCGTGACCCGCTACAACCTCAGTTTTGTAATAGTCAGAGAAACCTGTGGAATTTCTTATCTCTTTCTGCATAATTGTGGGAGATATTGAACATCCCAAGTGTATTTTATACTAACTGAGACACAGTAATCAACGTTTCATGCAATTTTGGGTTTCTCTTTTTTTTTTACTTTTCTGGGAGGAGCAATAACTTGTCTATTTTATGTGACTATGTTTCTAATTTACAGCAGAATCTCCTAGAGCTTGGAAAATGTACTTTCTTATATAAGTCTTATAAATCAAAACACTAATAAATAAATATTGCATATACCAGGCAAGCAGCAAGTCTGCAAATCATTTTTTTTTCTAAGTGCACAGTAAACCTTACTTTGGCAAGGTTGTACGGGTGAAGTGTCACTAAGATTTATAGGGAAAAAAAGTGTGCTGGCATATGCAGGATTTTGGATTGAAGTTTCTGTGTCCCAGTGCTCTCAGCAGTCACTTTTGCAGGGTGCTCTCATTGTAAATAATGCAAACTGCACCCTCATCTTCCCAAGGAGGAGTGGGGGATCATATCAGGGGTATTTTTTGTCCATATTAATGCTAGTGAAGCTGCACCTAAAATGCAGGTCTGGTTTCAGGCTCATAATTTCAAAAGGGATGTGGAGGGAGAGGTTTGAGCAGCTGGTGAGGGAGCTTGGGATTGTGACCTGTCTGGAGAGGAGGGGCAGCCGGGTCCTGTCCTCTGGTGAAGGAGACACCAGGGAGCTGATCTAAAGTCAACCTGAGCTACTGCAAAGAAAAAAAAAAAGCCAATTTTTCCCATTTTTAACAATGGCAATGGGATCTTGGGAGGTTCAGCTTGGATATTAGGCAAACCCTTCCAGCCAAGTGGGTGCTGCAGCACTGAACCCTGAGAGGGTTTTGATCTCACTCTTGGAAATTTCTGGACTGAGTAAGACAAAGTCAAGGCTGACCTGATCTGCTGATGGTGCTGGCCCTGTGTGGGAATCCATAAAATCAGAGGGCTTGAGAAAGCTGCAAAAGGCAGCCTCAAAGACAGCAGAACTGTGATTAGAGCTAAGCAGTAGCCATGAGATAGGTCAGCAAAAAATTATGTAAGAAGTAAAAAAATAAAGACAGCTAGAACAATGGTCTGTGTTTCAATGCTTGTCTAAAATAACTCCCTAAGCTATAAAAAAGTATATCTAGCAAGATATTAAGAATTTCTAAGCTTAATAATAGAGCTTTGTGCATTGCTTTAAGGCTTACAAGTAGGTATTGCAATCCAAATAAGCAAGCATTGTTTTAACTAAAGGTAGTGTGCTTATAGTAATTAGATAGAACTACTGTCAATATGATTTTGCTTTGTGTAATTAGTAAAAAAATCTTTTAAAGTAAGTTGTAACATTAAGTTCTTTGTCTGCTGCCTAAGATGTGAGCTGATGGCATCTTCCCATTGTCATAACCTTGTAATAAAACTAATGCTAAAAAATAAAACAGCTCAAGATTTGTTCCTAGCATTCCCATTCCATTTGTGATTTGTACACAGTCCCCAGCCAACAACAGCCCTGCTCCAAGCAGGAGGCTGCACTGAGCCACCTCTGGAGTCTCTTCCAAGCAAGATCTCTGTGAATCCATGAGGAAATCCAGGATTTCTTAGCTGAGGCTGTTGCAGGGTCATGCACCTACAGTGAATTTAGCATGAAGTTGTTTCTTTTTCACAGGGCTTTGCTGTAATGCACAAAACCAGTAGGAAGTGAAATACCAGAAAAAAGGTCCTTTTGTCACACTCTGCTTTTGTGGAGGTATCAGTTGTACAAACACACTTTCCTCTGTCTCCAGATTTGAGTCCATTCTGAGGGACTATGACCTGATCACCTCTGGAAGCAAGGGAGAAATTTATATTAGTTTTTATAAGCTTTATAAGTTTTTATAAGCTTTCAAGAGTTTTATGTTGTTTATTAATATACCTAAATTCTTTCCTAATATACTTAATTCTCTCTGTTTAAATCAGAGAGCAGATGGTGAGGGAGAATCACAACTCCACTCAGAAAAGAATATTTTGAAGGCAGTAGAAGGAATTTCAGGAATTTCAGATTCGGGCCATTCTCACCTGCCACTACTCAGCCTCTTTTAGTCCTTTGGAATTTGCCTCATAGGATGAAGACAATTCCACAAGCAAACAATATTCAGCGCTCCCCCTTGAGGTGTATAGTGGTTATTGCTCACACTTACTTTACAAAGAGCTGAGTGAAGAGCCACATAAAATGCAGAGAATTTACAAGGCAAAATAAATAGGATTTGCAGGAGCAGCTTAATTTACTGACAGAAAACAAAATATCATGTTGGAATGACTTGTTTCTGAGCAAGAAAAGGAAAGTTAAAAAGCATGAGCCCTGGTGCCACTGCAACTTTGGTGTTTCTCTATTTCGCCATCGTGGAGCAGAGAGCTGCAGTTTATGTTTGAATTGATGGAATAAGGCAACAGGAGACAAATCACAACAACCTGATCTGTTTTGATGAGACAGGGGATAATTAATGACTGATGAAACTAAAGATATGGGACAAAATCTTGCAAAGAAAACAAAAATTACAACATCCACTGAAAGCTTTTTGGTTTTTCTCACTCACAGCTGCAATTTGGTGTCACTGAGACCACCCCTCTCCTAAGACCACAATTACAGTTGACGGAAAAGTTCCTTTAATGACTTTTACCATTTGCCAGACCTGTCCCTCAAACCAGCAATATTTAGGAGGCCTTTGTGGGGCACAGTTTCAACCTTTAATAAATTAATCAGGGAGGAACCTCTGGATATGGCATCTGTATTTTTCAAGCCAGAGGACTTGTATAATCAATCCACAAACTCCTCTGGCCAGTGAAGCTAAACTGGATGGACAAATTCCAGGTGATATGAAACTACCTAAGTTAATACAAAGACTAAAATGTCCCTTTTGCATCCTACATTTTTTACTCTTCTATAAAAATATCTACCAGGACATCTGTTCATCTTTGTAGTATACTCTTAGGGCTATGAAACAGAGAATGCGTATGAATTAAATAAAGTGGAGGAGAAAATTTAATTTTATGAAATAAAAATACCTATGAGACTCTTTTTCTATGTCTCTTTTTTTAAAAATTTCCTCTAGATCCACACTGTTTGAGCAATTCTAAAAAGAGGCATTGAAAAATTGCTGGGATAAAAGTGCATGGATAGGTAAATTCAAGTCACTACTTGCTAAGAAAGAAGACTACCTAATTTACCTTAATTTACCTTGATTTACCTTTAAGTTAGGATAACATCCATCAATTCTAGCTAAAAAAAACAACAATGCAGATAATGTCTTCAGCAGATCTGCATATCTGTACTGAGATCTATATAAAATTACAAAGGCTTCCACCACTGTCGAATATTTTTTTAAAAAGTGCATTTTTTCATCATCTTTCAGCTGAGCAGCAAAAAGAAAATAATGGAATGATTGGCACAAAACTGTATTACCCCAAAATCTGTATTGGTAGGCAGAAGTAGTTCTCATGAGGGAAGCTTTCAGAGATACAGCAATAAAGGCAGGGTGGAATTCCAAGTTTGCAGCAACTGGAGCAGTTCTTTAGTTACTGGACTATCAATTTATTCACAAGATGGAATGGCTGAGCTCAAATGAAGGTGCTAAGTCCAAAAAATGGATATTGGGTCCCCTAATCCAGTTAGGCAGAGCTAGCTGATCTCCATTTATTTCAGATATGTGCAGATGTCTCCTGCTGACCCATTGGCCTGGGCTAACACTGCACCAGGTGGGATCCCACATTTTACGCTTTTAGGTGCAATGAGTTTAATTCCAGGTGCATGAACTTGGTCCAGTCCCCAGCTCTGACCAGTGATGGGCTCAGAAGTGAGAGTCTTTTATTTCCTCTCATGGAGACCAAGATAGAGGCATTTCAGCAGCTTTTCCAACTGAAAACTTTCCTCAGACAAAGGAGCTGCAAAATGTTCCTGTTTCCCATAAATTATAATTATGGATAACAAACATTTTTAGAGCAATGACTTTGTCTTTTTTCTGAACCACTTGATGCATCTCTCTGGTGCTGTGCTGTAATGGAGTGAAATGAGCACTTCTGGAAAGAGCCAAACAAAGCTGCTGATGATTCTCAGGAGCAATTTAACAACACAGTCTTCACTCTTAGAGGTTCTTCTGTTCCCTGACGAAAATCAACAAAATGACCTTTTCCTACCATCAACCAATCTGAATTTCTACATTTTGTTTTGCTCCAAATGTTTCTATCTCTCTGCATAGCGGTGACATTGTTTGCTGAGGATAAGCTAGTTCTTCCTAGAGACAAAAGTGGCTTGTATCAAAAAACTTATAGATTATGTAGGATCAGAATTTCATTATATTGCCTACTTGAAGTGCAATAAAGGCACTGAAATAAAGCAGTGCTGCATGGCATAAACAATTTCAGCAAGTTTAATAAAACCAGCTAAATATATCAGTGTGCTATAAATATATACTTAGCATTTAAGAAGATGGTAATCAGGAACAATTATCGAATGAGAAGCAGAACTGGGTTTATTTTGAACTGATAGTCTCCTTATAGTAAGTAATGTAAAAGACATATAGATTTTTTTCAGTTCTGTACTTCTTACTCACAAAACAAAAGGAAATTCCTTCTACTGCCTTCAAAATAATCCCTTTGAGTGGAGTTGCAATTCTCTCTTACCATCCGTGAAGTTCTGCTCTCTGATTTAAAGAGAGGACTTAGGTATATTAATAAACAATACAAAACTTATGAAAGCTTATGAAAAAAACTTATAAAGCTTACAAAAACTAATATAAATTTCTCCCTCTCTTCCAGAGGTGATCATGACAGAATCCCTCAGAATGGACTCAGATTTACTGTGGAACAAAACCTGTATCATCTCTTTTTGTTGCCTTTTTTTTTTTTTCCAATTCATTTTTCAAGATCCTTTCAAACTAAATGCCTGGGAAATGATCTTCAGAAGTCAAAAATGCTCAGTGTAATTTTCAGTTCCAAACCAATCTTTTTTTCATTTTTTCATCTGCCCATGATGGTTCCCTTAACAGCACCAAGGAAGGAGGGAGATGCTCAGATTTAGGTTTCACCTGAACAATGCTGATTGCCTCAGGATAAACTCAGAGCCCAGCTACCCTATGGAAGAGTGGTGCTACTGGAATTATTCATGCCATGAAAAATGCTCATGAGAGTGCCAAGGACTGCAGTGATGATGAACTTTTACTACAAGGAGTCCGTGAGGGCTGGGTTTGGGGAAATGTTCTCAGCTCTCACCATTTTCCTGCTCCCCAGCTGGTTTGGTCCTTCCAGGGATCTCACTACCTTGATAAAAGCTGCACCAGAAGGCAGCACTGAGTTTCCTTTTTCCTCCCACTCTCTCATTCAGCAGCACACGTCCTGCACTGCTTTAATCTCAGGATTCTGTCACGTCCTATCAGAGCTGCAGCAGGGTTTTTGTGCCTCTGGTGTGGCTGTGGATGGTGAGCAGCAGTTGTGGCTGCAGGAAAGGGGAAGGTGCATGACCCAATTCGTCTCAGCTGTAGCTGAGGTGGCAAAATCTCCACCTGTCCTGCAGCCATGCAGAGACAGCAAAGAAGGGGTGACAGAAAAGTGGCACTGTGCTGCAGGTGCAGTGTCAGAGTCAAGTGCCCCTGAGCATCTCCTGTTTGTCACCTTGAGCTCTGTGTCACACTGGCTGCTGGGCTGTATCAGAGCTGCCTCACAGCGGTTTGGATGAGGCTGAGCAAACTCTGGGCAATTCTGATAGCACCAGCTTGTTTTTCCCTTGTTGTTCCAGATTGCAAGGCAAAATGTATTCTATTACCATCTGTATGGCAGATTGTCTTTTGTCAAGTGGGCAGTTTGCCTTATCTCTCTCTTTGAGTGACCACAATCACATCTCCCTCAGGAGGGGACATCTGCTGATAACAGCTATTGAATGTCCCTGCACGGCTGATAAGAACTACAGCATCCCATTGGGAGATGTGAGCCCAGAGGGAGGAGCCAAGAATTGTTACCTGGATATAATCTGGAGATTCTGGAACACCAGCACAGCTTCTCCACTGGATTCCCCATAGAAACAGCAGCTGCCTCTTCCACTGGATCTTCAGAGGAAGAATACATCCTTCTCTACAGATCCCCTTGCTCCAACAGAACCACCCCTGACACTGCAGGAGGGCTGCAGCCACATTTCCAATGGGACTGCCACCAA
>JAXCLO010000208.1:66485515-66501615 GCA_035583995.1 Arremon aurantiirostris | reverse complement strand
TTTAGATAGAATATTAGTGAAGTTATCGCAGGGTGGAAAAGTAGATTTTGGGGTTCTTGGTATGGGGGTTCAGGGGACAAGATGGAGGGAACTGGGCGTGTCCAGCCTTTCTCCTTCTTCTTCTTGTCCTCCATCTTCTGCTGTGATGTTGGTACTTACAGATTGGTTTAGAGTAGAAGCTCACTGCCTAACATAGGTTATAGGTATTGGGAAGTAATTGTAAACATTGTACGTGTAGTTTGTAGTATAAAGACATAACACTGCCCTGGGGCCAGGCAGAGTGCCTGGAACTGTCCTGCTGGACGGGCCTCATCAGGGCAGGAGAAAATATTTTAGAGATAAGACACAATAAACAACCTTGAGAACGAGAACTGAAGAGCTCCAACTCCTTCTTCAAGAGCTCAGAAAAGAAACTTTCAACAATCTCAGGGTCTCAGTGACCCAAAAGACCCCAAGAGCTATGCGTGTGCAAGTAGAGAGGAAAAGTTTCCCCTCCACCACAGCCAGCTCCTGTCCTTACACATTCCCTCTACACGTGCACTGCAGGACAAAATGGCTCTGCACTTTATCCAGATGAATTCAGCCAAGTGGCACTGCTGCCAGCTGGGGATGCAGAGGAACCAGCCCATCCATCCACAGAGCCAGCAGGGCTTTGCTGATCCTCTCCTGCAGCCTCCTGATTGTCCCTGTCCATCTCCCGCGGGCCTCACGTTAACAACAAACCACCTTGGAAAAAAAAACTCCCTTGGAAAGCAAACCCAGACATTAAAATTCAGCTACAATGCACTTGAGTGGGGATATCAAAAGGATTTAGACTATATCCACTTTAGATTATAACTTTTGATACAGTGCCTTTGGGAAATATATGTAAAGCTGTTAATTTTTTCAAAATTAAATAAGGTACATTGTATTGCTTGAAAGAATTGAAAGGAAAAAACCCCAAGCAAACCCAAACTGCCCATGGCTACAGTCTGTGTGTTTTATCAGTTACTTATTCCTTCCATAATGTGCAAAAGGAATTGCTGAAAGCAGCTGACACAGATGACCTCATGCTAATTAAGAGTTTTTAGAACTGAAATTGCAGGATGGTGGCTTGGTGAGTAAATTGGTTTGCAGTTTGAAAACAAAAAAACCCAGAAGAATTGAGTAAAAGAAGCGAAAAAAGTTTATTTTCCTAGAGAAAGAGAAGACAGGAAGAGAAGAAGTCACCATTAATAATGTGATTATCTGGGCCAGTCTGGCCCAGGCTGCTCTGACCTGTCCTCTGCAGAAGTGCTGCATCACCGAGGTTAGAGGGAGGATTAAGGCAGAGCTTTGGTGATTGAATTAAAGAAAATTGCATCACTATTATAGTGGCAAACCACTTAAGGCAAATGATTTTACACTTTCCTAATGCATTTTATTTCCTCTGACAGGCAGGATCAGATTGCTTTTTCCATGATATATGGCACATGAAAACGTTTTTAGCTACGGCATTTACACATTTTGGGCAGCTTTTTTCTCTGTCATTTGAGCAGAGATGTTGTCACAGACTCTGATTATCCCAGGCCATATTCTGAAGGAAATGGTCTACAGGACAGAAAATGTTTGAAATGCTTTAGTCCATAAATCCAAGGCAGGAAGCTTGGACTCTTGGATGTCAAAGGAAGGATTTTCTAAATAAAATCCTTTAATTTTGAGAGCCTCAGATTAATGCTGCTGTCCTGGAGCCAGCACTGCTCCTACTGTTCACTTCAATGAGAGCAAACAGCAGCTTTAGATATTTCTGAAGTTTCTGTTCACTCCAAGTTATGCTGGATGAGCAGCAATTCTGCTGAGTGCCAAATCCCTGGGCACAGGAAATTCCACGGTGGATGCATCCCCAGGCTCATTCCTGGCAGAACCAGGACACAGCACGGGCACTGCCAGCCCCACTCGTGGCTGTTGGGTTTCCAAGCTGTCCTTGGAGGGCTGGTGGGGCAGAGCGGCAATAAAACTGCACAGCACACCCAGGACACATCCCCAAGGTTGTTTGTGTTATCTTAATGGGCTAAAAATGAGCTCCAAAAAGTGTCTTATGGATCTTTGTCTTGCTTAGCAGGTTGCTCCTCACCTGGGAATACAGTGGGGTTAGCCTGGTAATTTCTTTTTCTAGAAAAGTACTGATATGTTCACCTTTGCCACTAGGAAAAGTGATTTCGTAATGGATATTTTTAATTATATTAAATTTGACCTGAAAAAAAAAAATCCATTTCCTCTTTTGTCTTCTGTGTTCTATAAATACTGGTGAAAACCCTACTGTTCATACAAATACACTGTCATTTAAGGAAAGGAGATTTACCATTGTCATGATGTAGTATCTGTATTATAATGTATTCCAATATTTAATATATATACAAATTAATAATATATATAAATTATATATCAATAATATATTATATATAATATATTATGCATATAAATATATTATATATATTAATTAATAATATATATAATTTTAGTAACAGCAAGAATAATACTAGAAGACTTTCAGCCAAACTTAAAACACCCTTGATTACTCAAGTTTAGCATTAAGTAGAGGAAATGCACTTCAGCAATTCTTGTTTTATGTGTTTAATATGATTCTGTGTCTTTTCAGGTGAAGGAGGAGATTCACAGTGATTATACTGTGATTCGTGATGAACCAAGAAGAGGAAACAAACAAAAAAAACCCCAAATAAATAAATAAATAAATAAAAAAAAAAAAAAAAAAAAAAAAAAAACAAAACAAAACAAAACAAAAAAAATAAATAAAACCACAACAAAAACCACAAGAGCTGGCAGCCAGAGTGTTGAATGAGCTGAATTCCCAATGAAGTTTTTGGTTTTTTAAGTGAAGAAATATTAAGGACTTGGGCATCATTATGGCCATTTCAGTGTTTTGCTGTGCTCAGTTCCACAGATCCAGCATGTGCACAAAACTGAGCCTTCATCTCCAGTGTGGTAATGGTTGGTCAGGAAAAGGGGAAAAAGAGCAGAAGCCACCAAGATGAAGTATGAAGAATTAAAGACTTGAAAAGGCAGTGCAACCTTACCTGTGTAATAAGAGAGTTTAACAGAGAAGATTTATAATACTCTCCACATGATTTTACACCATTTCCATGTCCAGAACCCTCTTTTAAACTATTTAGGAGTGCTGGAACAACCTGTTCTCCAGATCAAAGTCCATGGGAAGAAAAGAGGACAAATCAGGGTCAATCCCAAGCCAAGCCAGAGCCACTTGTTAAGTTAAATGGAAATGGCATAAGAAAAAGGCAAGACTTAAAGTAAGAGTAAAAAGAAAAAGAAATTGTCCAAATTGGCTCCAGACCAATTTAAAAGGAGTCCAGATTCATGAATCTTTAAACACTTGGAGAATAATGGACAGATTCACATTGAACTGGGGATGTTGCTGTGAGTGCAAACCACAAGCTGGAGGCAAAGTTTTCCACAGAGCCTTATGTTAACCTGAAAAATAATAAGAAAAAAGTTGACTGAGCTGCAAGAAATTGTCAGAATTGTCATGGCCTTCACCCCAGGTAAAGGATAAGTACAAATTCTCCTCTGTGGCACTTGGGGAGTAATTAGAGCCCTTCTGGAGGTACTCAAGCAGTGACATTTGCACAGACCATTGGGATCATGCACCTTTTCTGTTTAGCACAGGGAAACTTTATCTCTAAAAGCTCATTATTTCAGAGCATTCAGAATTATAGGGCAGGGCTTTGTAGATAACAGATTTCTTACCTGGCGTGCACTCTGCAAACCAAAGTCTCAAAATCTGTCAGTGTTTTGTCTAGCTGTAAATACAGGGAATGCAAGCAGAAAAGCTGCTGAAAAACAAAAGAAATGCGTTGTAGATTTGTTTTTGCTTTATTTCTGGGGAAAAAAAAATAGTGTGAAGTTTTTTAAAAGAAAACTATAAAGTTTTTCTGGGAAAAATTTCATAATAACATGGAAAATGTTCTGAAAATTCCTTAGTGTTTGCAGAATTATAGTTGACTCTTAAAGTGATATTGTTACCTAAAGAAACAGACTTGTGGGTGGGGATTTGATCTACATTAACATCAAAATAAAATTGTGCAATCAGATAATTCTTAAAACAAATAAAACATATTCTCAAAAAATGCAAAACCAAAAAGTGTGAAAGGAAAAATGTAAAGAATTCAAGCTCTTTGTTTTTCTTTTAGAATATTTCAAAGTCAGTTAAATATGTCCCTGAATTTCCTCTAGTCACCACAAGTTACTCTCACATGGCCTGAGAATTTTTTTAAAATTCTGTTTACATCACCATTTTCTATCAGTAACAGTTCTAGGAGAAGTTTCAAATGCAGTTTTTTCAACAGGAAAATTTTAAATTTATTTTTAAAATTGGGGGTTTTTTTGGTAAAAAATATTTGGCAACTAAGACAAATAATGGTGTTTTTTGACCCAGAGAATCATTGCATTTTGTTGTGTGGTTCTGCTTTAAGCATGCTCACTGGACAAAATCAATAGTGCTTGACTGTTAGCCTGTTTCAACAATAAAATAAAAAATGAATAATTGTATAAATAAATAATAAAATAATAAAAAATATAATAATATATGAACAATAAGACAACAATTAATAAAATATATTAATAATAAAATATGAATAAAAAGGAATAAAAACACCTTTAATCAAACAATAGCAAGTTGTTCCTCATCTTCTGTTCAATTCAGAGCTATTTGCCTGAAATGCAAAGTTTTCCTAATATTTCATTACATTTTAACAGAATTCAGCCATTTTTTTCTAACAATCTCAAAATTTACTTCTAAAAATTCAATTATCAGGAATTGTTAATAGACTTATTCTCTATCATGTAGAATGTGAAATTATTATGGCAATGATAGGAGTTATCACATTTCTCCAATAGTTTATTTTTTATTTTAGTTTTATTACCTTAACTCTTACTGTAAGGGTTAAGGTTTCTATATTATTTCCCCCTCTCATGTTGGAATTCCTCTGGTGTGTTTTGGGTGGCTTCCACTGATACACAAAAAATAAGTTGCAAAAAACCTCAAGAAAACCTTTTTGTTGCTCCCCTAAATGAAAACAACCAACACTTTCATCCCTAATTTTGATTTTTATGAGATCAAACAACCAAAACCAAAACAAATATATTAAAAAGGTATTTAATAACATATTTTAAAATATATTTTATATATTTATATATAATATATAAAAATATATTAATATTTTTAAAGATATTTAAAAATATAAATATATGTTATATATTTATGTTATAAAATATATAAATATACATATATAATATATATAAATATATATATAAATATATACTTATGTTAACGATATGTTATGTATTTATAAAAAATATATAAAATATATTTATATTTTTATATATATTTATTTATAATTTTATATACTTATATTTAATATATTTAAATATATTGATCTATTTTAAAATATATATTTAAAATATATTAAAATATATTAAAATTATTACTATAATTAAGTATATTAATATGATAAAATACATTAAATATTTTATTACTATTATTATAATATGATGTGTTAAAATATATATAAATTCTATTAACAATATTTTTAAAAAAGAAAAATAACCCTAACCAAACAAAACTAGAACAAAAAAAAAAATCCCAAAAAAATTTACTCCCTGTGAGGTATTTCTTTCCAGAGCTTGGAGTTTAAGGCTCAGGAGTTAACAGCCTTGAGGACAAAATTTCAGCAGGTCAAAACGTGCAGAGCATCACTGGAAGAAGTTGTGTTAGAATGAGGGTTCAAACTTGTCTGCCTTCTCCTAATGCAAAGCTCTCTTGTCCTAAAGACAATGGTAACACTGAAATTTAAAACAAAATGTTCAAGTAAAACTTTTCAGGCTTAGTTTTTAAATTATCCAGCTCCTTCCTCTCTCATCCTCCCACCAAAAGCCTTTTCTCAAATTCTTTGCAGAGGTGATGCCCCTTAATGAATCCTCATTTTCCTCTGGGTGTGCCTGGCCAGGTGAGCACCCATTTGCTCTGCAATAAATTCCATCCCAAGTGAAGTCTGTGGGCAAACTGCTGTGTTGCTTTGGGCCCTGGGCAGGTAGTTTTGTGCATTTCTATATCATACAGAGGAATGTTGTACAAATTCTGCAGACTCACCCTTGATGCAGGTTTTGCTGCAGTTTTCCCTAGCACAGAGATGCACATAATTAAATCCCTGTAAGCACAGTAATCCACAACCCCATTTATCACCACTGCTGTTGCTTTCAGGCTTCTTTTTTAATACCAGAACTTGATGGCTTCCATATTTCTGAAACGTGTTTAAAACTGAAAATAAATTCACCTGAAAAGAGAGAGGAGGGAGAAAAGCACAAAGTTAAAAGAAAATAAAAGAAGGCAACAAATCTGAACAACAAGGCAACAAATGATAATTATCCAGCTTTAATACTAGCCTCAAGCCTATAATTCCCTGGAAAAATCCATAGAAATCCATAGGAAATAGGATTGTACCTGTTCATATGTTGAAGAACACTGTGATTAGAAATGCAAATGCAGTGTGGATGGAAATCATCATGTCACCTTGCCTGACACTTTCAGTTCTTTCCAAAGGTTCCAAAGCCTTATGGAAAGAAGCCTTAGTGAAGGAAATACTCAGCTGGAAACAAGAATTGTTCCTGAGCACTTCACTACTCATTCCAGCCTGCTGGTGTGCTGGTGCTGAAGGAGCCTTGGATCAGCTGAAGAGCCTTTAATCTTTGGATATTAGCAGTTTCCTGGATTGTTTCTATCATCTGCTAGAATTTAGAAAGTGTTCCCAAACCCATTGTTTATTGCCCTGGTGTGCTGGCTACCTAGAAGCCAAAAAGTGCAGCTCTTGTGTCTTAAACAATTCCAGTCATCTTTGATCCTGAACATTCCCAAAGTACCATGTGTGCAAAACAGCTGTTTCCCCAGTTTCTGCCCTTCTTTTTTTTTTTTTTTAAATAGCAGGAATAATGTATCTCTTTCAAAACTAATTAGCCATTTGGGGAATTGATGGTTTCTATATTTAAGTTTTTGAATCAAGTCCATTGTGATTTGCAGGGAGCAGAACATTAAATGTTCTGGGAGCTGGATAATGGGATCAGTACACTGGGGACGTTTCTGCCTGTCCCCATGCACAGATGTTCTTGTGACAGCAACCACAGGGGGGATAAAAATCATCTGTTTCACAGGAACACCAAGAAATTGATGGGCATAAAGACCTCAAAAACAATGTTCCTAGCTCAGGATAATGACCCATTGACAAAACCACATTTTGGGAGGAAAAATAAGTGATAACTTGCAGTGTTTGTGTCCAGGGATTAGAATGTCCTTGGTTCTGTTCCCAGGGCTGACACTGGCCTTCTGAATGACTGTCAGTCACTCTGCAGCTAGATGTCCCAGTTCCAGTTTTACAAATTATTCTGGTTCTTTGTAACACACCCATTGAGATCTGCTGACAAAGTGCTTTAATTCTTGGTAATAATTGCAGAGCTTGCATTATCATCCGGTGTACGCCTGAATTTGCACACACCTCACTGAATGACAAGTTTTTATCCAGTGCTGAGTGTAGCAGCTTCCCCTGAATGCATTGCCATGCCTTCCTGTTGATCTGCCTCTGCCATTATCTCACTTTTTTACTCATGAGAACCCAGTTTTGAAAACTGTTTATTCCAGCTTATAAGAAATGTTGCTATTTCTGATAACGGACATCCTAAATTTTGGCTTTATTTTAATTTCATTGTTAGGGATTGGAGCATCTGTCACTGGGGAGAGGCTGAGAGAGCTGGGACTGCTCTACCTGGAGGAATTAAAGCTTTTTAATGGTGTTTTTTCAGTGCATGCAATTACCAGTGGTGCTCAGAGATGGGGGAGAAGCTGCTGGGGGAAAACTGCTCTGGAAATGTGGCAGCAAGAAGGGTGAGGGGAAGGGTGAGATCTTGTGAAATGCAGTCCCTGACACAAGCAGAATAACACAAATTCTGAGTGCCTGGCTCCCACTGAAGTTTCTTAAGTGGCTGAAAAGTGATAAATTGGTTTAGTGATGTGCAGAGAAGATTAGGATGGATCCAGCCCTTTTTATTACACAGAAGGTAATTACAGAATCCCCCACCTCTCATTTGCTTAAATCCAATGCCAGTTTTGGTGTGTGTTTGTGTGGAGTTGTGTTGAATCAATGTGTACACTGAGAATACAATTCATTACAACTCATGCAGTTGAGAACTGAGAAGTTTAAAGAATATTGGTGTGTGATCCTAATACACACATTCAGGGCTTTTTTACATTTGTATAATTATGTAATTTTTTATCTTCCACACTCTCAACTTTAAAGAAGTAGTTGAAACAATAGAAATCTTCTGGCCCTTTTTTCTTTCCTAGACTCTCTTTTAAATGAATGAAATTTTTATGTGGAAAATAAGCTGCATGTACAGAAAGTTAAGCTAAATATTTGCTGTATATAATATGATGAAGGGGAATACAATTCCACTTTTTATAGGGAAACAAATTTCTACTATTTTTATATAAAGTCACCTTAACTGAGAAGAAAATCCTCTGGATTCTGTGGTAACCTTCAACAATGAACTAAACCAGTCAGCACCCTGTAGATCTGGCCTCAAAGACAGATTTGCTCTCCTATAACCTCCCTGTTTAATGCATTATAGTCAGAAATATAGCACAGACAATTTAAGAGAGCTGAACATCCACAACACCCACACACAAACCTTCCAAGAATGTTTTTTTTCCTTTCTCTTGTTTTACCTAAGCCTTTCCTGTCTCACTGCAGGGCTGAATTTTTTACTCTGTCCTGTCAGGAATAATTGCACAGCTTTAAAGGATTTGCAGAACACTTGTTTCAGGTGTGACACCACTACATAAGATCTGATGATAAACATCACACCCAGACCTTACCTCCACATAGCCAAATAAACAGGACCATAAAGACCATTTGCATTTTTCCCACCTGGCTCACCTCCCCTTATTTGAATTACTGCTGTGTTTGCTTTGGTTCGGGCAGTCAGGCAAGGATTATATGCCTCAGTGCAAGACATTTGAATTTCTTTATATTTACCTAGGGTGGGTGTCAATGCTACAAATCAGAGTTGTTCTGATTTGGAGAAAACCGATCCCAGCTCCTAAAGGTGGAAGGGAAAGTCTGTGCAGGGAAGATTATCAGTGTGTCCTCCTTTTCTGACCACATTTTTGACGCGTTTTCTGATATATTTACTGATTTTTCAATAGCTTAGGTGGATTTCACTTAATGTTTTTGAAGGGGAAAAAGCACTACATGAAACTCAGTAATGAAGTTTACTTTAAGTGATTTAATTACCTAGACATTGCCCTGCATGAAAATACCAACAAGAAAAGGCAAGAGTGAAGTGTCATCACCTCCTGAGGCAGCAGGAGGTCACAAATTATCCTTGTTGTCCTTTGAATAAATGATATGACATTTTTCATGGGTCATTAACTTTCCTGTAGACAGAAAAGGGGATCTTGGTAAAGGGATTTGGGTTCTGCATATCTAGAAGGCTGATTGTGTAAAAATGGTGACAGATGCTATAAAAACAGTAGGAAATGTGATCAATGTGTCAAAGCCAAACCTCAAAGGGCATGAAGAGTTCTTTTGGCTGTCACAGCCTTTCAATATGTGATGGCAAGTGCTTGGGTTTTTTGCTGGTGTTGATAAACATCCCTCCTGCTAAAATAAAGCTGCTGTTTAAAAAATATGCAGGTTCTGTCTTTTAATTGGAAATATTCAATGACTTCATTTTAACGAAGCGCACTTTTACAAATTTGCATTTTTTTTCTAAAAGAAAAAGAGACGAATCTTAATAAATTTGAATACTCTTCACAGCCAGCCTAAAATAAAGATAACTGAGAGCTGCCACCGTGAGTTTACTGTTGCATCAGCCTCCAATGTATTTGTGCAGGAGTGGAGTGTTGATGGGAGCCACTCTGACACCAAACAAACTCACACTTCACACTTGAGAAGTTTTGTGAATCCTGCCAATCTCCACGGGCTGGGACTCAGTGGAAGCACAAACCAAGAGCAGGTTTCAGCTGATGGCTGTGATAAAATTCACAATGAAAAAGTCCTGCTGATGCTCAATTTCCTTCACCACCCCTGTATCCATGACAAATCAACTTCCAGTCCTGCCTCTTGTTTCCACATTATCAAAGACACCAGAGGGGTCATTTGGTAAAACTGCAAAGTATTTAATGAAGCTATGTTGTGTTGTATTATTAAATTTGGATCTTCATCAGTTCTTCACAATTACTCAGTCTGGCTACAGCAGTGGACTGAAGTTTAATGGTAAAATTACGGTTTGGTGTGGTTGAGCAGCAGATACAGTTAATAAAAATGTGATTGATGCAGGTTCCATTTAATCCAGTAAAATTCAAGTGGACATTACCTGAGAATTCATATTTGTGTGCTTGTGAGATGCTAGAGCAGGACAGGCATAATAAACACTTTTATCCTTCAGTCTTATTTTAGCAAAGGTGTCTGAAAAACAAAGTAGCAGCTACCTTGGTGTATTAGTGGTAATTATTTGTAGATATTTTTAGAAAAGCATAGGAATGATTATGAAATTTGTTAGGCCAGATTTAATTGCCCTGCAAGTGGCAGGCGCCCAGCTTTAGTATTAACTTGACGTGGTATTTGAAAATTCTGTGATGAGACCATGAAAATCAACTTCTTCATGTATTCTGAAAGCTTTTCATAAGAAATCTTAAATTTACTTCAATATAAGAGTTTCCCATTTTCACAATTTTCCAGCAATGTTTTCTGCTGTGTCTCTAAATGTACAAAATGTTCAGCTTGACAGGAGAGTTAAGAGAAGGAAATAACCTGAGACTGGTCCAAGAATGACATAAATAATTCTTCCGTTTTCATTAAAAGGAGCAGTGATGAAGGCAAGAAAATTTTCATTCAACGATCTCTCCAAACAGTGATTTGATTGTATATTGATCACAATTGTAGTTTTTCTTGCTCTGAAACCTGAGTGGATGTTTCTGTGGGTTGAAGTTTGTTCCCCTCTCTGTTCCGTGGGTATTAAAATCTCTGTCCTCTGGGAACTAACACCATGAGCATCCATCACACTGGGGATATTTTCCTTGCTCCTCAATAAGGAAATTTTCTCTAATTGCCTAAGCTAATTAAGGCAAATCAGGGACTAAAAAAGTTTTTTCTAACCTGTGCTTAGCTTGACCTTTGCCTCTGCCCCAGAGCAGAAAAGAGGCTGATATGCTCAAAGCATTTTTTTCCAGCTTTATGAAAAAACATGAATTCTCTTTACATATCTACACATTCTTGGGTTTAATTTAATTTGGAGCAAGGCTTGTTGGAACAAATGGTGACAGAAAAAAATATTGTAGATATAGTAAAATAAAAATGTTCAATAGTACAGCAGGTCATCAAAAGTGGTTTCTGGATTAAAGCGGGGGATGTCTTGTTAAGGACTGAAAGGTGAAATTGTCTAACTTGTGCTTGTGCAAGGATTTACAAAAGGAATTTGATACAATTGTCTAACACTGTGAAGCAAAAAAAAAAAAAAGTTTGTTAATTTATTTCAGTGCAGACCTCTGAAATACCCCTTGACTGATTTTTGTACTCACAAGCAGAATAGGAATAGGGATGGAAAGACGCTGAGAAAACAGGAGAAATCCTGGTGATGCTTGAAGGGGAGGAAGGAAAATATATTTCTATAGCCCAAAAGAGAACTTGTTTTCATGGTCATCACTAAAATTACATTCTTTAACAGTCCTTTTACAGGAGGAATAAAGAAATAATTTATTAAAAGGGAGAAGTCTGAGAGGAAAATAATTTCCTAAGATTTTAAATACTCAGTATTGCTACAGCTTTGTAGTCTTGACATATAACCCTGGCCAAATGAATGCCAGGGGTGATCTGAGAGATCCCTGCTGTGGTCCCATTTCCTGCCCTTTTCCCATTCCCTCCTTTTGGCTCCATTCTCTTTCAACTTCCTATGATACTCATCTGACCTTCAGTGAGCCTTTTCTGTCCACTTGCTGGGCAGAAATCTAGGCCACCAAGGAAAAAAGGAAGAAAAGAGAAAAAAGAAAAGAAAAAATAATAGGGAAAAAAAACCCCAACCCATACCAAACTCAGAAATAGTTTTCTTCTGGTTTAGTATATTCACGTTCTGAAGCTTTTAGAAGTTCAAGTATCTTGCTCCAAAGCCTCCAGCACAGAGACAAGCCATGGTCTAGGGTCTGGAAGATATTTTGCAATATTTAATATTGGGGTTTTTACCCCTTGAGCATGATGTTACCTGTTTTTTTCTCATATGTCTTTTGGAGTCACCATGAAATTCTCAGCATGCATTTGCAGAACATGCAAATGAAAACACAAGCAAGCTAAAAAGGAAAAGTGGACAAAATGAAGAAAAGGAGTGGAAATGAGGCAGGAGGGAAGTGCACTTGAAGACAAACACAGGGAGGGAAATGGAAATGACTTCTGAACATTCATTTTGTTTGGAAATATCAGAAAAGACATATGACATCTGTGAGCTCTTGGCCTTTAAGCTTGGAAAGATGCCTGGGTTCACCTGGGGAGCAGCCTGAACAAATGTCATTTGCAGCTGGGGGAGGTGAAAGAAGGAAGAACTGAAGTGCCTGGGTCTGGAAAGGAACTTTGTCACACAGCTCCTGGTACCTGCAGTAATGTTAGAAATGCATGGGATTGGGAAGGGGAGGCAAGGACTGATTTGAAGCACTCAAAATGAAACACAAATGAAGAAAATCAGGTATTTTGGTGGTAGCCTGGCAGCTCATTCCATCAGTGGTTATGTACTCTGCGATTTCCCTACATACATGCAGAAAATAAATCACAGCCTGGTGTTGAAAAGAACAGTTTTTCCTTAACTGGCTGCTTAAATGTCTACATTACCAAACAATCCAGACCTGTGTGACAAAACCTATTTTTCATAATGCCACACTGGCAAGCACTACATATAAATCCCATTTTCTGACTGTGAAAGCTATTCTGTTTCCTCTGGACCGACCTTTCTAGTTTCCTGATCTCCCTCCTTCCCAACACACCAGGTTTTCAGGGTAATGTACTTTTTAGGTGAGTGATTAAATTGAACCTGTTTTCTACAGGACCTGTGGGTTCACGCTCCTCAAACAATTGATTCAGGAAATTTGAAGTTTTTTTCTTTACCCACTTACATCTTCTTCCCTTTCAACACAGAGATGTGTATTTAATGAATTTCATAATTAATATTTAATATATCACCTGTGTTCGGTGTGTTCAGTGCCTTATTTTTCCTTTACCACTCTTTTTTGTGTCCTCTGACAAAGCTGGCTGTTAGGGCTGCTGATACAGCTTTTTTCTTTGGTCATACATGGCCAAATGATTACTTCAAGCTTTCTCACTGATCATGAGTAAGGTTGCAATATACACTCACTTTCATCAACTCTGTCTTTTCTTTTCACATCAAATTCCATATATAAATGTACACAATGAATTCTTGATGTTGGCTACTTATTTTTTGCTACTTCCTTCCTATCTGTATCAGCTTAGGTGGGATTTTTGCCTGGATGTTTTTTGGGGGGTGATTTCCTCTGAGGATTCACCTGACTGAAGTGCTTGTAGCACTTTCCCTCCTAACCTGTCAGTCTGTTTTTGAGCTTTGGGAATGGCCTTTCTTTCACATTCCCAGTGCACAAAAGTCTCTCAGGGATGCCAGATCTTATTTACAATGACAAAACAAATAGCACTTTCTAGATAGATAAACAAACTCTTTTTATTTTCTCTGCTAAGAACTCAGATCAGGTACTTTCTTTCAAGAAATTATCCCCCAAAGGTAAAATAGAGTTTTATTGCCATTTATGAGGGGAACTGTATCAATTCTCTGCTGTTAACCACTTGCTCCAGACCATCTGTCCTTTTGCAAAGGTTCCTTGGCAAAACATTTCCCTTCTGTTTGGTTTTCAGGGCACTCAGCTGCGTCCTTGTGCCACAGCAAGGAAACATCAAGTCACACACCAGGACCCCACTGGGCATTGAAGCCTTTTTGATAATTTCTCTCCTGGATCCTGAGTCTGTGTGGCTGCATCAAAGCTTTTTGTGGCCAAAGACATGGGTTTACTCACCATTTAATGAGTACTCTTAGGAAATGCCTGATAAGGAGAGGTGAAAGGGGCCAGAGATGATAACTAATGTGAAGAAAGATCAAATCCACCTCCTCCTGGGAGGAGAGGAGTGAGCAGATGGGCCACATCACTTGTCTTTAGGAAAGCAGAGAAAGTCCTGCCCTGCTTTATTGACAAACACAGAAACAAAAATCTGTAAAATAAACAAAAGTTCTGCAGCCATGCCTTTCTTTCCTCCTTCCAATTTTCATTTTCCCAAGCAGAAATTCCTGGTGTCACAGACAGCACACACATTATCTGTGCAATTTTCAGCCTTCCTTTCAAAGCTGTAACCCATCTCTGAGCTGAACCCTGACAGAGCTTCCCAAGCACATTTCTAATAAAATCCCCCACAGATCAGTCAGAAGTCTGTGATAAGGTGGGAGTCACTTTGGTTTTCTTCTCTTCCCCCCATGGATGCTTTTTGCGAGCCCACATCAGGGATTTTGATTGAAAAATCAGTTCTCTATAAATAAAATAAAGGACTGTGTTAAGTCAAGTAGCTCCCCTGATGCTACTTGCTTCATTAACACTCTTCCCTGGTCTCCAGTGGATGTTCAAGTTCTCCTTGGGGAAAATAAACACCTCTCCAATCTGTTTTTCACCTCTCATTTTTCATTTATTTACTGATTTCTGGTGAGCCTAAAACATGCTATCAAGCTTCAGGAGCTTTTATGTTGCATTTAATTTTCTTCCAAGGTGCTTTTCTCTGCTGGATCCTCTGCAGCACTGCCAGGGTTTTGTTTTGAGATTAGTTCTTTCTTAGCTGAGCTGATTCCTTCCTTCTGGGGTAAAATAAACTGCACCACGAGCCTTTTTAGAAATGGGTAGTGAAGCATCTGTTGTGTTAGTCAAGCCCTACCTGACCCCTCTAAAAGAGCTGGCACTCAGGGGTTTTTTTCCTTTTATTTTGACTGACCTTTTTAAGGTTTCTATTTCAGTTTTGTTGGCAGCCCAAGGTAGGCAAGGGGCACAGACAGGTTAGAGAATGGCTCTGTTAAAAGTTCAGCAAAGAGATGAAGGATGATAGCAGATCAAACCACGAACCCACAGGTAAAAAAGAAAATAAATTTTAAAAAAATTAACAAATAATAAATGCATCTGACAAAATCCAGCAAAGATGCTGAGCTATTTTAGCAAAGCCTGGGTGTGTTGGCAATTCAGAAGTTTCAGCTCCTCTCCTGCTCTGTGGGTTTCAGATGGCAATTTTCTTTGGGCATTATGACAGGGGTGATTTTAGAGGATATGGAGGAGTCCTCTGCAGAGAGGGTTTAAACATGAAACTTTTGCTGTTTGGCCTTAAGAGGCACATACAAATCAAATTCCAGTTAGAGTCAAAGACAATGCGATCAAGTGGAAAAGTGGATGGCACTCTGCTTGACTCAAAATTTTAAAGATGTATTAGAAATAGGATTGGGGATGAGTCATTGTACATGTTCTTCACAGGAATCACAAAACAGCCCAGCTAAACCCTGTTATTCCCATTGTAGTTCCCTATTCTTTATGACATCCATTATTCTGGCTTTGTAGGTGGATGAT
Organism: Arremon aurantiirostris; assembly: GCA_035583995.1. Classification (NCBI taxonomy): domain Eukaryota; kingdom Metazoa; phylum Chordata; class Aves; order Passeriformes; family Passerellidae; genus Arremon; species Arremon aurantiirostris. The sequence goes on along the minus strand of JAXCLO010000208.1, from coordinate 66,485,915 downwards.
TTTCACAACTGAGTTGCTAAATGTACATTAGAATGGCATTAGAAACTTCATTTGCAGTTGCTTTCACTGGTCTCTGTGCATTTAATAAATGTTTAGAGAGCAAAACCCTTCAGTGGTAGCAAACCTGTGGGACTTAGTGTAAATGTAAATAGTTTTCAAGGCTTGTGAATGCAAATTTCCACACCATGCATCTGTTTCCATAGGTGGAAGTGGTTTAGCTATGCAGTGTTTCACCTCTTTTCTGAATTTGGGGATCGCCAGAGCTGTTCTTTCTACGTCCTACAGGGACAGAGAGGATGGAAGGCAATGACCAGGTGGGAGTTCCAAGGATATGATGCCTTGTAAAGGCTGACCTAGAACAGAGACTAGACAGAGCTAAAGAATAAAGTAGGGATTTTTT
>JAXCLO010000208.1:66467427-66484430 GCA_035583995.1 Arremon aurantiirostris | reverse complement strand
CTTCTTTTTCTATTCTTAGCCAGCCTTCTGATGAAATCCTTTCTTCTATTCTTTTAGTATAGTTTTAATGTAATATAGATCATGAAATAATAAATCAAGCCTTCTGAAACATGGAGTCAGATCCTCGTCTCTTTCCCCATCCTCAGACCCCTGTGAACACGGTCACAGAAATGTAGTAAATGTTGGCAAATGGAATTCAGAGAATCTGATTAGTTGTAGAAATTCAGTTCTTTTCTGGTCAATTGTTGAAATTCAGTTATTTTCTTTAGAGGAGCCTGAATAACCTTCTGATTACTCTTTGTGAAACCCCTTCCCCACGAGACAGGAGACACACGAGACCTGTACTCTCCTGGAAAGCAGAGGGAATATTTTGGGGAATAAAAAATGCCACCAGGCACCATTAATTGGTACAGTTGGGAAAACAAACTTGTGCTTCCTTGGTTTGCTTAAAAAAAATCTTTTTTTCACTTCACTTAGCACTTCAACACTCCTGGAAACCAGTGTACATGAGGTGTCCTTGTTTTTTCATTATAGAATCAACAATACCTTCCTTCAGATCATTCCTTTCATCAAGGACTTCAAAGCCCTTAATGAAAGCATATTTTGTTTGTTTACATTGCATAATGGATCATGGCACAGAAATGCCTGATTTCACTGATATGCAGCCACAAAATTCTACTTCTTGTTTTGGCCTTAGTAGCCCAAATATATCACATCTGGTTCCAGCTTAGCCTCAGTCAAAGGCTGCCTGTACCCACTTTTGGGAGAAAAAGATGAAGAGATGTCAAAATGCTGCAAATATATACAAAAAAATATTGCTAAATACTTAATGGAAGATTATACATTTATTTATAGTGGAGAATGGCAGAGAAGCAAACAGAAAGAATCCTGATATCTGTATCATTTTGACTCATTTGCTACAATTTCACAGCAAGTTTTCCCCTTAAGATTTATTCAAGATAATTCATTATTAGTTCATATGCACTGGTTGCAGATAGCATATGTCTGGAGGAAGATCCCATATTGCATTTAATTAATATCAATTTTTTCTCAAGTCTTTTAGCCAGTTTGGTTGAATTCAGCTCACTGGCTGAAGACATATAAATATGGTTGTGTGAGCCAATCAGCTGGGATGTCCCTCATGAAGATATAAAACACAATGGAGGCTTTGCTGGGAGTCAGTTTCCCAGGTTCTCCACATCCCCTGGAATATCTGGTGCATCCACAAGGGCCTCAACCAGCAAAAATGTTTTACCTATATATATTAAAAAAGTAATTTTGCATTTTTGGTTCCCATGTTTTCAACTCTCCTCTCTATTAGGAAAATCAATCCCGTCACCCCAATTCTGTAGCTACAAAAATGAGGATGAAAAAGAGCCAGGTGTTTTGCCTGTGGTTATTCCCAGCCCTGCCACTGCCAGGTTCCTCAGTGTTCCCTCTCCTGAAAGAATGCAGACCTGGGGGCTGCAGGGGCTGTGTCTGTGGTGTGGAGAGGTGAAAAGAACACGCCATGAATGAAAATACACTTTTCATTTTCCACTTATCCAAAACCTGAGTGTATTTGGGTTCAAAGAACACAAACCCTCCACTCATGGATTGGGTTGCTGCAGCTGAAATGTCACATTCACTACTGGGAACTGCAGCACTCCTTACAGGAGTGCAAATACCCTGTTATGCTTCTGGCTTGGAAATTAGACCTCAGCACTCTGCTGGAATCATTTTAAGTGACTCAGGTCTCCAAAAAACCTCGGTACAAAATATTGCTCTGCTGAAGAAATTTCTCTTTTAAGCTTGCTCGCTCGTGTCCCTAAGCCAAAAGGAAATGAAAACTGATTATTTTCCTTGTGAATCGCATGTGCCCTGCTCATTTTCTGCAATAATATAATTCAAAATAAAATAAATGGAGGGATATAAATTTTCATTGGCCATATTAAATTGAACAATGTACATACTTCTGTGGTGTTAGTTTCCATTACAAAGGAAATTGAACTGCAGAAAATGGTCATTTGAAGCTCTATAGATTTTTCTGCCCCATAAGCTGCAAAGAATATGTTTGAATGTGTTCATCTTTTCTTTATATGTTTATATGCTTATATTTTTTATATATGCACATGTGCAAACATAGACACACAAATAAATGTGCTGCATTTATGAGAAAAACAGGCTCTTGATATTTCACCATCTGGGAAGATGCGCATGTTTAGTTTTTGTGTTTCCCCCCATGTTTTTAATTTTTACAATTTTTCACTATATTCTAGTCAGATCCTTGGGCATGGGGAGAGGCAAAAAAGAGAAAAGGAAGGCAATAAATGAAAATATACACTAAGCATCCTAATTAAGATTTATTTAACCCAGCCACAAAACAGTATTTAGCATCCTGATGGGAGCAGATTGCTTTCACATTTGATGCGAATTCCCATTTTTAAATAAGAAAAGTGGCACTGTGTTAGACCTGAATCATTGCTGCAGCACTGTGATATTTGGGATTTCAGAGCATGTATTTTCTTCAGGGGTGAATTTGCTCCACAGAGCCCAGCAAAGGCTGCCTGAGCTCCCCGTGCCAGCCTCGGGGCAAGGACCTGCACAAGGGAGAGATGGGCCACCAAAGGCAGCTCTCACCTGCCCTGTGGATCTTTTTTTGTGGCATGGCCTTGGGGGATCGTGGCAGGCAGTAAAATGTCAAATGGGACCTGCTGCCCCGGGTGGGATCTTTGGAAAAGTCACCCCCAGAAATGAGAGATGGCACATCACCTGTCAGCAGAGACCTTTTCATACCAGTAGGTGTTTGGGATTCAGTTTCTTACCAATCATACTTAGCATTCCCTAGGCAATACTGGGAAGAAACTGGGAAGAATATCCTAATGTTTATTTAGATATTGGGAAGAAATGCTTTCCTGTGAGGATGGTGAGGCACTGGCAGAGGTTGCCCAGAGAAGCTGGGGATGCCCAATCCCTGAGTTCAAGACCAGCTTGGATGGGGCTCTGAGCAACCTGGTCTAGTGGAAACTGTCCCTGCCCATGGAATGGGGTTGGAAATGAAGGATCTTTATTTTCATTTCCATCCCAGACCATTCAGTTGCACTTTTCCAGCATCATAGTAAATCCATGCTTGCTAGTACCTTTGACAGTGATTCTTAAATGAACTAAATCACCCACTCACAACATCACTAAGCACTTTTTTTTTCCTAAATTCTGCACCAAGAAACCCCCAGGCTCCCTTTATAGGTCAAGCAGGCAATCCCTGCAAACACAGGAAGGAAAAAGTGGTCTGCAAGTTCATAATCTCAAGGCAATCTCAATTAATAATTTCTGAAGCCTTTCAATGTAAAGAACTGCATTACCAGATCAAGCGTTTTCCAAGGAAAGAATACATGTGATGCAGAGTCATATTAACTGGGAGGCTTAATACATTTTTGACAAAGCTGAAATAATTCCATCAGTATCAAGAAATAAAATGAGAAACATAATGATGCTGTTTAAAATACCAAAGAGCTCTAGGTTATAAATAGGACCATAAGGCCTGATTCAAAGTCATGGCTTTAATAGAAAGAGTCATGATGGATGCAGTGATTCTGGAACAAGGCCCCAGAAGAGCAAAGCACCACCATGTCCTAAGATACAGATCAGCCCTCTGCACATTTCTGGAACATGAATTAATTCCACCGAGGCGGCCTGGGTCAGTGCCAGGCTGCACATTGCACAAGTCACTTGGTGCTTCTGTCTCTGTATCACCAAAAACCATCTGGAGGGCTTTGGGGCTCCACAGAGCTGGAGTTTTGGGCTGGAAAAGGCTTTGTGAGACTGAGTGAGGCAGAGCCTGTGAGCTGTGTGTGTTGGGAAGAGCATCCTGCACAGAGAGCCCCAGGCTGTGCCAAGCTGGCTCACAGGATGCCACAAAGTCCTTTCTGCTAACTCACTGTGTTCCCAGCTCAGGCCCAGTCACATCTGCTGAAATGTGAATAAGATCCACCACCAAACCCTGTGAAAAACTAGGAAATACCTTCTTCTGAAACTTGCCATAAAATAGGGATGTAATTAAAAACTTAAATATTGAACTGATAGGGAGAAACCTTTGGCTGGTAACTTATCCACAGATATATCATATCTAAGGATCACATCTAAAATATTTAGAAATTGCTTTACCTTTTCTAGACCACAGTCTTGAAAATATCCTCCCAATTCTGTTAATAGAATATAAGGGTTTATTAGAATAATGTAACCAGCAGGAATAGAAAGTAACTTTGTGATCATGCAATGGGTATTTTGAAAATATCTGTACCAACTCCTGCACTGTCTACTTCTTCCACCTCCTCCTCCAAGAAAAAAAAACCAAACCCAAAACAACAAACAAGCAAGCACAAAAAACCCCCAAACAAATAAACAAACAAACAAAAAAACCCAAATAAAAGGATTATATTTTCCTTAACTACTATTAATTTCAGTGAATTTGGTATTCAGCTGCTGCTTTTTCAGTCAATGAGCTTTCATGGTTTCCTGAGTTTGCTCAGCCATTAATGGTAGATTGTCCAGCAAGGTGGCTTTAAGCAAGGTGGATTTAAGCAAGCTGTGCTTAATGCCAGCTCTGGCTGGTGGCACTCACTCGGTGTCACTCAGCAGAGCTGCTCCCTTTCCACATGCCCTAAAATCCCATCTCTGTGCATGAGGGATTCCCATCTGGTTGTGTGGCATCTGCTGAATTTTACCTGTTTGTTTCACTCTTTTACCTTTCTACCAATTTCTACTGCCTTTTAATTCCTCCAGGACTTTTAGGAACATAGACCACCCTATTTCTGCCTGAAGAAAATACTAGATCTTATTTTTTCGTTTTTGACCTCCTCTCCTTCCCCCAAAATTGTAACAAACAACATCTGTCATGACCTAAATGATTACCCAACATACAGGTGTGTGGAAATCATGGCCACAGGATTCCCTAACTGACAAGGATTCTATCCTCTGAATTTCTCCATTTTAGTATAGAGAATTGCAAATTTATAGCCCAGAGTGGGATCTAAAAAAACAAACTCAACAATGGGTCAAGAAAGAAATGAATCAGTGGACAGATTCCCTCCAAAGATAATCCATGGCACGGTCTGGAGTCACACAGGTGTCCCCAGGATGTCCAAGATCTTAAAGAAAGCACACGTGTGTCACAGACAACTTTTATGGAAAATCCTTTCCTTAGGATTTTTCCTCCTGAGAATCTGAGAAGCCTCAGGAACCAAATGTAAACAGTGATTATCTGCTGCTGTGGAATACAACAGGTGCATCTGTGATTGGTCTCATGAGGTTGTTTCTAATTAATGGCCAATCACAGTCAGCTGGCTCAGACAGAGAGTCCGAGCCACAAGCTTTTGTTATCATTCTTTCTTTTTCTATTCTTAGCCAGCCTTCTGATGAAATCCTTTCTTATATTCTTTTAATATAGTTTAATATAATATATATCATAAAACAATAAATCAAGCCTTCTGAAACATGGAGTCAGATCCTCATCTCTTCCCTTGGACCCCTGTGAACACCATCACACACGTGGAGAATGCAACCTGCTTAGGCACAGAGTACATACAGCACGAGAAGCCCTCACAGAGAAATATTTCATTTTGGATAAAAATTAACCCCTTTTTATACCATAGAGACATCAGAGAATGCCGGACACCATCATTTCAAGCAACAAATATGCTTTGTAATTTCATATTTTGGCTGTAACAGCCAATGGATGATGTTTCCTTTTCTTTCAGACCCACTCCATTTTCTCCATTTCCACTTTTTCAGATGACAAGTTGTCACGACAATTTCTTGGGGTTGTGTTTTTTGGTAATGCCTCAAGATGTCCAGGTTCCAGATAGCCCAGCTGTATTCCAGACAGGCCCAGAAGCAATTTCCAAGGTTGTTTCTGGTTCCCAAGCTGGGTTTCCAGACTCCCAGCCCCTAGGCTGCCAGGCCTTTCTCTCCTCAGGAATTATCTGCTGACCACATCCACATCCCGCATTTGTATTTCACTGCTGCAGTGACTGGATTCTTTCTTGTAAGAGTTGACCACGACATAAAAAAAAAAGAAAGAAAATATTGATCTGTTTTTTCTCTCTCTCTCTTACTTCCAGGGTTTTGAAAAACATTTTTGACAACGACAACATTTTGTACTGCCTGAAATATCCCGTGAGAAACAAACCTACTTAGCAAGGCCTTTATCCTCCAAGGATTTACCAGTCTCAAACATGTTTTTTGTGAGTGATAAGAGCTAAAGACAGAGAAAAGAGAGTCACAGGAGAAATGCCAGTACCACAGGGAAGAGATAACATGGGGATCCCCTTTGTGATTCTCTACATAAACCCCCAAAAACCTTAGCACATTTTATGATTTCTGAGTGCATTGAGGTCTATAATCCCTAAAGTATATTCCCTGAAGTCTGCCTGCTCTTCTGTTTGAGGATTACCTGAAGGGTGCCCCACATTTATCCAGCAGCACATCCTCTCTTATGCAGATCATTTATAAAGTCTGCACCAAAGGCCTTTATTTCAGTATAAATTTGGTGTCTGCCAAGCTCATTCGTGCCATGCATGGTGAAACCCTCTGGGAATCAGATTATGGATTTTTTATTTTTCTCTTCCGGCAAGCAGAGTTCGAAAAATGGGAGAAATAAATTTGGGACTTTCTGTTAATGGATTCAATATTTTCATAATCTCTGGGTTTTCTTCCCAAACCTGACACTGCAGACCATGGCTGAAGCTGGGAACCAGGCAGGGAGAATATGGATTTCATGGCCATGGGACATCAGAGTTTTCAAAGCAAGGATAAAATTGAATTGCAAGAAATGGAATTTCCAAGCAGGTGTTGGAAGCACGTTTTGAAGGCTGAATAGTTTGTGATTAATAGCAGTCCCATCTAATCCTATTAACATTATAATTCAGGATTGTTAAGAATAGAGTATCTTGTTAGGAAGGTGTTATTTTTCGGATGCCGTGTGTAAATTTGCAGGTAATCAATTTAACAGCTGTCTTCAGGAATTTAAAGTACTTAAATAATTTTAAGAACTAAAAATAAAAATGCTAATGACAGAGGTATTTGTTTTATTACCCTTAAATAAAGATGCACTTATATAACACAAATTTATAGCCTGCTAGCAAATGTTAATGTATTTTTAAAATCGTGTACTTTTATCTGTAAGTTTTTTATAAATTGATTATTTTCAGTTTAACACAGGTAACAGATGATCACTCACAGTCATCTGCTTCTGTGCTTTCCAGTGCTGATAACTGCGAATTACTGAAGCAAAACCAGAACTTCCTATTAGCACTCTGTGTTAATGAAGAAGGTCTAATGCACACATACCACTTAGCTCCTAAATAAATTACAAGCCCTGGGTGTTAAGTGGTTAAATGAGTATTTTTAAACAATATTTGAATAGCACCTCTTTTCTACAGCTGCAGGTGTTTACAAAATGCCTGTATTTTACCTGCATTTTTGCACTAATCTCTAAAGTAACATTTTTAAATAGCTGTAGGTTTTTCTGTCGATAGCTTTTGCTTTGTGATCACCAGTAACAATTCACTGAGATTCCCACTGCATTCCCTCAATCTATACCATGCAAGAAGGAAGTTTTCCAGCTTATTTTTATTTAAGCAGCATTTCAAGCACAAAACTTGAGAAAATTTTTCAATGGCATTTATGTGGAGAAAAGGGAAGTTCTTGTTTGAAAGAGATGAAAATTTGTTGATCCCTCACCTACCAATGAAACAAAACAATCCCTGAGATTCACTCCTTTGTACCCAGAAATAAAGTATTAACAAGCTCCTAAAGAATTTGGCAACAGGAAGAAAGGAAAAAACCGTCTTATGTATGATTGGAGATGTTTAACCTCATCACAATTTATTTAAATGTTTCAATGCAACATTCAGTGCCATGGAAAACTCAAGGATCTTGCATTTTTATTCCAGAACCATGGCATTTTTCATGTAGCTCCTTGCAAATTAACAATAATGTTAAAGATGCACATTTATTTTCAATGTGAGAGCTGTAAAATTAAATACAAAATGAGTTAGTTTAGTGGAGAGATTTGACAGATCTGCTCTCACTTAGAAACCCTGAGTCCTCAGAGCTGAAAAGCATCAGAAGAGGCACAGAAATGTGACCCCAAGTGAACGATACAAAGCACTTAAAAGTCCAGAAGGGAGAATAGTTCTGGGGAATTGAAAGGTATTTTTACATGTGCTGTTTTTGGTTCAGTGCTCCTGACAGCACCAAAATAAATGTGACTTAAAAATGAGCCTCAGTTTAAAACTTTTCTCCTCCAAGAAATCAAGCTGTGGGAATGATGGACAAACCTCAAAGAGAGGGTTTTGAGCTTAAACTCAGACCTCCAAAAATTAGCAGTGTAAGCAAATCTTCCTGTCTTTGGAGGTGTAAGAGTATTTATTTATGTGGGTGAGTATTAGAGCTGCCTCCCCTCTCCTGCTGGGCTGCAGGATTATTTTCAGCACAGTTTAAGAGGTCCCAGACATGACTTAAAGGAGGAAGGAGGTTGGTACAACAGCAGCACACTCAATTTTAGGAGCTTCTGGGCAAAGGTTGGAATGATTTTACCCAGCTTGTGCACCTGGCATGCGATGGCATCTCCTTTTTCCAGCTCAGAGGGCTCTGGTTCTCATTTCATGCCACAAAATACGAATTGCATGTGTTGCAGCCCTGGATGCTGAGAATTTTAAACTTTCTGCGCTGACAGACTCTGACTCCCAGGAGAACACTGCATTTGACCTGAGGCCGTGGAAAAGGCTTCCAAAATTGATTGATAGCACTGGGATTATGGGTGTGTAGTTTGATTAGAAATGCATAATGTCGCCGACATCTTTCAGGAAAAATCCTTTCCTTAGGATTTTTCCTCCTGAGAAGCTGGGAGGCCTCAAGAACCAAATGTAAACATTGATTATCTGCTGCTGTGGAATGCAACAGGTGGATCTGGGATTGGTCTCATAGAGTTGTTTCTAATTAATGGCCAATCACAGTCAGCTGGCTTGCACTCTCTGTCCAAGACAGAAGCTTTTGTTATCATTCCTTTCTATTCTTAGCCAGCCTTCTGATAAAAACCTTCTCTTCTATTCTTCCAGTAAAGTTTTAATATAATATATATCATAAAATAATAAATCAGCCTTCTGAAACATGGAGCCAACATTCTCGCCTCTTCCCTCATCCAAGAACCCCTGTGAACATGGTCACGGGGTAATATCACAGGGTGGAAAATTTAGAGTTTATGAAGGAACATGGAGGTTTTAGGGCAGAGAGGTGATCCCTCTTCTTTACATTATTCTTCCTTCTTCATCTTCTTTTCCTTCTTCTTCACCTTCTTTCTTCCTCTAAATGAACTTGGGTGGTATTTTATAATTGGACAGAAAAATCCACATTGCAGACTTTGAGTGATTGGTTATTGGGTTTAAACTGAAAATAATTTAGGTGTCATGTCTTAATTGGATAGTTTAGCCTTAAAAACCTTGTAACAGGAAATAGTCTGCCATTTTGTGCCTTGTTAGTGAAATACTGCAGAACTCACTGCTGTGGGACTGAAACATAGATAAGAAATAATAAACATTTAAGTTTGAACCCAAAATGCTGTCCTGAGTTCAATCCTGACCTCAACAGAGGTAAAGAAAAGAAGCTGAGAGGTGGCAACCATGCTGTACTGTTACCTTGAGAACTTGCTCTAGAAAGAACTCCTCACTATCCTTTCCTTAATGTTTTATTGATGTGATCTAACATATAAAAGAATCAGAGTAAGATTAATTACTAATTTGAATTTGAGGGTGGTTGTTTGGTTTTTTTGTCCTTAGCCCAGTTAGTGGATCTGTGTTTAGCAGCTAAAAATATCTGCAGATGAAAACTCGTTAGAAAATTGACAAAAAGTCTCATGGAAGCTGTTTTAATCTCTTCAACAACACCTTCCTCACAATGAACATCTGGAGAGTAGCATATGCTGTGCTTAATAGTGAATTATCCCACACTTTTCAAGAAAGGGAGGAATCGTTAAAATTTTCTATTTCTTTAGCCAGGCTTTGCACAGTTCAATAAACAGCAATATTTTTTTATATCCTCTTTAGTAGAGTGGCATTTCCATCCTCCTTCCATCATGGACATATGATGTTTGCACGCGCCATGGTGAGCCATTCCATGCCTTGGATTTATTCCATTATTTTGTTGGTAAAACCAGACTTTTAGTGCCATATGAGGCCAGAGTTGGGCTCCCAGGAATCTTTGCTTTCACTTTAACTTCATCTAACTCTCATTTAAGGACAGTCATTGCCATGCCTACTCATTGGGAGTATTGTGTGTTGTAGGTGGGTTTTCCTGAGCACAAATCACAAATTTGGGTTTGTTCTGTAACCTGATGATCCTTTGGCACAACTCTTACAAATATATGCGTGCAAAGATGTTATAAAATTCTTGCCATTTGTCATTTTATGGATTTCTGCTGACCTGGGTTTGATCTTCTTGAAGGAAAACGTCCCACCGAGCTCAGCAGAGGGTGTTGGTATTCCTGGTGTTTTCTCTGGGTAGTTCAATCCCCAGCTGACACTCAGCCACAGCAGGACTCTTATTCAAAGGAAATTTGGGGTGAATGGAGACTTCCCTCTTTTCCAGGAGTAGAAAAAACCTTCAGTTTGAACTTCAGCCTCCATTAAACTCATTCCTATTCAGAGTAATTTCATTTCCACTGGTGAAATCAAGAGCAGAATTATGCCCAGATTGTTTAGCAAAGAACAGGATGTAATGAAGGCTGGATTTACTTTCAGAAATCCTCTTAGGGTATTGCCTTGGGAAAGATAAGAAAAATAATTTAATTTCATCAACAGTTCAGCAGCTGTAAAATCCCTCACAGTGAAACAGAGAGGAGATTTTTGGAGAAAGGTTTCCTTGGGGCAGCCAAGTGCTGAGGAGCACCAGAGCATCTCACCCAAGCCCCATGTCCAGGCACATCTCAGACCAGTGCTGCACCACAGACCGTGCTATTCTGAAATTAAACACTCTCTTCCTTTGACAAAAACATCACCTATACTTGAGAAATTAGTCCTTTCTTTCCCCATAGCAATGAAATATTATTTTTGTTACAAAGACAGGAAAGATTTTTTTCTGTGTTTATTCAGCATCTGAATCTATAAATTGCAGGTAAACAACATAATTCTGTTTTTTGGGGGTTTTTTTTCTCCTATATCTCTTGAAGTATATATTTAAATTGCTAGAACAAAATTTACTTCTATTTCAAACCTGCTTTTGTATTCTCTACCTACTCAATTCATTTTCTGCTTTAAGGTATTTTAAATGTATTTTAAAATTAGACAAAAGATTATGAAAAGTGACTGTGAACCCTCAAACCAATTTGAGCTCGTATAATGAGGATAAATCATTCTAATAGAGCAATTTTAAGTCAATTATGACACCATTATTTTCGAACTCATTACTGATTTTATAAATAAACCAGTAACCTTTCAGCATTATCCCATGTAGATGGCTAGACTGCATTGTGTAGGGGGTGTCATCTTGCATCCTCAAGGCTGTACAGTTATTTCCCAGGTTATTAAAGTATTTCACAACCTTCTGAAGTGCAATGCAGACTAAAAATGCGTATAATTTCCCCCAAATCACAGGGAACAAGGAAGTTTTTCCACTACTCTCTGTTAAGTTGTCGTCCTCCTAATTAACGAGACACTAATTTCTTTATATTAAACTTTTCTGCCTTTCCAGTTAGATTTTGTACATCATCTGAAGCTTGAGTCTGTGTAGGACATCCCAGCTGAAGACTCAGTTGTCTCATTTGAAGTGTTTAGTTTTTAGGCAATAAATTTGTGCTTCATTGAAGTCAGCACCTTGCACTGAGAAATGCACACGCGCCTAGGGAGTGTCAGAGCTTTCCTGAAGGTGGAGATGAGGTGGATAAAGTGGTGGAGTTTCAGTTCAGTGTCTCAATATAAATCAGAGGCAGAGATTAAAACTGAAGACCCCACTCCCAGACCAGTACCCCACTAATCTGCATCCCCTCACAGCTGTGCTTGCAGGAAAAAAAGTCATTTACCAGGTCAATTTTCATATAATTACAGTGATATTCTTCAAATGTCTTTTCTATTTTGGTCTGAAAAAAATAAAGTCTTCTACCTCTTTGGATCACCCCGTTCATGTAAAATGTTGACCTTGAAAACAGCTATTCAGATAACCAGTTAATTACTGAAAAAGGTTGATTTTATAAACAGATATGTGGGTTCAGGCTGCCAAAGGAAATGGGAATGTCATTGACATGAGGATGATGACACATTTCTGAGCAGACATCCAAGGGCAAGGGCAGGTTAGAAATGAAGAGACAGAGAATGTGAAACTGAGATCCTCCCTACCAGAAAAGGAGATTGAGGGGTTGTACAAGGGGAATTTCACTCCAGTGGCCCCTCTTGAGATGTGGTGACCCTGCCACACTCTTCACCTGATCTCCTCTACCCAGTATGTAATCACAGAGCTGCTCAAAGCAGGTTAGGGGAGAGATGCAGAACCAGGAGCTGCAAACGGGACAGCCCCACATTCCCTGACCCCGGCAGTGTCTGTCTGAAGCTGTGCCTGTGCTGTTAAACACCAGCCTGTCCTCTGTCCTTGAAACCCATGGTGTCTCACCATGGCTAAACTCTCCCTCCTTTGAAAACTGCATTGCCTTGTCTGTACTGAATACTGATAAATATCTCCAGCCATGCTGCAATCCATATTTAGGAGAGCTCTTCCAAACCCAGGCTAGAACCATGCCAGGAAGCACAGAAGTAATTAAGCATTAGGAGCCACCTTGGGATGGTTTTGATTTATTAAAAATATGGATATTGATCTAGTACCGATATCCAACTGTGACAAACAAAGACTCTCTAACAGTTTAAAATTAGAAAGTGTATGTTTATTGTGGGATAGCTCCCAAATACACACCCCAATTCTTGACTGTGTCTGCATCCATCCTGTTTACCAAATGATACACACTCAATGTGGACTTGAATTCCAGTGGATATTTCAAAAGGTTTCTCTAAATAAATAAAAATACTATTGTTCCCATGTCTGTTCGACCATAAGCCTACTAACTCCTATTGTCTTTGATCTGAATGATTTCTCTTCTATGACTGGTGAAGAGTGCAATGGAAAACTCCAAGCCAAAAACATGCTGAAGGCTGATCTCCAAATTCATATTTATACCTTAATATAAGAATATTTCATTATTGGCTTTACTTTCTGTTTAGATTGACTTGGAATGTTTCACTTAGGTTTTAGAAGTGCATTAAATATTTAAAGCATCAACAATTGAAAGTGTGGAAGGGTGAAAGAGAAAGGGTTTGTCCCTCCCTTTCCCCTAGTGCAGAAAATGAAGGAGATGGGTTTGAGGTGCCCCAGGGTGCCCTCTTCTGTTTTATATGTTCAGCCTCGTGGTGAAGGAGAGAGCACAATTTATGCTGAGAGCTCCGGCTCTCTGCTGTGCCTTGCACTCTCAGAAATTTTCAGACAATTTCAGAAGAATTATGGCACGCAAGTCATGAAATTGGAAACAAAAAGCCACAGCTAAATTGTTTGTAAAGTTACTGCTACGGAGATATAGATCCGAATCTTCTGAAGGCATAAACTGATGGAAGTCTTTTTGTCTTCAGTGGAGCAATAATGTCACTGGCTCACAGCAAATTGTCCTCTCTCCATTTGAAAGGCAGTGCAGCAGCATAATCAAGGCTGCCCAGGCTGCCTAAGAGCTGGAATCCTTCTTCAAAGGTGAAGTCAGAGAGTTTCTGAATGCAGCTGCATGTGGGGTATCCTAAACTCCCTCACAAAACTATTAGAGCCACCTACAGCACAGCATGGGTTGTAAAGAAAGCAACTAGGACTGAATTCGGTAAGTATAGGTAGGAAAATTTTTAGATTAAAAAAAAAAAGTTATTCACAGCTCTTAGTAAGTTCCTGAGAGAAAAAGTGCTTTGAAGTCTTACATTTCTTCATCTTTATCTCCTCCTCCTCCTCCTTCTCCCTTTATGTACATAGCAGGGTTTGGCTCTGAGGTACAGTGTCAAATGAATTTTAGTGCTTTGTAACCAAAGACACAGGAAAAGGAAGTTTTTCCTCGGCCTTCTGCTATGCCTTAAACCATCTCCAACTGCCCCATTTCTTTTTAAGACTTACTAATCATAAAAAGAAGCATTTCTGTATTTGAAGTATGCTTAAAACAGGATGTTTCAATAGCACAAAGGCACACCTCACCTGAAGGCTGACTTCAAAAGGCAGAGAGCCCTCTATGAGTGCATCAGGCTCAATGGCATGTGGAGACATTCAGCGGGGTTTGCATTATAAATTTGACAGTTGTTTTATTGTAATTCCTTGAAACCCCTTTTAATGAAGTAGTTTTTGCAATTCATTAAGTGTTATTGCCACAGAATGACTACTTTTTTATTTGCTGGCTGTAGTAAAAAAGTTTTCTTACTGAAAGGTCAAGGATGGGATCATTGCTGTCTCCTGCATTCAGCTTGAAGGAGGGATTGGTTTTAATGGTAAAAAAACCTTTGGGGTTGGTGGATCCTTGTCACAGACATCTTTTATGAAAAATCCTTTATTTAGGATTTTTCCTCCTGAGAAGCTGAGAGGCCTCAGGAACAAAATGTAAACAATGGTTATCTGCTGCTGTGGAATGCAACAGGTGCATCTGTGATTGGTCTCATGTGGTTGTTTCTAATTAATGGCCAATCACAGTCCGGCTGTCCAGAGTGTCTCAGTCAGTCACAAGCCCTTGTTATTCATTCTTTTTCTATTCTTAACTAGCCTTCTGATGAAATCCTTTCTTCTAGTCTTTTAGTATAGTCTAAATGTAATATATATCATGAAATAATAAATCAGCCTTCTGAAACATGAAGTCAACATTCTCGTCTCTTCCCTCATCCTCGGACCCCTGAGAACACAGTCACAGTGTTTCACCCCACAGACACTTTGGGCTGGCTGGGTGTGTGGTGTTTCACCCCACAGACACTTTTGGCTGCCTGGGTGTGTGGTGTTTCACCCCACAGACACTTTGGGCTGGCTGGGTGTGTGCTGTTCCACCCCACAGACACTTTTGGCTGGTTGGGTGTGTGGTGTTTCACCCCACAGACACTTTTGGCTGGCTGGGTGTTACAGCTGGGCCTGTGGGGACAAGTCCAGGCCTGCAGGAGCTCTGGTGGTGCTGGGATGGAGCCTCCTCCTTTATGAGGTTGGAAGAGACCTTAAAGACCATTGAGTCCAACCCAGCCCTAACACCTCAAC
The DNA here is from genome assembly GCA_035583995.1 of Arremon aurantiirostris. Taxonomy (NCBI): domain Eukaryota; kingdom Metazoa; phylum Chordata; class Aves; order Passeriformes; family Passerellidae; genus Arremon; species Arremon aurantiirostris. The sequence continues at coordinate 66,469,160 of JAXCLO010000208.1, read as the reverse complement.
TAACCATGGCACTGAGTGCCATATCCAGGCTTTTTTTAAACACATCCAGGGATGGTGACTCCACCTTCCCAGGCAGCCATTCCAGAACTTTATCACTCACTTCCTAATATCCAACCTGTATTTCCCTTGGTGCAGCTTGAGTCTGTGTGCTCTGGTTCTGTCAGTGCTGCCTGGAGAAAGAGCCCAGCTCCACCTGAGCACAGGCACCTTTCGGGAGCTGTACAGAGTGATAAGGTCACCCCTGAGTCTCCTTTTCTCCAGGCTAAGCACCCCCAGCTCCCACCCTACTCCAGATTCTACAGCTCCTGGGACAGCTTTGCAATACCAAAGCCACTTAGACCTCACCCCAAAGCTGAAGCAAAACCGGCAGTTCTCTGAAAAGCCACACACATGTGTGCAGAGGGAGGCTCATAGCCATTATCAAATCCTCTTTGTTGCTCACCTGGGGTGTGTTTTGTAGAGCCCCCCATCAATGCCAACGGTGGTTCTCATCCTCAGCAGCTTTTTGTTGTCCCTGAGGCGGGTGAGGATGGCGGCCAGCGCGGCGGCGCACAGGTTGGCCGAGCGGAAGGAGACGATGGTGCAGACGTGCTGCACAGCAACGCAGTCCTCCTCTGAGGGAAACAGCTTCAGCTCGGTGAGGATCTCTCTTGTGTTGCTCAGGCCTTCCTTGTACCTGCCCCCAAAACAAGAGAATTCATCACCAAATGCAAAAACTTACAAAGCAATACCTTGGCTCAAAGAGAAATGAGAGGAGAACATGAGACAGCCTATCAGACAGCACCATAATTGATTCCCATAAACCAATAATGTGTCTCCCACAGCATTCCCAGAAGTACCCAGGGGGGAGAGTTCAATGCTGAACTCTCTGGGGTTCAGCATCTGGCGACACCAATCAGCCAGTCAAGAAGAGAACGGGATAAAACAGTCCAAAGAAGGAGAGCACAAGAACAGATATACAGCTTTACTCAATACAACAAAGAAAATAATTCCTGGAGTGACAGTGAGGACCATCAGAATCCCAGTTTTCCATGCAGTCATCCATCAGCTGATTTATAATCTGTACTGCACTTCCACAGCCCCAGGACTCCCACATCAGAGAGGCTGAAAACTGCAGCAGTTGTTCCACACACTCAGGTTTCCAGAGGGGTTATTTGAACAACCTGCATCTGGGATGTTGACCAACACAAGTTCTTACTTTTCCATTGCAGACACATGTTTCATTTCAATCTTGCCCTTAGTAAGCAGAGCAGCAGACACTTTCCCATTGAAGAGCAGACCTTCCTTGGTCATTTTTAGGAGAATGAGTCTCACAAGTTCCCCCAAATACAGGCTGCTGATCATCTTCTCAAACCTGGAAGGGAGCACAGGAAGGATTCAGGAGGTGTTCACCAGATCTTTTCCTCCACAGCATCATAGCAGAGCAACCACATGGGCAGCTGCAGCAGCAATCCCTTGGTTCCAATATAGCAAAGCCTGCTATATTGGAATTTACCAATATTGTGTACAGGATAATATTGAGCTTCTCTGGCCCTTGGTGCTGAATCAAATAGTGGCAACTGTGGTGTTTCACCCCACAGACACTTTTGGCTGGCTGGCTGGGTGTGCGGTGTTTCACCCCACAGACACTTTGGGCTGGCTGGGTGTGTGCTGTTCCACCCCACAGACACTTTGGGCTGGCTGGGTGTGTGGTGTTTCACCCCACAGACACTTTTGGCTGGCTGGGTGTGTGG
>JAXCLO010000208.1:66410831-66438192 GCA_035583995.1 Arremon aurantiirostris | reverse complement strand
CACAGGTGATTGTTCCATTGGATTCTGCTGGGAGTTGTTTTCACTCTTTGGCCAATCAGGGCCAAGCTGTGTTGGGACTCTGGAAAGAGTCAGGAGTTTTCATTATTATCTTTTTAGCCTTCTGTAAGTATCCTTTCTGTATTCTTTAATATAATATAGTATAATAAAGTAATAAATTAGCCTTCTGAGAACATTGAGTCAAATGCATCATTCTCTCCCCTCATTGGTGGACCAGCATTTACAATAAATTTCCATTTATTCTTCTTCACATTAATGGCAACCATTTTCAGCATAATATTCCCTTTGAATTCTGATATATCTGATAAGAATCAAAACAGGCAATTCTGCATAGCAGGACTTGGTTATTCACCAGCAGTTAAGGTGGAAGAGTGACAAAGGGGGTGGACAGGCAGGCACCACAAAAAACACAGGCAAAAAGCAGAACTCTCCAAATTTGCTTTGCCCTAAGCTTCAAATGCAGAAGCACCAAGTTCATGTCTGTAAGGATTCCTTAGCCTTTAATCTACATGTTTAGTTTAAACTGGCTTTGTTTTTTTGTTTAAACTGATCACATTCATGTTGAAGGAATAGAAGGGATGTATCTGGTTTAACAACTTTGAAGGTTATTTTTTTTAAATATAACTCTCATGTTTACATGAACCATCAAAGCAATTTGACATTCATTCTTTCAGAAATGTGCTCCAAAGCCTTAATCCTACAAACATGCAAGTCATTTATTTATTCCTGAGGGTACAGTGCACACAGGGATAGACATTCTCTGCATCAGAAAGATACAAAGGGCCACAACCATGCTTTGAATAAATTTTCAACGATTCATTTGTTTTAAAAAATTAAAGGAATGTACTCCCCTGAAAGAATGAGACACATCTATAATCCAGTAGGAGTGGGCAGCCTTGGCTTAGTAAGTGATAGGTTCTCATCAGGGGAGCTCCAGTATCTCACCTTTCTGCATTTTTGTTTTTTCCCAAATGCAAAATAAGATACAGAGTCTTAAATCCCTGTCCCTAACCCTTAGGCTAATGCATTTTATTTGTGCAGGCTGCATGCAGGCACTCAATTAGCACAGCTGATGAGACCCAACTCATTAAGTCAAGCTAACTCAATTGTGCTCAAGTTGATGATGACTTGTGAGGTTCACTGGCATTGAATATCTGCTTGAGACAGAAACTCCTGGATAATAATAAACAGCAGTGACTAAAATGTTCACATGTACAAAATCCTGACCTGTTTCTGATGCTCTGTGGAGTCTCCGTCTGAACCAGCCCCTCAGATGCTCACTGCTATCAGGGAAGGTCCTGTCAGCAGAGTCAAAAGAGCTCAGAGTCTCAGTTCCATTCCCACACACAGGCACCTGCAGTGTTGGGTATCTGGAGGGCTCCCACGTGTCTGTGCTTTCTGTAGCAGCAGTCAAGGGCCAAAAAACCAAAAGTACCTCTGTGTGGAGGCAACTGAATGAAGGTCTGCATGCTCCTGTGTCACCAAGTGAAGGGGTCTGCTCCTCCTGCACATCCAGTGCTGTCTGCTGCCACAGACAGGACAGTGGATTTAGTGAATCTTTGATGTGAATGGATGGAACCCTTTCTCATTTTCCTGTTAAAATAGCAATGGGACTTATTTTAAGGCTGAGTTGTTACAAATCCCATTATTTTCTACTAATTAATTCTCTGCTGCAATATGTTTATTGGGCAGAGTGTCTCAGGCAAGGATTTACTGTTCAGAAAAAGTTTACAGACACCAAAGCACCTGACTGGCAGGGTTTGGGTTGTGACCCAGCCAACTGAGACCATGGCCTGAACCTCCTTCTGAAACCTGCCTCCAGCCATTCTCCTCTTCCTGTGGCTTCTGTCCCCTCTCCTGGCACAGCATCCACCATTCTTCATTTGTCCCCAGCCTTGACCACAAAGTCACAGTCACAGAGTCCCTCTGTGTCCCTGTCCCTGTGTCCCTGTGGCTGTGCCCACTGTTCATCCCACTCTGGGTCCTTCCTGACAGTCTGGATCTGCTTCCCAGAGTCCTAACTCAGAAAGGGCTTCACACTGCTGGGTAAGGAAGAATCCTCTTCAGCTCTGCCAGTTATACAAAATACAACATTTTCTGTCCCTCAAGTTTATTTTGTCCCATCTCCTGGCTGAAACAAGCTCCCTGCACAGTTAATTCATCCTCACTCTTTTCCTATCCTGGCAAACACCTTCCATATCCCCCCTCTTATTTTGACCCCATTCCTCTTTATTCCAGGGATGGTCTGGTTTTGGATGCTTTTCCCCCAAATACATGCACTCATATTTTCTCTGCTGAAATTTTTTGTTTATAGCTGAAAACTGAAGTCTGAGTGCTGTCTCAAGATTTTTCACCACATTTCTAATTGTTGTTATCTACTTCTCATTTTCATTTTGCTGCTTCTATAACTGAGTCCACATGCAGAGGGAGTTTGTAGGAGAATTCAGCCAAGCTTTGTTTTCTCGGATGAGCAATGCTCTTGCTATAAGTGCCTGTCATCACAAGCCTTTGGAAAATATATCATGAAAACAGGGAGTGACTGGGGAAAACTAGAAACAAAATAAAAGAGTACAAGTACATGTGCCTCTAGTTTTAGAATTAGAAATTGAGGAAAAGCCCTTATATAATACATCAAAAGACTTTTATATAAGTGATTTATTTGGTTTCGTATAAGTGATTTATTTGGTCTATTTTTGTTCTAGACTTTCAGTGTTATAAATAACAGCAAGATCTCTTTCAAACAGAAATACAGCACACACCTCGCTAAGACACAAACTTTCCCAATTCTCACGTAGGAGAGATGAGGTGCTGCTGGATGTAAGTCATAATTCTGGCACACTGTCAAGTATTCCTCCAAAAATAAGACTTGGAAACATTAATTTACAGCTTTGGAAGTTAAAGGGTAGTTGCAAGTACAGAAAAGAGTTACTTCTCTTCCAAAACCCATCCAGATTCCTGCTGTAGTTCTACCACAAGCCCCACAATTTCAGATTCTCACCGAACATGTCCATAATCACCCAAGGTGCTCCTTGCTTCCTCACCCAGGAGTGGAAGCTGTGTGGGATCAGCCAGAGCACAGGGACAATGTGGGAGCACACACAGGAGGAAAAGCAACAGCATCTCTGTGCCAGCAGCTCCCTGATGGAAAATGACATTAATTATGCCCCTGTGGGATATGCAAGGCTGCTTTTACTTCCCCGTCTCTCACATGTGCCCACAGTGAGAGCTGCTGGCACAGGGTAACCTTGTTCTCTGAAGCCTCTTAGAACCAGTTCCTGCACTGGTTCTTGCATCTATTCAAAATTATTCCTGCCTGGAAATAAGAAGTTTTTTCCCTCTCATCTCAAGTTATTAAAAAACACTTTCATTCAATACTGCCCTCGAGTCTTTTTTTTACTATTTCATTTGAAAATTAAGGAATTAAAAAAGATAATTTCAGAAGAAGGTCCTCATCGATGCCCATGCCTGGACGTGTTCAAGGCTGGGTTGGATGGGGTTTGGAGCAACCTGATCTAGTTAAAGTTGTCCCTGGCAGTGGAAAGGGTTTGGAACAAGATGATTTTCATGCTCCCTTCCAACCCAAATCAGTCTGTGATTCTGTGATTCTGTTCTCACTCTGGACAATCCCCAAAACCACAAGTATTTAATTCCTTTTCCATGCTTTCATTAAACAGAAGAAGGGTTTTCAGTTGTTCCTAAGAAAACCAAACTTATTTTGCCCTCATGTTTCTGGATTATTTTGACATCACATTAGAGGGAAAACCTGAAGCTCAGCCACATTGCTGGAAACAAGAAAATCTGCTGGGTGAACTTCATAGAAAGGAAGAAAGAATCACAAGTACAAATTCTCACCAAATAGTCTGGTGACTATTTTCTGCACTCCAAAGAGTTTTTCTGCACTTCAAGCCTGAAATGTGATGGTTGTTCTCTGGAAAAGTTACTTTTTGTGGTTCATTAACAAGGTGAACTTGCTCATAAAGACCATAGAGATGCCTCGGTGAAAGAAATAATCTACTGAGGTTGATGTTCTCAAAGATTGTGTTGAGCTAAAGAGGAGCAGTCTGAGTGAGTTTCTCATTTTCTCCAGCATATGACAAATGTGTGTAGATTTTTCTTTTTTACTAGTTGCCTTGAAAAAATAAACAAAATATGAGTTATGCTGATAATTTTTTTCTTTGTTTTCTTAGCAAATTTAAAGTAAATTTGAACACTTTTTTCCAGACAAAGTTAAATATTTTCTCTTTGGATGTCTTTTAAAAATGAGTGTCGATGTATTTTCAGATAAAACTATTTTTAAATACTAATGAAAACACTTCAGTTAAAAATGTCAAAATGAAGACATTTATTTTCCATTCTTTCTTCCTATGATATTTGAAGGCAAAATTAAAATGGGAAATAAACTGTGCTTTCTTAACTTATTTTGTTATTGGCTGACACAAGAGTTTACACCTTTTTTGCACCATTGGAAGGCTTCTGAGGATGATTTTTCCACAAAGCAGATTATAGAGGGTAATCCAACCAATGTATCTGAGAAAACATACTTTGGTGGGAGCAGAATAGAGCAACTCAAAGAGAACAGAGACCTCTGCTATGTAGAACATTTCTAGATGATCACAAGCAAATACCATATAAATGTGATTAATTTCTTACCAACTGATACACTCTGAAAAATTTAACGCAAACTCTACGCAAATGAAACCTCCTTAGCAGCTTTACCTGTCCAGTTTATTTGCTGGTGAGCTAAACTGCAGGTTAGGAACATCAACATGCTCAAAGGCCATGCTGAGGTGAAATAAGTATCTTCATAACCTGATATTTAGATTTGAAGAGAGTGTGACAGGGAGAAAACAGAACCAAAAGCCTCAAAGGAACAATAGAGCTTGTTTCCAAAAGCATTGATCGCAGCGTTGCTGTTTGAAGTCAGCTTGGCTCAGGCAGGTGGCTGATGAGCTGAAGGATCGTGCACTGTTTTGACAGGAAGGCAAACATATCAGTTTAAATTTAACAATCCCTCTACTCCAGTTGTCATTTCAAATCTTTCTTACGCCATCGACCTGACATTAGATCAATAAAATTATGACATTTTATGGCACATCAGTGACATAGCACAATATTGATTGAAAATCCTAGAGGATGGAAAAATACCAGAAAGCATATATTTCACATGTGGGTTTTCTTTGGGTTTTTGGGTCCATTTCTATAGTGATGGCCTCTTTTACATCAAAGGCATTAACTGGTTTCATCTTTACCATATAACCTTATTTATTAGTTACTGACTATTTTTAGGGGATCGTTTCTGACTGAACAAACTTTGACTAGCCCTAAAGGAGGCCAGTTAGCTGAACTCATTACTTTTTGCCTGAATATACACATTGAAAAGTATTTGTTCCCCTTGACTGTTTTACTTCAATCTTATTTTCTTCTTTCTATTATTTCTGTAAGTGAGAAAGCATTATTACAATTTTTCTTGAAGTGTAGCTCGATTCTCGCTCTATGCATAAAGCTAAATCTTTATGAATGATGCCAGAAGGTATGTTAAAATGTTATATTTTCAACAGTAGTCTCAAAATAAAAGTGGGAAAAAATAATCTTATTTGAAGACTGACCATAAAACTCCCTCTTCTCAAGACAGCCTAAACTACTGCAAGTTTAGAAAAGTACACTGAAAAAAACAACCTTGTTAGACAATATCTGGCACAATATAACTAAATGCAGAAATTTTTTATTTTTTTTTTTGGTGAGGTTAAGAAGGTGTAACAGTACCAGAGGTTACATTTGGTGGAATCAAAAATTTGATTTCCATTACCCTGGGCTTTTTTGTAACTGGAAAGAGTGCAGCAGTGTCCACATTTTGGACCTTGGGGGGTTCTGTCTATGGCATCAACATTCCTATTATCTGTGCAATTACCTCATAAGTTACTCACCCAAGAGCTGATGGGGAATGACGGGTGCTTAGTGGTGTGATTTGCATAACCTACTGTGGGCATATGCATTAGAAAAAATTAAACACATCTACAGACAGCACTGGCAGCTTCATCCAGCCCCATAATTACTGACCCTGGAGTGCCTAGCACAGCTCCAGCCATCTGGCCCAATGAATCTCTGCTTGGATCATTGTCCAAATAAAGCAATCTTCCACTTCATATTATTTCTAGGAGAGATACCCCCTTAGAGGGCAACATTCCAATCTGCACGCTAAGGATCTTCTGAGTGAGGGAATAGTCATTGAAGGACTGATGCGCCAGAGTAGATTGAGACTGAAATTATGGATTTGAAAATTTTCCTGCAGCTATGCAGAGTTTGACTTGAACCACTCAAGGTTAACCATGTGTTTCTCCATGGTGACTCCTCTTCTGACCACAACAGCAGGTCATTGTCAGTACAAAAACATCAACTGTGGGCTCCATAAGAGGCTAAAGCCTAAAATGTAGCAGATCAAGAGAGCATTCCAAGGAATACCACCTTTTTCTCATGCCCAAACTCTCAGGGTTTGCTACTGGCTAGTGCCACAGACAGAAAACATAGATATTGGATCTCACTGAGCACATATATTCTCAAGATGGATTCCTCCAAATGGCTCCATGGAGGTCAAAAAGCAGAGATAGCTAAAACTAAATTGAACTCTTGGTTTGAAAAAGTGGAAAGTGCTATTTCAACGTGTTCCTGTGATACGTGTGTGCATTATTTGTGTCTCTGTATAGATGCATATTTTTATTATTCTTACTGCACTTTAATTGACCTGTCCATGGTGCAGGACCTTGAACTTGTTGAACCTCACTGGGTTTTTCCAGTTCCACTTCTCAGGCTTGGCCAGGTCCCTCTGCATGGTGCTTTCTTTCACTTGTGTCACCTGTCCAGGCTGAGGAAGAGTGGAAAGAATCTCTCTCAACCAAGAGCAGGCCCGAGGGCAAGGTGACAGTGAGGAAGAACTGTCCCAAAGGGAAGACAAAGAGAGACCAAGAACAGTCCCAGGGGAAAGGGGACAGAGACCAGAGGCTGAGCAGTGCTGCAGGAGAGCAGGCACAGGTCTCACACAGGTCAGGGAGACAGAAACAGATAAACTTTCCTAGGAATTGTTCTGGGGAGTTTTGAGAAGGCTGAGAGAAAGAATGAAACCAATCTTGCAGCTGGTGTTTTGAACAGTTGTTTTCTCATAAGGTGTTTACCAAAGGGTGTTTTCTTAATTAGCCAATGGTGGTGGTGTGTTGATTAAATGACCAGTCAGGTCCACCTGTGTCGGGACAGTGTATAAAAAGGAATGGGTTCTAATAAAATTAATATTAGCCTCCTGAAGAGATCTGGGTGTCCCTCAGCCTGCTCAGCATCCCACAGCAGCGGCACAGGTGGAGATCCCAGAAGACATGAGGCTGGTGTGTGTGTCTCAAACAGCCACAGCTGCATGGCCGTGGAGTCAGCCTTAGATAAAACACACAAGAGATGCTGGGAGTGACCCAGCCCTGCTGGGAACAACATAACAAGAGAAATTGTGACTGGAGAAGGGGCCCATGCAGAGGGAGAACAGCATTTTTTAGGGACAAACATCCTTCTTTCTAGTCCCTGGGAAGAAGCACAACACAGGACACCAAAAGGGCAGCAAAGAAGCCAGGAAGGGAGCTTGGACTGCAGGGCAGAATCAAGATCATTCAAGAGCCTCAACATCTCTGACCCATCTCCAGAAAGGTCTGAAAGAGCAGACTGTGCATGACAACAAATTTGCATAGAAAGCAAGAAACGTGTCTCCAGGGCAGGGAAAACCCTCAGTGCAAAGGAGCCCACTCAATCCCAGGCAGGGCTCCCAGGACCCTGAAAATCCCATCTGGATGAAGGCTTGAACAGGAATGAGACCACCATCAGCTGGATTGACACTGGAACCATGACTGCTGATCTCTTTTGCTCTCTCTTTTTTTCTCTTGCTTTCCCTCTCTCCCTCCCTTTAACTCATCTCTTCTTCTCTCCCATCCCTTTCTCCCAAACCCCCTGACAGGTATAGATAGGCCAGCTTAGGGACTAACATAGCCATGACCACAACAATTATGTGATTTATTACTAAAACTTGGTGAGTTTTTGCAGATCAGACCCTGGGACTTCTGTTGTTCCTTTAGATCATGAGCATTTACGAGTCTTGGGTGTTTCTTTCCCCCAAGGGTGGATTCACAAGGGAGTAGCTTCACCATGGACACACCAATCAAAGTTCTGTCTCAAGCAGTTTTCCTTGGGGTGTATTTGACAATCTCCTCAACCAGTTTGCCCCAGCAGGCTTGTAACACCAGTTCACATCCCACAAGCTGCATTTCCCCCTAAGTTCATGGGCTAACTGGTTCAGGAATGGTTAAGATCTATTCACATCAATGTTCTTTCTGGACAGATTTTCCATTCCTGTGACAAGCTCTTAATGCAGAAAAATTGCTTTTGTGCTGCTTATGGCAGTTTTATTTTTCTTTCCTAGCTCAGGCTCTCCCATTCTATGCTATTGATTCTTTGTTTTTAATCTGTACCCTGGCATGGCTAAAAATGGCTGAATTGCACATGAGTAAAACCCATGCAAAATGGAATGGGCTATTGGTTATGGCTGTATGAAACAGAGGTCTGAAATCACCAAGTTAACACAGAAATTCCTCATTGCAGAGCTTTCCATATGTTATTTGGATTTTTTTTTTCGCAGAAGAAATTTGGTTTGACTCCTCTGATGGAAGGAGACATGGACTAACATGGGGGTCAGAAGAAGGGGACAAGAGACCCCAGACCTAGAGAGCGTTAGTGGAAACTTCTTACATGAAATTATTCCTTATTTGCCTACACAGAAGATGTGATTGAAGATGTGTAAAACTGTGCTGTCTACCCATGAGAATTTTAAGACTTTCATGTCCCTGCCCAAACAGACAGATTTTTTCTGTAGTGATGCCACCTGCCTACATTTGTCTCTTCAGCTTTGATATCTTGTTCCATGAAATGCTTTCTCCATATTTGGCTGAGTTTCAATTGCTGTTTCTCCTGTCTGGGAGTTTGATCAGTGACACTGACAAAGAGTGGAGCTCAGCCAGTAAAGAGGCACATGATTAACAAACCTTGAGAAAGGACACGATGAGCTCTGCCACATCAAGGGTTTGTAATTCCACCCAGGAGATTTGAGAGTAAGAAGAGAAGCTGAGAGTGACCAGAATTAGGATCACCAGATGTGTTGCCAGTGACCCAAGCCAACACAGAGGATTCTGTACCTTCACTTGCCAGTTCCTTTTCCTTTGCAAAACCAACAGATTCACTTTTAACTATTGAACCAAAAAGAAAATGTCAGTGAAGTGCTACCATGGCTGTGATTTCTGTGTGATTATTTACTAAATGCATGAAAAAAGGAAGCTAAGTTTTTAACCTATATTCACCAGTCACTTTTCTAACCCAGGGTATAATTTCATAAAACCGTCCTCCTCCCAATTGACTCGGTTGTGATAGGCTCTTAAGATCCTTCAATAACAAAGCACTTAGTCAAATGGATTTGTAATTACACACAGGCAGAAACAAAAGTTGTGTCCAAGGATTCAAAGAACAGGAGAAACGCACTGAGCATGCTAAAACCTGTGATCCCTGTTAGGGAACTCAACACTGTTCATGGGGAGGGACACAAAGAGGTGCTCACTCAATTCCAGGCTTTCCTCATCCAGACTCAGACTCGGGTATAACTATCAGGAGCCAGGCTTTACATTTTCATACAGGCTTAACACAGACACAAGCCCTGCCAAGAAAATAGGGTGAAATTCAGTCACTATTAGTTAGTGATGAAACTCCCACTGATTCCTCTAGATCACAATTTCTTCCCTGAACTTCACTGCTTTATCCCAGCGATAGGATTAGAACAAAGAGAGCAGAATGTCAATGCCAGGTTTTATAAGCAAACCAACTTTGGCTGCCATGGCAGCAGCTGCTTTTACCTGGCCATCAAACAGGGCAGGTATCGGAGTCAGCAGGCTCAGGGAAGTGACCTGTGCCTTACCCTTGTCCCCAAAGGTGAGCACACTCAGTGACCAGGCATGATTCAGCTCACAACCTTTCTGTCCCTTTCTTTACAGTCTGGATCAAACAAAATATGAGCCACACAGTAAAGCTGGAGTGGATTTGAAATTGGGCTGTACAAGTTCACCCACCACTCATAAACCATCTGAAGGGGTGCCATTTTTCCTCAGCACTTGACTGTACATTTATCCAGAAAATAAATGCACTAACCTCAGGTCAGTTAGAACAAAAATTGCCCTTTTAGAAGGCATATCTCACATTGAACTCTCATTCACAGCTTGTATTTAAAAGCAAGGAATCCTATTTTTATGTAGGATCCTGGACAGGGAGTACATTTAAATGGATCACGAGGATATTTTCTCACAAAACATTTGTCTGAAATACTAGTGGGGGGATTTTAAGGAACTGCATGCTGAAGCTGCTCCTGTGGTCATGCAAGAGAATCTTCTCTGATGTGCTGAAACATTTAGCAGTGTGAGGACAACAGGACATATTTCCCTACTATACCATTCCTTTGGCATCTGATTCTGCCCACAGAGACACAATATGGATCCAAAGATGGAACTTGTGCCTGACTCATTAGCACAGCCATTTTCATGTTCTGAAAATACATTGTCTCCTGTTTCTTATGGCAGCTGGATGGCTGCCACTGACAAGCAGTTGCTCATGAAAATCATTTCTCCACTTGTTCTTTATTTAGAAAAAGCAAAGTATACGCTGGGAGAGTTTTAATTTCAGACATTCAAATCTCAGGGCGATACTGCAGCTTAGTGAACAAGACAAGGCACATGTGTGATATATTATAGCCCACATTCTGCCCCACTGGCAATTCATTTTCTACCATGATGCCTTTTCCATTCCAGTTAGTGGTGTGAACAAATAGCAAAAGGGCATCAAGTTATTTACTGGATGTGACTCAGAAAGCGGAATCAAATTTCACAGCCAAGGAAGGACAAATGGGAAGCTGATAAGGAACAATTTTCTTGGGACTTTGTGCTGAATGATGGTTTCTTCCAGACCTGTCCCTCCTCTGGTCTCACAGATCCATTTATTTCATCTGATTTACCTTACTCTTTTCACTTCTTACCTTGTCTCTTCAATTTGCACTAAATTCAGGCCTGTGAGATATATTACAGCAGCTGATTCCTTTGTTATTTTTCACCTGAATGGAGAGACAAATGCTGAGCATAGAGGGGGCAAAAGGAGAGAGGGGCTGCTGTGCACACACTATCAGAGCCTGCTACAGCAGAGACGAATCATTTCCCAAGTTAATTAACACCCTTCTTTTTCTATCAACACCCAAAAATGGTAAAATTCAGGAATAATACAGACCATCTATCCAGAATGTTTAAGGATTTCCTGGTCCTTAGCACAGTCTCAATAATTCAATTTTGAACTTGTTGGACACCACGAGATTGGTTATTCCTTGGGCACAAGAATAATAGATATTATTAATAGTAATTAATGTTTTTAAAGCTTTCTGCAAAAAGACTTGCTATAGAAACATTAAGCTGTTCATATATATAGAATAATTATTGCAACTTATTTAATTTGAAAATAAGAAAGTCCATACATGGCAGAGGTTAATTTTACAAGTGTTAGTTGTTTTGTTGGGTTTTTTGTTGTTGTTGTTGGGTTTTTGTGTTTTTGGGGTTTTTTTGCTGTTGTTGTTTTTGGTTTTTCCTTTAATAAAACACACACCTGAACATATTTTATTTCCTTATTAACTTACAGATAATAGATTACATTTAAGACTGAATTTTTTCATACAACTATTAAATTTGCAGCAGAATATGGCTGGAGCAGCACAAAGTGAATCCCATGCATAATTTCTATGGTTTCTTAGGGAATCCTTGTTGCATTTCAAGGCCATTGGCAAAGCACTGGTGTAGGGAGTATTAAATGCTTTGCTGGTCATTATTTCTATCTATCAGCCTGCTAACAGATTATTTTGGTGGGAAAATTCATTCTGGAAAATCCTCAGAAGAGGTTTATGTATCTTTGTCTATGTTCAAGAAATGGGTTTGCACTTTTATGTACAGCAATATCTGAAAACAAAAGTGCATATGGATGGGTACTTCATTCCTTCCTCCACCTCCTATTTGAAACAAGAGTGACACACCAGCAGAAAATAAATTTCAATTCTCTGGTGGAGTGGGCTGTTGCTTTTGGAGAATGATGAATGTGGTGAGCTGTGACTGAAAATACTACACTGAAAGAATTAAAATGCATCAAAGACAAGATTTCTTCTATTTCCCCTACCACTATTTCTAGGACAAAAAATTGAATCTTAGTAAAGCTTTTAGGTAACCTTAAATTGTAATATTTAATTTTGTTTTCCCTGTTTTATTTTGGTTTTAATACTAGATTTCAATTCACAAAAAAAGTTTGAAGATATCTAAACCCATCTCAAGGTCATCTCTAACACTGCTATCACAATTCACAGAGCCTTTGGAAAGACTTCTTTTTGGGCTGAACAAATCATAATTTGTCATCTCAAGTTTTACAGCCATCTGTTTGAAGAAGCATTAAATCTACACTATTTTTATCCAGCAACTACAGCATCCTATTTTTATTTTGTTGTGTTTTACAGGAGCTCTATTGTTAGCTTTCTCAAAGCCTTCTCAAGAGGTTTAAACATCAGATGACTCTTTATTTTTAACTTTCTGAATTGCTACCTGTTCTTAATTTACTTTAATTTCTCTATTATGAGGTATCTCAATATGTTCAGACTTTCTGGTTTCTTTAAATCTTAGAGATGACCCGTTTCCATTGGATACATATTTATGACTGTATTTACATATAATGTTTGAAATGAAAATTTAGAACCCAAAATTACATTTCTCTATCACATCACAGTGTGCAGCAGATGCAATGATGGATTAGTACAAATTCCAATTTGTTTTGTCTCTATGGGTTGGCACTAAGAAACAAGGAACGTACATCAACCTTCACAAAACAAATTTTTATTTTTTCATGACAAACATCAGGAGGAACAATTTCTTTTAAAGAAGCGGATATCTGGTTTTTTAAAAGCCACAAGAGCTGGTTTGGTTTGTAGGAGAGAAGGAGAAGGACTTCTCTTCCCTGAAGAGAAGGAGGAAAAAAAATGAAAAAAAGGAAAATTAATCAAATAAATAAATCCCAAATTAATTCACCAGGTTTTGGAAAGATTATGTCTAAAGTATATTAAATATATTAATTATAAGTACTCCTTTCTCTTCCTTCCCTATTTTAATTTGACTGGATAAAAACTGTCTTAAGACTCATGATAAAATGTACTGGCCCTGAAAACCAGAAAGCAGCTAAACATAAAACTCTGAGACTTCTGGTTCATACCAGGTTTTTGAACAAAATCATAAATAAAATATATGGAATAGATCAACCAGTAAATTAGCACAGAGTGGGGCAGCTGGGTGTAGTGAAAACTCCAGTGCCAATAAAGCCAATGACAGTTTTGACATTGATTTCACAGGACCAATAACTCACCTTAGAGTACACATATTTCAGACAGTACTTTTTGAGAAAAAATTGATTAATTTAAATGAAAAATTTCTGCTTTGAATTCCAACTCAGCCAAAATTGACGTATGATTTGATGAAACAATTCAGATTCAAATTCTAACATTTTTCTTTCTGGACACTTACAAATGTACAAAGGGGGATATAAACAGTGCAAGGGTTGCTGGCCTGGCCTTTTACTGACTGAATAGATCTAAATTCTTTTAGATCTACTTCTTTTAGATTGCTCTTCTTAGGTCCTGTGCAGGAGTAACACTTGGACTCAATCCTTGTGGGTCACTTCCACCTGAGCATACTCTGTAATTCTGTGGAACCATGTCTAAAAGAAGCTTTTATTTAGTATAAACATAAAATTAAGTAGAAAAAATCCCCAAAAGAAATGAGCTGGGTGGTCATTTCAATTGTAGGCCCGTGGCTAAATTCCTGGTGAATAATTATTCCCAGCAGGATGACATTGAGGCAGCTCAGGCTCAGTTTCTGGAGACCAGCTTGGGCCAGTGTCTATGGAATGTGAAGACCCAGCCACTCATCTGGCACAGGAAATTCTACTGAGGATGCAAAAAGAGGCAGAAACTTTCTTCTGGTGTGATCCAGTGCTCCACTGGACTCTCTTTCTTACCCTGACACAAGCAATAAGGAATAATCTATATGAGATTGGCTGGGCCAGGATTAGAGTGTCAGGGTTATTGTATTAAGAACTGGTTTACTCATGAAAAATTGATTATAGTCCTGTTATGTTGTGTTATGCTCTATATTCAGCCAACAGACATGTTTTGGATGTAAAATACATATTTATGTGAGTAATACAAATCTAATAAACACTTCCTTTCCCTCTCATTATTAACCACCACTTTATCACCCTTTCAAATCAAAGTTCTCAGAACATAGAAGGAAAGAGCTCTGTTATATTGTACCCATTTGTTTTTATTTTACAATAAAAGTTAAATTGCTGTTTTCCTTTTCTTGTTAAAGGTTGACTTTTTTTGGTATTTTTTCTGGACGTAATTTGTCATTGCAGTGCTTCACATGTTTTACTATTAAAATAAGAAAAAGAGAGAAAAAGACCGATAGATAGACACATCCTGTGTTGTCTATGTTGATATAATTAGCCATCCACAAGAATAGAAAATAAGTAAAACCTATAGTTTGGCTCTGAAGGAAAAAAAACTAACACAAAACACTCTAAAGCCTCACCTGAATTATTCTGTTCATAAAAACCCTATGGATAGAAGCTGCAGCTACTCAGAGCAAATGTCCTATCACCATCTCATTTGAAAAACTGTGCTGGATAATATCTTAGAAAAGAAGAGAAAAGAAATAATACAACTTCCACTTCAAGAATTAAAAAGACGTTTGGGATTATTTTTTTTACTTTTAAGAGTTCAGACTCTCTTCCTCTGCAAAGCAAATAATGCAGAACCTCCAAGAAACATGAGATTAGATCAGAGCTCCACTCTTCTCTATCCTGGATAAACACAAACTGAACTTTAGAAGTCTTAACTCTCCACTGCTGAATGGAGGCAAAACCAGAAGGGTAGGAATAAGAAAAGATCAGAATGCAGATCAAGAATAAGAACCCCAGGTGCTAAATCCATGTACAGGCTCAGGCACAGCAATGCCAAAGCACACATGGTGCTGTGACAGTACCCAGGACTAGACCTAAAGTTTAAACAAGAGGGGGACATGTTGGAGTCCTGGGTGCTGAGAATTTTACATTTTCTGTGCTGACAGACTCTGACTCCCAGTAGAGCACTGCATTTGACCTGAAGCTGTGGAGAAGATTTCCAAAATTGATTGATAGCACTGGAAGTATGGGTGGGTAGTTTGATTAGAAGTGTGTAATATCACACGGTGGAAAACTTAAGAGTTTAGGGTTTAAAATATAGTAATATATATGAAGCAAATGGAGGTTTTAGGGCAGAGGCTGATCCTTCTTTAGCTTCTTCACCTTGTTATTCCTTCTTCTTCATGGGTTTGGGTGATATTTTGTAAATGGACAGAAAACATCTGCATTGCGAAATCTGAGTGATCGCTTATTGAGTTAAAAGTGAAAATAATCTAGATGTCAGTTCTTAATTGGACAGTTTAGCCTTAAAAGACCTTGTAATGAAATATGGTGAGTCATTTTGTACCTTGCTAGTGAAAGACTGCAGAACTCACTGCTGTGAGACTGTAACACAGACAAGAAAAAATAAACATCTAAGCCTGAACATGAACTATCGTCTCAAGTGCCTTCAATCCTGACCTCAACAGAGGTAGAAAGAAGAAGCCAAAAGCCAACATTTAAGGAGCTTGAGGAAGGGTTTTGTGACAGCTGAGCTGCTCCAAGACATTGTGGAGGGAATGTTAATCTTTAGCCCTGGACTCTAAGGAGGGTTGGATCCTTTCCAGGGCTGTTTGCTGAACTTTTGCTTCCACCTGTGATTGTCACACTCTATATTAGAGGGTCTCATGCTTAGGTCTGACTGGAGCTTCCTTTTGGTATTATACCATGACAGCATTTTTTTTAATTGCAATGTGGGGTAAAAATTCATGTCTCTAACAGGAAAAAGTAGCTTTTTCATCACAAAGATGTCTTTCCAGCACTGAAGGTAGTAAGGGGAAAACTTAACTGCGAAAGCCCCTGACTGTCAAATTCTAAAGTGCCAGCTACAAACAGCTTTGTTCATGCAATTCTGTCATCCTGCTAAGCACTTTGCAACATTTATTTCGTTCTTCTCACCTTCTACAGGCCCATATTAAATCCATTCTCTGTCTCATGGACTATTGAAAGCCTCTTGGGATGAATTAGAGCATCTCAAAGGGGATGGATGGCAAGTTTTACCTCATGGCTCAGCTCACTCTGAACACAAACATGGACATTGGCAAAGGAGGCGTCCAGGCCATGGCTCCCTGTGGCTGCCCTTTGTCAGTCCTGTCTCCCAAACTCCTGCCACTGTTACTGCCCAAAGCTTTTTAAAGGGAAAATTCTAATTTTAACTGCTCAGGAGTTTTACATGCTGTGCCAGCAGTTCTTATTTGTGTAATGCCATCTCTAACCTGGAATAGGAAACACGTGAGGTGTGTCTAATGCGCTTTATAAGGTTGGATGTGGTGACAAGATGCAGTGCAGTGGCATGTGGGGTGTTGGTTGCACTGCCAGATGTTAGGAGTGAATGCAAAAGTTACCTTTTGGGCCTCAACCATCCCAAATCAGAGGCTCTGTGGATAAAGGAAAGGCTTGAGCACAGCAAACCACTGCAGGATATCCTTATTCCTCACATAAACACTCATCCAGCACTCCTGCATTCATGCTTCGGTGAGTAGGGACAGAACAAACAGAAAGGTAAAGTCTGCAGGCTCGGGGAATAAAGCTCTAAGCTTTGTGTTCTTCTTATTTTCTTACCATTTTCTCTTTCCCTGAGCTGAGACAGAAATCTTTCTCCTCTCCTGGGAGGGGGTGGCCCTGCAAGGGGCAGGACAAGCAGGAGGTACATTTTGGGGAGAGCTTACAGAATCAGCAGCAATCTCAGCAACCTGATTCAGACCAAACCTCCCGCTGAGCAGCTCTAGCCAGGGAATATAAAGGAGTTTTTGAAGGCAGAGTGAGTGCATGGCTGTCAAAGGGGATCATAAAGCCAGTGCAGAGAGCCAATACGAGCCAGGATGCAGGGTCAGAACTGGGTGAGAAACAGAGAAACTTCAGTCAATAAAGCACGAGTGCTGGAGTTGCAGGCACCCTCAGGGTTATATTTTAGGAAAAAGCAATTGCAGAGACTGAAGAGAAAATAAACTATGATTTCTAAGCACTCACAGATAGCTGATGGCTTGGAGTTTTAGCAGTTGCTTCCATTACAGCCATCTCATGCAAATCCTGCAGGTGAATCATTATCGTAATCGCCCAGTTTGGAATACAATCATCTGTGTGGTGTTCCACGTCAGAAAATATTAATTCTGTTTGCCTGTTCCTCTCAGTGCTGCCAGATGAAAAACTCCACACTATTTTCTTTATGCGTGACAATAAAATCAATTGGATTCCACAATTGTTCAGAAATAAGGAACTTAAATATTTTAAGAGCAGTTGGTCTAAAATAAGGCCAGGAAAACAATTCCCTCCAACTGTAATTTCCTGCCTGACTGCACAATAATTTTCTACAAACTATCTTCTTCTGTAGATTCAGCTGGAATTCAGGCAGGATGGATTCTATTAGAAAAACACTTACATCCATCTTTAAAACACTTGACATCAGCTCTATTCAAGCAGTTCTTGTCAGTTTGGATCAGGCTGGTTGGATGAATTTCAGGGAGCATTTTGTGTTCCCCTAAAGAAGGGGAACATGGAAGAAAATCTGACTATGGAGGATTTAGAACTGACAAAACAAACAGGGAAAACAAAGCAGCAGGAATAAGTCTCTCCACTCAGATTCTTGCTTCAGCCCACAGGATGGAATCTTTCATGGAAGTGGTTCTCCATCTTAATTATTTTTCCTATGATAAATTTCAGGCTTTCACTACTTCTCCAGTCTTTTTCTTTTTCTTGGGAAACCTTAAGGGATGAGGTTTAGAGCACTGCAGTCTTCCTCCTAAAAAATAAAAAAAATTAAAAAAGAAAAATATATTGACTTTGTAGCTCTTTTTTCTTTCTTTTCTTTTTCCCACTAGGAATCTTGACAGGACAGATCAATTGAGCCTACTTAAAACCTTTTTAGTTCTAACCATATTATTTTCTGTTCAGCTTAACAGAGACAGGTCTCTGGGCTGCAATCTAAAAACATCAATATGCGTTTCTGACCGACACAGGTGAAAAAAGCACCATTTTTCTTAAATGAGACATATTTTCTGCCTAAAAAATTGCATAGTTCAAACTGCTTCTTCTAAATTATTGAATAGACGCCAAGCAGTAAAGTTGTACAATGTGGAAGAGTTTTCAGCTGTGTTTGTCAAACAGTTCATTGAATTTTACATAAATGGAACTTCTGCAAAAGAATATTGACAAGAAAATATGAAATAGTTTTGCACACAAACTTCCTCCATCTGGATGTATTGTGAAGAAACAGAGCTGAAAAACGTTGAGGAAAATGTGCTTTCATGTACATTTGGTTAAACTTTAACCAGAACTCTGGTAAAAGTTTAGTAAGTGCTGAATATTTCAAAGATTAGCACAGTCTTAAGGGAAAGTGTACAAACATACATAAATTTGTCTTATAAAACAAAAATATATGCACAGAAAGCAATTATTTTCATGTATTCATTTGCATAGAAAAGAATAAAATGTATTTCTTTCTTTTTGTGAACATTGGCACAATCTGTCTGGTTTTTTATTGACCACGTTGTTTGGGTTTGGGTTTTTTTTTTGGTTGGCTGGTGTTCTTTGTTTGGATTTGATGCTCTTTTTGATTGGTTGGTTGGTTGTTTTTTGGTTTTTTTTACACTGGAAATAGCTTCCCATGTTTTCTAGGTGGAATTATAAAATGTAATTTCTCCTGTATTTGAATTAAGATGTCCTGGAAGGTGCCAGCAGACACCCTTGTATTCAGTAACTGCCAGCCCAGTTCCTTCTTTGCATATGGAAATCTCCACATAAGCACCAAGAACTAAAAAAACCAATTCGAAATCAGCAAAAGATTGGAGGGAAAACCAGGAAGGGCAAAGCAGAGGATGGAAGTCACAAGGAAAAGGCAGAGCTGTGTGTAAAATAAAGTGCAGGGAAATGTTGTTGGACTGAACAGCAACAGCAAATGGGAGAGAACAGGTGACACAGAGAGTGAAACTTAATGTTTCAGTGTCATTATATGACAGAGGCCAAAAAAGCAGCATTTTCTCATTTTTAAAATGCAAAATATTCCAAATATTTGCTATTATCAGAATAGAGCTCAGGGAAGGAGGCAAAACAAAATAGTTGAGATTTGTTTCTAGATATGTCAGTATACCTTTCAAATAAATTTAAGTCAATATGCTTTTGAATAAGTCAAAATTGTTCATAGCTATTTTAAAGAGTTATGCATGTATCTTCATTGTAAAATATAGAATAAACCTTTTTTTCCTTATTACTATTGCAATGTTTGCATATACAATTCAAGTGCTTCCACATCCAAATAAGCAAGGGCTTATTCTCTGGGCTTCAGGAACACATTTAGTGATTCACAGGGCAGTCTCCTGCTGGAATAAGTTTCTTATACATCAACAAGTTTTTAAAAAACAAAAAAGGATCATTGACTATATTTGTGAAAAATGAGTGGCCATTTCAGGCAAGCATTTTCCATACACATGCAGGACTTCAAGAACTTAAATGGCGTACTTTTTTATTAGGAAAACAATTTTTTTTTTTCTTCTTCGTGATAACAAGATTATCAAGTTAATAATTACTAGATCTACAATGCAATCTTTAATTGACAGTCTAGTCCAATGATTTTTTTTGAAAAGTGTTCCATGATGAAAATTTCCATAGGAAACTCAAATATATCCTGCAGCATTTCCCTACCTGCAGCACAAGCAGTAAATACAGTTATATCACTTCTGGAAATAAAATTTTCTAGTCCAGTTTGGAAGGTAGTGAAGTTAGAAGATAGAAGTTTAAAATTCTGTTTAGGTAAAGAGAGAACCAAAAAGAAGTACAGGAAATAATAGTGATGATAGCAATTCATGAAAAGTCTCAATTAAAAGTGTTTTAATCACTTCTTCTTTTAAATTTCAATTGCTTTAATGTGTTTTTATGTTGTTTTCAAGATGCTGTGAGCTCAAGCTGATTGGGAGGCTCCACAAAAATGGGAATATTTGGAAGGATACTCTTGAAAAGAGGCCACTCAAATGAAGGGAAAATAAATGCTTACAAAATTAATCTGGTATATGAAACACCAGACAAATGGATATTGCTTCATATTTTTCCCACTTGCTGGGTGTCTGTCAGCAACCTTTAATGGATATGATTTCCAGGAAAAAACAGCTGATAATGTTATGAAAATAGGGGATCTTGCATGTGCTTTAATGCTGACAGTCATGATCAGCAATGCTGAAAACCTTAAAAAAGAAAGGATAGTTTGGATTTCTTTATCTATTTTATTTTATTTTATTTGGGAATTGTTTCTCATTGCTATTGAGACCAGCAGCAGATTAAAGACAGAACGAGGCCTGGAGCTCCTAAAACACAAAGCTACATAAGGCACAGAGCATCTGCTTGAGTCTAAACCTGAAGCTGTGTAATTTTTCTCACAAGGCAGTAAGATGCCAAAACCACTCCTATCAAAGCTATATTTTGGTCAAACAGAACAAACATTCACCATTTTTCAGGAGTTGAGACCAGTAAATTATTTGTCACTCTCTCCAGTGCTCCCTAAGCACTGCCAACTCTCCATACTTTGCTGTAAAACCTTTCCTTTCTTAAATGATGTTTGAAAGGGTGGTAAAGGCAGTTTATTCCTTATGATAGATAATTGCATGTTATTAATATATTGTGCATCATCCCAAGCAGTTAAAAAAGTACAGAATCTCACTGCTTGCAGGGCCAGTAAGGGGGAAAACAGGAAAATAAAAAAAGAAGTTGTTAACTGCTGTTCTGAACAGATAATTTATGAAGAATTCAAGAATATGATAGCTGTGTGCAGCAGACACACACCTAAGCTGTACAGAGTGTAAAAGTTTACATACCTATTCAGTCTCACTATGGGAATTGAAGTTACATCACCCACATTCCAGAAAAGTGTTTGGATTATTGAGTTATTTTTACATTGCTGTCATTTGATCTCATCCCAGCTTATGCTAAGAGCCCAGTTTTGGTGAAATCAGTACACTCAAAAACATTTAGGCTTTTGTGACTGACATTTTCAGAGCAGAAAAAGTCCTTTCATCAAAAAGCTCCTCAGCTGGAGAACAAGAGCAAGAAGAGCTGCAGCTTTCAAGGCTCCAGACTACATGATATTGAAAATCTCCTCTTGAATCCAGTAAAACCTGTGCCAGCTCCAGCTGCAACAGCTGCTGTTAAAAGACAACCTCACTGAGGATGGAAAGTCCATTTCTGGGGAGAGTACACAAAATACAGGGTTCTCTGAGGTCATTAAGAGTGTCTCTCTGATGGCTGTTACATCCAACAGTTCCAAATTCTCCAAACCATTGCTGGAATAAAGTTCCCAGAGAATTTGGGGAAAATCCTCCAGCTATACAGCAACAAAGCATGTATTTAAAAACTAGGAGTGAATGCTGTCCCCTGTGATGACGCTGAAGGATCATTTTTATTGGAAATCACAGCAGCAATTTAAAATGGATTACATTTTTTGTTGTTTGAGAGGGGTGAATCATAGCCAATTTCCCTGCTCCATCTACAACTCCTTGTGATTCATCCTGCCCAAATTTAAAAAGCACTATATGTCTGGCTTTGAGGCAGTCAGTCACCCTTCCTTTGTGATCAAAAGAGAAATATAAATGCTTTCAGAGCAAGTTTATCTGACCTATTTGAGATGTTCACTTCTGATTGAGATGAATCAAACCCCAGTTTCCATTAACCACCCTGACTGTCAGTTCTGTTGCCTGTAACAGGAACACGAGTGAATTGCTCTGATGTTGGTCCTCACCAACAAGATGAAGTTAATTTATACCCTAAGTCTGGAGCAGAATCTCTGTGAACCCCAAGGGATCTGCAGAGCAGGTCCTAAGGAATGGCAGTCCAAAATGAGGCATCCATCCAACACAGGGCCAGGAGTTCTCTCCAAGGGTTTTAGGTTCTTGTACACTGTAAAGAGTTACTTGTAAAACCATAACACTCTGATTGAATCAGAAAATAAGTAAGGATATTTTTTACTCCCTTCAGTCTTCTTCATCTAACATCATGAAGATCAGGGCAATTGACAAAACTTTTTGCTTTCCCTTTACTCCTTCTCCCCATGTCACAATTTGCAGAGGAAGGAAATGCCCTAAAGAGAGATGTGCTGTGCTTTGATTAAATTCACCAAAATATTGATTAAGTTGACCATGAAAACAATTGAGGAATTAAATCTTTGTTTCATTCACTAAATGATCTAATAACCTCTTTCAAGGGCAAGTACTAATCAAACTTGGTTTGGTGACATCAGGACAGTGAGCAGAGAACCTTCCATATGAAGCTCTGTAAAGAATTTTGCTAGTGAGTTTTAATCAGATGTAACACAAGCTTCAACCACGATATGTTTTTGTTGTATTTATACTGAATGAAGAATTAGTGCAAAAGCACAATTTGTCCACACTAATATAAACAACAATGTACATGAGTGAGTGAAAAAACTTATTCATGTCTAAGGGTTAGGTCAATATTATTGAGAAAGTAAAAGATATTTTATTGTTCAGATTTAAAAGACTTCCTGCTTGCACGGTGTATATACACAGCTTGAAGGTGACAGGAATATTGTCCTAAGAAATAATTAGAGCAAAAAAGCAAGCAAATCTCTAAGGGCCTAGCAATTAACTAGGTGATCATATCACAGTGGCAACACACCACTAATTTGGACTACTTCCATCCTAATAGGGCAACCAAGGGATTTAAGTGCCAGATAAAAACCTAACCAGGGAGTATGATCAAGAAGGTTGTTAGGTGTATTTTTTTTTTCCAAGACACACAGCACAATTAACAGTGTTAAAAACATTAGTTCTGCACAGGATCTGCATCTTCAAAAAGAAAATTAGAGGAGAGTTTAAATGAACTTTCAATGAGGACAACTTCAGATATCAGAGCCCATAAGGGTGAGAAATAATGAGATGTTTGTGAGGAGGAGAAAAGTCCTAAAAACACTTGTAGGCTTGTGGGTAATCTAAAGGCCTAAAGAATGCAAATTGTGATGCTGCACGAAGTGGCTGAGCCAGAGGCATGACTGTGACTGCAGCAAGCACAAAAATGCACTGAATCAGACTGTAAACACTCTCAGAGCAGTAGAAAATCTCTTACTGAGGGAATCAAATGGATTATTAACTTAAATACTAAAGTCCCTCATGCAGCGATGCTGTCCAATTTAAACCCATAATAGTAATGAAATCAGAAAATTGTGGTAAATAAACAGAAGAGCTGATCTGACTGGAGTGGAGGAGTTGTTTTGACAGCAGCTGGAGCAGTGACTGAGGTTAGTGTTCACAATGGAGGAGTTGCTTCTCAGCTATGAATTTCTCCTCCAGAACCAGTAACTGGCTCAGAGACATAAACAAATTTCATGCAGAGTAACAGTGCTCCCTCTTTGAGTAGTAAAAAGCTCCTGTTCAACCAACGTAAATGTTTTCAACACCTAAACACAACCTACACAGACTTGAGGGTTTGAACCCACAGGAGGTGGGCTTTGAGGCTTGATTTGTTTGTAATCAGCAGTTCTCCTTTCCATGAAAAATCAAAGGCTGCATCTGCAGACACCAACCTGGTGCTGCTGGAGGAACATAAGGACATTGATGATCATCCCATCTCTACCTTGTAGGTATTCTTCTTGCCCATCACCAGGCTTCTCTGTGGGGAGTGGTCACCCGATTTTCCCTTTGCAATCAGGAGACAAAAATACACACAAAATCCACATCTTCAGGGTGCATTTCAGCTGAGAAAATCCCCATGTCTGGCACTAGCAGGGTTTGTTTCCTTCTGCTGCAAAACCGTGTTGACTTGACCACAAGGAGCCTTCCCATTGTGTAGAAAATGACTTTTGTTGTGGGAGTGACCTCAGAAGTAGCAGAAAATTCCATGGGGTTCCCTGGAGTATTCCCAGCTACAGGGGCAGGGGGGACCCACAGGCAGCCCAAACTCAGGGTGAAGTTACATTGCTCACAAATATATTGTGGATACAAGTTCATCATAGGATGTTTTTTCAGCCCTGGGAACAGGGGAAGAAAAGGGGTTGGTCTTTGGTAATTTCCATTAAATCTGCATTTCTTTTCAACGCTAAGGAATTGTATAGCCATTCTGAGATTTGTCTGATAAAGCCACTATATGATGTTCATTAACAAAATTGGCTTCAAGATTGAGTTTTTATACCACTTTTTATTGGGAATTGGGATCTGGTGCTAACATACCTCCTTGATCTTTTGTGTGCTAGTGGCTGGGGATAAAAAAATAAGAGCATATTTCTATTTATCTGATCACTTTAACTCTTTCCAGCAAAGCTTTTAGCTTCACCAGATAATGTCCACATGCTCTCTCCACTCTGTTTCCTTTATTTACTTGAAGTCCAAACTTTCTCTTGCAGTCAATCTTGCTTTTTCTTCCCCCCACAGGATTCAGTTTTCTTCTAACAAAAATAACTATGGCTTTTTTTTTTTCCAGCAGTAAAAATAGCTAACTAAATAAAATGAAGAGAAGCAACAGTCGAAGCCAATTGATCACAAAAGCCAAGTGTCTCCTGTCTTGCTGAAAGGAAGGGAGGAAGATTGTTCTTTAATCCAAACTCCATGACGCTCTGTTAACATTCTAGCTGTGAGGCAAATGTTCCCTGATGAGCAATTAGCAAAAAATCTGAAACTTGAAACCTTAAATCATACTTGTCCCTGATCTGCAGGGTTGAGCAGTGTGTCAGGGCGTCAGAAGCTGCAGACATCACCTTAATGAGATCTCCTGGTTAACTGTAAATCCTCTTTGAAGAGCGAGTTTGATGGCAGGGTGTGCTGGGAGCCTCCTGAGCAAGCTTCATTCCCATCGAGGATCTCCAACCCTCCTCACACACAGAAAAGTGCCTGATGGAAGGGTCCTTCTTCACCCCTGACAGGAGCTAATGCAACAATGGCATTTTTGTCAGATTTCTGTCTGCTGTGCTCTCAAAAAATGAGAGTCTCTTGTTCATTCTGGGCAATCCACACGAGTGACCAACTGAATTTGTCATCAGCAAAAATTTCCTATTACCTTCAGTATTCCTTTGAGCTAGGAACCAAAGCTGATTGGCTTTCATCCAAGGTGCTCCCTGTCCTCTTTGCAATGATTTTTGTTTTGTGTAGATTGCGAAACCAATTGTACAAACACTCCTGGGATTAGACATGTTGAGAGCCTAATGAATGGAAAAAAAAAATTGAAGAATACAACTGCAGCATCCAAAATGTAGTACAGAACCTTGTTTTTTTTTAAAAAAAATAAAGAAAATAAGAATTTAGTTGATTGGATCACTGCAGATATGCCATAAAGACATTAACCCAAGCAAGCGATGACTTAATTGCTTGAAATTAATGGACTAGTTTCTATCTAAGCATGCCTTTCTGTAAAAAAAATAACCAAGCAATAAGAAGAAAACACCCAAATGAAATCATCAAGCTTGACATAAAACAGGAAAATTAGAATTAGAATTAAGATATTTAGGGAAAATTAAAAGATGATTCAAAGCTGACCTAGGTGTATGCACTGTCTTTATGCCAACACTAAAGTGGTTTCCAACAGCTGTAAACTCAATCATGTATTTAGAAAACAGAGATGGTTGCGCAACAGCTGCCTTCCAAAAATGTGTTCCAAGGACTTACAGAGCTAGAGCTAAATGAATTCACAGGCTGCGTGAATGGATTGAATGTTGAACTCTAATTGATGTCTCATGTCATTTGGATCTCATAGAGATAGGAAAAAGACGAATATATATAGACTGAGGTGCCACAGGAGTGTTTCTACAAACTAGAGTTTAGGATGGCATCTCAAAACAGCTCAGCCATTAGACAGCAACCAGAAATTAGGCACAGAAGAAGTCAAATTATTCAGCTTCTCTTTTCTGTAAGCCTCACACCTGTTTTCTTTTCTAGGAAAAAGAAACAATCCACAAATCAATGTTACCCTGATTTAAAAGTACAACTTCCATTGACTGCAGAATACAAATATCTGTATTGATTCTTCTACCTCCCAATCCTCCTTGCATTTCAAACCTTTTCTAGCTCTGTGTACCTTTCAAACCTGAATACATGTTGCCTAATTAGTTGGTCCAAGAAGAGAGTTGCATTTGATGAAAATTTTATCCTTCCTCTGTGCCATTTACCTTTTACCTGACACCTGAATTCTGTCCCACTTTGAGGGAGGGAACAGGTTGGGGACCAGAAGAAATTTGATATTCCAAATAATTTTTAAGAAAGAGCAATGTCAGTATAAATTGGAAGTGTTTCTTTCCTTCAAATGAAGTGGAAACCAGGGTGAAGAAGTTGCTGTCAATTTAAAACATAACTCTGAGTTACTATACAGTGGAATATAATGTCTCTACAAACCAGAACTGTGGTAGACTGACATAGTTGTAGACTGGACAAAAGTCATAAAATCATAGAATGATTTCAATTGGAAGAGATCTTAAAGGTCATCTAGTTCCAGCTAGATGATGAGTGTGAGAAGGTACCTTTAAAAATTTGAACATTAAACAGTTTAAAGCCCTTATTGCTTGAACTGTCACTCCATGCCCTCATCCAAAGACCATCTGCAGCACATCCAGGTTTTTGTTCAGCAGCAGTTTATGGATTCTGTAAAAGAAAACAGTCTCTCCTCTATTTTTCTCTTCAGCAGTTAGTCTCTTCTTTCATTATTTAGACTTAGAGCATTCTGAAAATCACTAGAAATGGAAACTCTGCATAAAACTCTTTTCACAATTCTTTCATGAGACAAAAATGCCATTCTGTTGTACAGAGTTTTCATGGACAAACAATTTTTGCAGGAAACAAATAGGATTTTTCACTTTAAAAAGACCCAAGTGAGGTGATGCCGTCTGCATCAGCTCCACTCAGGATGTGAGATCAGAGTTAATGTCGACCTTCAGTAAAAAAGGGGTTGAATCCAGGCACAAATATTGGGGGATTCCAAGTCCAAAAGAAGGACTTTCCTGTGGCATTCACATTCTCTGATAAAATCCCTTCACCCAGGATTTTTCTCCTGGGAAGCTGAAAAGCCTCAGAGAAAA
>JAXCLO010000208.1:66378332-66404485 GCA_035583995.1 Arremon aurantiirostris | reverse complement strand
GATTGGTTGGTTGAGGGGAACTGGAGTCAGTTGGCTGCTGTGAGGACAAGGAAGAGTCAGTGCCTAGAGGAGATGCCCGCAAGAAACATCAAGGAGGTACAAAACTCCAGCAATATGGAACCCTTGCCATGTAACGGCAACAAAGAACTTCCCCCCCCAAAAAAAATGTTTCAGGTAGAGGAATCAGGACTTGAAAAACTGTTGAAAAGGACCAAGTCAACATCCTATAAATGTCAACAACTTCATGATA
Organism: Arremon aurantiirostris; assembly: GCA_035583995.1. Lineage (NCBI taxonomy): Eukaryota > Metazoa > Chordata > Aves > Passeriformes > Passerellidae > Arremon > Arremon aurantiirostris. The sequence goes on along the minus strand of JAXCLO010000208.1, from coordinate 66,404,235 downwards.
TGGAGAAAGAAATGCAGACAGGACTCAGTCATGGCATTGTGCTTCTTGGCTCCAAAGGGGAAAAGTGCTGTGTAATCCATTCATTTAGTATGGGGGTTGGGGGAGAAGTGTCAAATGTAGTTGTTTGCAATATTAATATGACAAATTAGGTCATTTGCAGCATTTTGGCAGAATTCTCAGGCTGAGCAGAGAGCCTGAGGGTGCACTCACCTTTGGTGAATTTACTGTCACACAGCTCAAGAGTTCAGCACATGCTTGAGGCTTGGGATAAACAAGAGTTATAGAATCAGCACATGAGTGCCCACCCTACTCCCTGCACTGCTGAACCAGGAGGGATCACAGGTTATTTGACTGCTGCCATTTTCTGCTTGCAGAGTTCACAGCACAGCACTCACTCCACAGCACTGTGGTCACACATCCTGGGGTTCTCCATAAATTTTTGTCTAGTCGTGAATTTCCACTCAACTCGTCTTCCTTTCAACTTTTGGGAGCATTTTCTAACATTCTTAGTACTATCAAAATTTCAGCTCACCCCACTAACACTAATTTGAGGCTTCATAAATTTATTAAAGGGATTTTATGATGATCTGGTACTTAGAGAACTTTGAATTGGATGTGCCTTTCATACCCTTTTATTTTCAAATCATTTTTTTCCAGTGAGCTGTGGCTACCACTAGTGCCTAACCTTCATCTAAAAAATGTAGTCCCTGGATCAAGTATTCAGTCTCAGCAGGAGGCACTTCATTAAACTGATTGGTTCTCTTCCCCTTCATCAAACCATGATTGATCCCTGGCTTTATGTGCTCAAGAATGGAAAAAATTGCATATTTTGTGGGGAGTGGTGTGATTCAGATGCTCAGAAAGGAAATTCTGATTGAAATCCACACTGTCAGGATTTCTGTCTAATGTTTGTTCAGACCAGTGGCTTTCTACTACATAATTTGATAACAACACAAATCCAAAGGACAAGACCCAGCACCCCGAGTACTCCACTAAAGGGCCAAAGTCTCTGCTCACTTAATTCTGATGCTAAAACCTGAATTCTTTCCTGGCTCTTTTTCAGGAAAAATGGTGAATCTTCCACCATAAAATCAGGTAATCTGGTGGGCAGGGCAGAACAGCTTGAACCTATTCACACTAATCCAGAAATCAACCCCAGGCCTTGTAATGAAGAATTGTGCAAACCTTGGGTGACAGTCCTGCCTTCATTTTAATAACTGTGAGTCCTCATTAGCTCAGTCCTCTGCTCCATCTGATCCCTGGCACAAACTGCAGAGCTGGCCACAGAATCTAAGCTTGAGTGTAAATTAAGTGAACAGAGGTGACAGAGTCTGAATGCCTCATATGGACTGACGTGGAGTTTGCCCATAAAATTAAAGCCTGATTGAAAATTTTATTTTTTAATACATTTTTACTGCTATTATTTTTTTGCTATTATTTTTTTTTTCAGTCCCTAACTGTGATCACAGTGGCTGGTTTCAGCTCAATTTTCAGTACCAGTGAGTGTCTCAGAAGTCGCCAAAACCAAAGAAACCCAGTAAAGGGAAGGCTTAAGATCAAACTTAAGTTTACACCCTAAGATAATTTGGTGAACTAGTGAATCAAGGAAAAGACAGAAATCCACAATAAAGCAGGTTACGTTAATTTTGAGGCTCAGAGGACTACTGAGTTATTGTGATGCCTCAGTTAGAGGTCTCTAATCAGCTTCCTCTCTAATTGGATTGCTCACAGCACAACTAATTAAGGAAGGGCAGGAGCTGAAGCTCAAATCACACTTTGGGTACAGGGATCTCCTCCCTGTACATTAAGGTCTCAATTTCTGTCCTTTTTCTAATGACATCAGCCAGGGCTGCTGTAAATACATAGAGGAAAATTAATGAGGAGCATCCCAGTAGTGACGCTCTTTTATTGAAGATATTATGTGTATTAAGATCACTTTAAGTCTTTAGTCTCCTTTAGTTTTCAATCTGAAGTTCACAGGAGCCAATGGAAAATAAAGATGGGAAAATATTTAAACCTTTCTCTCTGAAATATCTTCTACTTTCAAGTATTTATTATTTCAAACTGTGACTGAAAAAATTATTTCCCCTTAAACAAATTTTTAAAAGTCCATATCAAGATTTTTTGTTTTTATTTCAAGTAAAATTTTTTCTTCCCAGATGCTTGTTTTGAAGAATATTGTTGGAGATTCTGAGGGGTTTGTTTTGTTTTGTTTTGTTTTGTTTTGGGGTTTGTTTTTTGGGGTGGTTTTTTTTTTTTTTTTTTGGTGGGTTTAGGGTTTTTTGTGTGATTTTAATTTTTTAGGGTTTGTTTGGGGTTTGTTTGTTTTTTGTGAGTTTTTTTGCCAACAAAGTTAAGGCAGGACATCTTTTTGGACTGCTATATGTTTTGCTAACCATGTATTTCCCATCAGAAACCAAATCCCATGCCAGGTTCCCAGCTGGATCTCAGAGAAATCTTTCTGTGGGAGTTGGAGCCATGCTAGCCATGTATAAAAGGAGGCAGTGATGTTACACAGTTGGACAAAGCTTTTTCACAGGGAAAATGAGGCTGTAGGACGTGGTTCTCTGTCTGTGTGATGTCTGGAGTGTGTCTCTGACTGGAATGAGCACTCAGAGGAGAGAAGGTCTCACACAGTTTGTCCCCATGGCTGTGTCCTGCAAAGCCCTGTCACATTTATTCTGCACCATCAAAGACATTAAATAATTTCTCTTTTTAGTGAAAATGCTAATAACTGTTTCAGCATGGGCGTGTTTGAATGGAGTTGCCAGAGAATGTCACCAAAATGTGAGTCCTTTGCAAATTCCCATTTCAGAAGTCGAATGTGCTATGGATAATGAAAGCTCTTGGACAATATAAGTGACTTCATACTGTTAATTGAAAAATGGTTTTCATGGTGACATGCAGATGGAGGCATGGGTAAAAGGCTGCTGAATATAATATAGCTGTAAGGGGACAAAATTAAAAGGGATTTTGCTTGAAATTTTGTCTCTTATTTGATTTCTTTTGTTCAGTGATACAAAAATCAGCAGGAGAGCATTCATTTAGAAGTAGAAGCTTTCACAGTTTTCTTCTGAAAACTCTGCAATTTAGTTCAAACACATAGTATATTTAAAACCTCAAGCTAGCCAGAGTATACAACATGCACTCTGAATTTCAATCTGATCACTGTTCTGTGAGACATATCCATTTTTAGAAAAATTTCCAGTGTTGGTTTAGAAATATAATGGCAGGACCAGGAAAATTGCTTTGGCCACTGTGATTTCCACCACACCAAAACTCTGCATAGGCTGCCCAGAATGGGGGATTTAACCAGTATGGTGTGTGTGTTCAGCAATGGAAAAATGAATATTTAATATCAGGCAATTATCATAACAGAAATTCTTAATTTTGCTACATGGGAGAAGAATATTGTTACGGGTACATTTCAAAGATATTTTGAAGTACCTGAAAAGAGTTAAATAATCAAGGTCCCAGGCACATCCTGACAGGATATTCAGCAATATACAGATCCCAGCACACACTATTCTGGAACCTCAGGCTGATACAGTTGTGTGGTTCTTGTTTTTTTCCCAGTTTGTACCTAAACCACTGAGAAATTCTTAAACCATTCAGAAATTTCATCTGTGTGAAATTAATATCGTACAGAAAGAGGAGGGGAAACACTCTGGCTGCTGTAACAAGCATTTAGAACGCCTGTAAAAACCTTTCCCAAACTGTGCTGCTGCTTTTTCCTAGGGATGCTGCACCAGATTCTGTCATCCCTGTGCTCCTCTGGGGCACTTTGGGATCTGCCTTGGCTTTGTGGGACCTGCAGGAAGGCATCGCCTTTCAGGCCATGACACCTCAGTGCTCAGGGCCCGGCGGGAGCAGCAGCTGCAGATTTCCCCTGCAGAATCCTCACCCTGCAAAGCTCCTGCAGCCCTGAAATCTGCCCATCCCTGCCCAGCTTCCAGGGGTGAACATGCCCAGTCACTGTGGGAGGGTCTCCACCAGCTCTGGGTGCTCCAGCCAGGGGCACAGGGCTGGAAGAAGCTGCCTGAGCTCCTTAACACATCCCTTGGTGCAAAAACCTTCATCAAGTACAGCACATTCCAAGAGTACAGTGAGCACTTCCTTAAAATCAAGCTGTTTCTCATTCTGATCATTTCCTTTTTCTAAAGCATTTCCAGGACTTTCCTCCTCCATCTATTGGAAAACCTTTCCTACAGACCAGATTGGACAGTCCTATCAGTGTGTGAACTCTCACCTTCACTTTTAGCCCTCACCTTCTCCTCCTGGAGGAAAAAAGGACAATGCTGTTGGCATTCACAACAAACAGTTCGAGGACACTGCTTTAAAGTTGTTTGGTCATAGAACCACATTATTTGGCTGAATTTATTCCTAATGGTTAAGCATGTAAGTGAGAAAATCACTGACTCAAAATTCAATGAGCTCAGACTGATAAAATCCATGTCAGAAATTCCATTGTCTAGGGACACACAAGAGAGGAAAGACCACATACATAAATGCAAGACTAAAATGACATACATAAATGAATACAAGACTAGAATGACATACATAAATGAATACAAGACTAGAATGGCATACAAAAATGAACCCAAAACTCCATGTATACATGATTCTGTGCAATTAGAGGCAAAGAGGGTGGGAGAAGAGAATGCCTGATTTTTAACTGCAGGTTAAATGAACCTGAAAGACACCCCAGGGATTTAATAGCAGTGTGTGCTCAGCAAAACACTCAGAAATATTGGTACAAATCAGTGTCAACAGCAAGGCTGGTGCAGAGGGAGGACACATTCCAAAGACAGGTAAATAAGGTGCCTGTGCTGCAAGCACTACTCAGTCTTTGGGACTGAAATCCCCTGGCTAAACATGCACAGATCATTTTTAGGGCCCTATCAGCAGCAGGATTATGGCAGTGACTGTGACAGGCTAAGGGAGATTAGAAAGATAGAGCAGACAGAAAACTTGGTGCCTTGCTGACCCCTTCAGGTAATAGGTTGAAACCTTGGAATGAAATTCAGCTAAAACTGTTCTGTTAATGCTGTTGTAGGAGCCATAAATATGCTGAAAGCAATTCACAACTTCCCATTTCCAAGCTCAGAACAGAGTGCTGTGTTAAAGAATCCAGCTCCTTCTCTCCCTAAAAGCCAGAATGTCCTGCAAAAACTAGCAAAAATCACATATTTGGCTATTTAATTTAGTGGGATTCCAGCAATTCTGAGTCTAGAATCTCAGTGAGCTTTTCTGGAGTCTATTTTTTTATCCTCTACTGAGAAAAATTCTCATTTATATCTGATGTTTTATTGTTTTTTAAACTGTAAATCTGAAAATATTAAATCTGCCCCTATAACATCTGTTCCCATCCTTACTCGCCAGCAGACTCACTTTCCACAAACATAAGCCAGCCTTCAATGACAAAGTAATTTCTCAAGATAACTTTTCAGAGGTAATGTTTGGATCTATGATCAAAAGCTTCGCTGACTCACACCCCCAGCATTTATGGAACACCTCCAGTGCATACCCAGGCCTTTATGCAGCATTGCTTCCTGTAGTGGTAGACCTGAAGGAAAGATTTTTATACCTCTAAGGACTAGCTTAACATTTTAGTTGTATTTTTTAAAAAATAATTTTAGTTCCTACAGAGAGATTTTCCCACCACAATCCACAGGTCTATCCCCAAATTAGCATTTTTCAAGTGGTTAATGGTAGTTGGTGCATTGTTTTTGTTATGGGGATTGTGTGTATGGCTGTGATCAGGGCAGGACAATCAATGATTTATTTTCCTACACCTGTTCCAGGATCACTGGTTCTGTCAGAGCAGAAGACAGGTCTGTGTCTTACCTTGTGGGCTTTATTTAAGTTGTATTTTTCCTTGCGTGGGTTTTTTTTTTTTCTCCAAGGGCAAAGGGACACTGCTTAGACTTTCTTCTATTACAGCTTGTAAAAATCAAAATAAATAAATCATAGGCTTCTTTCATCTTTAATTTCTGTTCTTTGCCCATTTACAGTTCTTGGTGACATGATGGATGCTATCACCGTTGGAAAATGGCAAGGAAAACTTATGCTTCTGTTTAGCTGCTTGGATATCTCATTAAACTCAAGAGAATTGTGACAAAACACTGATTTCTTGACAAGGAAACTTTTTTATGAGCTAGTCTTGTTGAAACTCTCATTTATAAAATATCCATAAATCTGAGTAAAGCCAGGAGGAGTTTCTCCTGAGGTGTCTCTGACTGAAAACTGCTCTGTCAGGACACCCAGATTTGCATCTCTTACATTTCTCATGTGTGCCCTGATCATGACATAGAAGAGTCTTTTGTTGGAGCCCTGGAACCTTTGATTTGAACCTTGGATGGGAAAAGATAGAGAGGGAGCCATTCATAAATGTCACATATCAAGAAGTCCTTTTCTCATTTCTATGCAAAGTAAAAAAAAAATTTTAAAAACCCAACAAACTTCAAACTGTTTGAACTTCCTTAGTGTGTAGGAAAACAATTGTGAGTGACCCTGACCTTGGCTCAAGAAGCAGGGAGCCCTCAGAAACAATCTCAATCTCTTATTGGCAGGGCTGCAAAAACTTTATTTAAGTTTGTCTTGTGAATTCAGAGCTACTCAAGTTAATACATTTTATTCTAGCAAGATATGCCCTGCCTGTAGATGATTCTGGATGTACAAGTATATGAAGGGAAAAAAGAAAGTAATCATGGTTCCCCCCACTCCCAACTTTGTAAACACTGGAGTTTATAAGAAAAAAAAAAAGAAAATATGTTACCAGTAAGAATAAATATCCATGTGGCAATTTGCAGTCAATGCCTAATGCTCAAAAACCAGCAGAAGGAAAGATTGTTTGAGAAAAGTAATTTTCCAAGTTCACCAATGTGAATAAGCAAGTTACTACTGCTTTCAATCAGGGTGAATATGAACCTGTCAAAATAACAAAGCCTTTCAGCAGCGGCAAATAAGGAAGGCAAAACAATAAAATGGCTAAAGCTTGATAGCCTTCACCTGCTTTTTTTTTCCCTGAGAAAGTTTAAGGAATGGAAAAAATGCAAATAAAATGCAGTTCTGCTGTGGGCTAGGAGTGATGGAGGCATTAAAATAAGACCTTTCTTAGCAGTCTGGCTGCACCAGAACTTGTGCCTTGATGTCTGTGACACCTCTGGTCTGATTTCTGTCACAGAGGCTACAGGCAAACTGGATATGACACAGCAGATTTGGGATGTGAGACATTCACTTTACAGCAGTAGAAGTGAAGATGAAAATGCCATGGATTGTATTTGTGGGGAAATGCCCTGACAAAGGCAGGAATGATGAATCTGACTCCATGTTCTCAGAAGGCTAATTTATTATTTTATGGTGCTATATGAAATGAAAGAATGCTACACTGTACTAAAGAATACAGAAAGGGTACTTACAGAATGCTAAAAAGATAATAATGAAAACTTGTGATTCTTTCCAGAGTCCCAGCACAGCTTGGCCCTGATTGGCCAAAGAGTGAAAACAACTCCCAGCAGAATCCAATGGAACAATCACCTGTGGGTAAACAATCTCCAAACACATTGCACATGAGCACAACACAGGAGAAGCAAATGAGATAAGAATTGTTTTCCTTTTTCTCTGAGGTTTTTCAGCTTCCCAGGAGAAAAACCCTGGGTGAAGGGATTTTATCAGAGAATGTGAATGCCGCAGCCATGGTGGTGCTTTAATGCAGTTTAAACCATCCCTGTAAAAATGTGGTTAACAAGGAACCTCATTATTCATCATTCTGTGCAACAAGAGGAGCTGCTGCTCAGCCTAGAAACCTGCTAGGAGCACACAGATCTGCCTGTGCTCCTTCATGCCTTGTGTTTGCACGTTGTGTATTTCCTTGGCCTTGGAAGCAAACTGTGCAAGACATAAATCTCACCATGAAAATGAAAAAAAAACCAGCTATTTCAAACTTTCATCAGCTATCTCAGCAGCTTGTAAAAGAGATCAGACATGCAGCTTGCTGATGGTGCTGCATTCTGATGGCACAGAGCTGGCAGGGTCAGTCCTGCTTTCTGCAACATGGATACTTGAATCTCTATTTTTTTTCCCATTTTTGTCAGATCACTGTTCCACACAAGCCAGGATTTTCAGTAAGAACAGACATGTGCATGCAGGTGTTTGTGTTCATGCAGTTCTGTGTGTTTGCACCTGTTGCATCAAGGTTTTTGAGGGTTTTTGTTGTTTTTTTTTGTTTGCTTGTCGTTTTTTTTTTTTTTTGTTTTAGTTTTTGTTTTGTTTTGGCTATAGAAACAGAAATCCCTACTTATTTGGGAAAATAAAGAAGCCAAGGTGCACAATCCTGCCTTCTGCTTCGATTAAATGCTGCATAAAGTGGGAAGTTATTAAATAAGAAAATTATTTAATAAGAAATAAGCATTTTATTTCTATTAAATAAGAAAACATCTCAGTTCTGGTTGTCTGATCCTCTGAGGGCTCTGCCTTGTGTCACCTCCATCAGCCCCATCAGCAGTGACCACTCTGCTCCAGATTTCAGCTCCACACAGAGCTGATTCCTCTGCAGCCCTGCTCCCCCCTCGATCTATTTGGTAACCTCATGATAAACAATATTGAACAAAATGGACAATGAAAGTTTGTATCTCCTCAAGGCAAGAGGAAAATTAAATAATGATGCAAAATAAAAGATTGATTAAATTATCCTGAGTTTTTCAAGGCACAAGACCATGGCTTTCATCATTGAAAGGTTGTATGGGTCCTTCAGACCAGATGGGATGTCCTAAAGCATCTCTGATGTATTAGAAACTTTTCATTTACATGCAATTCTCAGAATTTTCTGTTTGTACCACACCAAAGCATTCAGAATTAAGGTAAAAATATGTACACATTTTAATAAATTTACATCAGTAGAAGTTATCTGAAGAAGGACAAAACTTTCTTTTTTGACATTGGCATTGGAAAGCTGATATTTTGATATTGTCACCAACTCCAGCAACATTTCAACTTAAATTGGCAAATTAATACAAAATGGAAGGGATGAAATAATCTAAAATTGGCAAATTAATAAAAAAATGGAAGGGATGAAATAATCTAAAATTGGAACACTTGAAGTAACATAGATCACTTTGGTGACTGCAATTATTCCCAGTAATGTTGTTGATATTTTCACTCGTGGCAGTACCCATTTCTTCCTTCCTACTCCCAGCGTTTATTCCAGTTATAGCCAGATCTTGTCCACATCTCTTCTTACTGATGCTCATTTTTGAGCATGGTGAAGGAGTGAGAAGAAGCTTTTTCACCCAGGTCTAGATTGAATTATGACCATTTTTACATCTGAAAATTAGGGAGCTTCCTGTGACATCAGATTTCAGAGACTGCCTGTAAGAAAACCTAAGAGAAAAAACAGCATATAAATTAAAAGTTTTTAGGCAAATTAATTAGCATGGTTCCATAAATTTTGCTAATGTTTGGGCTTTAACTTTTTAAAGCTATTGTCTTTTATTGCTTTTTTAGATAAATGGTCAGTAGATAATTATCTCTATTTGTTAAAAAAAAGCTCTTTTGTGCTCCAGAAATTGTTCTACCCTAGGATGAATGGGCAATTCAGAATCACATTAATACTCTCACTGTTGTAGAGTTTCAGACTGGGTTAAGGAGGGTATCAGGGGGGAGAGTCAGAAGTTTTTTGAGTGAGAGGAACTCGATAAAATTTCAACCTACAGAAGTGTGCCACAAAAAATATGAATGATTTGCAATCTGATCCCAGAGCAAAGCACATAACTGCAGTTCCCTGAATTGAAAATACAAGCTGCTTCTATTTTACTGGGCATTTATGAGGTAGAAGGAACCATCAAGGATGCTACAAAATAGAGCCTGGAACATTTAAGTCATATAAGCCACAGACACAACTGCAAGGAAGTGACTTCTATGGTGTTTTGGAAGACTTATTTTATCTTTTTCATAGCATACTGAAATTACAGTTTGTCCTTTCCCTGCATCTATGGATATGATGCTACATTTTATATTTCCATGGTTGGGACTTTAAAAAAAAGCAAAAAAATTCTTAAAAAAATAAGATAATGCCATTACTGTCAAATAGCTTTCAAGATTTTTATGTACTTTATTAAAAAGAAACTTGTGCAAAATTATTACACAACCCTAGTTCTTACTGGTACATTGCCTTTGTGCAAATTTCATGCAAATTTCTACTTAAAAACTTAATTCTCATATTTCCTGATACCATCTCACCTCTTTCAGTAAAGCAAAAAAGGAAGTGAGATTAACATTTTTATCTTTGATTACTACCACTAGCAAATAACAGACCCAGTTCAGGCACATAGTTAGAGGCAAATTTTGCCCCAGAGAATTTGCCATCTGTTCAGGCAGGTCTGACAAAGCATAGGAGGAACAGGGTACTGATCTCCTGGTTTTGTTAGAAAAAACATAAAAGGGTAAAAGATGCTCCCAAATGAAATGAAGGGTAAAGAAAGAAATGTATTTCCTAAACTCTCCTCCAGAATCAAAATACAAAATATTCTCTCTACCTGTCTTGACATGTGGGATGATGGTGCAGGGAATATTTATGTTGATGATGATGGTAATGTTTTGAAATTAGTTTTTAATTAAGTTTTAAAAATAAAATTACAATTACAATTTTGACCTCTGGGGTTAAAGGCAGAATGGATAAAAGAGTGATGACACTTTGGAACAGATTTTATCTAAAGATATAAGTCAATCTCAGCTAGAGGGGCTGAGCTGACTAAATTTCAGAATGTGACAGAATTAACAGCAATGACCATCAGATTTTCAAAATCTGGGACATTGTCTATTCATCAGCAGGCACATACTGCTCCTTACAAAATGGAAGAAAAAGGAATTCACCAAGTATAGACCAATTAAGCTGACCTCAATAATATGTTAGGAATATAGAACACATTTTTCAAGTGAAAAATTAGTGAAAGACATGAAGCTAAAAGGATTATGGGATAAAGTGAAACTTGAATTTACCAAGTTTAGACCAAACCAAACTTATTCAGTCTGTTTTTATCCCTGTAACAGAGAGTATATTCTGCAGACAGGCAGTGCTCTGGCTCTCATCTCTTTGGACTTGAGGAAAGCATTTCACGTAATGAGCCACATGGAGAATTTTCACCAAAACAGAATTGCTAAAATCCTGCCAGGTCCAAAAGATCCCCTTAAAAGGCATATGGGACTGGATTGTGTGATAGGAAAACCTTCCTGCCTGGAAGCACTCTTCAGATGCACTTTTTGAGGATCAGCACTGGGACCAATTTTACTTGGTACTTTCAGCAGTGACCCTGACACAAAAATAAAGCAGGAAATTGATCACTTGGTTTGGCAGCAAGTAAGGATGTGCTGTCAATAAAGTGAGGGGAAAATGTCAGACAGGAGGAAACAGTCCTGCTCAACTACTGGGATAATAGACATGAAGAAAGTGTAGTCAGAAAAGCGCCAAGAAATGTACATCTCTTGAGAAAAATTATTGCTAGATCCTGAGAGGTTATTAATGAGACATGATAGAAGACGAGGAGAACAGGAAGCTGTAAAAACATTGATATAATCCTACTTTTTTTTTTTTTTCACTGTTGAGATAAGGAATTATTCATTCTGCTATATGTGACTGTGGAGAAGTGCTAATAATCACACAACACACAGTTCTGGTCAGGTTATTTGTGAAAAAAGAGGCAGCAGAACTGCAACAGAAGCAAGAAGAGGATAATTGGGAAGAGAAGATTTACTGTACCACAGGGATTTGGAGAAATATTTGCTACATCACTGTTTTACCAAAATGAAGATAAAGAAAAGACAGGATTGCCCTTTGTGAGGGATCTTACACAAGTGATCTTTCCTTGGGGAGGACAGATAAGAGGTGAGACATGAGAAAAAGTTGAAGTAAATGACAAAAAGTAGAATCATAGAATGTTAAGGGCTTGGAAAGGACCTTAAGGATCATCTAGTTCCCTCCCATGGGAACGAACAATTTCTACTCAAGCAGGTTGCTCAAGGCTTTATCCACCTTTGCTTTGAATGGGGCATCCACAACATCCCTGGAAAACCTGTTCCAGTGTGTCACCACCCTCAGAGAAAAAATTTTCTTCCTAACATCTAACCTAAATTTTCCCTCTTCCAGTTTGTACCCATTACTCCTTGTCTTATGACCTAAAAGACCCTAAGAAATCTAGGCTGGATTATTGATTGATTATTTATGACCTAAATGCCCCTAAGAAATCAAGGCTGGAGATTAGGAGAACACTTCTAAGGATGTGAAGTGAGATGATGAGGTGGTTTCTCAGAAGCAGTGGAAGGATTTTCACCCTGTGAAGAAAGGAGAGGGAATGTCTCTCCCTTTGGAAGACAACAGGATAAGGCATGTACCTGCACGAGGATAGGACACCTGGCACACCAGCAGGGCTGGCCCAGAGAAAGGACAGGGAAATGGAAGGGAAAGAAGGGAATTGCTGTCAGTGCAGGACAAGATCCCCACCCAGGGGAGATGTCAGCCTCTGCTCACGTGGTACAAAAAGGGGCTAGGGAGAGAAATTTGAAAAATTCAAATGTAGCCTTGAGAAACCCTGAGCCATCTCTGCTGGCACTCAACAGAGAGAATGCTCACAGCTCCTGCCCTGTGCTCTGATTGTGACTCCAACATCCCTGCAGGAGGGACCACTCAGAGTCCTGTTCATCCAGCCAGAGACTTCCCAGAGCTTACAGCTATCTAAACCATGACTTTTTGCACTAAATTCTCACTCATTTGGCTGGATTGAGCACATTTCACTCCAAGTGGATCCAGTGGAGAACAGGCCAGGCCAGGATTAAACCTTTGGTGATTGCTTCTGAAAACACAGGCACTGATTTCCTGAATGAGACCTTAAATGGGAGCAGGCTGTTTAAGTTGAATCCTCTCATAGGAAATCAGCTTATTACTATCAAGAAAATTTTTTTCTCAGCACTATTTTATTGGATTTTTAAAAACCAATCACAAGGAAACAGCAATGCCCCAAAATAAAGAGCTCTGTGAAAATGGCTGTGCCAAATGCTTCTCTGACACATTTAACACCTCTCTAATAATGTTTTTTATAATTGTTTCAGAATGAAAATGTACACCATAACAACCTGAAAATGGCTCATGCATATTCATACCTTCCATGTGTTAACTGCTGGGGAATGTTCTCAGATTGCTTCACTTTATAAATTGTTACTTATTTACCACGCCAGTTGGCGACTCTGGGGTGGCATATGTGAAACGAATTTGCAGTTTCTATTACAGCTAGTTGCAATTTTCCAATGAAACACTTTTTAAACGAAGAGGAAAAACAACAAAAAGAATCACCCCTAGCCATTAATCTGGAAGGCAACGCTTTGTAGAACAGTATTTGCTCAGATGATCTGACAAAACATGGACAGGGTTTTATGAGGAGCATTTTCCAAATATGCAGGGAGGTCACACGGGGGATTTCTGGGTGCTCCAGAACAGCTCCCCCATGGAAGTAGATCCCACATGGCAAATCTGACAAAATCCCTAAAACTTGTTGTTTTGGGAGTTTGGGAATTCCACATTTTGTCAAAGGTAACTTCCTGGCTCCATGGCAGTAACCTCCTGGTGATTCTCTCTTGCTTTACTCTCAAACCTCCCAAAATCTGAGCTACTGGGTCAGCAACCAAAACCTTCCAACCCTGCTCATATAAAACATAATATGCAAAACTGATAATGACATATACATATAATTGGAGAAAATAAAGTCTGTCTGGAAAGCCCACAGTAAATTTCCTTCTTCTAAAAGCAGACCTAGCAGGGAAAACCTTTCTTCTTTTTCATCCATGAATAAAAATATTTCCCCTCAGCTTTACATATATATTTTGTTCTAAAATAATTAAAAATCATTAAAGTTCCCCCAAAGCAGACTCTGAATTTGAAACACAATCATAAAACAAGCTGCTGCAAATTTTTTTTTTAGGAGCCTGAAAATCTGAAATATGAAAGAAGCAGATTCCTTGGTTCCCTCTTTGGCCAGGTGGTACAGAGCTGGTTTCATAGCAGGAATAGTAAATTCTTTGAGGATTCAAACCCCTTTGAAAACAATGGGAAAACGACCGCATTTCAAACATGGTCTCTATTAGCAGAGCTGGCTTTTTATAGATATGTGTACACAGACACAGATCAAGAGAAAAGCTGTGCACAGAATTTAATGGGATGGGCTATGGAGTAGGTGGTGTTTAAAGTGTCTCCTGTGCAGTCTCTAAATGTGCTCTGTCTCTCGCTGTGCAGAATATTCAGCACATAAAAATAAACTTTCTTCCCTTTTTTGTTCAGATGTTTGCAGGTCACCTTTCCACTCGTTGGGAGAACTGAAACTTCCTTTTTTTCCCCAGTCATGTTCCATCTATCACACTGTACATCGAGAGAGGCGGGAGCAGATGTGTCAGACACAGAAAATGAGAGACAGAACAAAGAGAAATAGGCCCCTGAAGGAAAGAAAGAGAGAGGTTCCAAAAGCAGAAACAAGAAGTGAGAGAGATAAGGGACCCTAAAATAGACATAAATCAACAGAAAAATCAAGTCCCTTGAAACAGAAGATAAAAAATCCCCCTAAAGAGAGAAAGGCAGCAAGGGACATCTGTCCATCAGAAGGACATACATATCTCCAAGAATTTTAATATCATTCCAGCCACAAGATGAAAATTCATCTGTATCATTAATGAACATCTCACTAATCAGCCATTTCAAGAGCAATGTTTAACACAGATTACAGGATGAACAGACTCTCCTCCAGCTCATCAGCCCTGTGGTTCTACACCCACCTGGGGAAAGAGAAAGAAATAATCAATATGAGGTGCATAAAGACCTAGTAAAGAGCTGATTGGAAGAACAGGTTTTGGTTGCTAGATAATATTTGATTTACTGTCTAATAAGCATTTTAGCACAGCCTTTCAGATACTCTGCAGTCCTCAAGTATCAAACTTGATACTCTGCTGTAATTTCATCTATGATAGATTGCAAGGTTTGCCATAAAATGACAAGGAGCAACTGAATGAATCCAAACTCAGCTGAACGGGTCATCTAAGGCTGCTGGAAGTGAAAAGAGCAAAGGGTTGATGGCAATGCACTAAAACAGATGCCCTTTTTATTCAGCCAGATATCCAAGATCATCTCTTGGTTAACCACCTGCAGAGCTGAAGCTGGAAAGTAGGGTAAGATTTGGGAGACTGCTGTTCCTTTGTTCAGAACCCATTCCAGCTGAAGACTGTCACCAAAGATTGACAGGCCCCTGAGATAGTTAAACATGCTCTTTCCTCTCCTTTTACCTTGTGTTTCCATCCATCCTTAACTTTCTCACGGTCATTTTGGGGTTGATTTTTTTGCACTCACACCATTTGCTTAGATAGCTATTCCCAAAACAGAAGTGGAGGATGGCAAAAGACAATGACCTGGATATCCTTAATTTTAAGTCATATCTAAAGTCAACTCGTTAAATGGCAGATGACAGAAGCCACCTGAAGGACAAAGATGTGTCATTAGGCAGTGCTGAGGAACAGCTGAGAGTAAAGAAAGCAAACAGATATTTAAAAACAGAATTAGAACTGGACCTTCATCTTTTGATGTGTTTGGTTTTTTAACTCAAGCTTCCTTCTTTTGAAGGTGTTTTCTTGTTGAGCGTGTTACATTACAAAATATATTCTTGACAGAGGCTGGGACTTGGACACAGAAGAAGTTACAGAATTGTTGAAATGATTGAAAGAATGGCTCAAGCAATGGTTGGCAGCATTGACAGGCAGCTCTAAGCAAATGTGCATTTACTAAATATCAGTTATAAGCACACTATAAGCCATGGAAATGATGAAAAAATTAATCATGAAATTGAAGCCATTTATTTATTTATTTATCAGTACTGGAAAATTCCTGAATGTCCTTGAAAGAATAAAAAAACTTGGACTTTAAATTCTCTCAGATGTTACATGCCAGGCTTTGGTAGAGGAAGGAGGAGGGAGAATAAAGGTCACTTTCAATCTGCTTCTTATTCATAACGTTCAGCTCGAAGACCTGGCCAACCTGGCTAAGATGGGTTGTTAAATGGATTGGCCTAGGGCAAGAAAATGAAAGTAAGTGTGCTCTAAAAGTTTTGGGAACTTGGATCAGGGATTATTCCATCTGTTTAACGGCGGGACAGACAAAATGTGGTTGATGAATGATGGAAGTGCTTTTTATCACTGTGGTGTTAATGACATAATGAAGGTCTTTAAAGAGTACAAATGTGATATTCTATAAATCTGCCCCTATGCATTTTCCTTCATTTATCAATTATTAAGGGGATTTCACCTCCTGTTCTAGAAATTGCTGCAGAGTTACTGCATTGATTTAGGATGGCTTTTAGCTGCTTTGATGTCTATTATATTTTACCATATTGGTGAGCAGGGTTTATTTCATCACATATTCTTTTTAAAAGGTTTCAATATTGATAAAATCTGGGCAGATAGGTATGTAATAAATTTTCTTATTTTAATAGGATTATTTCAGAGAACAAAGTGTGAGAAAAAGACTTGTACTAGACTTATACTTGATAGTCAGTTTAACCCTTTTGAGGATATAACTCCTTGCAATCTGTTTAGCAGACAAGGGTGAGAGAAGACCCTTACCCCCACATTCTTCAAAAAAGATTTCTGCTTGTTCCATCTTTAGGCTGTTAAAAGCAATTTGTTGAGAATTTCAGCAATCTGGAGAATCTTAATCCTTTGCAATTAATCCTTCCTAAAATAAAAATAAAGTAACAGAGATAGGTTATTTCCTAATCACTAAAGATTATTTTTATTTTCTCTTTATCTTGCCTTTTAATTCCCACTTTCATTTATGTAATCATTCATTTTCCTTTCTTCTTTCAGCATTTCCTAGGCAATACTTAATAACAGATGATACACCAGTCTGAAATGTGCTACAAAGGACAGACTATATTTGGAGGTTAAAAGAAGATATGAAAAAATATATTCTTTTATAGAAGTTGTACTACTTTTTATAGGCAGATGAAAAGAAAGTGATGCAGTTGCTGACACAGTTGCCTGGTGCTATTAGGGAGACTCTTGAGTGCCTTTCAGGAGACACCTGCTTTCCAGCTGTGAAACGGCTCAGGGGCCCTTTGGGTCCTCTATCAGCCCTGACAGTCCACTCCTGGTGTTTTGGAGAATTTAGGGATCTCAAATGGCATGGAGAATAAGAGAACCCAGCCCAAAGGTGGGATTTTATTCTGAGTCAGAAGCAAAACATAAATATTTACAAATTAGCTTCATGTCCCATCTCTCATCAGTCAGTAGAGACTTGGTAAGATTCAGGAAATCTGCAGTCCAAGGAGGTGCTCAAGTGATGAAATCTGCATTTCCACTCAGGGTAAGAGAAACCTCTAAAACGTCATTAATTCTATTCTGTGAATCTCACTGGCAATAAAAGGAGCTTGGACACCCACCTTGTGATGTAGGCACTGACATTTCAGTGACTACAATCTCGAGCTGAGTACCAGTCACAATTTCCCACAGATTATAGCAAGGTATGAACTGTTTAAGCACCAGTGTAGATAACAAATTTAAGTTCTTATTTCTATAGAATTTAGACGAAGATAATTCCAGTGACTTTCCTGTCTCATCGATGCTGTCCTCTCCCCAAGCACAGAGATAAGAAGGCACCCAGATAATCATGGACTAACTCTGAGAGTGTCACATTCTTGATTAAATATCAATGCCACACTTTTGCACCATTGATTGAATTATGGCTTGTCCTACTTGGAGACCAAAGTGCATCAACTGGTTTTCCTCAGGAACTCAGCTTTTCTGTCCCTCAGAAAGTCAGCTCTTCTGTCCCTCAGGTATCACAATGTATGGTCTTGCTTCACCTATCACTCAAACAGAATATTTTGTCTTGTAATATATAATAAAGAGAATATTGTTCCTTGTTTCCTTCCTCTTTTTAACATTAAAATGAATAGATGGATGCAAGCCTTACTTAGTAACCAGCACACACTGACATTTTGAGCAACCCATTTTTAGAATTAAGATACAAATCAAACTGGACATAAAGAAATATTTTAGGCTGCAAAACTTATTCTGTGTAATTTTTTTACAAAATGCCAAGGAACGAGAAAAGAAATCTAGAATATAAATGTAGAGTTATATCCTTCACTCTTATGTTCACGACATCCTTCTTTCTTCAGACTATGTTGTCTCCTCATAAAATGAAAAATGAATCTTCTCTTTATGACTCTCAAACTTGATATGATCAAAACTACAGCTTTTCTCATCCTAGAGGAATCTCACTGAACATAACAGAAATCATGTCAAGTTACACTAGGAAAAGCAAGCAAACATACAAACACTTCCCCAGGTCACTTTCTGTCACTTTACAGAAAAAAAAATTAATTATTTATAAAAACTCAAAAACATGCATCATGAACTTAAATGGGTGCAAGTAGCTAAAAGAAAAATTGATTAAAAGAGATTTCAGATCATATACTATGGAAGCAGGATGCAAATGGTAATACAGTCCAACGATATAATGGAAATGGCAAAGAGGAGAAAACTGGAGATCCAGAAAAGGATCTAGAAAAGGAAAGGGAAAGGGCAGGAAAGGGATTTTAAGCACAACTCAGGCACTTAACCTTAAGAATATCATTCTAGAGCCTGACATTCTTCAGGCACAGGATAACTTCCCTAGAACCACCTGCATCTCTTTCTGCTAGAACCACCTGCATCTCCTTCCAGAGCTGAGTCAATCCAAATCAGACTTCTGTATGCACCCAACTGGATTTACAGAGTCCCTTGAAATAGCTGACCCAACCACTGCAAAGGTCAAAATTTTAGAGATATGGTCAGAGAGAGAGGGAGAGAGAGGGAGAAGGAGAGGGAGAGGGAGAAAGAGAGAGCTTTATTTTACATGTGAGGTGCCTTTAGGTAAGACAACCATGAGTTTAAAGGCCACATCTCTGTTCATTAATTTGGGATTATGGAGCATGTGTTTCCCTGGTGCCCAGGGTCAGTCAGTCCATGCCTGGGTCAGTCAATCCATCCCAGGGTCAGTCAGTCCATCCCAGGGTCAGCCAGTCCATCCCAGGGTCAGTCTGTCACTGCCAGGAGCAGTCCCACTGCCCTTTGTGGAGCTGTTCCCTGAAGGGCTGGGGTGTCAGCAGGGCCCATCAGCTCCTTCCCCACCCTCTCCTCACCAATGTGACCCTGTGGGACACAGTGACATTCCTTTGGGAGAACCTGGCCTGGCCTGCCCCTCCTGATTTCCTGCTCTGCCACCCCATGGGGTCCCTCATGGCTGTGTCCTTCCCCTGGGATGGGAGCAGGGCCGGGCCTAGGCCGGACAGAGCCTCCGCCATGCTGGGCTCAGGGCCCAGCTGTGTCACCCCTGAGATTCACCAGTGTCACCTCCTGGGGATCATCCCGTGTCATCCCTGGGCTCCACCTGAGCGGGACAATGGGGCTGAAGGGACTGGAGAGCTGCTGAAGGGCTGGGGAGGCTCAGAGGACTGGGGGGTTGAGGGGAAAGAAAGAGATGGAGGGGCTGGAGCATGTCCAGAGAAGGGAACAGAGGTGAGGAAGGGTCTGGAGAACCAGGAGTGGCTGAGGGAGCTGGGGGGATGTCGGAACCCAGGACATTCCTCTGGCTGCCCTGGAGGACTCATGACCCTGTCAGGAGGCTCAGAGACCTTGGCACAAAGTCAAAAACACCTGTGCCTTCAATTTTAACCCATGGAAACAATTACCAACTTTGTGTGAAGATTCACAAGCCACAAGGGTTTGAATGGAATGATAGTTAATTTATCACAGGGTGAAAATGTTGAATTTTGGGGTTTTTAGAATGGGGGTTCAAGAGGCAAGATGGAGGAATCTAGGTGTGTCCTGTCTTTCTCCTTGTCCTCCATCTTCTACTGTGATGGTGGCACTTTTGGATTGGTTTAGAGTAGAGACAGACTGTCTAACATAGGTGATAGGTATTGGAAAATAAAGTGCATGTAGGTTTTAGTACAAAAATATGACACTGCCCCAAGGGCAGGGACTGTGCCACAATCTGACTTGCTGAACAGATCTCAGCAGGTGAGAGAAAGAATGTATTGGATAAGAAAAAAGAAACAACCTTGAAAAGCAGAGCTGAGGAATCCTGACTTCTTCTTCGAGCGCAGGGCTGGGAAAAAAAGACTTTTTGATACCTTGGGAGCCATTTCAGCAACAACAAACCTGAGAGGAGGACTGGGAGAAAATGAGGTTCAGGGAGAACCTTGTGCCTCTGCACAACTCCCTGACAGCAGGGTGCAACCAGGGGGTTTGGGCTCTGCTCTCAGGGAATGAGGGACTGGATGAGAGGAAACAGTCTCAAGTTGTGCCAGGGAGGTTTAGATTGGATATTAAGGAAAATTTCTTCACTGAGAAGGTGGCCAAGCATTGTAACAGGCTGCCTGGGGAAGTAGTAGAGCCACCATCACTGTAAGTGTTCATAAACCATTAGGATGTGGCATTTGGGGACATGGTTTAGTGGTGAACATGGCTTATAGCAGTGCTGGGATAATGGTTGGAGTTGATGATCTTAGGCATCTTTCCCAACAGTATCAATTCCATGATCCTATAGGATATTCCAGTGAGAGATGGGAGAGGAAGCTCAATGCATTTCTCAGCCTCAGGGACACTCAACAAAAACTACTTCCAGGAAGATCCTAACCAAAGAGGATCTCTCTTGTTTAAAATGTGCCTCTGTGCTGAAAAAATTCTAATTTTATCTGTACAGATGAATATCCCAAGATGCACAATTCTACACAGAGCACAGCAGGCAAAAATCCAAGCTTATGTGCAGAAAACACATTTAGATGAAAGACTGCTGAACAAAAGTCTGCTCCAACTTAATAATGCACAATCATTGCCTTAAAACAATTTTCAAGTCATACCTTTTACAGGCTTTCAGAAGTAGCTATTGCTGTAAGCATGCAAAACAAATAGAGCAGAAAAAATATGGAAGAAGGTAATCCTTACAAAAGCCATTTTGTTTTAGTCTAGTTTTCTAACAACTACTTAGTGGAGCAAAGGCTGAGTTCAGCTCCCAGTTCTGACATTTTCTACAATGCCACTTTTTAATCCAAAATTCAGCAGCTGTATTTATGATTGAAAATCCGAGTGTGGGTCAGGCACTGTAATCACACAGCTGAGCTAATGGTTTTGCTGCATAAAAAGGGTTGTGCGTAATGTATTAAAGAGTCACTATGGGTTTGGAATAAGTCAGATGAGATCATTCAAATCAAATCATATCAAAAATCCCTTATCAACTAAATCAGAACTTTCCAGACTTCAAATATTTTCCTGTAGTTCATTTCCTTATTGAGCTGTTGAAGCTTTCACATCTCAATCTCTTCTGCAAATAAAAACCATCTGATTTTCTCATTTCAGTCTCTTTGAGACCACTGTCAGGCAATCCCATGGCACACAGAATTCAGGCCCCAAAATGGACATACCACCATGATGGAAAAGTAATTTTCATAATATTGCCCACAGACTGGCAGGGAGGCAAGCTGCAATACAGAGAGAAGTTCCAATGTGATTTTTGGTTGACATTTGCAATTGGGTTCATATGCTTTGGGTGAGCCTGATACAAACAATTCCATTTTTAAAAGATTATCTGAAATGAGCCTGGAAATCTCTTGTTCCCTGTTGCTAATCGAGATGGAACAAGACCAGTTCTTGTGGCTAGAGCAATTCTGTACACAGGCCACAGCAGTGTGAGCCTCCATTAAATGTGTCCTGATGTGCTAATTTACCTCAGTGAGTTTGGAAACCCGAAAATGGCACCACTGAGACCTACAGCCTTCCAAGGGCTTAAGTGAACCAGCAAATCTTTTGCCCAGAGAGACCTAATTCTTGCCCTGTTTATCACAGGTAAACACATCCTGCAGCACAGGTAAGAGGAGGAAGACTGAAGTCATTTGGAAATCATTTGGAAAATCTCTGAGTGGGGTATGTAACACATCTCTCTCTTTAGCAAATGCCAACGAATCTAACATTCATTTTGTCCAATCCCCCAATTTATTAATTGCTCTCTTAGTGAAGACACTGCTGGCAATACCAATACAAATGCTGAAGGGAGGAAAAAGGGTGGCACATGAGAAGTGCCTGAATAATCACTTTGCACAGAGAATGATTTAGGAAAAGGGTCTCCTCATGATTCTCGGGTGGGGGGAGAATCCTGGACTACAGTTTTGGTGCTCCAACCCAGATAAATAGGATACCTCAGTAAGGCTCTATCTGCAGAAGGATAAGAAGATTTACTGGTCTGGGACAAGCAATGGGTCCCCTTCATTTTCTTCCCAGGTTTTCCTGATAAACATTCGGCCTTTCATTATAAAGCCAGAATTTTTCTGTAAATCCATTTTCTATACTTTCTGGACTGAAAAACCAAAAAATTGGATGACCAGGCACCTTAGAATATGGATTGTTATTATAAAAGACTCAGGTAAAGAGAATGAATGTGGAAATTTTGACTCATATTACCAATAAGATACTATGGGTAGTACAGAACATAAAGAGGTGGCTGAAATAACCAAATGTCACTGTACAGAGAAACATTTTTAAGAAACTTCCTGTAGTTACTATATGGCATAAGGTGATTGTGCAGCAAACATCAACAAAAAAATACTCCAGGCTAATAAAAATAAACAAAAAATAAGAACATGTGGTATCTTCTCAGTGAACCCAGATACCTACTGGGAGAAAGCAAGTGGAGTCATTAGAATTATTTGTTCATCATTATTACTTATAAGGAGGTTCATCAATGGATGTCTATATATTTAGGCCCTGTGGTTTTAGTGCTTGAAAACAGCTGCAAAATTCAGCTGAGTTTTGCAACAGACCCTGGAAAAAATCAGCCCCTGGCAGTAGAACTAGCTGTTTCTAAGAGAAGTTCAAAGAAGCAGTCATTAAGGAAAATGTCAGTTCTAAATTTATTTTCCCTGTTTCTTTCCTCTTTGTCATCTGCTATGAATTGGTCCCCAATGGCTTTGCCATTTTAATTTCATCTGGACACAGATGTGATCATCTGTGAACAAGTCTTTCAGAGATTGCCTTGGAAAGAACTTCCCATTCAAGACTAGGAAAGAAAAACTGTAATTTCAGGATTTATGTGGTTTTTCTATCAGGATGAGTATTTTCTTTATAAAAAGATTTGCAGCACATTCAGTCAAATATGATGACTTATAATCCTCTGAGTAGGTTGCTGGTGTGGGAGAAACACTGAAATTCACAGATATCAGGAAGAAATTACCACCTGGGTTTAGATTGGTCTCAAGACATCTCAGTTCATGCTGGTTTTTGCATGGACTTTTATGTAATGATACCCAAACTACAGCTGGCTAAATTCTTTCATTCAGTATAACCTAAAGTCCTCCTTAAATTATTAAGCACCCTCAGAAATGCAGTTCTTAGTCTCTTTTTGTCCCTAATGAGGCCAATGTGTCACTTTTCTGTCTGAAATATTTTCTGCACGCCTGCAGGATGATATAAACTTCTAAATCTTGCTTAATTCAGCATGATTTCCTCAGATTGGGTCTGTTTTCTGAGGACTTTATGTGGCTCAGGGTACCAGGAGGGACAGAGAATGGCTGTCAGTGCAATGGCAGCAAACACTTTCTGCTCTTCCTGCAGAGATCACACTGCCTAATTAAACGTATTCCTCCATTTATTCAGGTCTCTGAACAAATACTGACATATATTTATGTGTCTCTATATTAATATGTATTGATAAACACATTTGACTGTGGTATGGCATCTAAATTTGTGTTTATCCAAGCACTGCAGAAAATTAGCTCATCAGGATTTTCATCTGTCCTGTACTGAGAAATATTTTTACAATTCCCAAGGAGCCTTGAACAATAACCCAGATCAGCAAAACCACAAAGCTCAAGAGTCCCTTTGTTTTGGGATGTTCCCACCTGAAAGTTCATCCAAATGTTCTCAGTGTTTAAAATTTGCCACATTCAAACTGCAGATTAGATCCAAGCGTGCCTAAATTTAGATCTCTTCCATTCCTGTTTATAATTTGCATTTTAGAAAAAAAAGCAACAAAATAAGACATAGAGCAATCATGACAAATAACTACATGTCTAATTACATTAATCTCAATTTAGTGTACCTTCTGATTTTGTTGTGATTTCCATAGTGTCAATCATCAGGCTGGCTATCGATCCATCATATCAATAAAGCAGATGCTGCAGACTCATTTATAACTCACAGGATGAAGTTCCTGAGGGACTCACATCATATGTGTTTTACCAAGTGAACAGACAAAATAAGACACTGAACAGAACAGGACTGAGTCAAAACCCAGAAGTTTCAGGTATTTGTTTCAGGCTACTCAAAGGATTGATGCTACCCACCAAGCAGAGCTTCCTCACACAACTAAAAGAATTTAATACAGGGTTTAGGGCTTGTATCTAAATATTTTGCAGTCCTCCTAGTAAGGCTGAATATGGAAGTTACTGTTAAAGAACAGTAGCAGTTTTATGGGATCAGTCTGATAAGATGCAAAAATGATTTGCAAATGTTGTCTCCAGCTCCTCATGCATTTCTAAAGCAACAAACTGAAAAGGGCTGATAATCATGAAACGGCATTAAATGTTCTATGAGATAAGTCAAATACCTTCCAGAAATTCTAATAAATTCTTTTCATAATTTATTAGCATATCCTACCCTGTGGATCTCATTTTTACCTATTAGAGAACTTGTCTAAGATCAGACAAAAAAACTTTTCTGTTCTACTGACATGCTGAGTGGAATTCATTATTAAACACTGTGCTAGGTTAATCTGATTCAGGAAAAAAAATAAAGATGCAAGAGATGCTTTTTTAAAGATAACTGAAATTAGATAACAGGAAGAAAAAGCCTATCAGAAGAAAACAGAATCTTGTGAATTTTTGGGTTTTTTTCCCCAAAACTTTTCTTTTGAGAGCTGTGCACAATTGGTTAATTGAACTGTCCACTTGTCCGAGTTGAACTATGCAGCATGCAATGCCCAATACTTTCCTTTGTTTTCCTAAGGAAAAAAAAAAAGCCAAATGGAGCTAATTTCAGAAAAGACCTCTGCAGTGCAACTCTGGCATTTAAGGTTAAGAACATCATTCTGGATCCTGACATTCTTCAGGTACACAATAACACCCCCAGAAATCCTCCCTAGAACCACCAACAACTCTTCCCAGAGTTGAGTAAATCCAAGTCAGACTTCTGTGAGAACCCAACTGGATTCATAGAATCCATTTGAATAACTGACCCAACCACAGCAAAGGTCAAAGTTTAAGAGATGTGGTCAGAGAGAGATTCCATGTGATGCTTCTTTAGGTGGGGCAGCCATCAGTTCAAAGGCCACAGCTCTGTCCATTGATTTGGGATCATGGAGCATGTGTATCCCTGGTGCCCAGGGTCAGTCAGTCCATCCTAGAAGTCAGTCAGTCCATCCCAGGGTCTGTCAGTCCATCCCAGGATCAGTCAGTGCAACCCAGCATCAGTCAGTCCATCCCAGAGTCTGTCAGTCCATCCCAGAGTCTGTCAGTCCATCCCAGGGTCAGTCAGTCAGTGCCAGGACACCTTCAGGGCTCCTGGTGGGTGCCAGGTGCCCAGAGAGACTTTGGCGATGTTCCAGGTGCCCAGAGAGGCTTTGGGGACATTCCAGGTGCCCAGAGAGGCTTTGGGGACGTTCCAGGTGCCCAGGGTTTTATGGCACACTGTTGCAGGGATGGGGCCTTGGGTGTCTCTTGGTGTCTTGGGTGTCTCCTGTCCTTCCATGGAGCCCAGCCCAGCCAGGCAATGACCATCAGAGTGGCCTGGGCTGCCCACTTTGTCAGGAGAGCCCCAGGAACTCCTGCCCAGTGGTTTTGTACTT
>JAXCLO010000208.1:66348256-66375818 GCA_035583995.1 Arremon aurantiirostris | reverse complement strand
TTCCTACATGACCTAAAGACATCCACAAGCACTTCCTGAGCTGCTGGCCCTTTTTCCAGAGCTGGTTCCCCTGGTGGGCTCCCAGCTGTGCCAGGAAGTGAAACTCTCACCCAACCACTCCAGGTCTGCCCCTGCTGGGTTGAGTTTCCAGCAGACATCCAGCAGTTTCCTCCTTGTTCCTTCTTTCTCCCTCTTTATGAGCAGATTCTGATGGAATATGGTACAGAACATCCCTTTGGGGGGCCCTAACCCTGACCTTGGGCTCAGCTGTGCTGTCTGTGTCTACTCCCAACTACCCAAGCACCCTCCTGTGGTTCCAGCCCCAGCCAGAAATTAACACCACACAGCCCTTGCTCAATGCCCTTCTCTTCCCCCCAGCCCTGGTGGAGTGGGGAGGAGAATCTAAAGTAAAACTTGTAGGTTTAGAGAAGTTTAAAAATTAATCATTTAGAGAAGCTCAGTAACTGAAAACAAAGTAAAATACTGTAATAGTGGTTAATAATAATAATAATAATAATAATAATAATAATAATAATAATTGATAATACAGCTGAAAAGAAAAAAACCTTCAAACATGTGATGCACAATGCAAGTGCTCACTACCTACTGACCAGTAATGCCAGAGCTGCCTTTCTGAACCAGATCAGGCCCTTTCCAGATAACTCCCCCAGTTTATATGCTGGGCATGCCATTGTCTGGTGTGGAATGTCCCTTTGGCCAGTTCAGGTCATCTGTCCTGGCTGTGCTTCCCTGCCATTTTGTTTATTATTAGTAGTGAATAAGAGCAAAGAAAAACCCCAAAAAACCCAATCCCCCATCAACAAAACCCCAAAACAATAAAAAACTGACAAACAAAAAACCAACCAAATAAACAAAAGGCCCAAAACAAAACAAAACAAAAAACCCAAAAAAAAAAAAAAGAAACTAAAGAAAGTTCCCAACTTACTGAGGAAAAATTTACTCCACCTGAGCCAAAACAAGTGCACTGAGCAACAGATTTTGAGTTATTTTCTATGGTACAAAGGAAACAAAATTCAGATGCCAAAGTCTGCTAGCCAGTTCCAATACTAGTATAAAAGGTCATTTTTCCAAATGGAAAATGGGTGTAAGCCCAGCCTTTCAGGATTATGCGCTGTGTCATTATTAAGAAAAATCTCATTGCATTAAGAAGCAGCCATTGCTTTCAAAAAGACAGAGACACTGTTTTGTTAGAACAAAACAAACCCTTATGACAAAGCAGCATGAACTACATGTGAAAATAAAGTTTGTAGTTCAAACTGAGATTTCTCTGGCTCCTGTTTCCACCAGCAGCCATCTCACTGAGGTCTGACAGGTGTTTGCAGGGTTGCCAACCCCTGGGTTAATTCAGTGCATGAGGAACAGTGAGAATAAATTATTTCTGTAAGTGAAATTCTGAAAAATTAATTGGAAAGGTAAATCATAGAATTTTTAAGGAACCTTCCCTGTCAGACCATCCAGGGGCCACCCTGGCAGCTACACCCACACCACCTACACCAGCAGCAGGCAGCTGCAGTGCCTGCCTTTGGTCCCTGCACTCACCCCACACTCAAGTGGTCAAATCACGTTTCCTTATCAGCTCAGGTTTCCCACAGCAGAGTCACAGAAGCGCAGATCCTACAAATTTAATCCTGGCGCAATAACAAAACAACTTGAGCTGGGTGCCTCCAGAGAGCGAACCAAGGAAGCCCTGGGCTTTTATACCCTCACAGACTCATATGGGGGAAGTCTGGAGTCTTTGAGTCACTTTCCTGGGCCACTTTCCTTTGTTATGCCAAGGGTCAGCAGTTCATGAGCTCTTGCCTGTTTCTCCTGCCACCCAGAGCTCAACCTGCAGCTGGAACTGCAGCTGCACCCTGGGCTGCCTGCACTGAGTGTGCTCTGCTGCAGAATCACAGGCTGGTTTGGGTTGGAAGGGCCCTGAAATGTTGTCTTGTTCCAAATATCCTGCCATGGGCATGGACACCTTCTACTAGACCAGGTTGCTCAGAGTCCCACCCAGTCTGGCCTTGAACACTCACACATGCAGCATCCACAGCTGTGCCAGGGCCTCACCACCCTCTCAGCAAATATCTTTTTCCTAATATCCAATGTAAACCTACCTCAATTTGAAGCCATTCTCCTTTCTCCTGTCACTACAGACTCTAGTAAGTATTCTTTCCACACTCCTGGACCAACCAGACATCCTCTACATGTTGTGACTCCCTAACTAACCTCAGCCCCCCACCCACCTTCACCCTCGTCCATTCCTAGCCACATAATTTTATCTTTCAACCATTTGTTCTGCCTCTAGCACCTGTCAGACCTTTTACTGAATTAATGTAACTCACTGAACAGGCAGAAAAATAGCCAGTATTTCACTGAGCTTGTATTCCTCCCTTTCACTGAGGTATATTACCTCAGAAAAGTCTCTTCAGAACATCCAGGGTGAGCAGTGGGAAAGCAGATGAGGGGGGACAGCAAAGATGAGAGTGTGCAGGAAGATATTGCCTTCTGGAATAGAAAGGACAGCTTATTAATTTGTCTCACCATGTCTTGGGAAGCTGTGTCCTTAGACACAATTTGTTCTTGACAATACAAGGAAAGCAGCAGAAGTGCAGAGCCAGAAACAGCAGAGGGGAGAACAGACTCGCTCTTCATTGGTGTTTTGCAAAACACCACTCTCAGAAGCAGAAAAATGGATGGGCAGAGTGAAACATCTCTCATATCAGAGTGAAACATTTGTCATATCAAAGTTTGCTGTACAATCTTTCTTGTTGCCCAAATTTCACAACAGTCTCTGAACATGCTGCCACTCTCTCTTTTTTTTTTTGTTGGCTTCTTGAACTTCTCTTTGGCCCAGATACCCCAGAAACTTCTTGCTTATAGCCAAGCAAGATTTATGACAACATTTTCCTGCTTCATCTCACCTACAGACGTAGGTTTCAGTCTATATATTTGATTTTAGCCCTGTCCTAGACATCCAGCCCATTTACACCCCACAAGCTTAAGTCTCCCCAGCAATCAGATGTTCAGCAGCTCTGTGTGGGTCCCCAGTGGGTTTTAAGGTGGCATCTTGGCAGTTGGCATATTGCCTCACTCCAGATACCCCAGCTGTATATTAGACCCAAATTTCTCTGGGATCCAGCCTCCAGAGGAACAGGGACCCACAATTAGTGAGCAAAGTCAATCTTTTTGTGACTTCTGTGTAAGTTAGAAGCTGTGTCCTAGAATCACAGAATCCTGGGACATCAAACCTCCCCTAACAATGTAGGAAATTGTTTTCAGAGATCACAGAATCACACAGTCATAACATCTTGGAATCAAAGAATATTTTGGGCTGGAAGTGACCTCAAGAATCATCTAGTTCCAGCCCCTCTCCCATGCGTAGGAACATCTTCCCCTAGACCAGGTGGCTCATATTTCTTGTATTTTTTTCCTTCCACAGAAAATATTTTTTACCTTTTCCTGCTCAGTTTTCCTGGCACCCTTTTTTAATTTTTTTTTTTAATGGCACTTTACTATTACTATTACTCTGTTCCCTCCTGAAGTGCTTCACAATATGTTCTTAGAGCTCTTCACTGGAAGAGGTATCAGACTGCAGCTTTTTATTCTTTAAAACTGACTAAAAACCTGCAACTTTGTCCAAGGCAGGCAAATATTCTACAGGAGAGCAAGTTTCCCAGTATTTTGACTCACACAGAGACGATATGACATGCTGTATTTTGAAGCAAGCCTTTTTTCCCCTCCTGCTGTGCTATAAGAAGCTGTTTTGTGAATCTCGTTGCTTACACTGGAGAGATCAGGGCAGAGACAAAAGTGAAGCAGCAAGTTCCCTGGCTGCAGCATCACTCCTCTGCTAAAGTGAGTTTTCAACTAAAAATATCTGTGGTATTTTAAACTAGAAGGATTCTCTGTGAAGAGAGCTTGAAATTACTTTTCTCACCTCTTCTGCCAGGTGTTCACTGCTCAGGAGAGAGTTTCTCATATGAGATCATCACCATGGTAGTTACAACAACCTGGTCAGCAGAGACTGGGACGTTAATACTTAAAAAGAGCCCATTTTATTTTTCTGTAGTATCTGCTGTGTAACTGCTCTTAAATTTGTTCCTCAAAGAACGTGCACTGGCAGCCCAGAAAGCCAAATGTGTCCTGATTTCCATGCTCAGTAGGGTGGGCAGGTGGAGGGAGGGGATTCGGCCTCTCTGCTCTGCTCAGGTGAGACCTCACCTGCAGAGCTGGCTCCACATCTGGGCCTCCAACATAAGAAGGATGTGGAGATGTTGGAGGAGGCCACAGAGGTGCTGAGATGCTCTGGAGTCAGGCTGAGAGAGCTGGGGGTGGTCAGCCTGGAGAGGAGAAGGCTCCAGGAGAACTTCCAGTGCTTAAAGGGGCTACAAGAGAGCTGGAGAGAGACTTTGGGCAAGGGCATGGAGTGACAGGACAAGAGGGAATGGCTTTACGCTGACAGAAAGCAGGGTTAGGTTAGAAATTAAGAATAAATTCTTCACTGTGAGGGTGGTGAGACACTGGCACAAGTTGTCCAAAGAAGCTGTGGCTGCCCCACTCCTGGCAGTGTCCAAGTCAAGGCTGGATGGGGTTCTGAGCATCCTGGGATGGTGAAAGGTGTCCCTGCCCATGGCAGAAGGTTAGAACAAGATGAGCTTCAAAGTCCTTGCAACACAAACGAGTCTGTGATTCTGTGAGGTTCTGATTCTATGTGTTTATGATTCTGTGTGTTTAGAATTCCATTATTTTATGATTCCATGATTCTCTAATATAGTTGCCCATATTGTTTAAGGAAGTTTGATCTTCCCAGAAATCCCTTCCAGATCTGCAAACCTGTAAAAAAATTGGTTATGATGTATTTTTTGTACAAATAAAGCTGTGAGAAAGCTGTGCACTTCTGTCTCCACGTAACAAGGAACAACAAGGGGCCTGATATTTTCTGTCTCACTTTGCACCAAAGTTTCTTTAAGTGTCCTCTCTAAGTCTGATCTTGGCTTAGCCAGCTGTAGGCCCACCAAAAAAAACCCACAAAAAAAAAAAAAGGGAGCAGAAGGGGTGAAGGAAAGCAAATCCTTATGCCATACTAGTCTTCTCAAAATTTGCACAAGCATTAATCAGCACATTGCTGCAAAACAGAACAAATAGGAGCATCATGTTCCTTTGAAAGACCAGTTTAAAGGGTTTTGAACTGACTCAGACAAACACATCCCTCAGGGACATCTTTGATTTCCACATTGTTCTCCTGATCACTCAGTGTGTTCCCAGAATGAGAACTTTCACTGTTTGTCTTCTTTTTCTTACTGGGCACGGTACTTAGGCAGAAAATCTGTCAGAAAGGAATAGCTGCATATAAATGTTATTCTAAGTATGGTTTCTGATACTATAGCTCAGCATGTTTGGAATATTGATCACAGCACTTCAATTTGCAATTGAAATGATAATTTCTTTTTTCCACTGATTCTTTGACTAATGTTATGCAAAATACAGCCTAGGATTGACATAAGGGCAATAAAAACTGCACAGAAAAATCTGTACCGAGCTAATTGTTAAACATATGGTCACATGCCATGGAAGGGGGCAGGCAATATGAGCAAGGAGTGAACAGGGACACTGAGTATCTTCATAAAGATGGAGCTTTCATCACTGCTGCCACTTGCATTTTCATTCTTTTCTTCTCTCCTTAATTTCCCCTGAAACTTTTCTTTCTTTTCCCAAGTTAGAGAGCCATTTACATTCTCTCACAGTGTGCAGGGAACTGCTGACTCCAACACAGAGAAAACTGGGGTAAAAGGAGTTAGAAATGTACCCTTGAGATTTGGGAACATAATTTTTATGGTACAACAACAAAATACAGGTGTTAAATTCATGGAGATCACATGCAATAACAGCAGGGTCAGTGGTGTTATACCATCATCATGAATTGTTTGCCCTTTTAGCTGGTTAAAAGTTGGATTTATCCATGGTTTCTTCAGTCTAGGAAGTCTCACTGGAAGGTTTTCTTTGTTTCTTCTTTCTTTATTTTCTTTCTCTACAAATTTAGTCATTTTTGTCTCTTGCCAAGAGAAGTTGTGGCTGCCCCTGGGTCCCTGGAAATGTTCCTGGCCAGGTTGCATGGGGCAGCCTGGTCTAGTGAAGGGTGTCCCTTGTAGGGGGGTGGAACAAGATGATCTCTCAGGCCCCTCCGAACCCCAACTGTTCCATGATTTCTGTGATTCTGTGATCTTGGGTGCACAACAAAACCTCACCTCTTTCTGTTTAGCCTGAATCAAACTCACAGTCAGTGCAGCTTATTTTTACTCCTACATTTCCCAGAATGTTCTCAGCCCTTGTTTGCCCTAATGTAGAAAAGCACCACTTTCTGGTCTGAGTGCTTATTGAGAGATGAAGGGCATTGGTGATCAATGTGCTCCAGCCTTCTCCAGTCAATATCTGAGCTGTGGGTCTCTCTGTCAGAACCTTCTCATCATTCTTCACAAAACGAATTTTTCTCAGATTGCCTTCCCCATCCTACTCCTCAGTTTCTCTATTGCATCATTAACCAAATCTTATTCGTTTAATGCACTGATTCCCCACACCAGTGTTTTTTAGTTCCCTTCACAACTGCTTATCTCTGTCCCATTATTTTGTCTCTTTAATAAATTATTTCAGAGCATATATTAATTGTTTCTTTCCATAGCAGATATAAAAGGATATTTCAAATACTCTTCACTGAAAAGATAGACAGGATTTTTCATTCCTCCCTTTTCTTAAAAAAAAGAAAAGAAACCTGTACAATTGACAAATATGTACAACGATTTCCTTATATAACTAGAAAGAAAAAAATACTTCAAAATCACTTTTGAAAGCCTGTCATGTTTGGCTAGTGATTAATATAGTACTATAAATACCTGAAAATTAATTGATATTGCTAATTTTTAAGACAGTAAGGTATCTGTAATATTTTCCAATATTTTTTATTAACAGGAGGCCTCATTATATTATTTAGGTTACTACAGCAAACACTGCAAGCACATTTAGTCATTATTGATGTTCCACTCATACCTGTCAAAGGACTGGAATTTCATTACTCCCCTCATTTTCCCTAGCTACCTTAATCTTTTCTTCAGCTCCACTCTTTCCCCAGGTGACCTCGCTCTGGGGAACATCAAGGAACACGAGAGCAATAGAGAATTGATCACCTACAGTTTCTTGTTGATCCTCTGTTTTGTCAACAGCATCTCTTCCCACTGAGGGAAATAATCACCAGCCTGGTGTAGCAGGAGGCCTGGATGGAGCTGGAAATGTGAGTGGTAGAAGGAAGCACCAATAAAGTAAATAACTGGCTAATCTTGAACCATTTCCTGATGACTAAGTTTTTATCTTGGATAAAAATCTACTGATGGAAACCAAGTCCTAGCTGCCAGGTCTGCCAGGATGACAACATGGGATACAGGGCAATAATTTAATGATTTAAATTTAGCTTGCTGAAGCCAAAACCATCTGGTACAAAGGGCACTTTGGCAGATTGAGTACAGTGAGAATACTGTTTTTCTTGCTGTTATGGTCTGATAACAAAGGAAAAATACACAACCAAAGCCATTAAAAAATCATTTGCAGTCAATCTCCCAACCAAGTTTGAATAATAAGAGGCAGAGCACTAATTATAATTGTATGGAGTTCCCAGCAGAGACATTGCAAACCAATTGCCACTTGTCTGCTCTCAAGTATTTTCTGTAAATGCATTCATTTGTGGCATCTTTTCATTTATGTGACAATATTATTACATTTTGTTTTCCCTGGCAATTGTTTTATTGCCATCTGGGAGTCATTAGTGAAACACTTTAGAGAAAGTGAGGACATCTCTGAATATGCCCCTGATTTTAGGGCTGGGTTGAAATGGACTCTTAATAAAATAAAATTGTGCTTTTTGGGAAGACAGACAATCTTAAGATGCTCATTTCATAGGTAGGACTGGAACAGAAAATGAGACAAGACTGCACACACAATACAAAGGTATTAAAACTGGGAGCAATATTACATTTTCATCCTCAACAGGGATATTTTAAAAGGTAAATTTGTTTATTTTAGAATTATCTCTTTATAGAACTGAGGATTTTTCATGGTTGTTTTTATGGACAGCTGGGGCAGGACTGCTTGACCAGATCCACTCCAAAGCCTCTTTTCAGTCCATCTGATTTCCCAACAAAATGGTCCCTGACATGGGCAGAACGCTTCTCATTCCTTCTTATGCAAGATGTGGCTTTGCACTGATATTAAAACTAATTTTCTTTGAACAGGTACCTCTTATGAAGTGACTGCAGGCTATGTCACTTTGTCATCCACAAAATTCGTATTTATTATCAAATCACTGATGAAAAAGCTTGAACACTGTCAGACTAATAACCATTCTTCATAAAAACACCAGATGAACACTCCAAAAATGCCACTTCTGATTTAGTTAATCACTTGGCAAACATAAGCTCCATCAAGATTCTCAAATGCTGGGGAGGACATGGGAGTGCAGAATCAGAATCACAGAATTGTTATGGTTGGGAAAGACCTCTAAGATTGTCAGGGTGAACCCTTAACCCAGCACCACTGTGTTCCATGTCCCCAAGGGCCACATCCACGATTTGTTTGAACACTCTCAGGGATGGAGACTCCACCACTTCCCTGAGTAGGCTCTTCCCATTCTTGGCAACATTTTCAGTGAAGAGTTTCTTTTCTAATACCCAATCTAAACCCTCTCTGGTGTAACTCGAGGCCATTTTCTCAAATACTTGTTCTGATGCCTTCAGACTCAACAGAGTCTCAGCTGTTCACTTTGTTTGTTGCATTGTTGTTTGTTGCATTGTTGTTTGTTGCATTCTTTCTCAACACCACTTTAGAGATGTGGTGAGTCTGGAAGCTGGAAAGTTGCTGCCACCCAACAACCCCAGAGATAACACCGATGTGAGCAGCAGACAATATGGAGGGAATGAGATAGGAAAATGAAAAGGGAGTAGGATATGGTTAACGGGAGAAACAATGGGCAAAAAAAAAAAAAAAAAGGAATAGAAAAAGATAATTTGTGATGATCAGACCTGGCAATAGGCATGGCAGTCCTTGTTCTTCATCTTGCACTAACGCTCTCTCATTCCCTCACTCTCCAGGACAGAGATTGCACAAAAATGTTGAGATAATCAGAGTTCATTGCTCTGTTACCTCCTGCAGCCCAGGTGTCCCTCTCCCCAGCCTGCAGGTACATCCTGCACCCGGAGGGATCTGGGTCCTGCCACTGATCCAACTGAGATCACTGACCCCACTGAAAGCAACCCAGAAGCCTCAAGTTATTTGTTCACACCATGTTTTGCAGATTGGGCTTTGAAGTGGAGGATGGATCTGATGAACAAACCACCTGTCAGATCCCTAACCTGCCATTTCAAATATTTTACTGTCTCCACAGGAGATTTTAAATCAAAATAATGGACATAAGAATGGGAAACAAGAAAAAACAGTAAGCCAAACCCCTCCTGATGCAAACTATTCCACATTAACAATTTAATCTTATTTTTGTAATAGATCTCAAGAAAGAATGAAAAACACAACCTCAAGGTAACATCAGCCTGGTTAGAATAATGAAAATAATAGCAGCATAAATGAAGTAAAATAAACTGTACAATAATGAAGCTAAAATGTCATCCATACCCCATATCCCACAGAACTTTGTGCATCCCATTAGCAGCCAGCACTGCTAAATATCTCTGTGTGGATGGGTGAGAGATGAAAGCAAAACCAAAATGTTACACTGCCTTCCCAT
The DNA here is from genome assembly GCA_035583995.1 of Arremon aurantiirostris. Lineage (NCBI taxonomy): Eukaryota > Metazoa > Chordata > Aves > Passeriformes > Passerellidae > Arremon > Arremon aurantiirostris. Next base: position 66,366,034 of record JAXCLO010000208.1, on the reverse strand, counting down.
TTTTTTAGGAAAATAGTTGACTTGAATATTGTCAGAAAAAAATAACCTGCATAAGGGCATCACGGAGAGCATATGGTTTGCAGATAAGATTTTCTTTTAGAATTACAATCAAGCATGTGTTACTTTATGGCACAGTTATACAGGGAAATAAATGAATGTATGTTCTGCATTTCTGTACAGATTTCTACAATAAGAATTAACTTTGCTGTGCTCTTCACCTTTTTCTAAAAAAAGAAATTACTCAATTTCCAGGCATGAATAAACAAACAACTTTTATATATTTGGAGGTAGTTAAAGAAAGGATAAATTAAGCCCTCCAATTATAGTGGTGCAAACATTTTCTTCATTTGATGAATTTACAAGGATACTGAATACCTGTGTGAACAAATAAACATTGCCTGTATTCAATTAAACCATTGCTTCCTTCATGCTTTAATTACATAATTAATGTGATAAATTAAACTGTTTCTCAGTGAACCATCCAGTCTAAGCTTAGAATTTATATTAGTGTACTTTGCTATATGTGCACAAAAAGTAATTTGGTTCATGAAATTATCTCTGAATTACTTCCCTGCTTTCATTTCCACTTTAAATGAAAAAAATATAATAGACACTAAAACCTAAGTTTCACTTTGCTGTACTTTGCAGCAGTGGAACATGCAGAAGAGCAGAGATGTTTTTATCATACATGACAAATATAGCTCCATAAATCTTGGGTTAATGCTCAAAGGAGATCAGAATAAGATGTCCTAACAGTGCTGAATCCAATCTTTTTCCTAAAATGGCTCCATTTAGCAAAACTCAATGAAGAGTCCTTCAACAAGGGCACCAGAATGGTTTGCCTGCAGGATTCTTTCCTGTGTACATCCGCACACAATGTGCTCTGGGAATTTTTTTTTATGCTTATTTCCCTGTCATTCACTTAAACTGCTCAACTCTCTCCTTCAGGAGGCTGTGGAGAACCTAATTAAGAGAGTCAGACAGATTCATGCAAGAAAGCTTCATTAGGAGCCAGGCTGCAGATTGCTGAGTGCTGGGAGGGTGCACAAAGGAGATGCTGTTGTGTGCTCCCTTTTTCCCCGTAATCTGCCCCAGATTTCTGTGTCTAAGGCTGGCAGAGAGGAGAGGTCGCTGCTCCCAGCTGGGAGATGGGTACAACACTCTCAGCTCCAGCAGAGAGAGAATTACAGCCTGTCTCACAGGGCAGATACATTATTTAACACAACAAGAACAGGCTTTGGGCAACAAAAATCAATCACAGGCATCTGAAGGATTATCCTACTTGATTGAAAGTCTCCTCAGACAGAGGGCTGGTCTCTCCTTGGGCTTCAGGACTTCAGCAAATGTGAAGCTGCTACTTTATTTACAGACTTTATTGCTGGTACAAACAGAGGCTGTTCCAGACATCCTTCTGGAAACTCGCTCTCTGTAATTTTCCACTTCCCTGCTCAGCAATAAGATGCTATTTGTAGTCTCTGCTAAACGCAGAGAATCACAAAATCATTTGAGTTGGAAGAGACCTCTAAGATCTTCGGCCATAGCTGGCCAAAAGCTGAGACCACCCAACCATTCAAAAGAACTTGGGGTAAGAAGGGGCTGTGGAGAAGCTCACAGGGCTCCAGGCACAAATCAACACCTCTGTTGATATCTTTGGTTCTACAGGATCTCATAACCTCACACATCAGGTGGCTTTGCCAAACTGCAGAGTGGTAACTGAGACTAAGCACAAAGGACCACACACATCCATGCTCTCCTTCTCAGAAACTGGGGATTAATGAGAAACACTTGAAATAAAATGCTGGTTAAAACACCACTAAGATGAAGGATGTGCTTTCCTTGTCACAATTATGCATCACACTTGTCCATGCCACATTTCCTGACATTTAACAGCACAGAGGAAAATCCTGTTGAGGACAAGGTGGAGCTGGGTAGGGTGCAGGTTTGACAGCTGGATGCTGGCAGAGCAGGTACAGCAGCAAAAAAGGGACAGGGAGGGAATAAAGCTGTCCATGAGAAGGCTGCAGGATCATTCACACTCCTGGAGCACCATCTGTTAATCCTACCCACCCAATTAAATAGCCACCTTATGCCTTGTTTCTCAGGAATTAGATAAAAAAGAAGTCACCATTGGAATCTCAGAATGAAACATCATCCCAGATGTTCATTAAAACTAACCAAATTATCAGTTATTTTTAATTACATTTAAAAATTGGGTCATTCATTAAAAGGTTGAACATTGCACATAATAATTGCAGAAGGGCTCTTTCTTCTCACCTCATCCCAGGGAGATGGGACAGTACAAGTGGTTTTTCTGTAAATAAAACTGAACCCATGTGAAATCTGGAATGAGAAACATGTGGTGAGGATCTACATGCTTTTACTGGCCCTTTGGTGCATTTGATTAAATCAATGCAATCTGAACTAAAACCAAGAAGTTTTTGCCATACAGAACCAACTAAAACATCAGAGACAACCTTTCAATAACTTGAAATGAATTCTTGACTTTCTACAACAAAATGTAGAAAAGAAATACAGGGGAAGGGAGAATCAAACAACCTTTACCAAAACCAACGCCGCAGAATCTTTCAAGATATTGAAGTCTCAGTTCTCAGAAGCTGAGTGCACATTCAGGACAGCTGGTGGATTACACATTGTACATTTGTAGTTAAGATAACTTCTCAAGAGAAAAAATTTCCATTGGGAAGGAGAGTTAAGAGGTGGGTAACAGCCTGCCCCTGTTTTCAGGAAATTTAGAAGCTAAAGGGCAGATTACAAACAGCCTCTAGAGAAGTAGCTTCCAGAAGTAGTTTATGTAATCTTGGATGTTTTAGGAGCAGAAGTGCTATTTCAGAGACTGTGTTTGGCAAGCCAAACGAAAAACCTTTAATCAAAAAGCCTGTGTCACACTGAAATGTTTATGGGAATATCACAGGTCTTCTGAAAGAAAGAAAATAGAATACACGTTCTCTGTGGTTAAAAACACATTTGAACAAAATAACACTGCAAGAGTGCAAGAAAATCTTCGCTCTGTATTCAAACTTCAGCTCTTACAAAATATTTAAAACAATCTGACACTGTATTGTTCTTCACTTCTCAAAATCATCTTGGCATTTATTTTCTGGGTATCAAATATTTTCTTTCCTCATAACATGGAGCACCGATGAGATCAAATTCCAGATAACATTATGAGCAGCACACCCTGCACTCCCCTGATGCCTCAGGTGCCACCAAAGCCTTGTCTAAACACCCCCAAGTTAGGAGTTGGAGTAACACCATGTTTATAACTCTGCAGCAGCTGAAAAATATGAAAATATTTAAATAGTTACTTCAGGATTATCAAGCCTAGATAAAACCTGATTTGGCCCAGCTTAATCTGACCCATCCTTAGGTTGCTGCAGTACCTTTGGTGGCAGCTGAGCTGGTATGGGGTAGCCATGCTGCTTCCAGCTTCTAACCTTGATGCCTGAATTGGATCCTGAATGCTTCATTTGATATATCCACAGCTCCTAACTCTGTGGCCAAGGTTATGGACCCTGAGGCAGTGAAAGCAAACCCCCCTTTGCTCCCCAGAGAGCCTCAGCTGCTCCCAAGTCAAGCCCACCTTGCACATATAAGGGTATGGGGTATAAGGGGTTTCTTTCTCTGTGTGTGGTTTTCATCCTGCAGTCAAGAGAATTTCTTTCATTTCCTCTCCATTCAGCTGTTACCAGGCAAGAAGAAATACTTGACACAGACTGAAAGCTTTTTATTTGAATTCTTGTGTAACCTTCTCTTTTATCAATTTGTCATTTTGCTGATAAGCCTCTCATGCACCAAGGCATTTATTAGAATCATTATCAGAGAGCTCTCAGATTACTTTGTTGTCATGACAAACTGAGTTGTGCTGTGCCCAGCTTGATGGATGGGCTGGATATTTTTATACTCTTCTGGAAGGCAGAGCTCAGTGGCTTTGACACTCACAGTCCACCCTTGATATGTGAAAGGAAGGCCAAGCATGAGAGCGTTGTAGGAAACAGTAATTTCATTGGCATCAAAGAAAAGCACCCAGAACTGAAGTGGCAACTCCAGAACACAGATCTAAACCTGAGGGGTGTTAAACATCTCATCACTTTGTGGCAGGATAAATTGCCTCTAAATTTACCTGCCCAACAGCTTGGCATGCAGTCCCTGCACAGCAAGATAAATCTCAGCATATGTCCAAGACTAGAGGAAGAACCCAAATGGCAGCTTAAACTTCACACCAAGGCTTAGCTTTGTCCTGATACAGGTAAGATCAACACCTGAGTAAGTCCCCTAAAATCCCTTTAGGCTCCATGAAGATTTTATTAACACACACTATAGAACTGAGCAAGAACTCCACATCATCCTCAACCAGAAACCTGCCTTTATTCCTGCAGATGAATCTCACACATTGATGGTTCAGCTTGGAATGGGGTGATGGAAGGGCCAAGGACCTGTGAGAGCCAAGGATTTGTTCATTCCTTCCTTCATTCCTGCCTGGGCCATCAAGGAAGAGCCCTGAGCAGCCAGCTCAGCCTCCTGCTCTGCAGGAGAAAAGTGAGAAGTTCTCTTTGTTCCTCCAGTTTTCAAGGGAGCATAAAGACTGTCTTTTATACACAAAGGGAAAGTTTTAATTCTCCTTATTGTCAATTAATTATTTCTTAGCTCAAAGGAAAAATTCTCTGTGGGCTGCTGGTTTTTCTTATCTTTGTGAGACTGCTAGGAATATCTGGGCTTGACCAGTGACTCTGTATTTTTCACATTATCTTAGTCTTCCTGAGGCTCTTTTTATACCTCTGTAAAGCTGTGAGCCACTGGGTATGGACTGGATTTATGTCTTTGCCAACATTTCATTGGTTTAGGAGCTGTTCTGATCATAAGTCCATGCATTTAAATTACAAAACGTTTGGGCCAAATTCTATAAAAGACAGGTGATAAAATAAATTTTGTGCTTCAGGGTCATTATTGCTGTCTGTAAAGTTATAGCCAGCATTGGACAGACAGCAGTGTCTACTTTCAGTTTCCACCCAAGGCTCTGTAATGCTGTGGAAGCAGTCAGCGATCACAGGCTAACTAGCAGCTGTCACTGCACCATTTCCCTTCTCCAGACATGATTTTGTCATGCTGGACTGAAAAATCCCCTCCTGATACACTCAGGAGTCCACCAGTATTTGTTTTTGCTGGATCCAAATGCAGAATGAGAGTCTGGAAAAGCTAAGCAAGGAGTTGTGGGGAAGAATGATAGGAGCAGAAACCTGCCCTAAAGAGTTTGTGTCTGCCAGCTACAGAATATGAGCTGGCACAAATAGGAAATAACCCTAAAACTCATCATACCTTACTTGTTTCTACAAACCCTCCCCATTTTTCACACACCTCTCCCTATTTTAAAAGTAGGGTTTCATAGGAACTTTTTTCCAAGCTAAAATAATCTTTAATTCAAAAGAAAATATTCAGATGCTGCCATCAAAAACCGGCAAGCCTGTGCTCACGCTTATGCCAAAATACTGCTATAATAATTGCAGAATATCTCATTTCCCTTTCCCTTCCTTATTTCTTCTCTTTAGCTCCCCTGTGTTTTGGGACAAGGTTTTGATATTTAACATGTTCATGTGTGTGATACAGAGCAAATAAACCTAATGAGCACATAATATATTGAATAGCTGTCACTCAGTGACTGCATCTGTTATATTATTTGATATAAATATGGACACTTTCCCGGGTGCACTGAGAATTATCCAACTTTCGTCTCTTCTGTGTATTTTTATACGTTAAGTTTTGTGGTTAATTTTTATTCCATGTGATTGGCACACTCTAGACTTAAACCTGAAAGTTGCTGTGCTTCTAAAATATAATTTCAAATAAATAAATGTGGCCTTCACTGGTTGGTTTTTGTTGTTGTTTTGGTTTTTTCAGAGTCATGAATATCTGCAACAATAAAAATGATATTACAAATGATCACTGAAGAATGCAGCATAGTTTATAATTAAAGATACACATCGTTTATAATTTTGGGGACAGTATACCAAAGAAAATAATCCCCCTGGTAGAGAACTCCAGGAAATCCAATTCTCCTTTAAATTGTGGCAAACTAAACAACAGAGGTTTTTACAGATATTATTGAGTGCAAACAATTTGAATAGCACAATGTTTGATAAGCATCAGCCCATTGATTTATTCTTACAGATAACCTTCAGTGCAGCTAATGGATTAGACATTCCTGAAATATGGAGGAACTCAGCATTTACTGATGAGCTGAGTCCATTAATCCTAAATAAATTACAGTGTATCAAATGCCTAGAGATAATTAATCATGGTATATTTATAGCGTATAAAAAGCTCCTGGTGACACTCCGTGGTGACTATTCATAAATACATTTTTAATTTAAGTTAGAGAAGTTATGGCGGTCAAGTCACTATAAAGAAATTACTGCAAACTTTTTTATTATGCATAATTACCAGATAATATTATTTACAATTTGAGCAGCAAGGGACTCTGACATGATTCACAATGCAGGGTCAGAGATGAATATGTAAAATGCAGTCTCAGTCCTAAAGAGTTTACCAATTAATAAGGTAAAACATTAAAACATTTTTTTTCATCCCCAATAGATAAAGGAAATCAGATTAACGTGTAACAGATGCTTCAATTAATCTAAATTAAAGCCCATATTCAAGGAGGAAAAGTATTATTCATCACTAGAGTTGTTTCTATTGTCAATAATGATAATACACGGCAGTTTTGAGCCTCTAAGTGTTTTACCAACATTAGGCAATAAACCTGCTATCATCATAAAATCACTTCCAGGCAGGTGAATACTCATCTTACTCATTACTTAAGAAAATAAAAAAAAAAATATGAGTTTGTGGAGGAGGAAATCATTAGAAGAAACCACAATAAAAAAAAAATTACTATTAACCCTACACTAACTATCATGTCATGCCTGACAACATCAGGACACAAATCTAATTTAGTGGGATTTAAATATGGAGCCCAGCAACTACCCTTTAATATCAGATTTATGAGAAAGTGTCAGGAGACTTTTCTGGCTTAGTTTGGTCATGCTTCTGGGTTTTTTCTGCCATGTGACTTGATGTAACAAGATATATTATCTCTCCTTGCAAAATTAATGTCATTTATTCAACGGCTCCTTCCAGCCCTTTACAAGAGTTTGGTCTTAGCTTGCCCCACTTAAAGAGTTCCCTCACTAGAAAAATAAAATAGCAATATGTGCAGAGTGAGGTAAGGGACTTAAAACTGGGAGCAAAATGGAAATCATTCCATTAATTCTGTTTTCCAGCATATTGGGGAAAAAAACTCCAAACAATAATAATTAAAAGAAGCAATAAATATAAAAGAGTCAAATCACCAGATCAGTTTTCTATAGATTCCAAGCTGTATGATTCAGAGAAATATCAGCCATTTCTGCTCTTCCTTTGGGAAGGATCCTCTCTGCACTCTTGGCATGCCCTGACATCACCTCACAAAGCTTCTGTTCTTCCACAGTTTCCAAAGTTATGGATCCACATGGTTCTTGATTTGTAGTTTGGTATTCTGCAGTGAAGATCAGGTTTGCCAAGCAGGTTTGTAAAAATCATTATATTTATCCAAGATTTCAGCTGCCCTGGACTGGACCAGTTCCATTGCTTTAAGTCACATTTCAGGGTGAGCTCCATCTCTCAGGTTAATACTTCATTAATACAGGCAGAGTTTTCTTAAGCTTTTTATGATGAAATTATTGAAATTCATATCAATGAAACTCAGCTGGCCAAGGCCTTGATGAAGATTTGTTTCCCCTTTTTCTCAAGTCATTAAATGTTTTCCCATCTGTAAATCTAATAAACACTTCCCATAAAATTGTGATCTGTTTGTTCAGATTAAAAGGTTTTGAGGACACCCAGCTTGAAGACCAAATTCATCCTCTGCCTCTTATTTCAAGCCCAAGTGCTTTCCTTGGCTCCATGCAGTGGAACAAATTCAAGACATTCCTCTCTCTGACTGCAGAAAAGGCATTTTCTGTGAATATGGACAAGAAATTTAATTTTAAAATATTACCAGAGATCATTTCCCTCTTCTCATCACTGTATCTGCTCATGGAACTGAACTAAAACTCAGAAACATTTAAAGATTTTTACAGGTCATGAACCAAGTATTTGGCTGAACCAACAAGTGAAAATATTTATATTTCTTAAATTTCTACTTTCAAAACCACCTACAGTTTTTTGTTTTGGTTTTCTCCCTCTTTCCTCCTTATTCCATAAACAAGAATCAAAAAGGTAACTTTACTTCAGCTATGAACTTTCTTCTTAATGCCTGTTTTTGGGAAATATTATCAGGCCTCACAGTTCTGGAAAAATCTCCAAATGCTCTGTTTTACATAGTGCTTCAGAGTTAGCAAGGAATGATCCTCTTTCAAAAAATACTGTGTTTTCTCACAGTGTGATATTATGAGAAATTAATCTCTCTCCTTCAAGAATTTGCAAATGACAAATGCTAAGTTTTAGTTAGATTTATGAAAATATTGAAATTATTTGAAAATGCAAAGTCAGTTGTTTGAGACACCAATAGGCTACATTGTGCTGGATAATTTAAAATTTCTAAATAGTTAAAAATTCCTATGGAGGTAAACAAGTGCTTTCAAGACATTCATTTCCCTGAGGTTTTTTTGGGTTTTTTTTTAAGGGCCTAGCAAAATCTAATAGAGTAGATGTAGAAAAGCAATTATATTTCATTTGGCATGTAAAAAATTAAATTGCTTTGGGTTCTTGAGTCCTTAACTTTCATTTATTCAAACTGTCTGCCACTGAGGAATGGTTTTGAAAGGGCACATTGATCACCTCGAGTTTGGCCAGAGATTTGTTTGTGAAAAAGCATGAGAAAGCAAGTAGTCAGCAAAAGCAATTTTTTATTTTTCTGAGGCTCTGTATTTCAAAAGGAAAAGGCCTTTTATATCAAAAGGCCCTCAGGCTTTGACATCCTCACTTTCATTGCACCTGGACAGAAAACAAGGGCAGGAAACCTCTTGAGTGTTCAAAAAGAATGGTAAATCTAAAGGAAGAAATAAATTTTCCCCTTGCTGTGTGGTGACACAAGAGAGAGTGCAGGGCTGCAAAGATGGGCAGGTTTAACACAAATTTTCCTGTGTTACAGTGACACCAACACATGGCTCTCACTGGGTTAATTGGGAAAGTTCAGCAGATCCATTCTGCTGAGGAATTCTGCTGCTGACCTGGCAAGCCAAACCTGATCGTGCAGGGTCAGCACAGATTAACCCATAGATGTCTGGGTTTAGCAGAAACATCGAGGATTTACATTTTAAAAGGATAACAAAGTGCTCTTTGCTCTTCACAAACTGCCAAGGCTGTCAGGTTGCCAAATGCTCCCCATAAAAATCTGAATAATCTCATGGACAGCAATGGACAAACCATCACATCACTCCCTGGATAGCCTCCCACCACACAGTTCCTTATTTTGGTGCTGGGTTTATTTCAATAAATAAATCCCTTCATCTGCTCCTCAGCTGAGGTACCTTTAACTGGCAGACCTTACTGCAACCTGGGGATTTTGGATACATTTTGTGTGTCTAGTGATTTCAGGCTTCACTAGCAAATTGCGAGGAAGGAGGCAGAAGCAGTAATTCAGAAAGCATAGCTGAGATGATGCATTTTCTTCTGAGAAAAGAAAAATCACTTTAAAAAATTCAGTCTTATAAACAACAAAATTACTCATGAACGTGTATTGGATCTGGTAAATTGATTTTACTGGGGAAAAAAGTGTGAAAGCATTGAGTTTTTGAAAGTGGCAGTTAACTTTTTCTGAAATAAAACTCTCAGCTTTAGAGATGCTGAAATAAAACCTTTCACATCAGAAATGTTGAAATGTTTTGCATTGACATTTCCAGAACAAGCCTCTTGAGTTCCCAGTTTGCTGTGGAATATTTTCATTAAAAATTAATGTCTAATTTTATTTACTTATGTTAAGTTACAGGAATTCAAGAAAGAGGTTAAAGAAGGATAAATCACGAAAATATATAGATCATTTCAGGCTGAACAGCTTAGATAAGAAATGCATTAGTTGTTTAATGCAGTCACAGGGCAGCTTTACAGCATCAGACTCATAAAACAAGCTCTGCATCCTATGTAGGGTAATAAAACAACCTTATCTGAGGTTTTTTTCTGAAAAAAATAAAGGTTTCCAGGTTCATTGCAGCCTGGAATTTTCAAACATTGACCAGAAGAATGGAAATGTCAGAGACACAGATAATTTATGTCTCCTCATGTACTCCACTATTATGAAAGGATAAGCACTGATATTTTTCAGAGAGCAAAATGCTGCTGAGCCTTTTTTTCAGCCTTTTTTTCACCAGTTGAGCAGGAGGGCAGAAAGGGAGAGTGCTCAAAGCAAACTGAAGCACAATTTTCTTCTGGGGCACTCTGGGCTGCTGAGCCCAAGAGCTGCCTCTGTGTGCTCTCAGGGGAGGGTAAGGGCAGCATGCAAAACCACTAGAAATGTTTGATAATGTTTGAAAATGCTTGTTCATGTGGAATTATCTGTCCCAGGGAAAGGTGTAAGAGCTTCTGGATGAGTAGCAGCAGTACTAATTTAAATAACAATAACCAGACTGGTCCAGCATTACATTTACTATCTCATAATAGTTTGGTTGGATATTTGAGGTTGTTACAAATGAGAGGAAGAAGTAGTGCAAAAGATGTTCCAGAAGGGAGGCAAACATCTTGATTTTGAAACATTATTTAATAGATAAACTCACTGTCTTTATTTAGGGTGTACAATATGTTCAGGGCTCTCTCAGAAATCTCATAGTCCAGCTGCCAGAAGCATGAAAAAAAATCCTGTGGAAAAGGAGAACGAAATTATCTTTTCCAAAAGTATATCTGAAATTCTGGAGAAGGAAAAGGGATTTGAGAATGCTTAAGGACTATCTATCTCCATCTCACACACCCAGAGGAGAGCCCCACATGCCCGGGCCAGTCAGTGCACAGAGGATGGCAGTAGAAAATGCTTAAATAAATGTTACCTAGGAAAGCTCATGTTTGGTGAGTCAGATGCTGTTATCCACATGTTGCTACTGCTCCTGGTACTGACCATAAAATAAAGCTTAAAACTCCTATAATTCATCCCTTGACTGTCACACTGTGGTGGTTCCAGTTGTTGGTTTTTCTGGGTCTGGATTGAAGGCACTGGATTGGGAGAGTAGTTCATGTTCACACTCAAGAGTTTATTATTTCTGTTCAGTAAAGCAGTGTCACTGCTGTGAGTTCTGCAGCTTTTCATTAGAAGGCACAAAATGGCCAACGATCTATTGGTAAAAGGGCTTTTAACACTAAACTATCCAATTCAGAACTGACACCTGGATTATGTTCCCTTTTAACCCAATAACTGATCCCACAGAGCTGCAATACAGACTTTTCTGCCCAATTACAAAATGCCACCCAAACCCATGAAGAAGAAGGAAGAAGCAGCATGAAGAAGAAACCCAGGATGACACTCCGTGCCCTCCATCTTGCTGCCATCCACAGCACACTAAAAATCCCAAAACCTCAATTTCTCCCCAAGTGACACACCTACACTGCCCTCTATAATCTATTTCACACTTTTGTGGACTCCAGTCTATCTTGAAGTCTGGGAAACTTTCTCCATGGATGAGGGGCAGAGTCAGTGCTGCCCTGGGGGTCAGGGCACCCCAGAGCAGACACAGAAATATTCCCTGTGGTGCCCTGGGTTTCCACATCACACTCACCAGGTCTCCCATCACTTGATTTGAAGGTGTTGGCTGGCAGGGGTGGTGTTGCAGGAGCCTTTCTCTTTCCTTAGCACCTCCAAAAGTTTCTCTTGATCATCTCTCAGTGCCTTTCCTGGCCCTTGCTTGCTGCCACTGAGGTGACAAAGGCACCTCAGCTCTGTCCCCATGCCCTGTGAAAGTGTCAGATCCTTCCACACAGAGCTCACAGCTCTCTGCATGACAAAAGGCTTAAGGCAAGGTAGCTGTGAACAAAAGCAAGGTTTGTTCAACTCCTAAAATTAATTGTCTGCATTTTGTATTTCAGCTTTTTCCACAGTACAGTCAGCAGTCTGCCCTAATGGGATGGGATCAATTGCTGCCCTCATATAATTTCCTCACTGCCTGCCTTTCGCTTTGAGCATGAGAAGATCCTCTCTTCTTTGTTGTTTTCTAACCTGCATTTTGTATAACAAGTAAATCCTATTAGAATATCTCCTTATTCTCCCCACAACGCAGAATACAGCTATTCAAGTCTGCTCCAATACCATTGTAATCATTGATCCAACAAGTTCAAAGTCTGACTTTCCTTTTTTCTTAAGCAGATATGTTCAATGTAATGAAATATCTTGTTCTGTAATAACCAGCTGTTATCTTAGTCTTCCTCCCAGTAGAGCTTGTTTCTAATACCAACAAGGGATTTTCCACTAGCTTAATAATTTGATCTCGTGATTCTGAAAGTGTTGGGGAAAAAAACAGAGGCTAAAGTAAGCTGGGTGTGTTTATTTTAATGGAAGAAGGAATGTTTTGGAAAACTAAGCTCTGGTGATTTTCTAATTCATTTAATTTTCTGGATGATAGGGTCTCCTTAATTTGACCATCTGTTTATTAGTGTTTGAATATGGATGAAGATGGGAAGGATATGCCTTTTCACACAAGGAAATGGAAGTGTGCAGAACCTCTGATGGAAACTTAAGTCACATTCTGAAAAAAAAAAATAAGAAAACAAACCCAAAAGCAAAAAACCCCATGACACACTTAACTCTGTTTATATTCTTTTCTGCAAGCTCTAGACTTGTGTCCATTCTCTTAAATTCTGTAGTTTTGGATCAGTTATCAGCAAGTGCCCATATCAATCTGAAAATAGGATAAAAGAGAGCAGACAGATTTTATCTACACTTGGTACATGGCCCTTAAGTGCTTCCTTTCTCCATTGATTACAGATGGGGCTTAGAAAACCTTCTTACAACAAATATCTCGTTCAAATCTTGGCTAAATTTAGGAGCAAAACTCAAACACATCTAACATACATCGCATCAGTTGTACTGAAACCAAAGATAAATCTGGTTTAGATGCATTAATTATGGCTTGCCTTTTTTTTCTTTCTATAATTTCATGTTATATCTCATCAACCAAACAGCCAATGTGAGCCTGTGAAGCCTCAAGAAAATCAGTCAAATCCTGCCAGTACATTTGAAATAAATGTCAGACCCCGTGTTTTGAATCAAAGTACCATCAAATCTGAAGTAGTTTTTTAGGTAAGAAAAATAGAAAAGTGCCTCCTGTGTCAGTGCCTCCATCTTTTTTCCAGTTCAATCAAGAAGGAAAAGCATAATTATACACATGATTAGTGATGAACATTCCAGTTCTTCAACAGGAGCCATGAGCAAAAGTTGTATCTTAGAATGCAGTAATAAAGACTTGCTGGAAACCATCCAAGACTCTTTTAGCCACACATTTTTATAATTAATTTAAAACAATTAAGGATTCTAGATATTCCTAGACATCGCAAGAAATTTCCAAGCTTTCATTTTTTTCATCAGGTTGTTCTATAGGGAAGTGGAAGGCCTTTGTATAAAAATGAGTTCCCAAGACAAAATAGCCGAGTTATTCCTCCCTGAATGCTTCTGCCTTTTGTGCTTGCTTTGTCTATCTACATTGCTTCTCAAACAGCATTTGCTCATCAATTGCAAATTCTCTGAGATCAGCTTTGAGGGCAATAAATCTTTCCCAACATGAAAACAGGTTTTCCAGTGTTAGCCACCTGCTCCACATAAAAGAAAACCTGTTGCTGCGAGGCAGCAGGACGAGTTTCAATTCAGTGAAAACAGAGCCTTTTGATTTTCTGGTGAGAATACAAACAAGAGTGTGATTTTACTGGGTTGTACAGGTTGTTCCTACACAGTTTTTTGGTATCCAGCTGCAGCACATGGAGGATCAACCTGTCACAAAGCTTTACTTAATACCAGAGATGTGGGATTGTCTTCACTGAGCATCCCCTTGCAGAGAAATCACCAAAATATGCAGCAAGGGACTGAGCCAAACAACTCAGAAAATACCCCAAAAAAACCAAAATAGCACAATGTCCAAACTCCAAATGCCACAACATCCCAACTCCAAATTCCACAATATCCCAACTGCAAAGTCCACAATATCCCAACATCTCCAAATTCCACAATATCCCAACTCCAAATTCCACAATATCCCAACTCCAAAGTCCACAATATCCCAACTCCAAATTCCACAATATCCCAACTCCAAATCCCACAATATCCAAGTCTGGTTTGCAAAGGAAGCATGTGCTCAAACTGCATCTGCTTTCATGCTCAGCTCATGGAAGTTGATAATCTTTTGAGCTCAAAGATGCATCAAACCCTCCAAAATGTGCCCTTGGAACAATTTTGCATTAAACTGTTTTTCTGATGAGTGAGAGACAAGATAATATCATAATGCTTTCAGATAAATCTCTGTCTCTAAGTAGCTATGGGCAAAGGTTGCAAAATTAGATGGATAATTAAATTGCAGAAATAGGCAGTCATATTTTTATCATTTAAATGAAAATAAAATGGATGACAGGAACTATTCTTTGGAAAGTTAAATAAAACAAATGTTAACCTAATACATAGACAAAGCAGATATATTAGATTATTAGTTTAGCCATTTTAATGAATTTAGAAATGGTAATTACATAAGAAATTCTTGCAGTTAGAGAAAAAGATTGAATAGGTAAAACAATTTTTTTTCCACATTTTGTTTCATTTTACTAATACTTATAATGATGAAAGTTCTGTAAAGGAAAGAAAATGAAACATTTCTATAAAAGATTTTTTTCCATAACTTAAACTATGTTTATTAATTTACTTCAATTCTCAACATTATGAGTACATGGGTCCCCCATAAAAAGGAAAAAAGTGCTCAGTTCTAATCTCACAGATATTGAAGTTCTCAGAGTTTACTCAAATCTTAATGATTTAAGAGCAAACCTTGTTTTTATTTTCTTAGATCCAGCTTATCTTAGGGGCGTAAATAAAATGACAGAGAGAAAGAAGAAAAAATAAAAATAAAATGGGAGGAGGACTTAAAAGCTTTCTTTAGAGCTTATTTAACACTGAGAATTCAGAATATGAAGCATGAAACCAGCTGTAGTCATTTATTACATTTCCAGCCTTTTACTTTTCCAGGATCTCCTCATTTCCTCTCTACCTTTCTGGAAATTTTGGCAACCCTGAAGAGAATTTTAATTTCCACGTTGTATATTTGTAACATCTAATTTGCCTTTCAGAATCTGTGAAAAGATGGTGATTCCTGCATGTCATATATGAAGAGAAACTGTCACCAAATAGATATTATTTTTCTGACATAAGGTCCAGCAAGGTTTAATAAAATTGAAAGCACTCAGCAGATAATTCCTCCCATGTCTGGATTCCTTCCTGAAATCAGTGAGGTGGACACTGTCCTAGGACAGCACACAAATGTTCATGCAGATAGGTAAAACCCAGAGGATGATAAAGTAAATTAACTTTTACCAGTCAAACCTGGTATAAAAAGTACAGTTATTTAATGGGAATTTGGAATGGCAATGGATAATGTCATAATAATGAGAAAATGCTCAGTATCTGTGGTTTTTTGGGAGGTTTTTTGGGGTTGTTTTTTTGTTAGTTTGTTGGTATTGGGTTGTTTTTTGTTTTTGTTTTCTTTTTTGTTTTGGCTTTTTTCTTTGTTTGGGGGCGGTTGTTTCACTTTTGGGGTTTTATGTTGTTTTTTGGGGAGTTTTTTTGTACATTCTAACTATGATGCCCTTATTCTATCACTTGCAGACTCTGAACAAGCATCTGATCTCTCTGGATAATGGCAGCTCTAGATCTGCCCCCTGGAATTCTGTGTGAATTTGATCAGTAACTAGGCACTGGTCTTTCTTATGTTTTCAATGTGCTTATATTTGGATTTGCTTTTTTAAAAAACTGAATGAGCATTTAAAGGAGGAAAAGGAGGCAGGGCTAACATTATTGGCTACATGGCAGAAAATCATCCCTGTTTTCTGCTGCCCAATTTCTGGTTTGTACCCTGAAAGCTAAAGTTATTCAGATGTTCTCCCTTTCAATTATATTGATGAATGTAAAGGATAAAGTACTACTCAAAATTATCTATCCTGCTATTATGATTGTGATTTTGGAGTGTCTATTCCACAGGAGACAGTGGTGCCTAGAGGATGGAGCACTCTCCAGGCTTTAACTTGGGTTTAAATTCCAAGTTTTCCTCTGGGTCACCTTAGATAAGAAGGTTGTATCTCTCACTTTTGAAAAAAAAATATGCAAAATGAGATACCAACATTTTTCCTACCTCATGGATTTGGACAAGTGTACAAACTCCTGGATAAATTTTATTTTCTGAACACTGAGGACTTATCAGTTCTGTGGGACATTATCCAGGGAAAGTCCATTGCCACCTGCTCTCAGGTGTATTTATAGCCACGTTGGCCATCAGAGGATGAGCTTTCAGGAGCACATGAAGGTATGAGAGCTTTCCTTCTTTCACTCAAACACTGGGTGATTCATTCTGCTATGCAAATCAGTCATTGTGAGGATTCTTTAATCTTGAGCACTTGCCCTAGATTCTCATTTCTAAAACCAGCTCTACACTGACATGAAGAGACTCTTTCATCCAAATTCCTCTTCTGTGGGCAAAGTTTGTGTGCCCAATGTGCAGCAGAAGTAGGGCAATCTGAAATAGCTTCTTTCTCTTAGTAAATCAGTATTTTTAGTAAACCAATATTTTTTTTAGCACAGCACCATGAGGACAGACATTGATCCTTTTATGTCTTAAATCACCTTCCCCCACCCTCTCCCTTCTTCCTGGGCTCAGCTTCACTCTGATTTCTCTCCCTCCTCCCCTCCAGCAGCACAGGCAGGACAGGAATGGGGGCTGTGCTCAGTCCATCACTCCCTGGCTTTGCTGCTGCTCCTTCTCCTCAGGGGAAGATTCCTCCATCACTCCTTGCTTTTCTGCTGCTCCTTCCTCCTCAGGGGAAGATTCCTCCATCACCCTTGGCTTTGCTGCTGTTCCTTCCTCCTCAGGGCAGGACTGCTCCCACTCTTCCTCTGCTCCATCTTGGATTCATCCCACAGGAGGCAGCCCTCATGCTCTGAAGGCAGGTGAATCATGCAGCTTTCAGCCCCAACTCCCATTTTTCTTCCTTTCTTCTCCTGATAACACATCTTTCATTCCTTGCCTTTTCATCTTGATTTTTGGTATTATATTCTTCATTATTTCTCCCTGGGGTAGGTCTCAGAGAGAAATAACGTGCTGCTCCCCTCCAGCAGCACAGGCAGGACAGGAATGGGGCCTGTGGTCAGTCCACCATTCCTTGGCTTTTCTGCTGCTCCTTCCTCCTCAGGACAGGATTCTTCCCACTCTTCCTCTGCTCCATCTTGGATTCATGCCACAGGAGGCAGCCCTCATGCTCTGTAGGAAGGTGAATCATGCAGCTTTCAGCTCCAACTCCCATTTTTCTTCCTTTCTTCTACTGATAACATGTGGGAACCCAGGACATCCCTCTGGCTGTCCAGGATGGCCAAGAACCCCTGCCAGGGGGTTCAGAGACCCTGGCACAGAGCCCAAAACACCTCTGGGTTTGATTGTGACCCATGGAGAAAATTACCAACCTTAGATGAAGATCTGCAAGCCATAACAGTTTAGGTAGAATAATAGTGAAGTTATCACAGGGTGGAAAAGTAGATTTTGGGGTTTTTGGTATGGGGGTTCA